>CM038676.1:355591721-356191721 GCA_021605205.1 Aegilops longissima | reverse complement strand
CGGGGCGATGTCTTCAATCTTGTATCTTCATAGTCTTGGAGTCCGGCCGTGATGATAGTTCGGCTATCCGGACACCCCCTAGTCCAGGACTCCCTCACTCGGTATGATGACTACTTGATAGTTTAGTGCACCATGCTTTACGGCTTAGAACCGGGACTTCAAAAATGTTTTGAGCGGCCGGAGCATATAAGATGTTCCAAGAGTTGAAATTGGTATTTCATACTCATGCCCGTATCGAGGTATGAGACCTCTGACATTACTTTGCCTACAAGATGGAGGAGAATAGCTCAACCAGTGAGCATGTGCTCAGATTGTTTGAGTACTACAATCACTTGAATCAAGTGGGAGTTAATCTTCCAGATAAGATAGTGATTGACAGAGTTCTCTAGTCACTATCACCAAGTTACTAGAACTTTGTGATGAACTATAATATGCAAGGGATAACGGGAGCGATTCCCAAGCTCTTCGTGATGCTGAAATCGACGAAGGTAGAAATCAAGAAAAACATCAAGTGTTGATGGTTGACAAGACCACTAGTTTCAAGAAAAGGGCAAAGGAAGAAGGGGAACTTCAAGAAGAGCGGCAAGCAAGTTGCTGCTCAAGTGAAGAATCCCAAATCTGGACCTAAGCACGAGACTAAGTGCTTCTCTTGCAAAGGACTGGTCCTTTGGGCGGAACTGCCCCAAGTATTTGGCGGATAAGAAGGATGGCAAAGTGAACAAAGGTATATTTGATATACATGTTATTGATGTGTACTTTACTAGTGTTTATAGCAACCTGCGGTATTTGATACTAGTTAGGTTGCTAAGAGTAGTAACTTTCGAAGCGGGAGTTGCAGAATGAACAAAAACTAGTTAAAAGTGAAGTGACGATGTGTGTTGGAAGCAGTTCCGAGATTGATATGATCATCATCGCACACTCCCTATACTTTCGGGATTAGTGTTGAACCTAAATAAATGTTATTTGGTGTTTGCGTTGAGCATGAATATGATTTGATCATGTTTATTGCAATCTGGTTATTCATTTAAATTAGAGAATAATTGTTGTTACTGTTTACATGAATAAAACCTTCTATGGTCATACACCCAATGAAAATGGTTTGTTGGATCTCGATTGTAGTGATATACATATTCATAATATTGAAGCCAAATGATGCAAAGTTAATAATGATAGTGCAACTTATTTGTGCACTGCCATTTAGGTCATATTGGTGTAAAGCGCATGAAGAAACTCCATCTTGATGGGATTTTGGAATCACTTGATTATGAATCACTTGATGCTTGCGAACCATGCCTTATGGGCAAGATGACTAACACTCCATTCTCGGAACAATGGGCGAGCAAGCTGACTTATTGGAAATAATACATCTTGATGTATGCGATCCGATGAGTGTTGGGCTCTGGCAGTATCATTATTTTCGAACTTCACAGATGATTTGAGCAGATATGGGTATATCTACTTGATGAAACATAAGTCGAAACATTTGAAAAGTTCAAATAATTTCAGAGTGAAGTGGAAAATCATCGTAACAAGAAAAAGTTTCTACGATCTGATCGTGGAGGAGAATATTTGAGTTCTGAGTTTGGTCTTCATTTGAAACAATGCGAATAGTTTACAACTCCGCCACACGGAACACCACAGTAATAATGGTGTGTCCGAACATCGTAACCGTACTTTATTAGATATGGTGCAATCTATGATGTCTCTTACCGATTTACCACTATCATTTTGGGGTTATGCATTAGAGACAGATGCATTCACGTTAAAAGGGCACCATCTAAATCTGTTGAGGCGACACCGTATGAACTGTGGTTTGGCAAGAAACCAAAGTTGTCGTTTCTTAAAGTTTGGGGTTGCGATGCTTATGTGAAAAAGTTTCATCTGATAAGCTCAAACCCAAATCGAGAATGTGTCTTCATAGGATACCCAAAGGAGGCGAGTTGGGTACACCTTCTATCACAGATCCGAAGGCAAGACATTCATTGCTAAAATGGATCCTTTCTAGAAAAGTTTCTCTCGAAAGAAGTAAGTGGGAGGAAAGTAGAACTTGATGAGGTAAGCATACCTGCTCCCTTATTGGAAAGTAGTTCATCACAGAAATCTGTTCTGTGAACTCCTACACCAATTAGTGAGGAAGCTAATGATGATGATCATGTAACTTCATTTCAAGTTACTACGAACCTCGTGTAGGTCAACAGTGAGATCCGCACCGAGTGAATGCAGTAATCCTGTTACGGAGGTCATGTTACTTGACCATGGCGAACCTACAAACTATGAGGAAGCGATGATGAGCCCAGATTCATAAAAATGGCTTGAGGCCATGAAATCTAGATGGGATCCATGTATGAGAACAAAGTGTGGACTTTGGTTGACTTGCCCGATGATCGGCAAGCCATAGAAAATAAATGGATCTTCAAGAGGAAGGCAGGACGCTGATAGTAGTGTTACTATCTACAAAGCTAGACTTGTCGAAAAGGGTTTTGACAAAGTTCAAGGTGTTGACTACGATGAGATTTTCTCACTCGTTGATATGTAAAAGTCTGTCCGAATCATGTTAGCAATTGCCGCATTTATGAAATCTGGCAAATGGATAAACAAAACTGCATTCCTTAATGGATTTCTTAAAGAAGAGTTGTATATGATGCAACGAGAAGGTTTTGTCGATCCTAAAGGTGCTAACAAAATGTGCAAGCTCAGCGATCCATCTATGGACTGGTGCAAGCATCTCGGAGTTGGAATATATGCTTTGATGAGTTGATCAAAGCATATAGTTTTATCTGACTTGCGGTGAAGCTGTATTTACAAGAAAGTGAGTGGGAGCACTACAACATTTTGATAAGTATATGTGAATGACATATTGTTGATCGGAAATAATGTAGAATTTTCTAGAAAGCATAAAGGGTATTTGAAAGGAGTTTTCAAATGAAGACCTCGGTGAAGCTGCTTACATATTGAGCATCAAGATCTATAGAGATAGATCAAGGCGGCTTGATAAGTTTTTCAATGAGTACATACCTTGACAAGATTTTGAAGTAGTTCAAAATGGAACAGTCAAAGAAAGAGTTCTTGCCTGTGTTACAAGGTGTGAAGTTGAGTAAGACTCAAAGCCCGACCACGGCAGAAGATAGAAAGAGAATGAAAGTCATTCCCTATGCCTCGGTCATAGGTTCTATAAAGTATGCCATGCTATATACCAGATCTATTGTATACCCTACACTGAGTTTAGCAAGGGAGTACAATAGTGATCTAGGAGTAGATCACTGGACAGCAGTCAAAATTATCCTTAGTGGAATAAGGATATGTTTCTCGATTATGGAGGTGACAAAAGGTTCGTCATAAAGGGTTACGTGGATGCAAGTTTTGACACTGATCCAGATAACTCTAAGTCTCAATCTGGATACATATTGAAAGTGGGAGCAATTAGCTAGAAGCTCCGTGCGAGCATTGTTGACATAGAAATTTGCAAAATACATATAGATCTGAATGTTGCGAGACCCGTTGACTAAACTTCTCTCACAAGAAAACATGATCATACCTTGGTACTCTTTGGGTGTTAATCACATAGCGATGTGAACTAGAATATTGACTCTAGTAAACCCTTTGGGTGTTGGTCACATGTGATGTGAACTATGGGTGTTAATCACATGGTGATGTGAACTATTGGTGTTAAATCACATGGTGATGTGAACTAGATTATTGACTCTAGTGCAAGTGGGAGGCTGAAGGAAATATGCCTAGAGGCAATAATAAAGTTATTATTATTTCCTTATATCATGATAAATGTTTATTATTCATGCTAGGATTGTATTAGGAAACATGATACATGTGTGAATACATAGACAAGCAGTGTCACTAGTATGCCTCTACTTGACTAGCTCGTTGATCAAAGATGGTTATGTTTACTAGCCATAGACATGAGTTGTCATTTGATTAACGGGATCACATCATTAGGAGAATGATGTGATTGACTTGACCCATTCCGTTAGCTTAGCACTTGATCGTTTAGTATGTTGCTATTGCTTTCTTCATGACTTATACATGTTCCTATGACTATGAGATTATGCAACTCCGTTTACGGAGGAACACTTTGTGTGCTACCAAGCGTCCTGGCGTAAGCGGGTGATTATAAAGGTGCTCTCTGGTGTCTCGAAGGTACTTGTTGGGTTGGCGTATTTGAGATTAGGATTTGTCACTCCTATTGTCGGAGAGGTATCTCTGGGCCCTTTCGGTAATGCACATCACTTAAGCCTTGCAAGCATTGCAACTAATGAGTTAGTTGCGGGATGATGTATTCTGGAGCGAGTAAAAGACTTGCGATAGCGAGATTGAACTAGGTATTGAGATCTGATGATCGAATCTCGGGCAAGTAACATCTTGATGACAAAGGAACAGCGTATGTTGTTATGCGGTTTGGCGATAAAGATCTTTATCGATTGTCAAAACCGGCGGATCTCGGGTAGGGGTCCCGGCTTGTGCGTCTAGGCGGATGGTAACGAGGAGACAAGGGACCACGATGTTTTTACCCGAGTTCGAGCCCTCTCGATGGAGGTAAAACCCTACTCTGCTTGATTAATATTGATGATATGGGTAGTACAAAGTAGATCTACCACAGATCGAGAGAGGCTAAACCATTTGTAAGTACGTCTTATCGGGCGGAGATCGTGCCCCTTATTCGGGATTCCCATCAATGCGAGACGTGGGTAACCCAACGCGCCATTGATTATGGCGCTTGGGAGATAAGCGAGTTTTACCAGGCTGGCGGGGGCGCATAACCGTCCGTCCATATAAGGGATAAGGATCCACCTTTTCACCTCGCCTTCTTCCTCCTTTGCTCATCCATTTCCGCACTTTCGAGCTCCAGCGCCCAAGTCCGCATCCCTCCTCAACCTCCTCCAGCCATGTCCGAGGCGGGAGGCAAGTGGATGGTCTCCTCCGTCACGGAGGGACAAGTCAAAAACTGCGGAAGGCGGATACTTGTCCAGCGACAGCGCACCCGGCTCCCCGACGAGGGCAGCTCATTCCACCCCGGGCCCCATGAGAGGTGGTGTTCCTCACCCACTTCCTTTGCGGACTAGGTTTTCCACTTCACCCATTTGTCGGGGCTCATGTTCTACTCGGCCTGGATTTCCATGATCTGGCCCGAACTTCATCCTCAACATCTCGGTGTTTATCGTCTTGTGGGAGGCCTTCCCTGCATCCAGCCCACTTGACTTATGGCTGAAGACCTTCAATGTCAAGGCGAAGGTAGTGGGCGGCCGTAAGCGAGTCTTGGAGGTGCCATGGTTGGCAAGATGGCCAAAGTCCTATGGCTCGAGGGCTCCTTTGTGGAGACCATAAAGGGGTGGCAATGGGGTGGTTCTACATCTCGAGCAGCGACTCTCAATGGGCGGTGACCCCGAACTCCGATCCGGCTTCCCACGGCTCACATCACGGAAGAGAGCGGGCTGGCGTGGGGTGATTCGGAAGAGCTGTCCGGACTCAAACCTGCGTCCGAACCACGGTGGACAAGAATCTCGGGCTTGTCAATGTAGTCGAGTTATGCTCATCCACGGATCCTCCCATGCCAACAGCGGGCCTTCAAATTGTGGGAGTTCGATCGGCACAACACCAAACTCTAAAAAGGCTCTTGACACTACGTGCGAAGATGCAGAAGAGTCTTGTTCAAGGCGCGGCTCCCACATCCGCTACGAAGATCGCGGATTCAGCTCATAGCGCCAAGCTACCGAGTAAGCTATTTTGCCCTTTACGGGACTCTTGTTTTCATAGTTTGACTCTATGTGGGATCTAAACTCACGACCTTTGGGAGGTGGCGTGGCTGCGTCAGGGCAGGTTAGCTGTCCGCTCCTTGCGGAAGATCCGGCGGACGCCGCTTAGCCGGGGCTCTTGGCTCCGGCACCTCACGTGGTGCGGAGAAGAAAACCAGAAAGAAGGCCAGGGGACTCGAAGGCGCCCGGCGCTTTGTGTTGTCGGACTCATTGTCAAGCGACTCTGGCCAGAATCGTCCCACGAGGGCGAGGAGGAGGAAAAAGCCTCTCCCGGTGAAGAGAAAAAGGAAGGCCATACATTGGGGGGCGGAGGTCAGAGGAAGGACCCTTCCTCGGGACTTCTCCACCTTGCCGACAACGACGAGGAGGAGTGGCCACCAAGGGCCAAGCCTGGCGAGATCGTAAGTGTCGGACTCGGAATAGCTCATGACTTTTTATTTGTCGCATAGTGTCTTCTAGCATGAATATAACCATGTAGCCGCCCAGAGACAAGCTCGCCGCGTCGGCGGCTCCTGAATCGTCGGATGTGAATAGCACTTCACTTCCGACCGCCTCTCCTCGTGGCCTTGAGCGAGACATGGTGGAGTCCCAAAGGGCCCGACCAGGAGGAGGTGGTCTGGAGGTGCCATAAGCGACCTCCGGACTCGAGGCGCAAAGGCGAAACCCGAGAGGGCTCTAAGTCCGGCCTGTGCGGACTCCGTCTCCGAGATCCTTGATGGTTCGAGAAGTCCGACAAGCGGCCCCTTAAATAAGAAGGGCAAGAGCTGCAACGACATGATGACCTTCGTCCATCCGGACTTGCGGATAGCTTCTTTGGGCGCTTGGCGCCTCCATCAGCGAAACCACTACCTTTATTATGAGTGTGGTGATCGAGAAAGTTCGATCCGCCAAGGCGGGCTGACTGGCTTATACCACCTTCTAACGGGCTTTGAGGTAAGTTTAGAATATGTAAAATATTACCGCATAGGCGGTAGCCTGATGCTTAGTTCGGTGTTGGAAAGAAAAGCGGATGAGGATCTAAAAGATATCATGAGGAGTCTAACATAAGTATGTCAATATGGGAGTCACGAGCTGCCTTTCTGACCTCTGCCATATGACTTGAGGTCAATGCATTGAAGCGAGCCTCGGCGGTCCGAAACGAGCTCGGCCTTGCCAAGCAGCTCGAGGACAAGGAAGGTAAGTAATACCTTATAGAAAGGATTTGGTTGCAAAAATGGCGGGACTAACGTGGGTATTGTAGGGGCCCACGAACAAGGTGGCGACCACGAAGGAAGCGGTGTCCACGGCAAGCTCATGACCAGGAGGCGCCTGGCGAGATAAGCGGGAGGCGGCGGGTGGCGGAGGGTCGGCAAGAGCTCAGGGCTCGTGGAAGAACACGAGAGTTTGGGCGTGACTCGAACTTCGAGTCGAGGCTCGCCTCGGCTCTTGAGGTGCCAAAGCCGCTAAGGCGAAGCCCAAAAAGCCCTCTAGGAAATTGAATCATTGAAGAAGATAGTGGCGGGTAAGGCATTCTTTATGCAAAGCAAGCATGTGAAAGTGAATTATCTATTACTTACGAATCCGGAGCTCTCGGGAGCATTCGCGGATCTGCCCGTGGTGTATACGATCTTTTGCGTTCTCTGCGCCAAGGAGGGCTTCGGCGGAAAAGGTGTTACGGTCTCGGTATCTTGAGGCGAACATCAGTGCCCCTAAGCGACCAGGTGAAGCAGCTGGTCGAGCTCCCTAAGGTGCCGAACAGGCCATGAAGGACCTCATAATTGGTTGTGGCCATTGGAAGCCATGCACAGGAGCTACTTGCCGGGCTAGTCGGCGGTGGTGGGCCTTTGTTCATGGATTGAAGTCATCAAGCGCTCCGTATGCATTGAAGGTGCCCGTCGGGCCTTGCCCGTGCTAAAGTGCCTTGGGGCTAGCTGGATCTTGAGAAGCTTGTGAGACAGACCACGAAGGGCAAGGAGCATCATAAGCCGAAATGTACTATGGCGGCGTCTGAAGGGTGCCGCCTTATAAGCGGTGAATGCTCCAAAGATGTAATTTTGAATAGACTCGCATTTGTTATCTGTCGCTGAAAACTTGTTCATATCGCTAAGCAACGCTTGTTAATTTAAAATATTACCTTATGTGCGGCCGTTTATCAAATTTGAGAGATGGCAAGTCGTTGGCTTCAGCCCCCATGCCACAGTCTTTGGGGTGTTTGGGATAAACTTGAGGGCTCTTGTTCCCATTCTTGGGTCCTTTGAGGGGCGCTCAACACAACGAACAAGGCAACGGACTATAGTGCTTGAACACTCTCCTTAGCCATAGAATTCTATAATTTTAAATTTAGTGAAGCCCCTAGTATCTGAAGACCGAGTTGAGCGCTATCAAGCCTTGGCAGACAATGCCGACTCCTCGCTCTAAGCGGCGTAAGTCTTTAGGGACCCGAAAAACCACTCGAACAGCGACCGGCTCTCGCCCTATCATGGCGGTCAGTTTTAGCTTTCTCCAGAGGTGCTCGACCCAGCTCAACAGGGGCACTGTCGCGGTGATTCTCCAGCCTACCTTAGCGATATAAGGAGCGTAAGGTACCAAAACATGGGAGCCGGGCAAACCCAACTATTGACCCAACACATGATTGAAGCCGATGCATATAATGCTATAAGTTCGGTGCCACACTTGTGAAAGTGTTGGACTTATCACACCATATTTTTGGGGTACTTAAGCCCAGTGTATTGGCGTACCAAAGTGTCTCAGGTGCAACGTGTCATGAATGAACATATATATAGATAAAAAAGGAGTGCAATAATAGGCAAAAGCAATGTATTGTTTATTCAAAAAGGTCTGCAATGAAAGCGAGCGATACAAATAGTCACGATAAGCAAGGGATGTGATTATTTGACATGTCCCCCTCGAGGGGTAAGCTGCGGATGGTATGTAAAACAGGTATAATGCTCGTAGTAGAGACCACTGGACACTCGACATAGCTTTACGCTTCCACGGCTGTTGCATCGTGAGTTCGGCAATTCTAGAGCGGACGGTGCTTTTGAAAAGCGGAGTCTGAAAGTAAGAAAGAAGAAGAAAAGAATGACACAATCGGGGCCCACAGTGCGGTTGAGCGCGTGCAGGCGTGCCGTGGTCGTGCCCTCCCTTATGCCCATGGTATCTCGGGCGTAGTTATGTCGCGTAGTACTGCCTTGCAATTTCGTGAGGGCTGGGTTGGGGCGAATTACTCTGGCGATGCTTTCGGATCGTGCCGAGGCGGTCTGGTTGTAAAGTTACTCGGTAGCGCTTAGCGGTGTCCGGACGTTTAATAGCGGACTCGAAATTGCTGTGAGAGGCTGCTTTGCACCTCCGCGCGAGGGCTGCCGTGTGCTCCTCCGTTCGGAGAAGGCGTTTGGTGTTTCCATTGACCGTGATTACTCCTCGAGGGCTGGCATCTTGAGCTTGCGGCATCGTGGTCGGCACCTCATTGAACTTTACCGTCACGGTTCGTCCAAGCGATGCGTGATAGGCGCTGCGAGCGGGACTATGTCGAAGATTAACTCTTAACGCCGGAAGTTATCCGGGGATCCGAAGACCACTTGAGTGTAAGCGAGCACTGTACAATTGGCCTCTACACCGGTATGGCGCCTTTAAAGGTCGTCTTTGTGGGTTTAATCCTTGAGGGTCTATGCCCATTTTGCGCCTTGTATCTGATAGAGCAGGTTCAGGCTGCTACCGCCGTCCATCGGGACTCTGGTGAGGTGGAATCCGTCGATGATTGGGTCAGAACCAATGCGGCGAATCCGCCGTGGCGGATGCTAGTGGGTGGTCCCTTGATCAAAGGTGATGGGCGGGAGGACCATGGTTTGAACTTTGGGGTGTTGGCTCCATCACATATCGTCCCTTAGTGCGCTTCCGTTCCTTTTGGGTATGTGGGTTGCGTATATCATGTTCACCGTCCGCACTTGTGGGGAAGCCCTTACTGTCCTCTATTGTTCGTGGCGGGGCTCCTCCTCGTCATCGCTATGCAGCCCCTTGTCATTGAGTTCGGCATTTAACTTTGCTGTTTGAAGACCCAACAATCCCTGTTGGTGTGGTTGGCTAGTTTTGGGGTGCCATGTATTTGGCATGACCGTCGAGTATTCGGTCCATTGGGCGAGGGCCTGAGTATTTCTTTTGAGCGGCTTTTCGCTGACGGGTTTAGAGCCTCACGAATCCGGCATTGACTACCGTATCTTGACGTTATCGCCGTTGTCGGCGCTTGTGCTTGTTGCGACGCGACCTGCCATTCTTGTCCTTGGTATCCGAACTACGGGGTTTTGGTCAAGTTGTTACTACTGAGCTAGCCAGCTGTCCTCTCCGGTATAAGCGGGTCATGGCGTTGTGAGGGCTGCCATGGATTCGGCTTTTCTGTCCTAGGTGCGGGCAAGCCACTCGTCGCGGATGTTATGTTTGAAGGCTGCAAGGGCCTCTGCATCCGGACGATCAACGATTTGATTTTTCTTGGTTAGGAGCGTGTCGAATTATGCGGCGATTCTTACAGGCTTTGAATTATGTGGCTGAGGTCATCGGCGTCGGTGGTCGCACATATGTGCCCTGGAAGTTATCAAGAATGCGGCTTCAGGTCTTCCCAACAACCAATTGATTACTGTTGGCAAGCTGTTAAGCCAATGCCAAGCTGGTCCTTTAAGCTTGAGTGGGAGGTATTTGATGGCGTGTAGATCATCACGCGGGCCATGTGGATGTGGAGGAGGTAGTCCTCGATCCAAACCCGGAGGATCTGTTGTGCCATCGTGCGATTCGATGTTCTGGGTTTGAAACCCTCGGGTTTGATGATCCATCACTTAAATCATGAAGCATAGTGGGTGTCGGCGCCTCGTATTGAGCTATATCCGGCGGCAGCTCAAATGTGCTTTGTCTCACGTGTTGGCCGGCTGGAATTGATGTATCAGCGTGGCGGTTATCATCACGTGTCGTGGGCGCCCCGCGATCCGTAGATCGATCTTGTTTGCCTTACCTTGTCCTCAATATGTCTCGCATGAGTGCAGCGCGTTTCCCGTGCCTTGGTACTTTCGGCGGCAGCGGTGCGACTTGAATGGAGGTCTAGAAGCCTCTATGTCGCGACCACGGGGTGTGATCGGTCCGCATCATCTGTTTGGTGATGTAGGTTTGGGTGTTGCTTCCTCTAATTGGGGTAGCACTGCGTTTTGGGTATCTCTTGGAGGCGTTGAGTTCGTACTCTTGGTGCAAGGACTTGATCCATCTGTTAGCTAACAAGTCTTGGTTAGCTCTAAGCTGCTGCTGCTTTTTCTTGAGGCTGCTTGCCGTGGCCATAAGCCTGCATTTGAAAGCAGCTCCTGTTGGCGGGATCCTCGAGGCACGACAAATTAAATCGTCGTCGAGGCTTGCCTCATCTTGGAGGAGGCATATAATTATCGTCCTCCCCTCACATGCGCCGCTCTATCATGAGGCTGGCTTCTCCCTCCTCTGTGCTGAATCCTGCTGGAGGGGTTGTCTTCACCTTTGTCCAGGGACATTATGCCTATGTCGAAAGTGGCGTGGATCGAACCGGAGGTTATGTTATCATCCATGTTGGGAAAAACCTCCATAGCCGCCTGCTCCAGTCGAGTACACGCCGCCTTCAACAATGGTGGGTGCTCTGGTCATTGTAGCATAGACCATGTATGAAGCGAGTACGTACAATAGAAAATAATCTATATAGAAAAAGTACTTTTTTCATTGAAAACCAAATCATTTCTACATAGCCAAAGCGACCAAAGTAAGGCATACGCTTCCACCCTTATAAGCATTTTGAACCAATTTGGAATATCGTCGAACCAATGACCAAATATATTGGCAACTCTTGTGGACGGATGCAAATTTGACGCTATTTGGATGACTGACCATGTAGAACGTATAAACTTGCATTGGAAAAGGAGGTGTTTGATTGTATCGTCATGACCACAAAAGCAACACTACTTACTTCTTGGCCAGTTGTGTTGTGCAGGGTTGTCTTTGATTAACACAACTTCCCTACGAAGATACCACACGGAGATTTTAACTTTTAGTGGAATCTTCGACTTCCAAAATTTCTTGTTATTACTCACCGATACCTCAGAACAATAAAGAGGTATGGTGAAAGGGGATCACCTTGCCATAGACCATTTTTGCAGTTAATCCAAGGGCCTGGGATTCCATTTAGGAGGACCGCGGTCTTACTTGAGACAAGTAAAGTTCTGATCCAGGCAACAGTTCTAGGCGGGAAACCCCTTGCGAGCAAGATTAGAAGAAGAGACTCCCAACAGATTGAGATGAAATTTTTCCGGAAGTCGAGTTTGAACACCATAGTGGGTGCATTTCGAATGCGGTAGGCACTGAGAAGGTTGGCAGCATAGATAAAGTTCCCAGCAATGCACCTCCCCGGGATAAAGCCGATTTGGTCTCCATTAACGAGGAGAGGAGTGAGTGGTTTAATCCTATTTGTGATAACTTCAATGATCGCCTTAGTAGGGCAGTTTTGGAGAGATATGGATCTGAAGGCATCGGGGGTTCTCGCCGACTCTTTTTTTGGGAGGAGGATCATGCGGGCTCGGTTGAAATGCTCAACATCGACCCGAAGGTTGGTGAAGTCATTGAAAAAAGGGAAGATCACATGTTTGATGTTATGCCAAAATTTTCGGTAGAAACCTGGTCCAAGATTGTCTGGCTGAAATTGCAACTAATCCCCGGGTGGTTTTGGTAATTCATAACAACATATATCTCATTGAACTAAAGTCCATTCAAGTTAAAGATTTTAGGATGTTCAATGATTGGCATGGCATGGACAAGTGATGTGGATCCCTCAAAATGCTAAGGACATGGATTGGAAAAAGCTCAAGACTCTACATTTTTTATTAAGTGATCCAAGATCACATTGAGTCCATAGGAAAGCCAATACTATTAAAAGGGCATGAGGTTTTGATTATGATTTGTTTGCTCAAGTACTTAGTGATATTGCTCCAAAACCGTCAACTAGTTTCTCTATCCAAATATATCGAAAACCCTACATTCCAACTCGGCCCCACAAAAATTTCCCTATCCGGACCCACCAAGTTCATCTGGCCACTACCACCACCAAACCCTAACAAATCAGATCCACCGATATGGTTCTCGGTCCCACCAGTTTTGCCTACCAAACCTTCTGTAACCAGTTGCAATTATTTCGCTCTCACCGAGTTTTGCGATCGGTCCCACCGAGACAGCTTGGCAAACCTTCTGTAACTTGTTGCAATAATTTCTGTCTCACCGAGTTTTGCAATCGGTCTCACCGAGACAGTGTGCCAACCTTTCTGTTGCCTTATTTCTTCACTTCGGATGCAATTGGTGCCACAGAAACAAGGCTTGTCCAGTCAAAAAAAAGAAGAAAGAAACGAGGCTTGCCCTAACCATTGCACATCGGTTCATCCAAGTTGTTTCCAGTCGGTCCCACCGAGACCCCCAACATTCATATCTTTCACACAGGTCGGTGCTACCGAGATTTCTGATCGGTGCCACCGAGTTGGTTTAAAAGTGTGTAACAGTTGGATTTCGTGTGGAGGCTATTTATACCTGTAACATCCCAAATTTTCAATTTGGAATGTTATACATTAGGTCATCATGCATATCATATTTTCTCGCATTTTTCCGATCCTAGAAATTTCACGCAACTCAAGGACCCTCGGAGAGAGTTGGAAGTTTCATAATTTTCATATTTGGGATCTCTCAAATTTTTGAAAATAGGATCATTGGATTATTTAAATTATCTTCATAAAGTTTTTCCTATAAAAATATCTTGAGAGGGAATAATATGACTTTCCCAAACAATTAGGAAAAATGAAGATATTATAAATGAACCAAATTTGGTTTTTGGAGATTTATTTTGCTTAGGCAAAAATGAGCTTTTAAAAAATATTTTGCATGTATTTTGTTTTTAAAGTTCATTTTGTTCGATTCATTTTTATGAGTCGGAGAAAATTTGTTTTAATTAATTTGGAGTTCATTTGATATTTATTTTATTTGTTTTGTTTTAAAGTTTATTTAAAAAACGCGCCGCTACTGGACCGAGGCCCACTGCCCGGCCAGCCAGCCTCCGGCCCGGCCGCGCCTCCGGCCCATCTCCTCGCCTCCCCCTCGCGCTCGAGTCCGGCTCGAGCACCGGCCCGCCGCCGCCGAGTCCCGCCCCGCCCGACTCCTCGCCTTCCCAAGCAACCCCGCCGCCCCTTTTATATACCCCGGCCCTCTCTCTCTCCCCAACGCCGCGCGCTTGGAACCCCGCCCGCCGCTGCTTGGCCCGCCGTGTGCCCTCGCTGTCGCCGGACGACGCTTGCCGCCGCGGGAACCCGCCGCCCTCGCCGCCCAAACCCGCCGTCCACCACCCCCGCCCGGGAGAGCCGCTGGCGATCGCCGAGGTAGCCACCGCCCGCCGCCCGATTCGGTCTATTCCCGTGAACCGTCCGGTTTTTTTTTTAAAAAAATATATTTGTTCGTTTTTTTTTTTTAAAACCTAGATCGGTTTTGTTTTTTTCGGTTTTCTTATTTAACGGACGCCATACGAACCGTTCGTTTTGATGAACGCGTTCGTTAGATTCGATTCTGTTAACTAACGCTTGCTTTTTAACTCGTTCGTCGTTTTTCTTTTAATCGAATTAATCCGTTATTTTTCTAATTTGATTTCAGATCTGATTTTCAAAACTGTTTTATTTCTCGCTCGCTTATCGGAATCGGGTGATTCAAGCGCCGAGTTTAAAGAACGAAACCGCCGTTCGACTACTCTACTTTCACAGAGTTTTGCCACTGTGAAATTTTGACCTAATTTCGGATCGCTAACCGAGAGGTTTCTCTCGAGTTTCGACTTTCGGAGTTTGTTTTGATTCGATTCTTTTGCAACCAGGGTTCTTAGGTTGAACTTTCGGTTAGATCTTTTATTCGAGATTTCCTGTGCATTAGATGAGTACTTATTGTATGCTTGTTGTTTGTCTGCGTTAGATCACCCGGAGTGCGCCGCTTGTTACTTCGAATCTCTAGGACTCGCGGATCATCAGCAAGGCAAGTAACACTTTGATCATACCCTTCTACTACCCAATTTTATGCATTAGATCTATTCCTCAAACACTTGCATGATTAGGATCTAATTAAATTGTGGGATGGGAAGTAGATTGAGGTAGTACCTATTACCTGTTTTACTTATGAAACCTTGGGAGTTACTTCTACGTTTGCTTGTTCATGCTATGCTATGCTAGTAGACGTGGATTGGGTGAGTGAATATCCATGACAGATGTGAGATTGTTAATTAATGGTTTATCTAAGGTGGCAACCTAACACACATCTGGGTGGATTGAGGCACTGGTTTCTATCAGACTTGCTCAGATTTCTTCGGACCGCCACCCGTGCTCTAAGGGATCATAAGATTATTCAAACCGAAACTTCCGTGTGCAGCCACAAGCCAATTATGGGCTCTGGCGTAGTTGACTAAGTCGTCGAACTCTTACGGGTAGGCTAGCTGATGTAGGGGATGTAGGTTGGTACGGTCTACCCACATGTAAGGTGATAGCGCTTCGAAGACTATGTCTCGGTCATCCGCTTCTCAAACACCATGTAGTGCGAGAATCAAGCGGAGGCGATCGAGTCTTGTGGGGAAAAGTCATAAACCTCTGCAGAGTGTAATAAACTAATCATGATTAGCCGTGTCCCCGGTTATGGACGATTTGAGTATCCGGTATTTGATTATCATGTGAATCTCAACATGTTACTTCTAAATAAAAGCTATTGGGTTTTGATGAGTACTTTTAAATTGGGATTGAGGATCTTGTCAACCATCTTCAATGTTTAACAACCACCATGATAGTTAAATAAAATTATTCCTTTGATGTAGGGAAAATCAGCTTTATGCAAATGTAATCAGAGAGCCTTACCACCAGCCAAATATGCATGTAGTATAGGCTTATTCATTCATTGCTCTTTATGTGTTACATTGCAAGATATTCCATGTCTTGACCCGTTTTTGGCTGCAACTTTTACGCTAGACTTTTCGAACGACAGTAAGGTGTTAGGTCGTGGTTCTATACTCGGTGATGCCGTTGGAGTTGATGGACTCGCTTATCTTCCAAGCCTTCCGCTGTTATTATTAGATGGCCTTAAGCCATATTTTTATTCAGTTCCCTTGTGGACATCGATGTAATAAGTGTGTGATTGCTACTCGCTATAAATCCTTCGGCATCTTGTGTGGTGTCAAGACATCGATCCAGGATGACACCGAGCACGAGCGCTAGATCCATTCGGTCTGGTCGCTCTGAGAATGGTATCGAGCACACGCTGACCGTAGGACACGACCACTAAGTTAAAGCCATAGATCACTCTCTTCTCATTTTCTAACTCCTCATCTTTTCTACTCTCTTTAGGATGACGGACGCGAAGATCAAGTACACCCAACCGGATGAAGGCACACCTTTTGGATTTCACTTGAAGGAAGTTACTAAGTACCGAACATTGATTACCAAGCTTCACCGAACTTTCAACGCCACTCGCTCAAGAGGAGCGCTGAAGATTCATGCTCACGTTCCAGAAGGACATTCGCCCCAATCACCAAGCCAATAGATAGTGTTTTCAAGGCACCCACTTGAGTGCAGGGAAAGAGCATGGCAGCTCACATCACCATGGGACGATTGGAGAAGTCTATCAAGAAGATCTCAAGGACACCATATACCAGATTTGCGGACGCCGAGATGACAACTGGGACGTCGTCAACACCAAGAAGGATAGGTCCATTGCCGCATTCATCCAGGAGTTAAATCAACACATTCGACGCCAAGAGAATCAAATGTGCAATGACATGTTGGAGTTGCAGAAGACAAAGGAAAGGATCATCGAAGTGGAAGAAGAACTAAAGACTACACGCAAGGACTACATGGACGAGATCGTAGCTCTGGCAAGACACAACAACGATCTTAAGTACGAGATCGAAGAACTCAAGAAGAAGTTGGCACTCGTGAATGAAGACCAGTATGTCGAGCATCAAATCGACTACATCAACATTGACGACTCAGATTCGGATCCAAGTGAACCCGACTTTGAAGACGGTGGAGCAGACATCATGGAGTCTTCCACCGTTCAAATTAGTATAAGTCCCCCACATATTAATAGTATTCCCTCCATGTAACATTATAGTACACGCACTTTTGCGATAGTTAGATCGTTGTAAGCCCTTGTTTGATTGAATGAAGTGATTTTGTGTGCATTTGCTCATGTGCATTTGGGTAGTGATTCCCCTTAGACCTCATTCTATTCTATTCTCTCTTCTTTTCTAAACCCTTCAGATGCCTCCGAGACGCGACCCCGGATTCGTTTTCCCGCCAGAGATCACCCAATTGATCCAGCAGCAGAATACCCTGGATTCAAACATTGGTGCGAACAACAACAACAACAACAACAACAACAACAACCCACCGCCACCACCACCACTGCGGATCATCGACTCGCTTCCTTAGACTGAACCCGCGGTGTATTCCAAAGAGCACCGAGCCAATTGTAGCAGATGGTGGCTCCGCAAGATAGGAAGGAGCTGACCATCGCAGGATGCACAGATGGTGAAAGAGTGAAGTTTGCAGACATCAACTTGAAGGACCCGCAGAAGATGGTGGGAGAATTTCACAGCCACTTATCCGTGAGACACCGCCACATGGGATCAGTTTCAAGAAGCTTTTCGACAGCCCATGTTTCAGCAGGAGCCATGGCCATGAAGAAGCGTGAGTTTCGCAACTTACGCCAAGGAGGAAGGATGTTGGCAAGATGTGGATGACTTTAGCAAATTAGCACGTTATGCCCCGGATGACGTTACATGATGCAGCTAAACAGAGAAGTTTCTAGAAGGACTAAATGATGAGTTCAGATGCCGTTGATGGTAGCAAGTTTCAATAACTACCAGGAGTTAGTAGACCGAGCTCTCATGATTGAAGGAAAGCAGAAGCAGATTGAGAACTGCAAGCGGAAGTATGGACAAGGAAAGTATAACTCTGGAGCCCAACAGAAGCCCGTTATACCCCTAAATCAGAATTCAGTTTCAGCATACCCATGGAGGAGGTAATTCGACAACCATAATGGCACCAAGAATGGGAACGGAATGGAGGAAGCAACAGACAGAACCGCACCAACCCGTCTACACCATCCAAGGTAGACTGAGTCACATTACTTGCTTTAAGTGCCGCAAGATCGGGCATTATGCAAATGATTGTCCGTAAGGCGAATGGAAATGGCAATGGAAGCTCGAAAGAAGCCCAACCCTTTCAACAGGGGACAAGTGAACCACATTGATGTGGAGGAGGTTGAAGATCAGCCCGATGCAAGAATCGGTAAGTTTTTGGTTAAGTCTTTTCTGCAGCTTGTTCTTTTTGATTCGGGGCATCGATTCATACATATCAAGGGATTTGTGGATAAGTACCGTTACCAACCCAAGCCCTTAGGTCACCCATGCTAGTAACCTCACCGGAGCAGAGTACATGGCTAGTAAATGGTGTGATCGACCGCCACTACGGATTGGACACTATGTTTTCCCTCGCACCTAATAGTTCGGAATCCCAAGGATTGGATGTGATATTAGGAATGGATTGGTTATCAAAGTATGGAGGAAACATAGATTGTACCGCAAGGTCAATTTTGCTCACCACCCGTAAGGAAGAAGGATTAAGTATGTATCACGGCACGAGCCGAGGAGAGCACAAGTTAATTGCTTAACAGAGTGGTACAGAAGAAGTACCATGGTGAAGGATTATCTGATGTATTTCCTAAGAGTTGCGTGAATGCCGCGGATAGAGACATTGAGTTTTGATCGAGCTGTTGCCGTGAACAGGCCCGATATCGAAACGACCGCATGTGATGCCCGCAAAGGATTTGGCAGAAATCAAGAAGCGATTAAGGAACTATTGGATAAAGGTTTTATTCGCCCAAGTTCTTCACCTTGGGGATCACCCGTTTTGTTGGTAGAGAAGAAGGATGGATCTTTGAGAATGGTTGTTGATTATCGTGGATTGAATGAAGTAACAATCAAGAACAAGTACCCACTACCTATGATAAATGATCTGTTTGATCGCTTGCAAGGAGCCAAAGTGTTTTCTAAGATCGACTTGCGATCAGGGTACCATCAGTTGAAGATTCGAGAGCAAGACATACCCAAGACAGCATTTACCACGAGATATGGACTGTATGAGTATACCGTTATGTCATTTGGACTGACTAACGCGCCAGCCTATTTCATGAACCTGATGAACAAAGTGTTTATGGAGTTTTTGGACAAGTTAAATCGTGGTGTTCATTGATGACATTTTGATTTTCTCAAGAATGAAGAGGAACACAAGGAACATTTGAGATTGGTTTTGGAGAAACCGAGGGAACACCAGGTTGTATGCCAAGTTCAAGAAATGTGAGTTTTGGCTAAAGGAAGTTGGATTTCTCGGACATGTTATATCCGGAGAAGGAATAGCAGTTGACCCCACAAAGGTTGAGACCAGAACCAAATGGGAAGCACCAACGACAGTTGAGAGATTCGAGTTTCCTTGGACTCGCAGGATACTACCAAGATTCATTGAGAATTTCTCAAGGATTGCAAAGCCTATGACAGAATTGTTGAAGAAGGAAAACAAATTCATATGGACCGAGGACTGTGAGGCAAGTTTTCAGGAGTTGAAGAAAAGATTGGTTACCTCACCGCTTTTGATATTGCCGATCAAACTAAGGATTATGAGGTGTTTTATGACGCTCACGCCGAGGACTTGGAGCAGTGCTTATGCAGGAAGGAAGAGTTGTTTCAGATGCTTCACGACAACTTAAGCCCCATGAGTTGAATTATGCCACTCACGATTTGGA
The DNA here is from genome assembly GCA_021605205.1 of Aegilops longissima. Lineage (NCBI taxonomy): Eukaryota > Viridiplantae > Streptophyta > Magnoliopsida > Poales > Poaceae > Aegilops > Aegilops longissima. Next base: position 356,172,126 of record CM038676.1, on the reverse strand, counting down.
GTTAGCAGCCGCCAGCATGCCTTGAAGACGTGGAGACATTTTCTCATTGGAAATCATTGTGAAGTATATACGGATCACAAGAGTTTGAAGTACATCTTCACACGTATGAATTGAATCTCGACAAAGGAGATGGTTAGAGCTAATCAAGGATTATGATATGAGATTGCATTATCACCCGGAAAGGCTAATGTCGTAAAGGCACGCATTGAGCCGTAAGAGCCACGCCAATACCCTAATGATGGGAGGGATACCCAATAAGTTAGCCGAGGACCTTCGAGAGCTATGTTTGGAAATAGTTCCAGAGGCTATGTAGCAGCATTGGAAATTCAATGATAATCGATGGACAAAATCGAGAAGCCCAAAAGGCGATAAGGAAGTTGCCTCTATAAAGGAGAAAATGAGCAAAGGAAAAGCTAAAGGATTTCGTGAGGACGAGCACGATACCCTATGGTTTGAAGACCGTGTTTATGTGCCCAATGACCCGTAGATCGGAAGTTGATTTTACAAGAAGCCCATGATTCACCCTATTCGATTCACCCAGAAATACCAAGATGTATTTGGATTTGAAGAATATTTTCCGTGGACCGGAATGAAGAAGGATATTGCGGAGTATGTAGCAGTTTGCACGTATGTCGAAAGTAAAGGCGGAACATCGAAGCCAGCAGGATTGTTACAACCATTGCCGATACCGAATGGAAGTGGGATAAACTAGGCATGGATTTCATCACAGGTTTGCCAAAGACCCGCTCAGATATGACTCGATTTGGGTCATAGTCGACCGCTTGACCAAGGTAGCCCATTTCATTCCAAATAAGACTACCTATAGCAAGTGCTAAGTTGGCAAAGATATACATGACCAGAATTGTGTGTTTACACGGAATTCCAAGGAGCATTGTATCAGGCAGAGGAACCCAATTTACCTCTAAGTTTTGGAACCAGTTGCACGAGACATTGGGAACCAGATTGGAATTCAAGACAGCATTCCACCCACAGACCGATGGATGCACCGAGAGAGTCAATCAGATTTTGGAGGACATGCTGAGAGCTTGTGCACTAGATTATGGATCTAGTTGGGATGACAATTTGCCGTATGCAGAATTTTCCTACAATAACAGTTACCAAACCAGTTTAAAGATGGCACCTTTCGAGGCCTTGTATGGAAGAAGGTGCAGGACACCGTTGTCATGGGACTAAACCGAGATCGCCGATTGTTTGGACCAGATTTGATTAAGGAGTCCGAACAGAAAGTTGTTGATTCGGGACAGGCTCAAGGTAGCCCAGTCGCATGTAAGAGCTATGCCGATTCAAAGCGCAGCGATTGAGTACGGTTGGAGACAGAGTATATCTCGAGTATCCCCGCTTCGAGGAGTTAAGCGTTTGGAGTTAAAGGAAAATTAGCACCCGCTTTGTTGGACCATATAAGATTTTGCAACGCATGGGAGAAGTTGCGATAAGTTGGAATTGCCGGAAGGACTGTCGGGAGTTCATGATGTATTCCATGTTTCTCGCTTGAAGAAATGTCACCCGAGATAGCAGAGGTACCGTTAAGAGACACAAGTACACCGGAGGCAATTCAGTTGAAGGATGACTTGACATATGAGGAAAAGCCGGTTAAGATTCTCGATTATGCCAGCAGAGTTACCCGCAGCAAGGTTATCAAGTTTTGCAAAGTTCGGTGGAGCCACCACACCGAGGATGAAGCCACCGGGAAAGAGAGGAAGTTTTGCTTAAGGACCACCTCACCTATTTTCTAGTTAACCCGAATCTCGAGGGCTAGATTCATCTTATAGTAGGTTTGTAACATCCCAAATTTTCAATTTGGAATGTTATACATTAGGTCATCATGCATATCATATTTTCTCGCATTTTTCCGATCCTAGAAATTTCACGCAACTCAAGGACCCTCGGAGAGAGTTGGAAGTTTCATAATTTTCATATTTGGGATCTCTCAAATTTTGAAAATAGGATCATTGGATTATTTAAATTATCTTCATAAAGTTTTTCCTATAAAATATCTTGAGAGGGAATAATATGACTTTCCCAAACAATTAGGAAAATGAAGATATTATAAATGAACCAAATTTGGTTTTGGAGATTTATTTTGCTTAGGCAAAATGAGCTTTTAAAAAATATTTTGCATGTATTTTGTTTTTAAAGTTCATTTTGTTCGATTCATTTTATGAGTCGGAGAAAATTTGTTTTAATTAATTTGGAGTTCATTTGATATTTATTTTATTTGTTTTGTTTTAAAGTTTATTTAAAAAAACGCGCTTCTGGACCGAGGCCCACTGCCCAGCCAGCCTCCGCCCGGCCCAGCCCCCGCCCATCTCCTCGCCTCCCCCTCGCGCCCGAGTCCGCTCGAGCACGAAGGCCGCCCGAGTCCCGCCCGCCCGACTCCTCGCCTTCCCTAAGCAACCCCCGCCCCCCGCCTTTATATACCCCTGCCCCTCTCTCTCTCCCAACGCGCCGCTGAACTCAGACGCCAGCGCCGCCTTGCTGGCTTGCCGCTGCCGCCGCTCGTCACGGGACGACGCTGGGCTGCCGGAACCCGCCGCCTCGCCGCCCGACCCGCCGCCGCCACCACCCCGCCGCCTGAGAGCAGCCGCGATCGCGAGGTAGCCACCCGCCCGCACGCCCGATTCGGTCTATTCCCGTGAACCGTCCGGTTTTTTTTTAAAAAAAAATATATTTGTTCGGTTTTTTTTTAAAAAAACCTAGATCGGTTTTGTTTTTTTCGGTTTTCTTATTTAACGGACGCCATCAACCGCTCGCTTCAATGGAACGCGCTCGTTAGATTCGCTCGTTAACTAACGCTTGCTTTCTAACTCGTTCGTCGTTTTTCTTTTTAATCGGAATTAATCCGTTATTTTTCTAATTTGATTTCAGATCTGATTTTCAAAACTGTTTTATTTCTCGCCGCTTATCGGAATCAGTGATTCAAGCGCCTGGAGTTTCAGAATGAAACCGCCGTTCGACTACTCTACTTTCACAGAGTTTTGCCACTGTGAAATTTTGACCTAATTTCGATCGCTAACCGAGAGGTTTCTCTCTCGAGTTTCGACTTTCGGAGTTTGTTTTGATTCGATTCTTTTGCAACCAGGGTTCTTAGGTTGAACTTTCTGGTTAGATCTTTTATTCGAGATTTCCCTGTGCATTAGATGAGTACTTATTGTATGCTTGTTGTTTGTCTGCGTTAGATCACCCGAGTGCGCCGCTTGTTACTTCAATCTCTAGGACTCATGGATCATCGCAAGGCAAGTAACACTTTGATCATACCCTTCTACTACCCAATTTTATGCATTAGATCTATTCCTCAAACACTTGCATGATTAGGATCTAATTAAATTGTGGGATGGGAAGTAGATTGAGGTAGTACCTATTACTGTTTTACTTATGAAACCTTGGGAGTTACTTCTACGCTTGCTTGTTCATGCTATGCTATGCTAGTAGACGTGGATTGGGTGAGTGAATATCCATGACAGATGTGAGATTGTTAATTAATGGTTTATCTAAGGTGGCAACCTAACACACATCCTGGGTGGATTGAGGCACCTGGTTTCTATCAGACTTGCTCAGATTTCTTTGGACCGCCACCTGTGCTCTAAGGGATCATAAGATTATTCAAACTGAAACTTCCGTGTGCAGCCACAAGCCAATTATGGGCTCTGGCGTAGTTGACTAAGTCGTATGAACTCTTACGGGTAGGCTAGCTGATGTAGGGGATGTAGGTTGGTACGGTCTACCCACATGTAAGGTGATAGCGCTTCGAAAGACTATGTCTCGGTCATCCGCTTCTCAAACACCATGTAGTGCGAGAATCAAGCGGAGGCGATCGAGTCTTGTGGGGAAAAGTGCATAAACCTCTGCAGAGTGTAATAAACTAATCATGATTAGCCGTGTCCCCTGTTATGGACAATTTGAGTATCCGTATTTGATTATCATGTGAATCTCAACATGTTACTTCTAAATAAAAGCTATTGGGTTTTGATGAGTACTTTTTAAATTGGGATTGAGGATGTGTCAACCATCTTCAATGTTTAACAACCACCATGATAGTTAAATAAAATTATTCCTTTGATGTAGGGAAAATCAGCTTTATGCAATGTAATCAGAGAGCCTTACCACCAGCCAAATATGCATGTAGTATAGGCTTATTCATTCATTGCTCTTTATGTGTTACATTGCGGCAAGATATTCCATGTGTGACCCGTTTGGCTGCAACTTTTACGCTATGCACTTTTCGCAACGATTTAGTAAGGTGTTAGGTCGTGGTTCTATACTCGGTGATGCCGTTGGAGTTGATGGACTCGCTTATCTTCCAAGCCTTCGCTGTTATTATTAGATGGCCTTAAGCCATATTTTTATTCAGTTCCCTTGTGGACATCGATGTAATAAGTGTGTGATTGCTACTCGCTATAAATCCTTCAAGTCTTGTGTGGTGTCAGACATCGATCCAGGATGACATCGAGCACGAGCGCTAGATCCATTCGGGTCTGGTCGCTACAATACCCTCCACCCCTCTTACTCAGTAAGAGAGCCATCAGAACGTGCCTACACTTCCACTACTCATATTCTGAGAGAGAACCACCTACTCATGTGTTGAGATCAAGAGATTCCATTCCTACCATTTGAACCTTGATCTCAAGCTTTCCCAAGTACCTTTCACTCAAATCCTTCTTCCACCATAGCCAAATCTGTGTGAGAGAGAGTTGGGTGTTGGGGAGACTATCATTTGAAGCACAAGAGCAAGGACTTCATCATCAACACACTGTCTATTACCTTTTGGAGAGTGGTGTCTCCTAGATTGGTTAGGTGTCGCTTGGGAGCCTCCGACATGATGTGGAGTTGAACCAAGAAGTTTGTAAGGGCAAGGAGATCGCCTACTGTGTGAAGATCCGCCCGAGTGGGGGCAAGTCCTTCGTGGACGATGGCCATGGTGGGATAGACAAGGTTGCTTCTTCGTGGACCCTTCGCAGATGGATCCCTCCATGGACTCGCCCAGTCGTTACCTTTCGTGGGTTGAAGTCTCCATCAACATGGATGTACGATAGCACCTGAAGGAAATATGCCCTACAGGCAATAATAAAGTTGTTATTTATATTTCCTTATATCATGATAAATGTTTACTATTCATTCTAGAATTGTATTAACCGGAAACTTAGTACATGTGTAAATACATAGACAAACAGAGTGTCCCTAGTATGCCTCTACTTGACTAGCTCGTTAATCAAAGATGGTTAAGTTTCTTGACCATAGACATGTGTTGTCATTTGATAAACGGGATCACATCATTAGAGAATGATGCGATGGACAAGACCTGTTAGGACCCCGATCCTAAGTCACACCGATCTAGCATGTAACACATCATATCACTTTGCGGCCTCACGCACGGTATTCCCATGGGTGCCACCTTACCTGGCCCGGGACCGTTTGCGTCTTTTGGCTCACGTATATGATAGTGTCACTAGCATCCATATGACAAAGAACCTGGGCCGACATGACTAGTCGTGAATCCAAAGTGGCACTAACTTACAGCGACAGGCATACATGACCCAGCAACGAACGTGTCGATCATCAACGTATGAACCCAAGTCGTAGCAAGCTACAAGGACTTAAAGGAACAAAGCGTGACATTTCCCTGAAGGGACAGACACAGGAACGAAGAAGGACACATGCCGGCCAACCTAAGTGTTTCGGAGAAGTAGCAAGCTGCCATGGCTCAATGGAAGCACTAGGAGACATTTCCCCGTAAGAGAGGCTACCAAGAATAAACAACTAGATTGTCGGATCCCACCCATACCAAGCATTTCAAAATCATACACACAATATGCTTGATATGTGCAAATACAACATGGCATCACAACAAAACTCTACGGCTCGGAGTAGTTATTCAAAAGGCTCCGAAGAGTCATACATAGTATGAATTACAATCATGGTCACATGACCCAACATACAGAGCATACAAGCAACGGAAGCATAACATGTCTGAGTACAGATAACTACAAATGAAAAAGGCTGAGAAGCCTGACTATCTATAAGACCCTCCCAATGGTACAAGATCGTAGTTGAGTGATACGTCTCCAACGTATCTATAATTTTTGATTGCTCCATGCTATATTATCTACTGTTTTGGGCAATATTGGGCTTTATTTTCCACTTTTATATTACTTTTGGGACTAACCTATTAACCGGAGCCCAGCCCAGATTTGCTGTTTTTTGCCTATTTCAGTATTTCGAAGAAAAGGAATATCAAACGGAGTCAAAACGGAACGAAATCAACTGGAGAAGTTATTTTTGGAAGGAAAGCTACCAGATGGACTTGGACCCCACGTCAAGAAAGGAACGAGGAAGCCACGAGGGTGGGGGGCGCGCCCCCCTGCCTCATGGGGCCCTCGTGGCTCCCCTGACGTGCTTCTTCCGCCTATATAACTCCACGTACCCTAAAACTTCCAGAACAGAGATCAGATCGGGAGTTCCGCCGCCGCAAAACCTACAGAGCCACCAAAAACCAATCGGGACCCTGTTCCGGCACCTCACGGAGGGGGGAACCTCACCGTGGCCATCTTCATCATCCGGCGCCTCCACGACGAGGAGGGAGTAGTTCACCCCGGGCTGAGGGTATGTACCAAGAGCTATGTGTTTGATCTCTCTCTCTCGTGTTCTTGATTTGGCACGATCTTGATGTATCGCGAGCTTTGCTATTATAGTTGGATCTTATGTTTCTTCTCCCCCCTCTACTCTCTTGTAATGGATTGAGTTTTGCCTTTGAGGTTATCTTATCGGATTGAGTCTTTAAAGATTTGAGAACACTTGATGTATGTCTTGCGTGCGTATGTGATCTGTGGTGACAATGGGATATCACGTGATTCACTTCATGTATGTTTTGGTGATCAACTTATGGTTCCGCCATGAACCTATGCATAGGGGTTGGCACACGTTTTGCCGTGATTCTCCGGTAGAAACTTTGGGGCACTCTTTGAGGTTCTATGTGTTGGTTTGAATAGATGAATTGAGATTGTGTGATGCATATCGTATAATCATGCCCACGGATACTTGAGGTGACATTGGAGTATCTAGGTGACATTAGGGTTTTGGTTGATTTGTATCTTAAGGTGTTATTCTAGTACGAACTCTAGGGTTGTTTGTGACACTTATAGGAGTAGCCCAACGGATTGATTGGAAAGAATAACTTTGAGGTGGTTTCGTACCCTACCATAATCTCTTCGTTTGTTCTCCGCTATTAGTGACTTTGGAGTGACAATTTGTTGCATGTTGAGGGATAGTTATATGATCCAATTATGTTATTATTGTTGAGAGAACTTGCACTAGTGAAAGTATGAACCCTAGGCCTTGTTTCCTATCATTGCAATACTGTTTGTGCTCACTTTATTTGCTTGCTACCTTGCTGTTTTTATATTTTCAGATTACAAAAACCTATATCTACCATCCATATTGCACTTGTATCACCATCTCTTCGCCGAACTAGTGCACCTATACAATTTACCATTGTATTGGGTGTGTTGGGGACACAAGAGACTCTTTGTTATTTGGTTGCAGGGTTGCTTGAGAGAGACCATCTTCATCCTACGCCTCCCACGGATTGATAAACCTTAGGTCATCCACGTGAGGGAAATTTGCTACTGTCCTACAAACCTCTGCACTTGGAGGCCCAACAACGTCTACAAGAAGAAGGTTGCGTAGTAGACATCACTGAGGTAACAAGCTAAACGTCGATGTCCACGCGGAACTACTAGTGAGACTGAAGCCTCTCTGCAAAAACATAAATTAAGCAAACGTGAGTACAAATGTACCCAGCAAGACTTACATCAGAACTAGCTACATATGCATCAGTATCAACAAAGGGATGATGGTGTTTAACTGCAGCAAGCCAACTTTGACTCGGTGGCTATCACGAACTACGCCCCGCAAGTAACTCTTTTGAGGTGGCGCTTTACGAGTCCACATATTCACCATATCAATACACCACTATGGATCCACTCCCGCCTCCCCACGAGAAGGCCATCCATAGCACTCACGCTATCTTGCGATTTTAGAGTATCCACTTTCACTTGTCTATGAACTGTATAAGCAACCCAAGAGTCCTCATCATGGACGAGACAATTCGAATAGATCATGTTAACTCTGCAGGGGTATACTTCTTCACACATGCTCTCGCCACTTACTGCCATGTACACGTCATGTATATTGGCAACCTTCAAGCGCAAGCCTAGCGAGGGAGTCGGCCACGACCTGACTAACCACACAAGTCTCTAGTCCAGGTTTATTGCCTATTCGGGTTCCATCCACAAGGAGATCTGGCCGGGGTGTCACTCACGACCCCAAAAGATGTGTACAGGGTTCCCAAGCCCACCAAACGGGCGACGCATGGTACACCCGGCCATGGTGCCTAGTCTGTCCCAAGCCCACCTGTACCAGGTGCCACTTGGTAGACTACTAGCACTACCTACAAACACCAGAAACTAGTTGCAACTTCTGGACAGAGATCGAGGTGGTTAATAAGTCGAAAGGGGCACTTAAGCATTCCAATGTGTGGTAGTAACTATCTTGGATCACAGACACATAACTCAGTTCTTGAGGACGGTCCCAATGAGACAACCCACCATGTACTCCTACATGGCCTCTCATCGCTACCTTTACCAAATCATGTTCACACACTTAGCTCTCAATAGTAGGACATGTTCACCACATTCCAATTCATCCCCGATGAATCAGATCTGACACAACTCTAAGCAATAGCAGGCATGACAAACAAGCATGAATGAGTAGGTACATCATGGCTCAGGCAACTCCTACTCATGCTAGTGGGTTTCAACTATTTACTGTGGCAAAGACAGGTCATGCAGAGGAAAGGGTTCAATTACCACAACATGTAACAGTTGAATCGTTGTTGTCCTAATTGAGTAAAAGAGAGCGAGAGAGAGAGAGAGAGAGAGAGAGAGAGAGAGAGAGAGAGTGGGATTGTATCGGAATGCTCAATAGGGGTTTGCTTGCCTGGCACTTCTGAAGATAGCATTGTATCTTCATCAGTGTCATCGAACTCATCGTCAGAACATATGTCTACTGAGGGGGAACAACCACCGGCAACAGAGAAAGAACACAATCAATGCAATGCAACAATATGATGCATGATCATGTCATGGAAATATGATGTTCATCGAGCTAATGCAACTAGCAAAAATATTAAATGAAGTTGGTTTGAACCCAAGGTTCAAATTCAAACTCCACATGTGGTTATTTAAATGCCATTCATTTGATTTGTCCTAAACAGTAGCAAAAAGTTGTTCTAACATGCATGAAAATGGTACAGCTGGATAGATTGGATTTTTCTGATAATTTTTCAAATATAAATTATTTCATTTGGAGTTACGGTTTAATTCCTATGAATTTTAGAAGTTTTAAACATTTTCTGAAATTTCCTGGATTATTTTTAATCCTGAAAATGATTTACTACGTCAGTGTGACGTCAGCAAGTCAACACGGGCGGTCTAAGTCAGAACTGACACTGGGGCCCACACGTCAGTGACTCAGGGGTGAACTAAGTTTAGTTAGAAACTAACTAAAAGTTAAACAGGACCCTGGGCCCCACTTGTCATTGACCCATGAGGGTTAGTTAGGGCTAAATACGCGATTAACCGGCGGCTAATCGCCGGCGAACATACAGGACGGTGGGGGCTCGCCGGAATTCCTTCTCGGGCGACCATTTGTCGCATGGGTGTGTTCTACGGGGTCGTGGGAGTGAGTTGCGTCCAACGATGCCATTAGTTGTGTCGGTGTTCTGGGAACGGGTTCCCAGACTTGCTCGTCATGCCCACGGCGCGGGCCCCAAAGCAGGTCAGACGACCCATCTTCATCAATAAGACATCCAAGACCCTCGCGAGGGGCTGAGCCTCGCGAGGCGGATGACGCAAGACCTCCCCAGGAGTGGCCTTGCCAGGCAGGCTCGCGAGGAGCGGTGATATCAAGGCGGGGCAAACCTCACAAGGCTCTCGTGACGTGAGCCATGACGATCGACACCAGGCGGGCGCCAGCGCTCGTAGCGTCCTTGTTTTCTCTTTAGTGCTAAGGAGGCCAGCGCAGGCGAGGAGTTCCGAGGCATCAGGCAAAGGTTGCCTTATCGGTGCAACGAGACCGAGACTAGGAGGACAGCAAGACAGAGGTCATCGTGGAGCCCAAGACGGCGTCACCACCAGAACCTTTTGCAGGCGAAGACCGCTTTTGTCAGGATAGCTTGTACTAGCTGTCCCCCTTCAAATTTTCCCGCCGTTGTTGGCTCCCTTCCTGCTCAATATTTGGGGAGAGGACCAGGGCCTATATAAGTAGAGCTAGCCACCATAGTAGGGGCATCAAGCAGTTCATCCAGCTCTCACACACGAGTTCACCAAGCACAAGAACACCTCAACCTCAGGAGGCTGTTCTTCCCCTTGTACTGTTCTTCATCAGCCCAAGAGGCAATCCACCACCACCACACTGGAGTAGGGTATTACACCATAACAAAGGGTCCAACCAAGATAAACCTCGTGGTCTTTACGTTATGTAGTTCGTCCACGAGATCTTAGTAAGCTGGGTCGTGGATCGGTAGGAGAGAAAGACTTCGCACGCACCCCAGAGTTCGAACCTTAAGGGTTTTCCGGAACCCCACATCCGACATTTGGCGCGCCAGGTAGGGGTGCGTCGTAGCTTCTCCCTCGTTGATCCGATGATATGTCGCTCTGTCGTCTCCATGGCCGATGCTCGCCGCGCTCGAGCTGAGCGCCGGGCTGCCCTCACCGCCCGCGTTGCTCAGACAGCTCCCGTCGGCGGGCCACCTCGTCGTTCTCTATCTCCCACCGCCAACACTGCCACCGGCCCAGTGGGGAATGAGTAGGCGTCCTCGCTGCATCCACCGGTGCGACAGGACGGCCGCACCGCCACTCCGTTGCTGACCCCGGCCGGTTCTTTGTCTCATGCACGCCGCGCTCCCATGGAGGCGCGGGCCGTGCTCCTCACGGCGAACGAGCTCCCGCGCTACCGCCCAGTCGACGACCTCTACGAGGAGTGGCTCGATCGCGTCGCCGAGCTCGTCCGCGCCGCAGGGGGCTCCCCGACGCCGTCCCTCTCTCTGCCTCACCCTCAGCCACCACGGACCACGAGGCTCATGGCACGCCTCCACCACCTCTGCCCCAAGACGGTGCCTTGGCACCAAGGCGCGAGGCCCCGCGGCGTGATCCACCACGCCCGGTGCCCGCGCGCGAAGAGAGAAGCTGCCAAGAAATCCCATGGCCCCGGAAGCTTACGTGCCCCGCATGATGGACCAGGAGTACGCTCCAGAAGACGACTCCAACTCGTTCCTCGAAGAAGATTGGGAAGAAGGGACGGTAGAAGTGGAAGCCTTCCAGGAACCGATGGGGAACCACAACAACCGCGCCGGCAACGACAACCACAGGGTACCACTAATCTCTCAGGAGCAGGCTTATGCTAACCATGGGCCACAAGTGAATCAGGTCACGGCGTCGGTCGACGGCCCCGGCGCGACAACATCCTTTCCGCCGGGGGAAACACGCTGGGCGCTGCGCGGAGGGAGCCAGGAGCCGGGTGACGCCCGAGTAGGCCTCCGCCGGGAGGCTTTACAACCCTTCCGGCAGCAGGACCCGTGGTCGCCGAGGGCGCGGGCGCCCCTTTCCTCTTTGTGTCGCCCTGGTAGCTACCGGCTCAAAGGAGGTCAAGGGTGGCGCATGGGCCTCGTCAAGCGATATGAAGCAAGGCCGGTACATGTGAAGAAGGCCCAGCGCCTGTGAAGCTCGCCGCCCGTGACACTCTCACGTAATAATGATTTGGGGTTGTACACGCCCCTGAGTCTCAGCAGCGCCAGCCTCAGGCCCTGGAGCTTCCTCCCACGCCTAGTGGCAGCACTTAGCTCTGCGCTGGTGAGAAGACTTGAAGACCAGAAGACTAGACTAGGTGCCGGACGCGGCCTTTTTCTTTGGATCTCTCTTTCTGTAGCTTTGCTTTCTGGATCTGGATTTAAGTTGAAGCTGAGTTTTTATTGATGCGCACGGGGGGTGACTTTTCTCCTTCGAGCAATTTCTTGCTTTCTGGATCTTGTTTCGTCTGGGACTCATGTCCGTCACCTTCCCCTCACGAGCTCCTCGCGAGCGGGACTGCACAAAGCGCACGCACGCCAAGCGCACCCCAGCGCTGCAGCTGGTGCTCACCTCTTGTGGGGCCCCTTCTGACGGAGCAACAAGCTCCGCAGGATTCTCAGAAACTCGATGCCTCGCGGCCCAGCTCGAAGCTGGCGCTGACTAAGGTAAACCACGACAGAAAACTCGCCCCTGGATTCACGAGTTCACGAGGGCACATACTCAATATCGCATAGGAAAGTAAAGGCTGCAACTTGCTTACATGAGGGGCTCCCCCTCTCAAAATGCTCTTACAAGTCTTCCAAGGGCCACACCCGAGTTTTGTGTACAGGACGAGACGACAGGAGAACATGGAATCAGCTAGAAATGTCACTCGCTACATCGCCCTCAGACGTGTCACTCACGTCGTCATCATGTTCGTTGGCACTGTCGCACCCGCCGGCGACGCCCCCATCGCCGTCGTCAACCACGTCGCCCTCACCTGTGACGGCCAGCACCGCGTCATCCTCCGAAGCAAAGGCCCTGACCAACGCGTCCACATTGTCCTCAACCCAACGCGCCAGGTCGCCCCGGCCGTGGGCACGGGGGCGATGGCGGCGTAGAAATCAAAGTTGGGGTCGGCACTCAGAAGGTGGCTGAAGACACGGAAGAAAGCATGCTCAAGCAGGCCACGCCCCCTTTCCTCCACAAGCTGGCGAGCTCTGTCAGATCGGGCCTCCAGGCGCGTCACCACCTTGGTGAAGAAGGTCAGGTGGCTGGCATAGTCATTCGAGTGAGGGCCGGTGCATTCTCATCGCAAATATGGCCCAGGGCGGTATTGGCCCTGTTCCGGAGATCCTGAAGCATGGGGGCATGCTCGCGCTCCAGCGATCGTCGTTGAAGCACTTCCTCCCTGTTTTGCCGTGCGACGGCCTTAGCGTCATCAACCCGCCTCCAAACAGAAAGCAGCTCGGCGCGGGCGGAGGCCAAGTCTGCCTGAGGCGTAACCAGTTTGGCGGCCATGGCCTCCACACGCCTCTCAGCCTCATCCAACCTGGGACTGAGGGCAGCGGCCCTGCCTGCATCCTCCATACCCGCGAGCTTCAGCTTCAAGTCGTACCTATCCTCCAGGTCTGTTCGAACCTTGGCCACCCGACGATCGACCTCCTCCTCGACTCTGGCCTTGCGAGCCCCGACGACATCTTCTGCTTGGGCAACTTGACGCTCCCTCGTCTCCAGTTGCTCGAGCTCGAGGCTGCGCTCCACGGCTTCCAGGGCTAGCGCCTCCTCACGCTTCCGGACCTCCTCTTCCTCAGCGATGCAAGAGCGGCCCTGCGCGCCTCCACCTTCTGCTCAAGGGACGCGCTCCAGGCCTGGAGCTCCCATGCGCGCTTCTCCGCAGCCTCGCGATGGCGGTCAGCCTCATGAACCTCTTCCAAGGCTCGCGAGCGGGCTTCACGGGAAACCTTGAGGGACGCCTCGGCCTTCACGTTCTCAAGGTCACGCTGATAGCGGCCGAGGTTGATGGACACCCTCAGCTTGCGTCGCTCCTCCACCAGCCGGAGACCTTCAGCCTCAAGGCGCGAGTCGACACCTGCGAGCTCTTCACCAAGTCGATTCATTGCGCCCATCGCCTCCTGGAAGAGCTCATGACGAACCACGCCCGCCCCAAGGCCGAGCTCGAACGCCGCCCACCTCGCCCTCCACTGGGCTGCGGGCGGGGCGCCAAGGGGCGCACCACCTCCCAGCAGGGGGCTGCGGGCTGGCACTGCACCTGACGTCAACCAGTCCTCGCGAGGAGCCCAAGCCAATCGAGGCTCGCTGCTTGAAGAGGAACCGAAGATCGAAGCCAACCAGCTACTGTCCATGAGCAAAGGAGGGGTCTTGGGCACGCCCGCCAAGCCCCACGCTAGACCATGGGGGAGGGGCGACCAAGCCGCGGGTTCAGCACGCCGTGAAGGCAAGAGCGCTCCTTCAAACAACCCTGCTCCAGGGGCTGCAAACAGACCCGGGGCGCTCAAGGTCGATGAGGGAGTCGAGGAAGGAGGAGGCCGCTTCTCAGAAGGCGTAGCCGCCTCAACGGAAGGAGCCCTGAAGAACTGACGTCAGGAAATGGAGACAACACACAAGAAGCCACAGCGATACGGTACTTACACGTCGACGATGATGCACTTCCTTCGCTTCAGCGGCCCAAAGATGTTGTTGCCGCTCGGGGATCCTTTCCTCTTGCGGAGCTCCTCAAAGTCCACGCAAAGCCGACCGAAGCGCTGGACATGGCGGCCAACGCGGGGCGAGGCTGGGGGATAGCTTGGAGGAACCACTTCTTGGGTGCCCGGCTACGGTGAACAGTCGGGCGCCGCCTCACCCCAACCTCCCGAGGCTCCTGGAGCCTTGGCCTGGGGAGTCGCCCGCCGCGTCTCCTCAGCGATCGACACCTGAGGAGAGGGGTCGCGAGTTCTCAAAGACAACGCTCCAGGATCACCACTGAGCATGTGCTCCTCAGCACTCGAGCCACCGGCCCCCGTCGGAGCTCGCCCTCCTGCATCCTCACCTGGGGCGAGCTCGGCACCGGCGGCAAGGAAGGGAACCACGTCGACGGGGTTCTCGCGAGACCCCACCAGGCTGATTGGATGCAGCCCCCACTCATCAAAGGAAGGCATGCTCGCGGCAAATGCGGCTTTGTTCTCACGGCGGCACATCAGGCAGCTATTCCTAGGCATGTCGTCCGGCAGAGGGACACCCGATAGGACCGTGAGCACCGTTTTCCATGTCGTAAGAGGAAGCCCCTTCTCCTGAAACCTCATATGATCCTGACTGCTGAGCAAGTCCCACATTGGGCGGGAATGGCGCTGAAGCGGTGCGACTCGGCCCTTGACGAACTCCTTCACCACCATAGGCGCAGTCACGCCACGCTCCTTCAACCACCTCAGCCTAGCCCAGATGGGGGCAAGGCGGGGGCTCGTGAGCTTCTGATGGCCCCAGCCGGAGTTTGGAACAGCAGGCCCCGCCGGAATTTGGAGCAAAGGGCTGAGCACGCCGGCATCAACAAACACCCACCGTGAGCAGAACTCGCTCATGGATAAAGGAAGCTCGAAGTCAATCCCCGCGCCCGCCGTCGTGGCCACGGCCTGGAAGCTCACGCACCCCAAGCTCTGACGAGGATTGGCTAGATGCAACGAGAAGAAATGATGGAGAAGGGCCACCGAGGGAGCGATGCCCACCATGGCTTCGCACAAGAAGGCGAAGACGGCAAGAAGGGTCACAGATGGAGGGTCGAGGTGCAGCATATGGATATGATAATGCTCGAGCGCCGAGTTGAAGAAGCTGGAGAAGGGAGGAATCAGGCCGGCCCAGAGGGCATCTATGAAGATTGGGACTTCAGTGGCCGCCCGAGCCATGCAAGTGCGAGACGCAGGCCAAGCCACTGTCTCCCCCCCACTCGTTGAAGCTGGAGGCAAGCATCGGGTGCACCTTGTCCATGGCCTCGTTGTTGAGCACTCAAGATCGACCCAACACCGGTTCGACGGCCGGAGGAGCGCTTGGCGAAGACAAGGGCTTCTTTCCCTTATCTGCTTGTTTCGGCGCCATGGCAACGAAGCGGGCAGAGGGCAGGTCAGATTGGAGAAGAGGAGCAGAGTCCCGAGGAAACAGGGAGATTGGGGAAGCAAGGCGCAGGCGGCGGAGGAATAACTGTGTAGGCCGCAGGGGCCGCATAGCCGGGCAGATTCAAAGGCAGGGTGGGGTAGTGGAGATGCCCACGTCCAATCAACCGCCACGCGTCAACCAAAGCCTTGGGGGCCCACGGCACTCCGTACTTGACCTTTGGCTTCGCTGCGAAGCCAAGCCCGAGCGCACCTTGGGCCCGGGGGCTACTGTCGGCGTTCTGGGAACGGGGGTCCCCAGACTTGCCCGCCTGCAGCCCACGACGTGGTCAAGCCAGCAGGCCGGATGGCCCATCTTCATCAACAAGACATCCAAGACCCTCGCGAGGGACCGAGCCTCGCGAGGCAGACGACACAAGACCTCCCCAGGAGTGGCCTAGCCAGGCAGGCTCGCGAGGAGCGGAGATATCAAGGCGGGGCAAACCTCATAAGGCTCTCGTGACCTGAGCCATGACGATCGACACCAGGCGGGCGCCAGCGCGCGCTGCGTCCTTGTTTCCTCTTTAGTGCTAAGGAGGCCAGCGCAGGCGAGGATTACTGAGGCATCAGGCAAAGGTTGCCTTATCGGTGCAACGAGACCAAGACCAGGAGGACGGCAAGACGGAGGTCATCGTGGAGCCCAAGACAGCATCACCACCAGAACCTTTTGCAGGCGAAGACCGCTTTTGTCAGGATAGCTTGTACTAGCTGTCCCCCTTCAAATTTGCTTGCCGTTGTTGGCTCCCTTCCCGCTCAATATTTGGGGACCAGGGCCTATATAAGTAGAGCTAGCCACCACAGTAGGGGCATCGAGAAGTTCATCCAACTCTCACCCACGAGTTCACCAAGCATAAGAACATCTCAACCTCAGGAGGCTGTTCTTCCCCTTGTACTGTTCTTCATCAGCCCAAGAGGCAATCCACCACCACCACACTAGAGTAGGGTATTACACCACAACGGTGGCCCGAACCAGTATAAACCTCGTGTCTTTCTGTGTTGCGAGTTCGTCGAGTTCGTCTGCGAGATCTTAGTGTGCTGGGTCGTGGATCGGTAGGAGAGAAAGACTTCGCGCACACCCAGAGTTCAAACCTTAAGGGTTTGCCGGAACCCCACATCCGACAAGTTGGTCGCGGGGTGGCCAGAATCGTCGACGGCATCGAGCTAGGCGGCGGTGGCGCTCGGCACATGTGGGCAGCGGTGCTACGGTGCACGGGCGAGTCAGCAAAAGGGCTAGGCGGACTCCTGGGGGCACCAGGAGCTCGTTTCCATGCCTAGCAACGACGACACAGGCTGAAGTGGTGGTGACAAGGCTGGCAGCGGCGAGCTTCGGCCGCGGTGGCCAGTGGGGTTAGAGGAAGAAATCGACCGAGGGGAGAGAGGGTTTGGGAGCAGGAGCTCATGGCGAGGCGGAGGAGCAGATTAGTGAGCTCGGGGTCGTCTTGTAGTCGATGAATCGAGCGGCGGCATCCGGCGGTTCCCAAGGTTGAAGACGACCAGATGGCGGCGATGCAGGGCCTCCCGTGATGTGTGGCTTGGTGTAGAGGACGGATGAGATGTTGCGGAGCTCAGGGACGTGTTGGGGAGGCGAAGCGGTGGCTCTGGCTGCGGCAACAGCGAGCGGCAGCAACGGCGTGCTCGGGTGCGAGCAGAGGAGCAAGGGAGGGAGAGCCAGAGGAGGGGAAGGGCTCGAGGAAGAGTGAGGGAGGTCCAAGGTGGCGTGGCATTGTAGAAGGCCTCCAGGGGAAGGAGGGGGCATCCAGGTAGGGAGGAGGTGGTGGCGTGGCTGCGGCATGCTCGGCACGCAGCTGCTTCTCCTCCTGGCAGGAAGAAGAAGACAGCTCTGCCCCTGTGGGCTGGGCTGCTACAGTAGTGGGCTGACCAGGTAAGCTTCAGGTGAGTTTCTATTCTCTATTTCTTTCTGTTTTATTCTTCTGTTTTGAATTAGTTTCTAAACCAAATCATTTATGTAGCTTCTGAAAATTATTATGTGTCTAGATACAACATATTCAGAGCCACTCATAAATTTTCAGAATTGTTGGACATATAATTATTTTTAGGAGAATTAAATCCAACTCAAATACTTTTTGATTTAAATCCTAATGGCCAGAATAATTCCTCAAAAATGTTCCATATTTTTGGTTTGGGTCAAAACCCTTTCCAAAAATATCAAACATCATTGAAGTGCATTCTGGAAACATGGGATGCATTTTCCAGGGTTATTTGCCCTTCTTTTAATTATTCTTTTAGGCTTTCAAATTTCCTGAGTTCAACTTTCAGAATTACATGATGCATGGATGCAAAGCCACTAATTACAAGCATTATTCTATGGCTATGACAACTCACCCCCACTAAACAAGAATCTCATCCCGAGATTCAAGACGTGAGGTAAGAAGACAGAGGGGACACAAAACTACACAATCTTCATGATCCAACTGCCATTCTCGAAGAGGTTGCTCATTGCATCATACTAATATTGACGTCTTTGCTTTCGAGATCTTTGTCCAACACGATACAACAGAAAGGAACCCTACAAGAATCGATCTTCTCGAAGATCGAGCAACTCATGATCAACTCATGGAATGAGATGTAAGAACATCTCTTGAGCTGGGACACAAACACACATCAAGAGGGGTGAAAAGAAACAGATGACGACGGTTCAATTCGGTGGGCAACAATTCCACGCTTGAGTAAGATGGTGCATGGTTTCAAAGTTGTGGACTCATAAAGTTATTCCCTTAGGTGGAAATAAGAATTACTTTTGATATATAGATCAGTGAAACTCTTCATACTAGCCTAAGGCAATCACAAACGATCGTGTGAAGTAGCTTGAAGAAATGGCGTACTCATACTAGAATGGATGATGTGGACTACCTTGTTGAAGACAATGCAATGGATGATTTCTTCTTATCATCGAGAAAGGATAGGGCCCAGGGTAAGCCCACTTTGAGGATGATCCTGAATAACAGTTAATGAGAAGGCAGACCATAGTAAAATGGCACAATGGCGGGTGCAAGCTGGGAACAAAATGCAAATGCTGGGAATGATTCTAGTAACTGGTGGAAAACCCAATAGTCGAGAGTGATTCCACTATTTGAATGGTTATAGTATAATCAAAGAAACTAAGAGAACAAGAATCCCCAAGCAGCAACTTCTAGAATAGGTCGCACGAAATCCTCATGGAGAAGATGGTCAAATAGCTCAATCAAGATACTACCGTGATAGATCTTCCGACTAGGTGTGTTGGCCAGAACATCAACCTTGTCGGGACCTACATCATAGATCTTGGAAAAGTTCCAACCATCATATCTGTTTGAGATTCAGATTTGGTTGGTAACATGATATTTCAGACAACATGTCTGGAAAAGAAAGTTTGCAACACAAACCGACGATATGAAGTTGCGATATTCTCGGGAAATGAACTATGATAGCAAGCTCCAAAACATGATCTGGTTCTGCTACATACATGTGAACACGTTGTCCAAGACAAGCATGATCACATAGAAGTCTTACAACAAAACACTATCGAGTTCTAGTTGGGAACCATCATCGGGGATATCGAAGCCCTTACATAAGTCTTGCTCTTAAGAAGGAACTTCTTCTCCTTGAGCAAATCAATCAGTAGTTTAGTGTTCTAGGGATACACATAGAATGAAGGTTGCAAGTCTCCATACCACGGAATACTTCGCACATATGCATGACTGACTTGGGATGATTCCATAGGAAGCAAAAACAAGCTTTCTCGAGTTCATGGCGGCAACTTGCACCTAATGCATGTGAACTTGGAGAAAGTCACTTCTTACACCAACCATATACTTCATGAACGGGACATGAAGATAATGCTTACAAAAGTTTCCAACACTAGCTTTATGTTCAACATGAATCATGGAGATGATGAAAATGTTGTCAATGGGCTCAACAACAATTTATCAAGATTTCCATATAGATGGAATTCCATAACTATGTGAACAAAGTAATAGCAATGGTCAGACCAAAAGAATATAATGTTGCGTGCTCGAGGAATAACCACGAGTAACACAACATTACGGAATTCGTTGGTACGGATTTGATTTGATGGTAGCCCACACTCAAACCAAAGTTTTGACAAGACAATAAATCCAACAACTGATCACGAGGTCCAATCGATGAAGATATCATCTTTCGTCAACACACACACACACACACACACACACAAAAGATATCCCTTAGAGATGAACTAAGTCGGACAAGCTTTTATCTTCCAACTCTCCAAGTTGTTGTTTAGCTTATCCAACTAGCTCAGGGGTATCCAACATAGATTCTTGGAGAAAGGGTGGTTTACAAGAAACCAACTTGATCACGAGCTCAACATAACGGTCAGGGGACAACCTAGTGATACCTCCGAGAAGATATTAGAAGAATCACGAACCACAGATATGTTATTAAGCTCGGGATAGATCTTGCTTTCGAGGCAAGACGATGTGATCAATTAAGCAAGGATTGACACAATCCTAACTCATTGACTGAACAGTGCACTAGGGAAAAATGGACTAGGTAACACGATCAATCTTAGAATAGTAATCCAATAACCAACACGCTAGGAATGAAATTATTGTCCATTAACTACCAAGCAACAAGGTTGTTAGGAGTATTGATTTTACACATCGCAGTTCACTTGTCGGCATTCTGGTTGTAACCAACACAGATACCGAGGAATGAAGAATGATGGAGAGAAGTATCACTGCATCAAGAATTCATAAGAGGGTGTGCAATTCTCAGGATACTCTTGTTATGAAAGAGGGTGATACTCCGAGGTAGAACATAACAAAAGCTGGATTGGCATTTTGATCTACGGGATACAACTACGTTGACCCAATCCTAGAAATGAATGCGGTACTGGAGTTTGTTTCTCCTAGTCATTCCGAAATAGAATGGCTTGACGGACCACAAGAATAATAGTCATCGATAAACACGAATACACAACTACTCTTGACCAACAATTGACAGACGAAGGTCAGATAACAACTAAAGAGGGACAACTCAAAGGGACATATATCATTCTAAGTTGTGGGTGCATAGATTAGTATGTCGAGCAAAGCTCAACATTTCTTCCGGATAACCCATGCAGAAAGGTAGAACTGGCATATTCACAATGTAGAATGGAGAACTCATCAAGAGCACTCTGGTTGTGATCTTTTGGTTCAAAAGAACTTCTGCCATAAGCAGTTCATGCTATTTGGAAGAAGGAAATACCACGAACCTCGAGGACTATAGCAAAGGTTACTGATATCCTAGAGGAACTGGCAAACACTATCAACATGAATGAGTAGAGTGAAGCTCGGGTTCAAAACCCCAGGAATAGAATGCCTACTAACTAAATGGCATCACGGGATGCTTTCGAGAATGACGCCCAGAATCATCACGCTGAGAACACAAAACACGACTAGATTACTAGGTGATTCTCTAAGATACCCTAGTGTCAAAATAATAGCTTCAACATATACGTCGAGGCAATGGAGTACCTCAACACACCGATTAGTGTGCTTAATCTGACCCAAAAGGACATCGGGAACATGGGGGAAGATTTGCAAGTGCATCAGACTATTTAGAAACCTAGGATGACTCGGACAGCATAACGGCTGTAAATGCTCAAAAAGATTTTGAGACATCCTAGAAAATGGTGACATAACCACTCAACATCACAATATCAAGGTTCCGAGACCAACTGTTATCACACGGAGGTAGTAGAAACTGAACTGAGGCTTGAATCCATCAATCCTATAAGCCTCTAGCATAACAACTCGTCATCCTGATTGATAGATGAGAAGGCCTAGTTTCTTAACCCCGTAGAAAAGATGAGGGTGACTCAGATCAGAAGGACATAAGGTAAAGGAGTAAAAAGAACCTTACGTTCCCTTCCACAATCAATTCCCTTATATAAATAAAGCATTTCTAGACTCAACTTCGACCAGTTTGGCTTGGTAATCCTAGAGGCAGTCAGGCTCTGATACCAAAGTTGTCAGGACCCCGATCCTAAGTCACACCGATCTAGCATGTAATACATCATATCACTTTGCGGCCTCACGCACGGTATTCACACGGGTGCCACCTTACCTGGCCCGGGACGGTTTGAGCCTTTTGGCTCACATATATGATAGTGTCGCTAGCATCCATATGACAAAGAACCCAGGCCGACATGAATACTCATGAATCCAAAGTGGCACTAACTTACACGGACAGGCATACATGACCCAGCAATGAACGTGTCAATCATCAACGTATAAACCCAAGTCGTAGCAAGCTACAAGGACTTAAAGGAACAATGTGTGACATTTCCCCGAAGGGACAGACACAGGAACGAAGAAGCACACATGCCGGCCAGCCTAAGTGTTCCGGAGTAGTAGCAAGCTACCATGGCTCAGTGGAAGAACTAGGAGACATTTCCCCGTAAGAGAGGCTACCAAGAATAAACAACTAGATTGTCGGATCCCACACATACCAAGCATTTCAAAATCATACACGCAATACGCTCGATATGTGCAAATACAACATGGCATCACAATAAAACTCTAAGACTCAGAGTATTTATTCAAAAGGCTCCGAAGAGTCATACATAGTATGAATTACAATCATGGTCACATGACCCAACATACAGAGCTTACAAGCAATGAAAGCATAACATGTCTGAGTACAGACAACTACAAATGAAAAAGGCTGAGAAGCCTGACTATCTACAACACCCTCCCAAGGGTACAAGATCGTAGCTGAGGTAACAAGCTAAACGTCGAAGTCCATGCAGAACTACTAGTGAGACTGAAGTCTCTCTGCAAAAACATAAATTAAGCAAACGTGAGTACAAATGTACCCATCAAGACTTACATCAGAACTAGCTACATATGCATCAGTATCAACAAAGGGATGGTGGGGTTTAACTGCAGCAAGCCAGCTTTGACTCAGTGGCTATCCTGAACTACGTCTGCAAGTAACTCTTTTGAGGTGACGCACACGAGTTCACATATTCACCATATCAATACACTACTATGGTTCCGCTCCCGTCTCCCTACGAGAAGGCCATCCATAGCACTCACGCTTATCTTGATCATTTTAGAGTATCCACTTTCACTTGTCTATGAACTGTATAAGCAACCCAGTAGTCCTTTACCGCGGACGCGGCTATTCGAATATACCATGTTAACCCTGTAGGGGTATACTTCTTCACACACGCTCTCGCCACTTACCGCCATGTACACGTCATGTATCTTGGCAACCTTCAAGCGGAAGCCTGGCGAGGGAGTCGGCCATGACCTGACTAACCACACAAGTCTCTAGTCCAGGTTTATCTCCTATTCGGGTTCCATCCGCAAGGAGATCTGGCCGGGGTGTCACTCACGGCCCCAAACAATGTGTATAGGGTTCCCAAGCCCACCAAACGGGCGACGCTTGGTACACCCGGCCACGGTGCCTAGTCTGTCCCAAGCCCACCTGTACCGGGTGCCACTTGGTAGACTACTAGCACTACCTAAAAACACCATAAACTAGTTGCAACTCCTGGACAGAGATCGAGGTGGTTAATAAGTCGAGAGGGGCACTTAAGCATTCCAATGTGTGGTAGTAACTGTCTTGGATCACAGACACAGAACTCAGTTCCTGAGGACGGTCCCAATGAGACAACCCACCATGTACTCCTACATGGCCTCTCATCGCTACCTTTACCAAATCGTGTTCACACACTTAGCTCTCAATAGTAGGACATGTTCACCACATTCCAATTCATCCCCGTTGAATCAGACCTGACACAACTCTAAGAAATAGCAGGCATGACAAACAAGCATGAATGAGTAGGCACATCATGGCTCAGGCAACTCCTACTCATGCTAGTGGGTTTCAACTATTTACTGTGGCAAAGACAGGTCATGCAGAGGAAAGGGTTCAACTACCACAACTAACAGTTGAATCGTTGTTGTCCTAATGAAGTAAAAGAGAGTAACAACGAGAGAGTGGGATTGTATCGAAATGATCAATGGGGGTTTGCTTGCCTGGCACTTCTGAAGATAGCATTGTGTCTTCATCAGTGTCATCAAACTCATCGTCAGAACATACGTCTACTGAGGGGGAACAACCACCGGCAACAGAGAAAGAACACAATCAATGCAATGCAACAATATGATGCATGATCATGTCATGGCAATTTGATGTTCATTGAGCTAATGCAACTAGCAACACAACTAAATGAAGTTGGTTTGAATCCAAGGTTCAAATTCAAACTCCACATGTGGTTATTTAAATGTCATTCATTTGATTTGTCCTAAAAAGTAGCCAAACGTTGTTCTAACATGCATGAAAATGGTATAAATGGATAGATTGGATTTTTCTGATAATTTTTTATTTATAAATTATTTCATTTGGAGTTACGGTTTAATTCCTATGAATTTTAGAAGTTTTAAATATTTTCTGAAATTTCCTGTATTATTTTAATCCAGAAAATGATTTACTGCGTCTGCCTGACGTGAGTGTGACATCAGCAAGTCAAGAGGGGCGGTCCAGGTCAGACCTAACACTGGGGCCCACACGTTAGTGACTCAGAGGGTTAACTAAGTTTAGTTAGAAACTAACTAAAAGTTAAACAGGACCCTGGGCCCCACTTGTCATTGACCCGTGAGGATTAATCAGGGCTAAATACGCGATTCACCTGTGGCTAATCGCCGGCAACCATACAGGATGGTCGGGGCTCACCGGAATTCCTTCTCCGGCGACCATTTGTCGCATGGGTGGGTTCTACGGGGTCGTGGGAGTGAGCCGCGTCCAAGGGTGCCATCAGTTGGTCGCGGGGTGGCCGGAATCATCGACGGCGTCGAGCTGGGAGGCAGTGGCGCTCGACACATGTGGGCAGCGGTGCTACGGGGCACGGGCGAGTCAGCAAATGGGCTAGGCGGACTCCTAGGGGCACTAGGAGCTCGTTGCCATGCCCAGCAACGATGGCACATGTTGCAGTGGTGGCGCACGACAAGGCAGGCAGCGGCGAGCTTTGGCCGCGGTGGCTAGTGGGGTGAGAGGAAGAAATCGACCAAGGGGAGAGAGGGGTTGGGAGCAGGAGCTCACGGCGAGGCGGAGGAGCAGATTAGTGAGCTCGGGGTCGTCTTGTAGTCGGCCAATCGAGCGGCGGCATCCGGCGGTTCCCAAGGTTGAAGACAACCAGATGGCGGCGATGCAGGGCCTCCTGTTATGCGTGGCTCGGTGTAGAGGACAGACGAGACGTTGCGGAGCTCGGGGACGTGTTGGGGAGGCGAAGCGGTGGCTCTGGCTGCGGTAACAACGAGCGGTGGCGATGGCGTGCTCAGGTGCGAGCAGAGGAGCGAGGGAGGGAGAGCCAGAGGAGGGAAGGGTTCGAGGAAGAACGAGGGAGGTCCAAGGGGTGGCGTGGCGTGGCAGAAGGCGTCCAGGGGAAAGAGGGGGCAGCCAGGCAGGGAGGAGGTGGCGGCACGACTGCGGCATGCCCGACACGCAGCTGCTTCTCCTCCTGGCAGGAAGAAGAAGGGAGCTCTGCCCGTGTGGGCTGGGCTGGTACAGTAGTGGGCTGACCAGGTAAGGTTCAAGTGAGTTTCTATTGTCTGTTTCTTTCTGTTTTCTTTCTATTTTATTCTTTTGTTTTCATTTAGTTTCTAAACCAAATCATTTATGTAGCTTCTGAAAAATTATTATGTGTCTAGATACAACATATTCAGAGCCACTCATAAATTTTCAAAATTGTTGGACTTATAGTTCTTCTATAGGAGAATTAAATCCAACTCAAATACTTATTGATTTAAATCCAAATGGCCAAAATAATTCCTCAAAAATGTTCCATATTTTTCGCTTGGGTCAAAACCCATGCCAAAAATATCAAACATCATTTAAGTGCATTCTGGAAACATGGGATGCCTTTTCTAGGGTTATTTGCCCTTCTTTTAATTAATTCTTTTAGGCTTTCAAATTTCCTCAGTTCAACTTTTAGAATTTAGACATGATGCATGGATGCAAAGCCACTAATTACAAGCATTATTCTAGGGCTGTGACAAGACCCATCCGTTAGCTTAGCATTATGATCGTTTAGTTTTATTGCTATTGCTTTCTTCATGACTTATACATATTCCTCTGACTATGAGATTATGCAACTCCCGAATAACGGAGGAACACTTTGTGTGCTATCAAACGTCACAACGTAACTGGGTGATTATAAAGATGCTCTACAGGTGTCTCTGATGGTGTTTGTTGAGTTGGCATAGATCGAGATTAGGATTTGTCACTCCGTGTATCGTAGAGGTATCTTTGGGCCCTCTCGGTAATGCACATCACTATAAGCCTTGCAAGCAATGTGACTAATGAGTTAGTTACGGGATGATGCTGAAACGAGTAAAGAGACTTGCCGGTAACAAGATTGAACTAGGTATGATGATACCGACGATCGAATATCGGGCAAGTAACATACGATGACAAAGGGAATGACGTATGTTGTTATGCGGTTTGAACAATAAATATCTTCATAGAGTATGTAGGAGCCAATATGAGCATCCAGGTTTCGCTTTTTGGTTATTGACCGGAGATGTGTATCGGTCATATCTACATAGTTCTCGAACTCGTAGGGTCCGCACGCTTAACGTTCGATGACTATTTGTATTATGAGTTATGTGATTTGATGACCGAATTTTTTCCGAGTCCCGGATGCGATCACGGACATGACGAGGAATCTCGAAATGGTCGAGAGGTAAAGATTTATATATTGGAAGCTCATATTCGTACACCGAAATGGTTCCGGAGTGATTCGGGTATTTTTTGAAGTACCGGGAGGTTACCGGAACCCCCTGGGGAAGTAATGGGCCTTATTGGGCCATAGGGGAGAAGAGGAGGCAGGCCAAGGAGAGGTGGAGGCCCCCATGGAGTCCGAATTGGAGTAGGAGAGGGGCGGCGCCCCCCTTGCCCTTTCCTTCTCCCTCTCCCTTTCCCTCTTCCCTACTTCGGAAAGGAAAGGGGAATCCTACTAGGACTTGGGAGTCCTAGTAGGACTCCCCAGCATGGCGTGCCCCCTAGGCCGGTGGCCTCCTCCTCCCCTCCTTTATATACGGGGGCAGGGGCACCCCAAAGCACAAAAGACAATCTCTTAGCCGTGTGCGGTGCCCCCTCCACAGTTTAACACCCCAGTCATATCGTCATAGTGCTTAGGCAAAGCCCTGCGCTGATAACTTCATCATCACTGTTGCCACGCTGTCATGCTGACGGAACTCTCCCTCGACCCTCTACTGGATCAGGAGCTCGAGGGACGTCATCGTGCTGAATGTGTGCTGAACACGGAGGTGTTGTACGTTCGGTACTTAGATCGGTTGGACCGTGAAGACGTTCGACTACATCAACTGCGTTACTAAACGCTTCCGCTTTCGGTCTACGAGGGTACGTGGACACACTCTCCTGTCTCGTTGCTATGCATTTCCTAGATAGATCTTGCGTGATCGTAGGAAATTTTTTGAAATACTACGTTCCCCAACAGCACCACCTATCGGAACCACACCAAAAATCACCGTGTCCCCATTGTGTTTGCCTTCTCCAACCCCTCCCTTTACTTCCATGTGAATGTCTTACTTTCCTTTGCTATACTCTTAGAGTTGCATGTGTAGAGTGCTGCTTGACTTGTCGTAATTGCTAAAATCTGCCTACAACTAAAATTGGGAAAATGTTAGGTTTTATTTGGTCAAGTAGTCTAATCAACCCCCTCTAGACATACTTTCTATCCTACAAGTGGTATCAGCGCTTTGGTCTCCGTAAGCCGTGGTTTCCATTACTTTGGTCACCATAGCCTTGGTTTCACAACCGAGGAGAGTATGGCGTCTAGTGAGGGTAATTATCACCATAGATGTCCATATTTTGATGGTACCAATTTTGCTAGTTGGAAGCATAGATGAAAACACATATTCTTGGACACAACCCCGCCATTTAGGCTGTTGTTCGTATTGGCTTGCAAGGTGAATTACCTGATCGTGAAGCGACCGCAGAAGAATTGATGATGTTGCAGTCCAATGCTCAAGCTTGTGATATTCTCTTCAATGGTTTGTGCCCCGAGGAATTCAACAAAATCAGCCGCCATGAGAATGCAAAGGAAATTTGGGATACTTTGGTTGATATGCACGAAGGTACCGAGTCCGTCAAGGAATCCAAGTTGGGTGTGCTTCAATGTCAACTTGACAAGTTCATGATGAAGGATGGTGAAGGAGTCGCTAAAATTTACTCTAGGCTTGCTCTCATCACAAATGAGATTGCCGGCTTAGGAAGTGAGGAGATGACCGAAAATTTCATCACAAAGAAGATCCTTAGAGCCTTGGATGATAAATATGATACCATGTGCACATTGATCCAAATGATACCCAATTATAAATATCTCAAGCCCACGGAAGTTACTGGAAGAATTGTTGCTCATGAGATGTCACTCAAGGATAAGGAGAAGCTCCACAACAAGCCAAGTGGTGCTTACAAAGCTTCAAGTGATGCTCCTACAACATCAAGTGACAAGCTAGTCTTCAATGTGGAATTAAGTCTAATGGTGAAAAACTTCAACAAATTCTACAAGAGTAGAAGCAAAGATAGAAGCTGCAAGTCAAGGTCCTACAATGAGAAAACATCCTCTAGTCATGATCGTAATTGCTACTATTGTGGAAGACCCGGACACTACTCCTATGAGTGTACGACACCTTACAAGAAAATAGAACACTAGTACAATGAGGTGATATACAAACGGTTTTTAACGCCTTTCCGCGATGGCATTTGGAACCATCGCCTAGTGAGTGTGGGTGATAGGGGGGTCCTTCCCACACGACCCAGAAACCGTCGGTGATATGCCCTCCTGGCACACACACTCAGCAAAATGAGGTCGTGTGCGACCCGCGAGTGCTCAAATACGGAAATACGTATAGTAGAGCTAAAAAAGTACAATTATACAGGCGAAATCATTTCCGGTCGCAAGTACATCCCACACAGTTAGTCACTGCTAAACATTTCCGTTCGTATATACATCCCACACAGTCGCTCCAAGGAAAACGTTTCTGTTCGCAAGTACATCACACACAATTTTCCCAGTTAAATCGTTTGTGATAGCGTTTCCATTGCGCACGGTATTGATAATTTCATCGTTTGCATTATTGAATGCATCACGCACGGTGCGTAGAAGAAATTGTGTGTCAAGGGTTGTCCATCACACATAGTTTTTATGTGGTAAACATTTGCGCCAGGTGGCCTAACGCAAACAGTTTTCAAGAGGATGTCGTGTGTGATTGTTCATTAATCTAACACGGTTTATTCCTAGAAACAGTGTGCGTTATTGAATGCATCGCACATGGTGTTTTCTCAATACCCGTTTGCAATAGAAAAACCCAATTAGCAAGCTAATTATCCGATTATTAATAATCCATTTATTAATCTAATTAACATTTCATATTAAGCACACAATATATTTCATTTTCATAATTGAAATACATCAGAGTATAACATCATATAGCTTCAGCACTCAGCTACCCCATTAAAAAACTACACCAGCACCAAGTTTCACATGCAACATCTATAACCTTTCAAAATTAGCATCATAGACGGTACATAGACAGATGTATCTCATCTAGAAAACTCTCAAGGTATATTAATATTGAGCCTTCATTGATGTTGAAGGTCTTTGTAACTTTAGGCCAGTGCCTGTGGATGATTGACCGTCCATCCTTCATCGTCTTCAGGAACACTTCAATATTGAACCGTGGGTGTTGTATGAATACCTTCCTAACCTCCTGACCATACAGGTGGTTTGAGAGGTAATCATCAGTGAACTGCTTTGGAAAGTCCTGAAAACAAGAATGTGCATAAATATCTTCTCTATATTGGAAATGGGGCAAAGGAATAAAAAAGGCAAGGTATAATAGTTAGTACCATCTTGTAGTGAACTGATGTCTTCTTCATTGTGCAGACAAAGATCTTGTTGTTTTTTGTCGCTAATTTCTTTATCCTAACAATCTTTCTGAGTTTCTTGACTTGACTGATATTCATGGACTACTCATTTCCCCATATGCAAAAAGGTTCGAACAGTGGGTCAAAACCTCTGACAGCAGGACCTACATGTGCAAGACCAAATTGTTAAAAACCTAAATATTAGAATGGTTCCTGCAGTTGCACAATAATGTGCTATTAGACAATGGACCATGCACGTGCTAACCTCGATTGTAAACCTCAGTGCTTCCCATTGTTTCCCTGCAACACATATAAGGTACTTAGTCATCAGGTTAAGTAAGGGTTCGCATGCTATCAGTAAAATATGTTGATGAAAAATAAGCACATTGCAGATTCATCAGATTAATTCAAGCCACATGGAAAACCCATTTATCCAAACCAAGCATGATTAAGAACTAGGAAATGTAGCACTTGTATATGTTACTCATGTATTAACTACAACCAAATTCGATTTATTCCTCACATGCACAACAATACAAAATTCTACCCACAACAATTGAACATCACATTGCAGAACTGAACCAAACAGTTAACTAAACACCACAACAAATGAACCAAACATTAACTGAGCACCACATTGCACAATATGACATACTCCTAATAGAAGATCAGACAGTTAACCAAACCAAGCATGCTTAACAACTTGTAAATATAGCAATTGTATTTGTTTCTCATGTATTTTTTCCGAAAAATTGTTTCTCATGTATTTACTACATCCAAATTCAATTTATTCCTCACATGGTATACAATAACAGAATTCACCCATAACTATTGAACATCGCATTGCAGAATTGAACCAAATAGTTAACTAAACACCACTACACAAATGATCCAAACGTTAACTTAGCACCACATTGCACAATGTATAACCAAACCAAGCATGCTTGACAACTTAGAAATATAGCAATTGTATTCGTTTCTCATGTATTTTGTAAAGATAAATTCGATTTATTTCTCACATGGAAGACAATAAAAAATTGCAGCCTGAAGAATTGAACATCACATTTGCAGAATTGAACCAAACAGTTAACTGAAGATGACAACTAATTAACAAAACAGTTAATAAGTGAGCACCACACTGCACGACATATAGAACATATACACTAGAGCAACAGATTGCATGGTAAAATTAGATAGCACAATTCACTAGAATTTGTGAAGGAAAGGCAGGAGCAGCACACGTAACGGGTAAACCGTGCATGCTTAACTGGCGTAGCTAGCAAATGGAAAGGTGCTCCTCCAAGATCTGGGGGTCGGCATGAACGGCAGCCATCGTGACCTCATTCGCGCGTGCGGCCGTGATTTGCTTCTCCGCTGCCAAATGCTCCTTGAGATCCTGGCTATACTGCGTGCACCATGGCTTAGGGTGGCGCTTATTTGGTGGAGGGGTCGGTGATTTGGGTGGAAGGTGTCGCGCTCGAGCCGGCGGTGGGGGCATGTGGAATGTGGAAGGAGGAGGATGGGGGGTCGGGTGTGGATTACCTGCCTGGATAGGCGAGGCCGAGCAACGTGAAGGAGGGTCGCCGGTGAGGAGGCGGCGCTGCAAGCAAGGAGTGAAGGTTTTAACTTGGAAAGGAAGGCAGAAACTGGGGAAATGTGGCTTTTGGTAAGGGGGGGGCGGGGAGGTAGATATTTCCATGAAGCGAAAATTTGGAATCGCTTCAATGAAAATATCGGGCATAAAGTGTCATCAGACACGGTCCCTTATTCAGAACTGTGTACGATATGGGAACATCACAAACGATTCAGATAGCTTAACCCGTGTGTGATGAGTTTGAATGTCAAAAATTTTGGTTTGAATTTCCCTGGTTACAGTGGTCATCCACGTCATTGCATAATTTGGATACACAAAGGAGACTACAACACACCCACACTTCTTAATCGAGCAAGTTTGGCAATTAAACAGAGCAAGCTGACCTAAACATTACTCTAACAAATTAAAGACCGGCGCTCTTAATTAAACAAAACAAAGAGTACTAGTACTACGGCTAGTGCTCGTCGATCTCCGCCGCCGCCTCCATGTC
Source organism: Aegilops longissima (assembly GCA_021605205.1). Classification (NCBI taxonomy): domain Eukaryota; kingdom Viridiplantae; phylum Streptophyta; class Magnoliopsida; order Poales; family Poaceae; genus Aegilops; species Aegilops longissima. The sequence continues at coordinate 356,140,356 of CM038676.1, read as the reverse complement.
CAACTCGCGCCCAACGGTCTCCTAGGGAAGGGGCTCCAGGGCATCAATCGCACCATACTCCGCAAGCATCTCGCCATCCGCGTCCGCCATATCTTTGGAATAGGCCGCCACGAGCTGGGCGTGGGCGGCCGCGATCTGGGCTTTGGTGGGCTCCGTCGTGGCAAGGAATGCCGCGCAGGAACGAACAACTGCTCGAACTCTCTCGGCGATTGCCAACTCTTCGGCCGTGGGTTGCCGACCGTTGTCGGAGAAGCTTCGTTCAATTTGTGCGGTGACTGCCACGAGCTGGGCATGGACGGCCTCAACATGGTAGTGGGCGGCCTCCATCAGGGCTAAGGCCACTGCTGCGGAACAGACAACTGATGTGCCGCTATCGCAAGTTGCTATCACCGAGGCTGATGCTGCCGCCGCCGCCTGAGAAGCAATAGCGGCCGTTTGGGCTGCCTTGGCCGCCCGGACGCAGATTGCGGTCGCCCTCACGAAGCTTGTTAGCATGCGCCTGGCGGCTGCGGCCGCGCTCTCACCGGAGTGGGCCGCCGAAGTTGCCCTCACGATGCGGGTCCATGTCCCCATCTTTCAACGGCGATGATTGAACAGTGAAATGATATTTGGGGAGTGAGCTAGTGTGCTTCACACACCGGCCGTGGACCATAGCCGACACACCTTCTCGCGTAAGCCATAGGCGTACTATACACCAACGGTGCTCCAAGATATTTTGTGCTGCATCTCACATGGTTGGTGATAATAAACTGTGTGCGATCTACTTGATTTTTCGTCTTGATTTGAATTACGTAATGGGGTCACAGCTGCAAAGGATGGTGTTTGAATTGCTAGAAATTTTATCTGCAGTGAACATGCAACTATAGGTGTGTCGTCAAAAAATGGAATTATCCAGGGTTCGTTTGGACGTTTTATACATTAACTTGGTTTTGTAGGCATTTCAGGTGCATAATTCAAATTTGAACTACATGCACATGCTCCAGTGCATATAAACGGGTTGAAAAATCAAATCTGTGTCCTTGTTTGCATGCTTTGGTCCCATGCAAGAAATGGGAATGAATGTTAAACACCCTGCCACCGTCACTCGGCAGCAAACATTGAGATACCTGGTTTTTAAATTCTAGTAAATCCAAAACTTGTCTGAAATTCATGGAACTTGGCATGCTATCATGGATCGGCATCAACATGCCATGGTAATTTTTTTAACCCATTTGGGGCAGGTTTGGGTATAAGCTTATCACAAACCAGAACTTCTCACAACAAGCGTGATGGTTTCGGTAGGGAACGTGCCACCTTTGGGGACGAAACGATATTCGTTGCCTCTTATTGCTTTTAAAATTTTTCTAGTGTCAACATAGAACAACAGGAGTGTTGTGTTTAATTTTGGAATTTTTCGAGGTTTGTTTGGACATTTTTATACATTAATTGGGGTTTCCAGGCATTTTATGTGCATAATTCAAATTTGAACTACATGCACATGCTCCAGTGCATATAAACTGGTTGAAAAATAAAATTTGTGTCCTTGGTTGCATGCTTAGGTCCCATGCAAGAAATGGGAATGAATTTCAAACACCCTGCCACCGTCACTCGGCCGTAAACATTGAGATACCTGGTTTTTAAATTCTAGTAAATCCAAAACTCGTCTGAAATTCATGAAGCTTGACATGCTATCATGGAGCGGCATCAACATGTCATGGTAAAAAATTTGTCCCATTTGGGGCAGGTTTGGGTATAAGCTTCTCACAACAAGTGTGATGGTTTCGTAGGGAACATGCCACCTTTGGGGACGAAACGATATCCATTGCCTCTTATTGATTTCAAAGTTTTTCTAGTGTCAACATAGAACAACAGGAGTGTTGTGTTTAATTTTGGAATCTTTCAGGGTTCGTTTGGACATTTTATACATTAACTGGGTTTTCTTGGCATTTATGTGCATAATTCAAATTTGAACTACACGCACATACTCCAGTGCATATAAATTGGTTGAAAAATCAAATATGTGTCCTTCGGTGCATGCTTAGGTCCCATGCAAAAAATGGGAATGAATTTCAAACCCCAGGGCACTGTTGATTGTCGGCAAAACGTTGAGATACTTTGTTTTAAATTATAGTAAATCCAAAACTCGTCTGAAACTCATGAAACTTGGCATGCTATAATGGAATGGCACCCGACATGCTGTGGTATTTTTCGTTTCCATTTTGAGAGAAGGCGCACTCGATTAACAGCCAACGAAGGCATTTTGAAACAAATAGCTGCCACTATAACATCTCGAACATTTTGTATAAATTAAATTGTGTGCGTTCTGTTAACCATTCACGTGACACCACGCCTCACTCTTTTAATGGCTAGGAGGTGCCGTGCGGATAGGTGCTTGAGTGCTTGACTAAACGGGAGGCGTGTGAGCTGTACTCCAATGCGGAGGCTCACCGGGAAGCGTGCGAGTTGTATGCCGTGCAGTCTCACCGGGAAGCGAGCCCTCTGACTTCCATGGCTGCCCGCCTTGCTCGCATCCTCTACATTAATGGCACCCAAGCCACAGTCAAATACGGTTTTTAATAAAAAACACTCAGCACAAACATTTTAGTTAGAACACCCGTATGGAAAACAGACAACTTCCCCAGGAAGCCAAGGGAAAATGTGCCTAGCAGGATTTGTGCAGCTCTTGATCGCATACGTTTTAGTTAGAACACCCGTATGCAAACCGACAACTTCCCCAGGAATCCAAGAGAAAATGTGCCGAGCAAGATTTCTACAGCTCTTGATCACAAACATTTTAGATAGAAAACCCCTATGCAAAGTGAGAGCTATGGTCTTCCCCCTTAAGTCGAGGGAAAATTCGCAGCGCAGGATTTGCGCATCCCTTCAATGCAAACGGTTGTTTTGGATGACCCGTGTGCAACCACGTACAAACAATTTGGTAAGATTTGCATTTGTCATATTGGGTATGTTGCCATTTATCAAACTGGAAAGATTGTCATTTGTTAATCTAGTAACATTGCCATTTGTCAATCCTTGTAACACTACAATTTGTCAAAATATGCAGCTAAAAATCACTAGCACTATCTAATTTTTGCAACTAAAATTCAGTAATTAAGCATAGATTTCATTCATAGATAAGCAGTCGTTCTTAATTAATACAAACAGTTCAACTCAATAGCTGAACCGACCAAACTTTTCCCCAACTGTTGCCAACCACGTACTGAAATAGCTAGTTCAACTATATATACCAGCTAATTTTAAGTACGTTGTACAGTTCCACCACACATCTATAGTCAGATGAACTGAACAAAATAGCCCCTAAATACTACTACTAACGAGGGGCTTTCACTACTGCAGGATGCTGCTAACGCGACACTACGATCAGAGACCCTTCGACGAAACTGTGTGCGATGCCATAATCGCAAACGGTGGAGTAAAAAACAGTCAAAAAAGGTGCAAAATTTTTGCGATGGAGGATGCATCAAACACGGTTCAGATTTTAATTGAGTGCGATGCAGGGCATATGGTTCATCTCAATTAACTATTTGTGATGAGAAGGAACAAAAGAAAAGGGCAACCAGATGAAGGTGTGTGCGATATACAACATACAGTTCACTCAGATGAACTGTTGTGATTAGGCAACACAAAAGAAACGGTCAGCCAGATCAAGGTGTGTGCGATATACTACATGCAGTTCACTCGGATGAACTGTTTGCATTGAGACATGAGAACAGAAACGGTTCAACTTAAAAAGATGTGTGTGATACGTGGCAAACAGGTATGTAATCGGAAACGTGTGCGAAGACCGATAACAACACAGACGATTACTGCTAACACGCCGTGTGTGTTGTGAGAAAACGATTGCTGGTATACAATTGTGAGTGATTGATGAAAACATCACCGACGGGTTCCATTGTTTAGTCTGTGTGCGATGTGATTTTCTTTGTCCGCACAACATCTACGCTCTGTCTACATAGCATCAACATATATACTTAAAAAGATAGCATTGCATAACCAAATTAAGCATACAATTACACAAGTGACTACACACATAACATTTCCACACACCAAAGTGAGCAATTACATGCATACTAAAGTAGGAGAAACGAGGACCTAATCATCTACTTATTGTTGTGACAACGCTTTCCATTGCTCTGCTTCCGGCTGGATCCCTGGCCGTTTTGGGGAATGATACGCCTCCAACGTATCTATAATTTCTGATTGTTCCATGCTGTTATATTATCAATCTTGGATGTTTTATAAACATTTTATAGTCATTTTATATCATTTTTTGGTACTAACCTATTGACATAGTGCCAAGTGCCAGTTGCTATTTTTTCATGTTTTTTACATCACAGAAAATCAATATCAGACGGAGTCCAAATGCCATGAAACTCCACAGAGAATTTTTATGGGCCATAAGGAACACAACGGGCCCTGGTTGCGCCTGGGGGGGTGCCCCGAGGGGGCACAACTCACCAGGGCACGCCAGGAGGCCCAGGCGCGCCCTATTGGGTTGTGCCCACCTCGGGTGCCCCTCGGACCACCTCTTTGCTCTATAACTACCCCAATATTCCAGAAACCCTAGAGGCATCGACGAAATATTCATCCAGCCGCCGCATGGTCCAGAACCACCAGATCCAATCTAGGCACCATCTCGGATGGGGTTCACCACCTCCATTGGTGCCTCTCCGATGATGCGTGAGTAGTTCTTTGTAGACCTTCGGGTCCGTAGTTAGTAGCTAGATGGCTCTCTCTCTCTCTCGGTGGATTCTCAATACAATGGTCTCCTGGAGATCCATATGATGTAACTCTTTTTGCGATGTGTTTGTTGGGATCCGATGAACTTTGAGTTATGATCAGATCTATCTTTTTAAATCCATGAAAGTTATTTGAGTTTCTTTGATCTCTTATATGCATGATTGCTTATAGCCTTGCATTTCTTCTCAATTATTTGGGTTTTGTTTGGCCAACTTGATCTATTTATCTTGCAATGGGAAGAGGTGCTTTGTAGTGGGTTCGATCTTACGGTGCTTGATCCTAGTGACAGAAGGGGAACCAACACGTATGTATCGTTGCTACTAAGGGTGAAAAGATGGGGTCTATATTTACATAGATAGATCTTGTCTACATCATGTCATCATTCTTATTGCATTACTCCATTTTTTCAGGAACTTAATACACTAGATGCATGCTGGATAGCGGTCGATGTGTGGAGTAATAGTAGTAGATGCAGGCAGGAGTCGGTCTACTAATCTTGGACATGATGCCTATATAATGATCATTGCTTGGATATCGTCATAATTATTTGAAGTTCTATCAATTGCCGAACAGTAATTTGTTTACCCACTGTTTGCTATTTTTCTCGAGAGAAGCCACTAGTGAAACCCACGGCCCCCGGGTCTTCTTTCTCATATATTTGCCTTTGCGATCTACTCTTTTTCCTTGCATTTATTTCAGATCTATTAAACCAAAAATAGAAAAATATCTTGTTGTGTCTTATTTCTATTTATTTTATTTTTGATCTATCTTTCAACTACTACAAATTTATCTCACGTCCGTTTGCCTATCTTGAGGCATCGTCACCCGGAAGGGATTGACAACCCCTTTTACACGTCAGGTTGCGAGGATTTTTTTTATCTGTATGCAGGGGTGGTTTACGTTGTGTTGTTTGGTTCTCCTACTGGTTCAATAACCTTGGTTTCATCACTGAGGGAAATACCTACCGTTGATGTGCTGCATCTTCCCTTCCTATTTGGGGAAATACCGACATAGTTCTAGGAGACATGAACTTTCTGGCGCCACTGCTAGGGAGTCATCAAAAGGAATTTCTGGCGCCGTTGCCGGGGAGGATATTCAACATATACCAGGTTCCTAATCACAAATCTCATCTCTTCGCAATTTACATTATTTGTCATTTGCCTCTCATTTTCCTCTCCCCCACTTCACCAAAATTTGCCGTTTTATTCGCCTCTCTTTTTCATTCGCCGTTCTCTTGCTTTCTAGTCTTGATGGCTAGCGTCTCTTCTCCTCCTTTGTCACCAGATTTTGAAGTCCTTTACTTCAAACAATGACAAGGAGAAAATTTGAAAGATGCTTGGTATAGGCTTATGGAATCATATCGTATTTCCAACTTAAAGGGGGATGCTGAAGTTTTACTTCATAATTTTTACATAGGATTGGCTTTGCATCATAGACAACTTCTCGATTTTGCCACTAAAGGTAATTTCATTGAGCTTGATGCCAATGCTGCCTATGATATTTTAGAGGGGATTTTGGGAATTCCACATCAAAAGAAGGGGTTTCCTTTTACCCCCGAGGGAGCTCAAATGTTGGACAAACTTGGTGATTTGCATAAACATATGGTTGAAATACAGAAATATAATGAACCCCTCAAACACCTCAATGGTAGTATCAATCGCATGAATACCCTGATTACTCTTTGCAATAAGCGATTGGATATTTTGGATCTTAAGATGGTTTCTTTCCTGGAGAATTTAGGGAAGCGTAAAGAGCCTCCCGGGTTTGAGAAAACCCTTACAAAAGTTGCCAAAACTTTGGAAGAAAAAACTTAGATCCTTGCTTTATGCCTAGCTAAGGGCATAAAACTATAGCGCTTGTTGGGAGGCAACCCAATGAATAAATTTTATTTTTTCTTTTTGCTTCCTGTTTATTTTGAGGAAAGGACAGTAGGAAGGCTCCTACTGTGTTTTCATATATATATGAATTGGGGGTGTTACAATGTTTTTTTGCATTTTTACAAGTAAGTTCTACCCAACCCAGACAAGTTTGGGTTAGGTATGGAAGGAGAAGGGGCTACTACTAGTGTAAGTCAGAGATAAAATAAGAAATGAAGGCAGGGTGAACACCCTTAGTCCTATGTTGGAGGAGGCCGAAATCGCCCTTAAATCTTCTCAGCCAACCATTGATGGTTGGAGAAATTCTCCCGAAATGTTTATTGATTCTTTCCTTCCACAAACTCCAAGCAGCCACCAGGAAGATGTCAAATAAGAGCGGACTCCCCCAAGAATCTTTAGCTTGTTGAAGAAGTTGGAGGCGGCAGGTGAAGGAGGGCCAATTAATTCCAAGTTTTTGCCAGCAGGATTGACTGAATGGGCAAGTGAAAATCATATGATCCACCGTCTCCTCGTCATGGGTGACACAGAGCCAACAACTGTGATCATCTCCTATATCATAGTGTTGGCGCTTGAGCATGTCATGTGTGTTTAGTCTATCATTCAGGAGAAGCCAGCCAAAAACCTTTTCCTCATGATGCAACGTGAGCGCCGGAGAAGAGAGAAAGCTGGATGGGCGTTCACGTCTCGAAATTAGAACCTATAGTAGTCGGCTAGTTGTTAAACGGTTTTGCCCCAGGTATAGTACTAGACATCGCTGTCAGACGTGGATGGATGCATGTGTGAGGAGAGCTGCTGGATGTCTCGCACCTCGTCCAAGGCTTGTGGGGAGAGCGGTAGGTGAAAGGCCTCCGACAGTGCCATGCTCTCCAAGAAATCCTTGACGGACCCATCTTCATGCATGGCAAAGGAAAATGCATGGGGATGCGAGCTTTCCAGTACGTCTCTAGCCCAAATATCTTTCCAAACTAGAGCAGTTGTGCCAAAAACCACTCGAACCTTTGTGATGCCTCGGAAGATAGGGTGAGCTTTAGGATGTCACGCCACCAGAATGAGCCAACATGATTCGTGGCATGAGGAAATTTGTCTGCATAATATGTGTCCCAAATAAGATGCACCCACGGGACGTCGAGCTTATTGTAAAATTTGTGTAGGAATTTCATGAGCAAAGCATCATTTTGTAACTTTATATTGATGACACCCAAGCCACCATGCTTTTTGGGTTTGCAAAACCATATCCCAGGTGGCAACGGAGTTGCATTTGTCCCCCTGCTCCGTCTTTTTGGTCCAGAGGCATCTTCTCCTGATTTTATCGAGCATCTCAATCAGCTCGGGTGAGAACTTGAGCATGCACACGGCATAAATGAGGAGGGATGTGACGGTAGCATTAAGCCAAGAAAGTTTACCACCATAGGACATCATTGCGATCGTAGAGGTGAGACGGCGTTCAGCACTACACACCAGCGGCATGAGGTCCAGGATGGTCGGTTTGGTCGTGCCAAGAGGAAGCCCAAGGTAGGTAAACGACATCGAGCCAACTGAGCACCCAAAGAAGCTCGCAAATGCCAGAGAAGTTTCATCCGATAGGTTGATTGGGATGAGCGTGGATTTATGGAAATTGATCCGGAGGCCGATGGATCACGCATAGTCCACAAGGATTTCTTTGATGATAGCAGCTTGCTGAGGGCATGCAGGCATAGCCAGGATCGTGTCGTCGGCATATTGGATTACGGGTTAGTCCATTTGGCCAATGCAAGGGAAGGGTAGCTGAATTTTCCCCTGCCTAAACGCGTCATTGATGGCTGCTTGGAAAAGATCAGCTACAATCACGAAGATCAAGGGGGACAACGGGTCGCCCTGCCTTACACCAGTGCGGCAATGGAATTGACGCCCGGGTACACCATTTAATAAAACCGACGATCTCCCGGTTGAGAAGATGCATTTGGTACAAGAAATCCACTTGTCGTTGAAGCCCAAATGTTTCATAATGTTCAGCATAGGAGCGTGTTCAATTGTATTGAAGGCTTTGGCAAAATCAAGTTTCAGCAAGATAATTTCCTTCTTAGGGGCATGGCATTGGTGAATATATTGGAAGGCCCAAGCAAGGCAATCTTGTATCGTTCTTCCCTTTATGAAACCATACTGGTTCTTGTGTATGATCTTTAGAATGACGCGTTGCAGGCGGTTGGCAAGTAGCTTAGTGATCATCTTAAGACAACAGTTGAGGAGTGTGATCGGGCGGTAGTCATTGACAGTTTCAGGCGAGTTGGATTTTGGGATTAAGGTTATCAAGCCATCATTTATGCTAGTGAGATCCATGTCCCCTTGATGGAAAGCATCACAAAGATTATAAAAGTTTTGCTTGATAATAGGCCAGCATGCTTTGAGAAAAGCCCCACTGAAACCATCAGGGCCGGGTGCTCGATCAGCCGGCATTTCTTTAATCACCACATCAATCTCGTCGTGGGTAAATGGTTCAGTTAGTTGGTCTAAATCATCGTGGCGCTGCAGAATGCTAGGGAGGTTTAATTTCATTTCTGCTGGTCTCGAGGTACCCAGGCGATCAGTGTAAGTTTGGAACAGGAGCATTTCTTTACCTGCGTGAGTGTCAACGAGGGAGCCATTTTCCTTTTTGAAGCTTGCGATGTTGTTGCGACGGTATCTTTCAGTAGCAGAAGCCTGAAAAAAATTGTATTCTCATCTCCGAACTTTATCCATCTAATGGTGCAGTGTTTCTTCCAGTACTGGTTTTGATATTTAAGTAGGCGCAGTAAATGTTTCTTGATGATATTCCGAAAATTCGTCTCCAGTATTGTTAGGTTTCTGCTATTTTCTAATTCATCAAGATGTGCAAGGGTCTCGTTGCAGTTAGCAATGGCTACTGAAAGTCGGGATAGATTTTTGCTCCAAATCTTTAGGGCGTGATGAAGGGCTTTGAATTTACGACAAAGAATGGTCGCAACATTGTGGGCTCTAACTGGTCTGCTCCAAACCTCTTGGACAAGATCCATGAAGCCAAGGTGTAAAATCCAAAATGGATCAAAACGGAAACCTTGCTGCGAGGAATGCAGGTTTGGATGGAAATAATGCAGGGCACGTGATCAGAGACATGATTACCAAGAGGCTTGACCAGGGTGTTGGGATAAACATTAGTCCAATGCAGCAAAGTGAAGAACCAATCTAGCTGTTCAAGGAGTGGATCCTGTTGCATATTGCTCCATGTATAAGATCGGCCTTTTATAGGTAATTCAATAAGGCTTTGCTTACGGATAATGTCATTGAAAGTACACATGTCATTTGGACACCCCCCTGGTTTGTTTCGATTGTTAGGCGCACGAATGTAATTAAAATCGCCAACTAGAAGCCAATCATGCGTGCTAGGTATATCCAGATTATAGAGCCAGTTGGTGAACGTAACACGAGCGTCACCCGAACAGGGACCATACACATTAACTAGCGTCCAAGAATAAGAGGACAATGTGCTAGTAAAGTTAATGACCGGGGCAAAATCAGACGAAAACACCACATCACCAGTAAACACAGAGCTTTTCCATATAGTAACTAAGCCCCCCGAGGCTCCTTGAGATGGAACATAAGAAAATTGATCAAATTGTCTAGGGCAACATGATTTAATAAAGGATAACTCAAAAGAGGATTTCTTTGTCTCTTGAATGCAAACGACCGAGCTACCACTAGTTCGTATGGCGTTATTAAGAGCTAACTGCTTATCGTTAGAGTTGATGCCATGGATGTTCCAACAGAGAACCTCCCAACTACGCAAAAGGGGCATGATAAGCAAGCAAACTAGGCCCTGGAAATGTCATCCTCACCGGGCAGATCATCAGTATTCATGGTACCTGAGCAAGAGGTCGAAGCAGCAGTTGGTGCAGGAGCTGCATTGAGGAGTTCTTCAGAAAGTTCAGCAGCAGGGCCATCACATATGTTTATTCCAATCTCCTGAAGGACATGGACAGGTGAGTAACTTCCTCAGAAAGCGTCTCTTGGGCAGAGTACGAGGAGTCAATCGATGGAACCAGTCGGGGTTTAACCCTAGAAATGGTAGGGCGGGTGTCATTCACTTGGTTGACCTTGAAGCCATTGTATTTGTTGGATCGGTTGCTCCAACGAACTTTAGAAGTAGAAATGGGTGCAGGTGCACGGGCCCGACGTCCACGATTCACAACAAGGCCGGCAGGTTCGGAGATGGAGTTAACAGCAGCAAGGCCGGCAGGTTCGGAGATGGAGTTACCAGCAGCAAGGCCGGCAGGTTCAGAGATGGAGTTACCTGCAGCAAGGCCAAGAACATCTTGGTTGATCCTGGGGTTGTTGCGAGCATCAACCAGAGGCAGAGTTTCAGACAGGGAAACATATTTAGCTTGAGTAATGTTAGGGGTTATTGGTGGCAGAAGTTATGCAGACCGCGGAGAACTTCCGATAATTTCTTCCAGAACCACAGAAGAAGCTGGAGATGGTGGCAGCTTAGAAAAGGTGATGCCGTTGTCGCCAGAGGAAATCAAGACCGATACCTCCAAGTTGGCAGAATGCATACCATATCCAGTGCTCCAAGGTCTAATGGTGGCAATTGCAAGGCGTAGAGCATGGAAGATGAAACTGTTCAGTTGCTGCCTGGGAATTGGATCTGACAAGAGGAGGTTGAGCAGGTCTGAACCTTGGGCAGAGAGGCAAAACCGAATTCCTTGGTTGTGCAGACTGACAGAAAAAATTATTGCATCCCGAGCTTCAGACAGTGGTAGAGCGGGAGCAGCAACAGGGAACAAAAGCAGAGAATCTTCAGTGGGAGCAGAGCTGTCGTCAGAAGAGGAGAAGGTGTCGTTCCAAGCCTCCATTGCATTATCAGAGATGTTGTCCTACAGAACAATACCATACTAGAAAGTGAGACCTTGAGCTGCCAACCAAGCTTGATAGTTCACAAGATGTGGGGGAAGGGGTGGCAGCGAAGGAGCTGGAGGAATTGGCCATTCCCCCAACCAACATTGTTCCGGGGAGGCCCATTGCCCTGATCGACATTGTCAGCGTTGGGGGAACCATTTTGCACCAACTAGTTGTGTACCTGTTGTTGATATAGCTGTTCGGCAGTCAGCTCAGGTCCAAACTGCGGATGAGGATTACCGTCAGGTGGTGGCTCTTCTTCATCAGGAGGGAGCACTTCAGGCAGCAGGCCATTCCAGTCGTTGCTCCGAAGGATTGTGATTTGGACTGTCCAGCAGTTACGTGCACCACCCAGTTGCCAGACGACGAAGCTCTTTGGGATCATACGGAGGCGCAAGACACGGGATTTGATTAGCATATACCTCCTGTCCTGCCTTGGGTTGTACCAACTGACAAGAGAGCCATATCCACCCAGGGCTTCTGTGATGTAATAGTCAGTCTTGTAGTCGTAAGGAAACCCGAAGAACATGAGCCATACCTCATGGCCAAACGAGGTTGTGCGGCGATTGAGGGCTTCGTTGTGTGGCACGAAAGAAATCAAGAGATCTTCTCCTTCAAGCTCGAGTGGAGTAGCAACCGTAGTGTCTCGCATGAAAGAATCCACAAATCCAAATATGCCAATGCCAAAGGGGTGGTCGCTGGATTCGGTGGTAAAGAGCTGAGACTCATGGAGCAGACCTTGAACCATGTTGTGAATGGCCGCGCGGCGATGCAGGGGGACGCAGGCACTGGCTTCAGCGACGCCGAGGAAATCGTGGTTAAGCGGCGGGATGGGTCCGACGACCATGCCGCTGCGCACGAGACGATCTGCCGGGCCAGGCTCAACGGAGAATCCTGACGGTAGAAAAGGCACCGGGTTGAGCGGGTAGTTCACCATGGATGATGGAGCGGCGGAGGGCAGCGATGGTGGTAGCTGGTGAAGTGATGCGACTGGGCAGGGCTACGGTGTGGTAGAAACCGAGGCAGAAGGCAGACCATGAGGGGTAAAGAGGGAAGACTGAGAAGTCTTTGGCCTCCACTGCCACTTCTCGTTGAAACGACGTTTGCGGCAGGAGTGCTCCACATGGCCATAGAATCCACACACAGGGCATCAAACGGTAGGCTTGCGTTTATGATGATTTTTCATATTAACGGAAGGATCAATTTGTCCGATCAGAGGATGCTTGTTACCAATTGTGGGTTGTAAAATATGGTGAGATTGGGACTTAGCAAATAAGGGGCAATCAACGGCCTTATGACCAGGCGAGGAGCAGTTAATACAAATCAGTTTGGCTTGGCAAGAAACCTTGTGATGTCCCCATTGGAGGCAACGAGAATAAAGAACCGCCCAATTAGAGGATAAATCCAAAATTTCAGCTTCATAATAGTGGGCCTGGGCTAGATCAGCTTTATGACGGGCCGAGGGAGTAGCAGGCCAAGAAATATGCGAGGGGGCATATTTGAACGCAGACTTCAGGAAACATTGAGGCAACGAGGGATACGGGACATACAGAGGACATTTAAAAGCACCCAATTGAATGTAATTACCCTTCTGTGATTCCTCAAACTGAGCCTGATTCAAAAAATGTGCAATTAAGGCGGCGCGATCATTGCTGGCGGTAACCGTGCTAGCTGCTCGAAGAGATGAATTTGCCAAAGAATTATCCATGTAACTATGATCCTCAGAGTCATCATGAGAAGGCGTTTGATCATGTTGAACTTGTTCCAAAATGGAAGTGGACGCTTCAGCTGCATTTTGGTTAGAAAACCGCATGGACGAAATCGGAATCAAGCCAAACTTACACAACACTTTCTCAGAACTTGAACTTAAGTTGGAATCTGGGTGTAAGAACTTGAGAGAGGATTTAACAACCATAGTGCATCTAGAGGATAGATCCTTTAGTTCTTCATCAGCATGCCAACAAGATTCATCAATCGGAGCTTTGGCAAAACGACCATTGTAAATATGGAAGTGACAAACAAAATCTGGCCAGACACGATCCCTCAAATGGTGGATGAAACGTCCCACTTTGTTATTAGCCACCGAGAACCGAAAAGAACGAGAATGATTTGATGCACTTTGAAACCAGAGCTAATACCCCCAATGCAGCATTGGAGAGTAATACCAACCGAATCCACGGATAGAGTGAAAGAAGCCGAGGAGAAAGAGACCACCAAAAATAACTCCTTGGAGTATCGAGAAGGAGAAAAATGGATCGTGGAGCCAAACCTTCGTCTCACCTGATCGGCCAAGGCAAGGCCAGGTGCAAAATCCCAATGCTATAGGCCTTCCATGAGGAACTACCCTAGGAATCGCCATGGAGCTTGGTGGGTGGTGGGAGGGGAGAGGTGGGAGAGGAGAGGTGGGAGAGAGCCATTTCGTGGTGGACCAGCATCATTTTTGCTTCCTGTTCTTGAGTGTTTACACAATTATACTACTGTTATGATTGTGTTTTTTGTGTTTTAATTAGTGTTTGTGCCAAGTAGAACCGATAGGATCTTCTTGGGTAATATTTGTTTGATCTTGCTGAAAAAGACAAAAACTTTGCGCTCACGAAAACAATTCTCATTTTTATCAGAAAGAGATAGAATATTAATATACAAATTGCCCTGGTCATCCTAGTTTTTCAGAATTTTCGGAGTTCTAGAAGTTTTCGAAAAAGTCAGATTGCTACAGACTGTTCTGTTTTGACAGATTCTGTTTTCTTTGTGTTGTGTGCTTATTTTGATGGCTCTATGGTTTTCTTTGATGAGTTTTTGCCATGGAAAAGTTGGAATACAGTAGATATAATACAAAAACAAAATATGAATTGGTTTGATGCAGTACTTATAGTAGTGGTTTGCTTTCTCATACTAACGGATCTCACGAAGGTTTTGTTGAGTTTTGTGTGATTGAAGTTTTCATGTTTTGGGTTATCTTACGATGGATGAAGGAAGGATAGAAGATCCTAAGATTGGGGATGCCCCGGCATCCCAAGCTATTATCCAAAAATGAGCAACCAACTAAGCTTGGGGATGCCCCAGAGTGGCATCCCCGATTTCTTCCAACGACCATCGGTATTTTACTCGAAACTATATTTTTATTCATCACATGATATGTGTTTTGCTTGGAGCGTCTTGTATGATATGAGTCTTTGCTTGTTTTATTTTGTGTTTTAAGTCATCAATCCTTGCTGGACACACTTATTTGAGAGAGCCAAAATTATTTCATGACTTGTTAGAATTGCTCTCTATGCTTCACATAAATTTTTATGAGCTATGGACTTGCTCTAGTTCTTCACTTATATCTTTTTGAGCACGGTGTGCTTAGTATTTTTGAAGAAATGCTCTTTTGCTTCACTTAGATTTATTTGAGAGTCAGTAAAATTTTCAAGAAATTCTCTCTTGCTTCACTTAAATTATCTTGAGAGAAAGAAGAAAATTATGCTCATGATCTTCACTTATATTTGTTTGAGCTTATGAAAAGCAACACATGAAATTTACTCCCAAAGTGATAGATATCCAAGAAGGATACAATAAAAACTTTCATGAAGATCATTGGACAAAATAAACTTGATTCTTAGTAATAGTTTTGAGATATGATGATGTGATATGTGAGTTATGTTGATGAGTAATTATGCTTTAGTAAGAATATTGGTGTTAAGGTTTGTGATTCCCTGTGCAAGTACAAAAGTCAATAGTCATGCAATGAAATTATATCCGACTTGTGGGGCATTATTTGGTGTTAATTATGCTTAATGCTTGCTTATGAGATTATTCGTTTCTTGGTTGGTCGCTCCTCAATCTTTTGCTAGCCTTCATTTTGCAAGTATGATCTCTACTTGTGCATCCAAAATCCTTTAAACCAGTTTTGCCACATGAGTGCACTATATCTACCTATATGCGGTATTCTTTTGCCGTTCTAAGCAAATTTGCATGTGCCATCTCTAATTTTCAAAATAAACTTCTCTTTTGTGTGTTTGTCTCGATCGCGGAGCGGTGAGGGGTGGCTAATATTTTCCATGCTAGATGTGTTATTCTCACGATGAGTGTTTATTCACTTGTCATTGCACGAGAGTAAGGAAAAGGTTTTAGGGATGCCCAGTCCCGAAATGCAAAAACGAATTTACTTTATGTTGTCAAATAATAAATTCCTTGGAAAGTGTTGGTATGGAGGGCAACCGTGGATACGGCTAACCATGGAAAGTAAAAGTATGGTGGAAAAAGGAATAAACTTTATTTTCTGTTTGGGAACCTCCTATGATATATCTAGCATGGAAAGTTTTGGGAACTCTAAGTCGTTTTCGTTGGTGGGATGGATACACCTCCCAAAATGTTTTTATCTCTAAGTTTTTCGCTTTGAGCTCTGGCACCTCTACAAATCCCTACTTCCCTATGTGAAGGGCCTTTCTTTTACTTTGTGCAATTTTTATTTTGAATTTGAGTCTCCATCTTCTCTTATAAAAGCACCAACTAGGAGGCAATATGATTGTACTTAAGTATTGGGTGTAGCTAATATTCGAGTGTGTTTCATGAATGGATCAATGGTTGAGCATGATGGGCTAGGGATAACTTATTTTAGCGTTGATATTTTGAAAGACATGGTTGCTTGTTGATATGCTTGAGTATCTAAATTATTATGTAAAAACTAGACTATGGCTTTGAATCACATAAAAGTCCAATTGTCCATGCTATAAATAAAAGAATATGATATGACATGTTAGGCAGCAATCCACATAATTTTTTTTTTTGTTTTTATCACTTACTTACTCGAGGACGAGTAGGAGTTAAGCTTGGGGATGCTGATACGTCTCCAACGTATCTCTAATTTTTGATTGTTCCATGCTGTTATATTATCAATCTTGGATGATTTATAAACATTTTATAGTCATTTTATATCATTTTTTGGTACTAACCTACTAACATAGTGCCAAGTGCCAGTTGATGTTTTTTTCATGTTTTTTACATCGCAGAAAATCAATATCAGATGGAATCCAAATGCCACGAAACTCCACGGAGAATTTTTATGGGCCAGAAGGAACACAACTAGCCCAGCTACGCTTTGGGGTGCCCGAGGGGCACAACCCAGGAGGGCGTGCTAGGAGGCCCAGGCGCGCCCTGCTGGGTTGTGCCCACCTCGGGTGCCCCCCGGGGCCGCCACTTTGCTCTATAAATACCCCAATATTCCAGAAACCCTAGAGGCATCGACGAAATATTCATCCAGCCGCCGCAGAGTCCAGAATCACCAGATCCAATCTAGACACCATCTCAGATGGGGTTCACCACCTCCATTGGTGCCTCTCCGATGATGCGTGAGTAGTTCTTTGTAGACCTTCGGGTCCGTAGTTAGTAGCTACATGGCTCTCTCTCTCTCGCTGGATTCTCAACACAATGGTCTCTTAGAGATCCATATGATGTAACTCTTTTTGCGGTGTGTTTGTTGGGATCCGATGAACTTTTAGTTTATGATCAGATCTAACTTTTTATACCCATGAAAGTTATTTGAGTTTCTTTGATCTCTTATATGCATGATTGCTTATAGCCTCGTATTTATTCTCTGATATTTGGGTTTTGTTTGGCCAACTTGATATATTTATCTTGCAATGGGAAGAGGTGCTTTGTAGTGGGTTCGATCTTCCGGTGCTTGACCCCAATGACAAAAGGGGGACCGACACATATGTATCGTTGCTACTAAGGATAAAACAATGGGGTTTATCTCTACATAGATAGATCTTGTCTACATCATGTCATCGTTCTTATTACACTACACCGTTTTTCCATGAACTTAATACACTAGATGCATGCTGGATAGCGGTTGATGTGTGGAGTAATAGTAGTAGATGAAGGCAGGAGTCGGTCTACTAATCTTGGACGTGATGCCTATATAATGATCATTGCCTGGATATCGTCATAATTATTTGAAGTTCTATCAATTGGCCAATAGTAATTTGTTTACCCACCGTTTGCTATATTTCTCGAGAGAACCACTAGTGAAACCTACGGCCCCCGGATCTTCTTTCTCATATATTTGCCTTTGCGATCTACTCTTTTTTCCTTGCATTTATTTTCAGATCTATTAAACCAAAAATACAAAAATATCTTGCTGCGTTTTATTTCTATTCATTTTATTTGCGATCTATCTTTCAATCTACTACAAATTTATCTCACGTCCGTTTGCCTATCTTGAGGCGCCGTTACCCGGAAGGGATTGACAACCCCTTTTACATGTCGGGTTGTGAGGATTTGTTATCTGTGTGCAGGGGCTGTTTACATTGTGTTGCTTGGTTCTCCTACTGGTTCGATAACCTTGGTTTCATCACTGAGGGAAATACCTAACATCGTTGTGCTGCATCATCCCTTCCTCTTTGGGAAAATACCGATGTAGTTCTAGCAGACAGGAACTTTCCGGCGCCACTGCTAGGGAGTCATTAGGGAAGGAGGCACTTCCTCATGTCAATGATCCGCCTGTACATGTCGTAGCTCGTGTATGCCTCCTTGGCCGCGTACACGACGTGAGCTTTGTCGAGTTTCTCCATCCAGGCTGAGTGCCAGGCACGCTTGTCCTTGTTGCATGAATCCTTCATGTCTCTGTACTAGGGGTCGATGGTGGCCTTGGCGAGGTGAACCAGTGAGTCCTTCTCGTGCTCCTTGCTGCCCCAAATCTTGTATCGGCCTTGATGTCAACAAGATTCTGGCAGGTGATGCCCGAATTCTCGAGCGCCTTTACATCGTTGGTGATGTCGACCGTAGCGAACATGTAGTGGGGGCTGTTGACAAACCTGGCAAAACGCTCGCAAGGCCTTGTGGCCAGGCAATAGTGGTAGATGAGGACGTGGTGGCGCACGCACATCTAGGTGACGGCGATCTTGGGACGAGACCCGGCACGAGCGCGGGTGTACTCGAGGTCGAACCCGACCACCTTGTACTTCTTCTCGGCAAGCAACAGGTCCATGATGTGGATGGAGTGCTCCACCCAGACCGGGTCGTTGGTGTACACCACCGAGAGGTCCATGAACCTTCTATGGGTGTCCACCACGACACGTATGGTGAACTGCTGCTCGTCCTCGGCAGCCGCTCGGAGCGCCATTGGAGCCGCGCAGGATACCCTCTAAGAATTTCTCGTGGTGGGTGTGCTTCTTGCAATGGTGGGGCGCGATCAAAAGTTGAAGAGACACAAGGGTTAAATGGCCACTGTAATAAATGGGCGCCGGCAGGCCTGTAATTGTCATGTCTTGTCACGGTGTTCATAGAAGAGGATTCCAGTGCACGCTTGACAAGTCGACAACACCGCACCGCACGCGTGGGCTCGAAGAGGTGCCAAATGTATCGTCGTTGAGCCTGTTCCCGCGCTACCGCGCTGTTTACCGCGCAAGCTTCCCGCCTGGATAGTTTGGCCACGCGTCGGCTAGAAGAGGGACAAATCGTGGGCGTTTATTGGAAAAAAGCTTTGTAAAAGCGAAGTGTGTGGAATGACTTCGGTCATAAGTTTACCCATGGGTGATGAGGTCAAAGTTACACAGAAGGGTGATGATGGGCACTCGAGTGCAATAGTTAATTCTGTGCTCTACAGTGCACACGATGGAAGAAACCAACAGTGTGCAATAATGTCGAAGATCGCAGTCGAGTTAGCTATACAGATCGTGTGCTGTGAGATCGACAGGGTAAACAGATTCGAGAATGGTTAATGAAATCTAAGACCATTGCATATTAAGGTCAAAGTAGTGCTAGCAACATACGAGTCTCATACGATGCCATTTCAATGATTGTACCACAAAAGCTCGAAAATATTACAAGGTTCAAATTCTAGAGTTATATGGCTCAAATTCGAAGATTACAAGGTTCAAACTGATATTAGAAATGAAATTCAGCTCATCAGCTGCAAACACTCGCGCTGATCCGCTGAACATGGATATCAGAGAGGTTCAAACTAATATTACCACTTCTAAGTCTGGTTTTGAAACCTCACAATTTTTGCAAAGGGATCAGCCACCGAGAAGTCATGTATGGGGTTGACACGATGACTTCTGATTACTCTGTCATCTGAAGTTCCAAAATGAAATTCAGCATTTTTGGAGCCTATTCCATTCTGCCGCAAGCGCCGGCGCTGATCAACAAACCATTCATTTTTGCAAAATAAATGTAGGGGAAACCTCATTTCCTTCAGCACCCTTGCTCTGAGAACAAAGAACCTGGCGAATATAATCTTTGGTAAGGTCCCTCGGTAGGAGTTCAAAGTAATTTCTAAGAGACGCAGATCTAGGCATTCGACGTGGTTGTTATATTGTATCACATTATCCTACACCGGGCCTAATCTTATCTGCAAAAGAAGAAAACATGTTAGTGCCTACATGCAGTTTTGAACATTACTACAGGCCTATTTGGTTTGCAGGATTTGTAAAGTGCACTAACATGCCATCTTCGATCTGACATGATTAACATGGGCATTTGATTACATTATAGAAAAATGTAGCCTTCTTCACATGAGGTTGGAGTGGATGAAAAGTTCCCTAGGAAAACTAGTACAGATGAATCCAAAGGAGAAATGCTTATTGATTGTAACCATATGGATCAAGCAACCAATATGGGGGGGGGGGGACATGTATGTACTGAAATCCTCCAAAAGAACCTTCAGAAATCATAGTACATTGTCATTGGAAACTTGGAAAAAGGTGTCAAAAATTGAACTCCCTTATGGTTAACATTTAACAGGAAAGGAACATCACCTCGATATATAGCTTATCCAGGCATGGAAAGCATCTCAGGAAACTGATAACTTGCTCCAGGTTGGGGCCGATAGATTCTAGTGCCAAGACCTTCACTGTGCGCAGTTTCGGGTTCAAGCTTGTTGGAATCATTTTCAGAATGACAGGCGAACAAACATCTTCAAAATTAGAAATCATGTTAATTTGTAGAAGGAGAGGTAGAAGGCGGCTGTTGTACCTGAACGGGTGTGGATCCAATAACAAGTTCGGAGTATTTGTGAGATGAGTAGCCCACCACTGTCAATTTCGGCGCAGAAATGACACTGATTCTTGTTGGAACTTCTTGATCAACTACAAGTAATCTCTCAAGTGCAGGTGTGTCCTCAGTGACCATACCATGGTACACATCTTGTGATGTGTTCCTGCTGCACCAGCAACACACATAAATAGTCCAGAGAGTCATGGAGGTGATGTGGAAGCTACTCAACCCATTGATCACCTGAAGACGAAGGTACTCGAGTGCAGTATAGCCACGGAGCGGGCGCTCCATGTCACCGTTTGAGAGGCAGACGGCGACGAGCTCGAGGTGCTTCAGTCATGGTAGAATAAGAGCAGACGCGTCATTAAGTGGGGGGTGGCAGTTCTGAACTTGGCAACGCGCAGCATGGGTGCGAGGCGGAGTGCGGATGTTGGCGGTGACCGCGTATGCCCATCATCAAAAGTGAGCTCCTCGAGCTGATCTAGGGCGGGGGATCGGAACCAGTCATCAAGCTTGGCCCGGTCCTTGCCGTTGGAACGGAACTTGCCCATTCTAAGGCCTCTGGTTGGGCCAAGGTGACTGCCGAGGATCTTGGAGAATGCATCCAAGCTTTTGTGATAGCCATGGCAGAGCTCGTGGGTGTCGATGAGGTCGAGAGGGCTGGAGTTCCATAGGGGGCGCCACTGCCGGGAAAGGACGGTTGTCCGCGCCCCATATTTGATTGGGAGGAGGGAGATGAGGACTTTCAACATATCATTAGGGAGGCTGCTGATGAAGTCTAGGCCTGTTGGAGTCACTTGTGGTTCTAGCTCGCCCCGCCTCCGCTTGTTGGCAGCCCTATTCTCCACCTCCGTAGTCTCCTTGTCAGCGGCACTTTCTGATAGAAATGGGATTACAGGGAATATTTAGTTAAAACAGGGCAATAGAAAAGTGTATTGGTAACTAGAAGTTATTAGGTAGGAATATAGTAAGAAAAGGGAATAACAATTGGTTTCTTAAATACTACACAATTCATTTGACATTGCTGGGTAAGTCAACATGCACATAGTTGAAAAGAAAACTTACTTCGAACAAAGTCTGGATGGATGATTTTGTCGGGGAAGTGAGTTTATATCTCATGACCAGGCCCTTTTATGTGCAGTGCAATTTTAGTGCCAGCTTTCGGTACATAAAACTTAGAAATTTCTTTCCAAAAGCCAGTGCCAAAATAGGAGTCACCACGTTCATCAAGTCTTACAGTAGCAACGATTATAAATCCATGGTTTGTGTGCAGTATGACATCCATGCAGTCTTGAGCTATGTAAAGGGAAAGATTGTGCACTACATAATCTGTTGCATAGCAAGGGATGCGCTGCAGAAAATGGTAGGATTGTTAAAGAAAATATGGTAACATGCAAATATGGGCCCAAATTGAAAGAACTGTACAACAGTTGTAATCGATGATTAATAGACAAATTCCTCAGGTCCACCAATTTATTTGAGAATTTTTGGAGTTACATAAGTATTCTAATGATACAGATTACTACAGATTGTTCTGTTTTTGACAGATTCTGTTTTCTATGTATTGTTTGCTTATTTTGATGAATCTATGAGTAATATCGAAGGGTATGAACCATAGAGAAGTTGTAATACAGTAGATATTACACCAATATGAATTTAAGAATGATTTCACAACAGTACCTAAGTGGTGATTTATTTTCTTATACTAACGGAGCTTACAAGTTTTCTGTTAAGTTTTGTGTTGTGAAGTTTCCAAGTTTTGGGTAAAGATTCGATGGACTATGGAATAAGGAGTGGCAAGAGCCTAAGATTGGGGATGCCCAAGGCAACCCAAGGTAATATTCAAGGACAACCAAGATCCTAAACTTGGGGATGCCCGAGATGGCATCCCCTCTTTCGTCTTCGTTCATCGGTAACTTTACTTGGAGCTATATTTTTATTCACCACATGATATGCGTTTTGCTTGGAGCGTCATTTTATTTTATTTTGTTTTGCTTGCTGTTTGAATAAAATACCAAGATCTGAAATTCTTAAATGTTACACTCATTGATCTTCACTTATATCTTTCGGAGTAGTTTGTCGTTTGCTCTAGTGCTTCACTTATATCTTTTTAGAGAACGCTGGTGTTTTTATTTTATAGAAATTATTGATCTATCATGCTTCACTTATATTATTTTGAGAATCTTTTAGAACATCATGGTAATTCTCTTTGGTTATAAAATTAGTCCTAATATGATGGGCATTCAAGATGGGTATAATAAAAACTTTCATATAGAGTGCATTAAATACCATGAGAAGTTTGATACTAGATAATTGTTTTGAGATATAAAGATGGTGATATTAGAGTCGTGCTAGTTGAGTAATTGTGAAATTGAGAAATACTTGTGTTGAGGTTTGCAAGTCCCGAAGCATGCACGTATGGTAACCGTTGTGTGACAAATTTGAAGCATGAGGTGTTCTTTGATTGCCTTCCTTATGAGTGGCGGTCGGGGACGAGCGATGGTCTTTTCCTACCAATCTATCCCTCTAGGAGCATGCACGTAGTGCTTAGTTTTGATGACTTGTAGATTTTTGCAATAAGTATGTGAGTTCTTTATGACTAATGTTGAGTCCATGGATTATACGCACTCTCATCCTTCCATCATTGCTAGCCTCTTCGGTGCCGTGAATTGACCTTTCTCACCTTGAGAGTTGGTGCAACTTCACCGGTGCATCCAAACCCCGTGATATGATACACTCTATCACACATAAGCCTCCTTATATCTTCCTCAAAACAGCCACCATACCTACCTATTATGGCATTTCCATAGCTATTCTGAGATATATTGCCATGCAACTTTCCACTGTTCCTTTTATTATGACATGTTCCATCATTGTCATATTGCTTTGCATGATCATGTAGTTGACATCATATTTGTGGCGAAGCCACCTTCATAATTCTTTCATACATGTCGCTCTTGATTCGTTGCATATCCCCGTACACCGCCGGAGGCATTCACATAGAGTCATATTTTGTTTTCTAAGTATCGAGTTGTAATTCTTGAGTTGTAAATAAATAGAAGTGTGATGATTTTCATTATTGGAGCATTGTCCCATGTGAGGAAAGGATGATGGAGACTACGATTCCCCCACAAGTCGGGATGAGACTCCGGACGAAACATAAAAATAAAATAAAATAAAAAAGAGGCCAAAGAAGCCCAAATAAATAAATAAATAAGGAGGCCAAAGAAGCCCAAACAAAAAAATGAGAGAAAAAGAGAGAAGGGACAATGTTACTATCCTTTTTCCACACTTGTGCTTCAAAATACCACAATGATCTTGTTTTTATCACTTTCATATACTAGTGGGAATTTTTCAGTATAGAACTTGGCTTGTATATTCCAATGATGGTGTAGCGACCCGACCCGAATGGATCAAGTCTCTGTGCTTATGTGTCATCCCTGGATCGGTATGCTGACACACACAGTACTCGAGGATTTATGTCAGAGGTAAATCACATGTATAAATAACGTAATTACTATTACCTCAATCCAAAATATAGCGGAAGCAACAAGGTTGTGGATTCACATCAACACCAACGGCAAAGTTGAGTATAGGAAATAATAACCCTAACGTATCACTTACTCGTCGTCTGAAAAGTCTGCACCATGAAAAGTTGCAGCCCGAAAACGGGTCAGCACATGGAATATGCTGGCAATGTAACACATAGAGAGTAATGAAGGAATAAGCTATACTACATGCATATATGGCTAGTGGAAAGCTCTATGGTTACAGTTTTTTGCGAAAAGCCAATTTTTCCCTACTACAAAGGAATAAATTTATTTAACTATCATGGTGGTTGTTAAACATTGAGAATGGTTGACAGCATTCTCAATCCCAATTAAAAGGCACTCATTAAAACCCAACAATATTAATTCGAGTAACATGATGAGATCAACAGGATAATCCAAGAACTAGATACTCAAGATGTCCATAACCGGGGACACAGCTAACCATGATTAGTTTACACACTCTGCAGAGGTTTGCGCACTTTTCCTCACAAGACTCGATCGCCTCCGTTTGGTTTCTCGCACTACATAGTGTTTGAGAAACGGATGACCAAGACATAGTCTTTCAGAAGCGCTAGCACCTTACATGTGGGTAGACCGTACCAACCTACATCCCCTACATCTGCTAGCCTACCCGTAAGAGTTCGCACAACTTAGTCAACTATGCCAGAGCCCATAATGGCTTGTGGCTGCACACGGAAGTTTCTAGTTTGAATAATCTCACGATCCCTTTGAGCACAGGTGGCGGTCCGAAGAAATCTGAGCAAATCCTGTCTACCAGTGTGCCTTGATAGGCAAATCCTGGAATAGCCAGTGCCTCAATCCACCAGATGTGTGTTTAAGTTGCCACCTTAGATAAACCATTAATTATCAATCTCACATCTGTCATGGATATTCACTCGAACCCAATCCACGTCTACGAGCATAGCATGGCATAATAAGCAAACATAGAAGTAACTCCCAAAGGTTTGATAATAAAACAGGTAATAGGTACTACCTCATCTACTTCCCATCCCACAATTTAATTAGATCGTAATCATGCATGTCGGTGTACTAGAGTAGGGGTACCCTAGTATCCCGAACTTGTGCCGGGCGATTCTGACACCAGCGGCAAGGCTTGCCGGGTGACCGCCAAGGTCCTCCGTGGTTCCTTTGGAGCCATTCAAGAACAAAGTATTCAAGCCAAAGAGACAAGGCCCGGCAAGAGGAGCTTGCCGGGAAGCCATAACAAGGCACCTAGAGAGAAGACCCGGCAAGAGGAGCTTGCGGGAAGGCTGATGGCGACAAGCTTCCGGATGCGACAAAGGCAACAACATGACAAAGGCGCTTGCTGCGGCAGACTACCACTCTGTTCCTGCGCTCTAGCACATCCACCAGCGTGTCGCATACAGGACCTTTCGGTAGCGTGGCAGAAGAGCTGTCTTGGCCAGCGGAAATGGTGGCAAGCGGTCTTGACAAGCTTGCCATCGTGGCAGCGGTGGCGCCCCTGACGGTCCCTGTTTGCCTTTGTTTGGGCGGCGTGAGCGGGCATTTAATGCCTTTGTCCCCTGTCGTCGGGGTTAGGTATGATACCTTTGTACAAGTAGCTGTACCAACCACAACTCCTTTTCCATTTTTACCCTTGTCTATGTTGCCACATGTCGGTGACCCCTTGAGCATATAAAAGGAGGCCCATGCGCAACGTACTGGGGGGTTCGAACGGTTCGAAGGCAGAAACCACCCACGCTAGGTCTCGTTAGCAGCTGGTGTATACTGTAGCACTCAGCGCTCCCTAGCAAGAACTCAATACACACAAACATGCAGCGTAGGAGTGTTATCTCTCGGAGAGCTCGAAGCTGGGTAAACTGCTCGTGTGCCGCCTCGATCTGCTCTTCGTGCGACCTCCGCCCCCCGCCGAACCGAAAGGGGCTCGGTCCGCCGGTCCCATAGGTGTTAGTGGGTCAGATCAGCTTCCCCGACATCTTTGGCACGCCAGGTAGGGGGCGTCGAGATTGTGTGAACCTGATCCGGCGTTCACACAAGCAACATCTTCATCTTCTCCATCGACATGCCATCAAAGAAGAAGGCTTCGGCCGCAGCGGATCCGTCCGCGTCGATCCCACCACCACTGGAGCAAACGAGTGGTGGGGTGGACGCCGGCGGAAGAGCGGGCGTCGACGAAGGAGTCCACGGTGCTGCCAAGTCCAAGAACAAGGCTGCGCAGACCTCGGCGTCCGTACATGCACCGCGCCCATCTCAGGAGGCGCGGGACCGACAGCGTCATGGTATTCACAGTACCATACGCTCGTTGGACCAAGATCGAGCTGGTGGATCTCGGGATGCTCAAGACCAGCATGCACGCCAACATGCAGGCACGAGCGAGGCACGGTCGCCTGGACGGGATACTGCTCCTTCTAACATAGTTAGAAGTCCGAGCATATCCAGCTCCTCGCGCCGTTCGCCACTACCACCCACCACTCCAGCAGAAGCTTTGGCAAGAGCTCAAGCTGCTCTGGATTACCCTCAACGGCCGACAAGGTCGATGAATGGAGGGCCACCATTGAGTCTCATCGGCCGCCAACGGCGGCACTCCATGACAACCGAACACATCGCTGCCGCGGCGGGGCGACAAAGGCACGAGCGGTGGCGGCGAAACTTGTGGGGTGCAACCACCATGCACTCTCCACCCGAAGGCCAAGATCACCGACTTGCGGATCCACCTCGACAGCGACTCCACCGCGTCGCCGGATCCAGAGCTCGTCGCGATCAGCACCAAGTTCTTCACTGACGACAACAAGAAGGCGCTCGAACTCGCATCGGCGCGAAGAGAAGCGGCGTCAATCCGACCAGCGGCTGGGCCCTCTGTCGACATGCATGCGCCCGAAGAACGAGCGACTTGCCGTCTGACGATGTAGGTTGCCCTGCGTTCACTCGTGAGCTGCGGCAAGTCGATGGCCCAGCAAGAAGAATTCAAGCCAGATGTACGAGAGAAATACGGCGGCGGGGCGCACCCGTCGGAGTTCCTCAGCATCTACACCATCGCGGTGCAAGCTGCCGGGGGGCGAGACGACAAGATCCTGGCCAACTACTTCCCTCTGGTGCTCAAGCCCAATGTCAGATCTTGGCTCATGCACTTGCCGGACAACTCCATATCCTCTTGGGCAGATCTGTGCCATCACAGGCGCCTTCACAGGCGGCCACAAGCCCCATGGCCAAGAGAGCGACCTTCACCTGCTCGCCCAGAAGGAAGGAGAGCCCCTGCGCAAGTACATTCAGAGATTCAGCCGCGGACAGCACAACATCCCAGATGTCCACCCTTCCGTGGTGATCAGCGCATTCCATCAGAACGTGCGAAACCGCAGGATGCGGGAAGAGATGGCGATGTGCAAGATCGAGAGGCGTCGATGAGCTATATGCCTGGCCGACAAGTGTGCGTCTTTGAAGAAGGAGGAGACTCCCCGGAGAGAATGTAGAAGCAGGAGGATCTGACAGTGAGGAGGCCACCCCGGCAAAGAAAAGCCGGCGGCGGAACAACAGGAAAAATAAAGGCAAAGATGTGCTAGTTGTTGAGAAGTCCGGCAACGGAGGAGGCTCCAAGAAAGCCAAAGCTAGTAGCTCCGGCAAGGAGATTACCGCGGGCGTCAACTGCCAGGCTATGGCGGTCGCCGACAAGCGGGGACGGCTCCAACAAGCGATCTTGCAAGATCCACCGCACCAAGGGCCATGACCTCGAGCTGCAAGAAGGTCGAGCAGCTTGTCGAGCAACAAAAGGCTGAGTCTGGCGGGCGCGACAAGGAGAAGGCCAGGAAGGTCTTTGGAGGAGCCAGCAAGAAGCGTCTGGCCGAGGACGCCGCGGCAAGGCCAAGCAGCGGCAAGGAGACAGACCTCCAGCGGCGCGACAAGGATGAAGATGAAGGCGCGATGAAGATATGGATGATGGCGAGGCCGATGAGCAGGAGTTCCAAAAAGCCACAGAGGTCTTGTGCGTTGACGGCGGCGCTTCTCGCATACTTCACACCGCCAAGCTCAAGCGATGGGTGCGGGAAGTCAATGCAGCGAGAACCATCCGTCGAGTCACGCAAGCCTCGAAATGGTCCAGACGCCTATCATCTTTGATATTGAGGACCACCACGATCGCATAACTGCGGTCGGGTGCTTGCCGATGTTGGTTTCACCAACTATCCGCAACCTCAAGGTCACTAAGATGCTAGTTGATGGCGGGGCGGCTTGAACCTGATCTCCTCGGCGGTACTCGAAACTCGGATCCACGACGGCGAGCTCGAAGAGACCGGCACGTTCCAAGGAATCAATCCGGGAAGGAGCAAGCCGAAGGGAAAGATCACGTTGCCGGTGACATTTGGCAGCGAGCTGAACTTCAGGACTGAGAGGGTCACTTTTGACGTTGCTGACTTTCCATTGCCCTACAATGGGATACTTGGCCGTCCAGCGCTCGCCAAATTCATGGCGGCCTCTCACTATGCATACAACATGCTGAAGATGCCAGGCCCGATAAGTGTCATCTCCGTCCCTGGCGACAAGAAGGATGCTCTTATCTGCGCCGACAAGATCTACCGGGAAGCAGCAGCCGCAACCGATCGCAAGTCACTTGCCGCTGAAGCTCCCGGGGCGAAGAAGAAGACCAAGTCCGGCAAGAGTTCTGATGCCCACTCCGGCAAGCGCACCTCTTCAGAGTGCTGCGCTACCTTCGAGGACGCACCATCGAGCTCCACCGGCAAGTACAAGAAGACGATGGCAGCTCCGCCAGAGACCAAGAAGGTGTCCGCCAAGGAGGATGGCACTGGTGGTACCTTCACCATCAGTGCCTCTCTCGACCCTAAATAGGAAAGCGCTTCGTTGCTTTCCTGCGGTAACGTCGGCGTGTTTGCGTGGCAACCGTCGACATCCCAGTGTTCCTGGAAAGTAATTGAGCACCATCTTGCTGTCTGTCCTCATGCGCGGCCCGTCAAACAGAAGGTCAGGAAGCAAGCAGTGGAGCGCCAAGAATTCATCGCAGAAGAAATCAAGAAATTGGAAGCAGCAGGCCTTGTCAGAGGAGTGCTCCATCCTACGTGGTTGGCCAATCCTGTAGTCGTGCGCAAGGCAAACGGGAAATGGAGGCTTTGTATTGACTTTACCGATGTTAATAAAGCTTGTCCCAAAGACCCATTTCCCTTGCCGCGCATCGATCAGATTGTTGACTCCACAGCCGGATGTGACTTGCTTTCATTTCTTGATGCATACTCAGGATATCATCAGATCTTCATGGCAGAAGAGGATGAGGAAAAGACCGCATTCATCACCCCATGTGGCACATACTGTTTTGTACGGATGCCTTTCGGATTAAAGAATGCTGGTTCAACATTTGCAAGAGTAGTCCATCACGCTTTTGAGCCGCAAATACACGAAATGTGGAAGCCTACATGGATGACATAGTGGTCAAAAGAAAGGACAAAGCGACTCGATTCAAGATTTAGGCGAAAGCTTTGCAAATCTGCGCAAGATCAACCTCAAGCTCAACCCGAGAAGTGCGTGTTTGGAGTCCCCTCGGCAAGCTTCTCGGGTTTTCGTCTCAGCGGGGAATTGAAGCCAATCCCGACAAGATCAAGGCCATTGAGCAGATTGAAGCACCAAAGCGCGTCAAGGATGTACGAAGGCTTGCGGTTGCGTAGCTGCTCTCGGCGAGGTTTATCTCTAGGTCTGCTGGCGGCCTACGCCATTTTCAAAATATTGAAAAGGAAGGTCAATGAGATGGACTCGAGCGGAGGCTGCGCTGCATGACTTAAAGAGGTACCTGTCCTCCACTCCAATACTTGTCGCACCTAAACCACAAGAGAAGTTGCTGCTATATATAGCGGCAACCAATCAAGTGGTTAGTGCTGCGTTAGTAGCGGAGAGGATGTGGATGATGAGCCGGCAACCATGGTAGATGCATCCAGCGACAAGCAGGGGGCTTCAACGGCAAGCTCTGGTCCCGACAAAGATGGATCTGCGCAGGCGTGTGAGAAGATGCAGAAAAGGATGGTGCAGCTCCCAGTTTACTTTGTCAGTTCCCTTCTGCAGGGGGATAGGTCAATGTATTCTGGTGTGCAGAAATTGCTTTTCGGCCTTCTCATGGCCTCGAGAAAGCTGCGTCATTACTTCCAAGCACATGAGATCACAGTTGTCACTCGTTTTCCGCTGAAGAGGATACTGCAAAATCCGAAGCAATGGCAGGATTGTCGGTGGGCCTTTGGAACTATCAAGCTTTGGCCTCAAGTTTGAAAGCACTTCAACCATCCAAAGCGAGCATTGGCAGAATTCATAGCGAGTGGGCGTAACGCAAGATGAAGAAATTCGAAGCAGCGTCCCGTCAAGGAAGCAAGCAAAGAGTGGCTGATGTACTTTGATGGTGCCTTCTCGCTGCAAAGGCGCCCGGTCTTGGCGTGCTACTTGTCGCCCACGGAGAGCACCTCAAGTCGTGGTCGGATGCACTTTCCCAAGGGGCAAGCAACGAACAATCTGCAGAGTATGAAGGTTTGCTTGCGGTCTCGAGGATCGCAGCAGACCTTGGGATCAAGAAGCTCATTGTCGGGGGTGACTCACACTTGTCGTCCGCCAAGTGAACAAGAATTATCAGAGCTCGTTGATGGAGGCTTATGTTGATGAAGTGAGAAAGCTAGAAGAGCACTTTGACGGCCTACAGATGGAATATGTTCCAAGAGCTCAAAACGACATTGCTGATGGCCTGTCGAAGTGCGCCGCACTTAAGTTACCTGTGGAACCAGGGATCTTCGTGCTCAAGCTGACTCAACCGTCTGTAACACCATCAACGGGACAGAACAAGAAGAGGAAGTTGATTTCTGGTGACTATTTTCCGGCAGAGCTCCCGGAAGCCGCCGCCAAGAAGGTCCCCAAGATCAACACCGAGGCTGCTGAGGAGCAGTCTGCTCCGACAAGCCCAAGGGTTTGTTTCATTGAAGCAGACACTCCCGACAAGTTTTGCTCCGGCAAGCTTGCCGGGGAACATCAAGCTCCGGCTGAACCGTAGGTTCTTGCCGTAGAAGCGAATGTTCCCGCAACAGCAGATGTGCCTTTAGTCCTTGTTGTCGAGCCGCAAGCTCCAGCATGGGCACAGCAAATCGTCCGTTTCCTTCAGACAGGAGAACTTCCCAAAGAGCAAGAAGAAGCGGAAAGAGTAGCCCGGCAGTCAAGTATGTACCAGTTTGTCGACGACACACTGTACAGAAGAAGACTCAACGGTGTGAAATTGAAGTGTATTCACCGGGGAGATGGACAGAAGCTGTTGGCAGAGATAAATGGAGGCATATGTGGTCACCACGTTAGCGCAAGAGCACTTGCCGGCAAAGCTTTCCGGCAAGGTTTCTTTTGGCCAACAGCCCTCCGGGATGCAAGCTGCACAAGTAACCAAGTGTGAAGCGTGCGGTTCCATTCCAGCAGATACACCAGCCAGCTCAAGCTCTCCGGACGATCCCTTTATCCTGGCCATTTTTGGTGCAGGGGCTCGACATCCTCGGCCCCTTTCCCGAGCTGTCGGGGCTTTGAGTACTTATGCGTTGCAATCGACAAGTTCACAAAGTGGCGGAAGTGGAAGCGATGAGGAAGGTGACAGCCACGATCGGCAGATCAAGTTCTTGGTCGATTGTTTGCGTTTGGGATCCCTAACAGGATCATCACCGACAACGGCACGCAGTCCGAGCCGCACCTTCATGCGATCGTCCAAGATCTTGGCGCCAAGGTCGCTTCGCCATTGCTCATCCGAGAAGTAGCGGTCAAGCGGAGAGGGCGAATGCTGAAGTGCTGCGCTGGCTCAAGACCAGGACTTTCGACAGGCTGCGCAAGTGCGGAAGAAACTGGATTGAGGAGCTGCCGGTGGTTCTTTGATCGATTAGGACGACGCCAAATCGAGCCACTGGCCAGACACCTTTCGCTCTAGTCTATGGAGCAGAGGCAGTTCTCCCCACGGAACTCGTATACGGGTCACCTCGAGTGCTCGCCTATGATGAGCTTGAGCAAGAGCAGTTGCGACAAGATGACGCACTGCTCCTTGAGGAGGACCGTCTTCAGGCCGCTGTACGAGCTTGTCGATACCAGCAAGCTTTGCGCCGCTACCATAGCCGCAAAGTTAGTGCCAGAAGTCTCGAGGAAGGCGACCTTGTTCTTCAGCGCGTTCAGTCCGCCAAGAATTCCAACAAGTTGGCCTTGAAGTGGGAAGGCCCTTACCGGGTGAGGCGAGTCACTAGGCTGGCGCTGTCCGCTTTGAGACCGAAGATGGCATTCGGTGAGCAACTCTGGAATATTGAGCATCTTCGTAAGTTTTACCCGTAGAAGCGCGGTTGCGGAACCTGTTCCGGCAACCACCTTAATACAAGTCTTGCCGATGTTGCATGTAATCCTTTGTACAAAGCCGGGCGCAGACCCCGTGCATAAGTAAAACTCATGTGCTCCGCACAACTTGTCAATTTCATGCTTTCTACTTTATTTTTGCATGCCTTATCTGACACTTTGTGCAACACCTACCTCGGTAAGCAATAACGAGCCGCAAGGCTCCATATCTTTATTTTCTCTTCTTTCTCTTTCCCAAAGGAAGGAAGGTTCCCTCACCCACAAAGTTTGCCGGGGGGAAGGAGAAGATAACGGTGTGGACCAAACGTCGCTCGAGGAAGTTTCGCCTTACCGGGAAGCAAACAACAGAAAAGCTAAGTTGCTAAAATTTGAGCAATCAGTTTTAAAATTTTTAAGTTATCTTCCTCGAACGACCGTGCTTTGTATGGAAAACCTGTGCGCGGAGGAACCAACTCGCAGCTAGTTGCGCCCTTACTTTGTTTCGAGTCCGCTCAACAACTTAAGTGAGCTGCGACTAGTTGCGACAAGGTTGCTTCTCGGAAGAGGCACCGCCAGCAGGCTGCTGACGTCCCGCACTCAGCGCTCGCGGCAAAGGTGCCTGCGCCGACAAGTTCCCTAAAAGCGTAGGGCAGAAACATACAAAGGAAGGAATCAAGTAAAGGAAATAACATAGCAATCACTACCCAAAATAGAGTTATATTACAAGATAGCTTGTCGCAGCTCTAATAGATTGTTCTCATGACATGATCAGCAGCGACAAGGAAAATAGAAAACGGGCGGCCAAATCTACGCGATCGCGATCAACCCTCTTGATCCCGCTCACCTTGTCCACAATGGGTGCGACAAGGGTCTTGAGCGCCTCCACATCAGCATCCGGCGGCAAGGACTTGAGGGCGTTGGTGAGGTTGAGGCTGGATTGCGGAAGGCCACCTTCATCGGCACCTTCGAAGAGCTCCCTTACAGATCTTGCGTGACTCGTCGGCCAGCTGCTTTGGGATCTCTTCCGAGTCATTTGGAGGGCCGTCGCCACGCCTTTGAAGAACAAGCTGAGCTTGGCGCTGGGTTGGAGGTGCTCATCGGAGGAGTACCGAGATCATCCATCCCAGCTCGCCAACTCCCGTCGATGGCTGCGGCAACATTCACGAGACCCTCGGTCCGGTGCTCCACATTCTCCACGAAGGTGTTACAGGCGGCAGTAGCACTCGCCAGTAGCGCCTCGTCGGCCTTGATCTTCTCCAACAAGGCCACCTCCCGCTCCCTGGCGCCGTCCAGCGTCTGAGTCAAGGTGATCAGCTTCAACTCAATATCTGCGTTGGAGTCCTTGGCGGCGCTGAGCTCCTTGCTCCTCTCGGCGAGACGGCCCTGCAGCTCGCCAAGAGTGTAGGCGTCCTTCTTGCGCTCATGCTTGAGTGCAGCAAGCTCCTCGCCGCACTTCTTGAGATTGGCCTCCAGCTGCGTCATCTTCGTCTCCAGTTCCTTCTTGGCGGCCTCGGCAGCTGCGGCAGCGTCCTTTGCTTCCTTGAGAGCCCCACCAAATGTTTGCTCGCGCGCGAAAAGCTCCTCCTCATGGCTGTCAAGATTGATCTTCCACTGCGCCAACTCGCCTTCCTGCGCAGATAGCTTCTCGGCGGCAAGCCGCTGTTGCTCTTCAACTTCAGCCTTCTCGAGGATGAAGGATTTGCGCTCCTCGGCGAGTCGCTCCCGCTCTTCTGCCAAGCTCCGGAGAGCTTCCTGGTGGAGGCCCCGGAGCTCCTCCGCGCGCTTCTCGATGTCTGCTCCCGCCTTCACGACAAGTGCTTCTCGGGACACCAGCTTGGCTTGTCGGGCGCGGTAGAGCGACAGCAGCTTCCGCAGCAGCTGCTCCTCCTCAGACTCGCCGCTGCTGCTGCTTGGCGCGTCGACCAGCGTCAACCCAGCGGAGGCGAGCAGCTCTTCATCAAAGGTCTCTCCTTCGACCGGCGCCACAGGCTCGGCGCCCGGGGAGCTTGATGAAAGCGCCATCGCCGCCTTGAGATAAGCGCGGGCTGGGGCTCTTGAACTGACGCTGCAGCAGCGGCGGAGGGATCGACGGTCGGAGTAGCGCCTGGCGCTCCTGCAGCCTCAGGGCCGTCAGTGTGATCGCCGGACCCCTCGCCGGCTTCTGCGGCGGCAGCCTTGGCGGCCTCCTCGCCGGCGGGCTCGTCAGCGCCAGCCTCTTCTTCGATGGCGGCGGCGTCGTCAGTATTGCCGCGCGCATCCTCCTTGCCGGCGACCTCGGTCTCCATTGGCTCTGTAGCAGATGGATCTGACGACCAGAAAATGAAGAAAAGTCAAGCAGATATTCAAAGAGAAAATCAGAAGAAAAAGAACACAAGGGAAGTTTTCAGGCAAGAGGATTACCTGTGCTAGGATCTGCAGCCGTGGTCTCAACCACCGGAGGGTCGCTGACGCTATCCCTCGTCGGTGAACTGCCCCTTGCCGGAGAAGCCTCCCTTGCCGGAGAATGCTCCCTTGCCGGGGGATCCTCCCTTGGCGGTGTAGTTGAAGCAGATGGCATTTCGGGAGCGGCTTCAGGGCACTCCTGCTGGGGCTGCTCTGCTCCTACACAAACCAGCAGTCAGATATCAGCCAAGAAAGAGCACCCATGCACGCCCAACAGCAGAAAGTAAACCATATACTTACGATGGGGGCTGCGCTGGGGGCTGCTTTGTGGAAGAGTTGCCGGGTCCGGCAAGGAGGTCTCGGACGCGCCTCCTGCTGCCGCGGTGGGTTTGTCCTCGATGACAATCACCGGGGCCTTGGCTCTCTTTGACGCTCTCTGGGCCAGCGTCCTAAAAAGGAAAGGTTTCAGAGTGAAGCAAATCAGATACAAGGCAAAGCAACAAACTTAAGAACTACAAATACAGCAAAGAATCTTACTTTTCTTCTTCCTCGTCGGAGCTGAGCGCGGAGAGATCAAATTCTGGCTCGCCTCCGGTGCGACGAGGCGGAGGAGTGGTTTCCCTTGGCCGCTTGGCGGAGGCAGAAGCGGTGGCCTGGGAAGGCCCTGCTCCAGTTGCCGCAGCGGCGTGAGGTGCTCCCGCGACAACAGTGCTTGTCGCGGTGGAGCGCGTCACGCGGCGCGGCGGCTGCTGGCCCGTCTGCCGCCCCGCTACGTCTCCAGCCTTGCGGAGACGCCTTCTTGGTGGAGCTGGGGGCTTCGCTCGCGGCAAGCTACTTGAAGGTGGGGAGGAGGCGCCCTCGTCCGGCTCGCTCGACTCAGCTTCAGGCTCGGCAAGCTCCTCCTCACCGGCAAACTCCCCTCGCTCGACAAGGCTTGCCACCTCTGCTGCCTCTGCCTCCTCCATGGTGAATCCGAACTCGCCCGCGGCGGCGGCTGCTGCCGCCTCTTCCAGCCTGGTGGCGATGCGCTGCATCTCGTCGTTAGTGGTGTCGCGGGTGAGGCCCCTCTGCTCATCGGGGCGGACCGGCACTTCTACCAGGCTGTCAAAGAACTCCCGCACGACGTCATCTGCAGGCTCTTGCCAAGTGGGAACAATTCCATGCGAGTCACACAATGGCATCATTGCACGAATGCGGTCAAGTGAGGAATTGTTGCACAATGGGGCGCGCGCCCGGCAACCCTGAACATCTCGGGATGATCGGGATCGAGCTGAACAGCTCCAAGAGCATCGCGTCAAGTTCCAAGACAGTGAAGTTGAAATTAAGGCCAGGCGCAGCCTCATGATATCTGCCGCGTTACGAAACTCCCGGCAGGTCTCCTCCTCTCTGCAAAGGGAAGCGTCTGTGGCGAAGGAAGTCTGCGCTAGCGGTGCCTCGGTGAGCCCAGCAAGTCTAAAGCGAAGGATTCGGGTGACGGCAATCTTCAGCTGGCATCTTCCGGGCCACGTTGCTCCAATCGTTGCAGCGCACTATTGGGGTTTGGTATTTGGCGGTAAAGGGCTGCGGGTTCTCCTCAACAATCCAACACCGATCGCCCTCCATTCCTCCCACTTGCTGCGGAGCTCTCCCTCCAGATAAGCTTCCTTCTTGCCGATCCTTGAGATCCAAGCGATTCCTCCGGCAAGAGGCTCTCCTCTCTCAACTCGGGGCATGAAGAAGTGGCGGAAAAGGGCTACGTTGGGATGGACTCCGACAAAGTTTTCGCAGAGATGTGCGAAAACTGCCATGGTCAGAACAGCATTGGGGGTGAAGTCAAGGAGGCGGAACCCGTAGGTGTTCATGATATCGCAGAAAAATTCAGAGAAGGGCGGGCAGAGCCCGCAGTAGAAGAAGAGCGCGAAGAAGGGATACCCGTTCGGAGCCAGTTCAGAAGTGACAGCCGGGAGTACCTTTGTGCGCGGATGCGCTCGCGTCTCCGTCGACCAGAAGAGGTAGTAGTTCTCCCTCAGATCCCTCGCGGCGAGCTGAGGGGAAGATAGCCCTCCTTCATAGCGCCGCAAGCCGCTGCGCCTCGGCCGACTTCACGGCCTTCCCTTGTCGACTTCGAACCATGGCGGAGGTGGTGGGGAGATCGGCGGTGCTGGTGGTCTTTGGTGGCGATGGGGGCGGGCGCTGCTCTCTTTCAGCTTTGGGAAGAAGGGGAGCAGCGGAGGTTTTCGAGATTGGACAGCAAGCTGGCGAGGTGGGCGAACTGCCCTGTTTCCCCTGCTTATAAAGGGGAGGCGGACGTTCCGCTTTCGAATAAAAAACCCCACGATCTCTCCCACGATGCCGCATTCGGCGTGTCTTTGTTCGTGGGGGCGTGGTGGGTCGAGTGAGTTATGGCGTGACCCAGCCGCGTGCCGTGCCTGTTTTGGGCTGGCCCAACAGCGCTTCGGCACGTGTGTGGCCCAGCCGGGGCTCTGTCGGTGTACTAGAGTAGGGTACCCTAGTATCCCGAACTTGTGCACTGGGCGATTCTGACACCAGCGGCAAGGCTTGCCGGGTGACCGCCAAGGTCCTCCGTGGTTCCTTTGGAGCCATTCAAGAACAAAGTATTCAAGCCAAAGAGACAAGGCCCGGCAAGAGGAGCTTGCGGGAAGGCCATAACAAGGCACCTAGGAGACAAGACCCGGCAAGAGGAGCTTGCGGGAAGGCCCGATGAGCGATAAGCTTCCGGACGCGACAAGGCAACACCGCGGCAAAGGCGCTTGCATGCAGACTACCTCTGTTCCTGCGCTCCAGCACATCCACCAGCGTGCATACAGGACCTTTCGGTAGCGCTGTGCAAGAAGGTTGTCTGGCCGGTGAATGTGATGTGGCAAGCGGTCCGACGGTCCTGTTTACCTTTGTTTGGGTGGCGTGAACGGGCATTTAATGCCTTTGTCCCTGCCGTCGGGGTTAGGTATGATACCTTTGTACAAGTAGCTATACCAACCACAACTCCTTTTCCATTTTACCCTTGTCTCGTTGCCACTGTCGGTGACCCTTGAGCATATAAAAGGAGGCCCATGCATAGCGTCTTTGGGGGTTCGAGCAGTTCAAGGCGAAACCACCCAAACTAGGTCTCATTAGCAGCTGGTGTATACTGTAGCACTCAACGCTCCCTAGCAAGAACTCAATACACACAAACATGCAGCAGTAGGAGTGTTATCTCTCCGGAGAGCTCCAAAGCTGAGTAAACTGCTCGTGTGCTTCGCCTCGATCTGCTCTTCGTGCGACCTCCGCCCCCCCGCCGAACCGATAGGGGCTCGGTCCGCCGGTCCCATAGGTGTTCGTGGGTCAGATCAGCTTCCCCGACAATGCAAGTGTTTGAGGAATAGATCTAATGCATATAAACTGGGTATGAGAAGAGTATGATCAAAGTATTACTCGCCTGCAAAGTTGATGAAGATTATTCGCACTCAAAAAAACTCTTGGTAGGTCTACTCGTCACACTCCGGTCAATCTATCGTAATCAAGCAATAGTAACCACATATAAGCAATCACTCAAAAGATTGGGAAGAACGAAGAAAACGATTCGGAAAACATCAAAACCAAGCAAATAACTCTTGCAACATAAAACAATTTCTAACAGTACCAAAATTATGTGAATTTGGCCTTATCAGAAAGTTTAGGTCAAGAGCTTCGATTTGCAAAAAGAATCAACTAAATCAGATTCTGAAACTCAAGTTATGATCAAACGAAGTTTGAATACAAATCTGTTTGAATTCAAATTTTAAAACTTTCAAAAACAAGTTTGAGTTGGATTACTGGATATAGGGGATCATAATGAAGAAGTGGGCGTTGGTTTCGTTGAATTTGGACTAACGAGTAAAAAGTTATGATCGTTTGAATTCCAGGGGCTAATCTGCAGAAAAGTATTCACAGAAAGGTCCCTGGGCGAAATAAAAACAAAAAGTAAAGGCTATTTAATGAACGTTCGCTAACGAACGATAACGAACGAAAAACCGTTCGGTGCAAACCCTAACTAATGAACGTTTGCTACTTAACCTAAAACGATTTGAGAGAAAAAAACAGGATGATCTGGACCGTCAGATCCAGATCGGACGACGAGGCGAGAGGCGAGGCGTACCGCGGCTACTGTGGCTACCGGCGGCGAGGGAGACGGCGGCGGCGGCTCGGACATCGCGGGGCGGCGTCTCCGGTGGTCGAGGAGGGCAACGGAGAGGTCGGGGAGGGGCGACGCGGCGGTGAGGTGGGTGGTGGCTGCGGCGGTCGGGAAGGAGCGGGGCGACGGCGAGGAACTCGACGGCGGCGGCAACTCCGGCGAGGCGGCGGCGAGATGCGGGAAAGAGAGAGAAGCGGGGCCCGGGGTTTCGGGGCGCGCTTATAAAGGCAGGGAGGCGTGGAGGAGGGGGCAAGGCGGCGCGGGCGTCCAGAGGCGTCTGTGGTGGCGATGCCGTCTTGGTGGTGAGTCCGGTCGGGAGGAGGAAAGCGGTCTTGGTAGCGGGCTGTTGGGCAGCGGCTTTGGCTCAAGTCTTGGGCAGCCCAGTTTGGCGGAGGAGGATTTTTTAAATACAGACAGGCAACAAAAAAAACTACAAATACTAAAAATGATATATAGGCATATTATATATCAAAAATTTCAGAAAAAGATTTCCTACAAGATGAACATTATTCTAGCATTAAATAAAATACACACAAATTTAAATAAAGCAAAGAGTGCTTCTGGTCCAATAAAATCCAACAAAATCATTTTAAAAATACCAAAATGAATTCAAATTTATTTCTCTCCATTTTTTCGATGTAGGGAATCATGTTACCCTATTTTCCATATATTTTATTTTTGGAGAAGAATAATTTGAATAAAACTCAAATAACTCCAAATTGAAAATAAATTCAAAAGAATTTTGAATTTAATTCTTTGAAACTCCCAACTCATATTTCATATGTTTTGAAGAAGTCATTTTATCTTCGCTCATGAAAATCATTGAGTTGCATAAAGTTTCAGAATTGGAAATATTTTCCAAATGAAATTCAAATATTTTCAACACCCCTTGTCATTTAAATAAATGGAAGAAGTCATGTCATCTTCTCTCCAGGGTTTTGTGATGAAAAGAATTTGAATTCCCAAAGATCATAAAAGCAAAAAATGAAAGTTTGGGAAAGTCCTTTTATTCCCTCTCATTTAACTTTCAAAAGTTTCAAATTCACTCACTTTCAGTCAATCAATCAAACAATCAATCAAAACTATCTATTTATTATAACATTCCAAAATTTAGAATTTTGGGATGTTACAGATGGGCTTCCTCAAAATGCCCTAGGTCTTCGTGAGCAAGCAAGTTGGATGCACACCCACTTAGTTTCTTTTGATGAGCTTTCATATATTTATAGCTCTAGTGCATCCGTTGCATGGCAATCCCTACTCCTCGCATTGACATCAATTGATGGGTGAAGGAGTCCCGGATTAGGGGGTGTCCGGATAGCCGGACTATCTCCGTTGGCCGGACTCCTGGACTATGAAGATACAAGATTGAAGACTTCGTCCCGTGTCTTGATGGGACTTTCCTTGGCGTGGAAGGCAAGCTTGGCGATACGGATATGTAGATCTCCTACCATTGTAACCGACTCTGTGTAACCCTAACCTATCCGGTGTCTATATAAACCTGAGGGTTTTAGTCCGTAGGACGAACAACAATCATACCGTAGGCTAGCTTCTAGGGTTTAGCCTCCTTGATCTCGTGGTAGATCTACTCTTGTACTACCCATATCATCAATATTAATCAAGCGGGGTAGGGTATTACCTCCATCGAGAGGGCCCGAACCTGGTAAAAACATCGTGTCCCTTGTCTCCTGTTACCATCCGCCTAGGCGCGCGATTCGGGACCCCCTACCGAGATCCGCGGTTTGACACCGACATTGGTGCTTTCATTGAGAGTTCCTCTGTGCCTTGTCGCCATCGGTAGGATGCCTCATCTCGTCTTTAAAGATGATACTATCGCCAAAGGAGCCTTGGCGCTGGCCATACTCTTGACTAGGTGGTTTTCTTATGACCGCCAGATCCGCCACAGCAGCCGACGATGACCTCTCGAGTCATCGAAACCAATCTCCATGTTAATTGGAACTTGCGAACAGTTAGATCCGATTGAGCTCTCCTCCATAAGCGAGCTCTTGGATCGCATCGCCGCATCTGGAGTCGCCACAGACTACGACCGGATCGGGCCTAAAACCGATCGAGAGAGATCAACTCTCCTAGGCTACCCATCATGTTGCTATGATAGAGGAGCAATGCGGCGACTCTTCTTCTATCTTAAGGACTAGCTACGTCCGGTTCCCGATCCTCCATGCGGATTCCCGTGAGGGACGGATGTCGATCAAGCCACGAACTTAAAGTCGGCGGCAGGTTGGACTGATTGGATAACACTCAAAATCCAAACTTCCGAGTTGGAAATTTCTCGACCCTGAGTCCTAAATTGGGCGGGGTTCGGATCTAGTTCCACCGCCCACCCAAACATTAGCGATCTCTCGAATTCGGCAAGAGCCCGCTGAAGCAGTACATCATTCTGGGCGATTCCTCCACGGTTATGAACAGGATAAAGGACTGCCGAGAGGAGGGCGCAATCCCAATTTTCTGCAATAATTGCACGGACAAGGGAATCCTAAGCGCCATAAGTCGTTCTTGAAATTACACGCTTTGCTGACTTGGTGACCATAGTACAAAAAAATCTTGTGCGATGGAGAGCGCTGGAAAACCGAAAGTAAATTTTGGGAAAATCCATTGAATACATCCCTAGTCCGAAATAAAAGGGTGCATCATTATCAAGCACAGGTTAAATACCAAAAACCAAAACCCCTAAAGTGCACGGAACCGTCTTGGAGGGTTGGCTAAGCGGACCTGCAAAATTCATAGCACAGGGCGCCACTCCAACTCATAGCCTTGAGCATGTTGGATACTACGGCAGGTGGCCAAAAGTGGCGAGCTTCTAGCAGAATCCCAGCCCAGCAACACGGTCACGGTGTTAACAGTCTTGAGACTTTCGCATCAAGTAACATGCAACGAACACTCCGCAGCCTTGCGAAGTCTACCAAGTAGCAACAATAAATCCATGGGTGACACGGCTATTACTTTTTATGCGGTGGCGAACCTAAATTCGAACAGCCCGAGCACCGGCCGCATTGGTCCTCGGTCGATAGTGGGCGACTTCGCCTTACTAAGGTACTCATGGATGGCGGCAGCGGACTAAACCTCATCTATGAAACCCTCCGAAAAATGGAAATAGAATGGAACCGCATTGGCGAAGCAGCACAAACTTTAGAGGAATAATCCCTAGCCGGAAGCATGCTGCAGGAAAAATCACACTGGGCGTAGTGTTGGTTCGCCGAGACAATTACAGGTCCGAGGAGGTCACATTTCAAGTGGCCCGTTCAACAGCGGATATCATGCTTTATTAGGACGAGAGGCATTCACAATTTTCTAGCTATACCCCATTATGGGTACATGAAGCTTAAAATGCCGGACCTAACAGAATCATCACTCTCGCTAGTGATCCGAACATAGCACTCAGCGCCGAAAACAAGACAGCCGCACTAGCCCTCGAGGCACTATCCAAAGCCCTAGCGGCCGAGGAACTCACCATGATCGCTCCACGGTGAACAGGGGCGATGTGATACTTGATAAAAGATCCAAGTCCACTTCTTTTAAACTAGCGGATGAAATAGTCAAATTCCAAGTCCACCCAGCGGACCCGCAAAGACGGCCTCCATTGGGGCACAACTAAACCCCGATGTAGGCGCGCAGACTACGAGACTTTCTACAAGAAAATTGGGACATCTTTGCACGGCACCCTTGAGACATGCCAGAATCCCACGTCGGTGGCGAGCACAGCCTAAATATCCTAAAAGGATTCAAGCCGATCAAACAGGCTCTTGGCGCTTTTCGAACCCAAGAGACAGGCCATGGGAGAGGAGCTAGCCAAACTTTTGGAAGCGGATTCATCGAGATATAAAACATCCGGACTGGCTAGCAAACCTGGTGATGGTACCAAAGAAGGATAAATCCTGGCGCCTATGTGTTGATTTTAAAGACCTTAATAAGGCTTGCCCCTCCCTCGAATTGATCAAATTATTGACGCTACAGCAGGACACGACTCATTGTGCTTCCTCGACGCGTACTCCAGCTACCACCAAATCAAGATGGCGGAGCCAGATCAAGCTGCAACAGCATTCATCACTCCATACGGCCCGTTCTGCTTCAACACAATGCCCTTTGGGCTCAAAAACGCCGGCGCAACATATCAGCGCATGATTCAGACATGTCTGGCAAACCAGGTCGGCAAAACAGTGGAAGCATATGTAGATGACGTG
This sequence comes from Aegilops longissima, assembly GCA_021605205.1. NCBI lineage: Eukaryota > Viridiplantae > Streptophyta > Magnoliopsida > Poales > Poaceae > Aegilops > Aegilops longissima. The sequence continues at coordinate 356,097,296 of CM038676.1, read as the reverse complement.
GTCGTCAAAACCAAGCACGTCGAAACTCTAGTAGACGACTTGAGGCTCACATTCGACAATCTTCGAAAATATGACATCAAGCTCAATCCGGAAAAATGCGTCTTCGGTGTTCCAGCCGGAAAGATCCTGGGCTTCATTTTGTCCGGTAGAGGAATTGAAGCAAACCCAGCCAAGATCCGAGCTCTGTTACAATTGGAAATTCCAAAAGACCTCATACAAATACAAAAATTGACGGGATGCGTAGCGGCTCTAAGCCGCTTTATTTCCCGTTTAGGAGAAAAGGTGTTACCCCTTTACCGCCTCCTCCGCCACACCGAACACTTCGAGTGGACGGATGCGCCACGGCCGGACTCGAAGAAATAAAGGCCATTTTGGCAACAAATCCGGTCCTGGCCGCCCCCAACGTGGGCGAACCAATGCTATTATATATCGCCGCAACACATCAAGTTGTCAGCATGGTGCTCGTTGTCGAACGAGAAACAGACGGACACCGGTTCCCTCTTCAAAAACCGGTTTACTATGTGTCCATCGTCCTAACTCCATGCAAGTCCCGGTACCCACACTATCAAAAGATAGCATACGCGGTGTTCATAGCATCCCGGAAGCTGCGACACTACTTTCAAGAGTGCTCGATAACGGTAGCCTCCGAAGTACCTCGTAACGACATTACAAATAACCGCGACGCGACGGGCCGGATTGCCAAATGGGCCATAGAGCTCCTTCCATTCGACATAACTTATAAGCCACGACGAGCTATTAAGTCGCAGGTTTTGGCCGACTTCGTGGCCGAATGGACTGAAGCCAAACTCCCTAAAGAGTACGGCGGATACTCCAATTGGATCATGCACTTTGACGGCTCCAAAATGTTGGCCGGCCTGGGGGATTAGCCGCGTCAATGTGAGACTTTCTCCTTTTTTGTCTTCTCACATAACCCCATCATCTTATGCTATTTCACCCATAGTGCTATGTCCATTTTGGATATTGGTTCCCAATTATTAATAATCTCCCGTTTGTAATTAGATAAAGATTACATCAAAACTGGTCTCAAATTTGACAAAAAAGTAAAGTGCCACTTTGTATTGGTGTCCATTTGCCAACACGATAAGTTTCATAACTTTAAATTAGTTTTGGATGTACTAGAATTTAAAAATCAATATTCTCAATGTTTGAAATTTGTTGCACGAGGACTAAACATGCTCCCAGTGAGACACATGTGTTTTTGCAATCCATTTAGGTGCACTGTCACGTGTGCATGTAGCTCAAATTTGATTTTTGCACGTTATACCCGTAGAAAATCAATCAATTAATGTACTAAAACATCTTAATGATCTCTGTGATTTTTTCGAAATTAAAACGTCCCTCCTTTGGTAACATATGTTCACCGCGGGATAATTATTTTAACATGCATTGTAGTTGCGGTGGATTCGCAGTGTGTGTGTGTGTGTGTGTGGGTGGGTGGGTGTGTGCTTCTGGGGGTGGCGGGTGGCTCGCAGCGCTACGAGTTGTGTGCCATCGTGTGGGTTGGCCGTTTTGTTAGGAAGGCCGGTGCCACATCAGAGTTGTGAAATCTTTATTTAAAACGTTACACAACCTGTTCATACATACATGTTTTGGCCACAAGCAGTCGATGGTTGTCTGATGTCTACTACGCAACCTTCTTCTTGTAGATGTTGTTGGGCCTCCAAGTGCAGAGGTTTGTAGGACAGTAGCAAATTTCCCTCAAGTGGACGACCTAAGGTTTATCAATCCGTGGGAGGCGTAGGATGAAGATGGTCTCTCTCAAACAACACTGCAACCAAATAACAAAGAGTCTCTTGTGTCCCCAACACACCCAATACAATGGTAAATTGTATAGGTGCACTAGTTCGGAAAAGAGATGGTGATACAGGTGCAATATGGATGGTAGATATAGGTTTTTGTAATCTGAAAATATAAAAACAGCAAGGTAACAAGTGGTAAAAGTGAGCGTAAACGGTATTGCAATGCTAGGAAACAAGGCCTAGGGTTCATACTTTCACTAGTGCAAGTTCTCTCAACAATAATAACATAATTGGCTCATATAACTATCCCTCAACATGCAACAAAGAGTCACTCCAAAGTCACTAATAGCGGAGAACAAACGAAGAGATTATGGTAGGGTACGAAACCACCTCAAAGTTATTCTTTCCAATCAATCCGTTGGGCTATTCCTATAAGTGTCACAAACAGCCCTAGAGTTGGTACTAGAATAACACCTTAAGACACAAATCAACCAAAACCCTAATGTCACCTAGATACTCCAATGTCACCTCAAGTATCCGTGGGTATGATTATACGATATGCATCACACAATCTTATATTCATCTATTCAACCAACACATAAAACCTCAAAGAGTGTCCCAAAGTTTCTACCGGAGAATCAAGACGAAAACATGTGCCAACCCCTATGCATAGGTTCATGGGCGGAACCCGCAAGTTGATCACCAAAACATACATCAAGTGAATCACGTGATATCCCATTGTTACCACAGATACGCACGGCAAGACATACATCAAGTGTTCTCAAATCATTAAAGACTAAATCTGATAAGATTAGTTCAAAGGGAAAACTCAATCCATTACAAGAGAGTAGAGGGGGAGAAGCAACATAAGATCCAACTATAATAGCAAAGCTCGCGATACATCAAGATCGTGCCAAATCAAGAACACGAGAGAGAGAGAGAGAGAGATCAAACACATAGCTATTGGTACATACCCTTAGCTCCGAGGGTGAACTACTCCCTCCTCGTCATGGAGAGCGCCGGGATGATGAAGATGGCCACGGTGAGGATCCCCCCTCCGCAGGTCTTGGAACAGGGTCCCGATTGGTTTTTGGTGGCTAGAGAGGCTTGCGGCGGCGGAACTCTCGATCTATTCTGTTTTCCGATCGTTTTAGGGTAACGAGGGGCCCACGAGGGTGGAGGGCGCGCCTAGGGGGGGGGGGGAGGTTGCGCCCCGCTGCCTCGCGGCTCCCTCGTTTCTTTCCTGACATGCACTCCAAGTCTTTCCGATAGCTTTCCTTCGAAAAAAAACTTCTCCAGTTGGTTTCATTCCGTTTCGACTCCGTTTGATATTCCTTTTCTTCGAAACACAGAAACAAGGAAAAAACAGGAACTGGCACTGGGCTATGGGTCAATAGGTTAGTCCCAAAAGTAATATAAAAGTGGATAATAAAGCCCAAAAACATCCAAAACACATAATATAATAGCATGGAACAATCAAAAATTATAGATACGTTGGAGACGTATCAGCATCCCCAAGCTTAATTCCTGCTCGTCCTCGAGTAGGTAAATGATAAAAACAGAACTTTTGATGTGGAATGCTATTTGGCATAGTTTCAATGCAATTCTCCTTACTTGTGGTATGAATATTTAGATCCGAAAGATTCAAGAAAAAATTTCATATTGACATAAAAATAATAATACTTGAAGCATACTAACTAAACAATTATGTCTTCTCAAAATAACATGGCTAAAGAAAGTTCATCCCTACAAAATCATATAGTTTAGTCATGCTCCATTTTCGTCACACAAGAATGCTCTCATCATGCACAACCCCGATGACAAGCCAAGAAATTGTTTCATACTTTAGTAATCTCAAACTTATAAACCCTCAAGCAATACATGGGCGCGAGCCATGGACATATCACTATGGGTGGAATAGAATATGATGAGGGGGGTTATGTGGAGAAGACAAAAAGGAGAAGGTCTCACATCAACGAGGCTAATCAATGGGCTATGGATATGCCCATCGATTGATGTTAATGCAAGGAGTAGGGATTGCCATGCAACGGATGCACTAGAGCTATAAATGTATGAAATCTCAACAAAAGAAACTAAGTGGGTGTGCATCCAACTTTCTTGCTCACGAAGACCTAGGGCACTTGAAGAGGCCCATTGTTGGAATATACAAGCCAAGTTCTATAATGAAAAATTCCCACTAGTATATGAAAGTGATAACTCAAGAGACTCTCTATATGAAGAACATGGTGATACTTTGAAGCACAAGTGTGGAAAGAAGGATAGTAGCATTGCCCCTTTTTATTTCTCTTTTTTTGGGACAATGCTCTATTAAATGATGATCATCACACTTCTATTTATTTACAACTCAATGGTTACAACTCGATACTAGAACAAAGTATGACTATATATGAATGCCTCCGGCGGTGTACCGGGATATGCAATGAACCAAGAGTGACATGTATGAAAGAATTATGAGCGGTGGCTTTGCCACAAATACTATGTCAACTATATGATCATGCTAAGCAATATGACAATGATGAATGTGTCATGATAAACGGAATGGTGGAAAGTTGCATGGCAATATATCTCGGAATGACTATGGAAATGCCATAATAGGTAGGTATGCTGGCTGTTTTGAGGAAGATATAAGGAGGTTTATGTGTGAAAGAGCGTATCATATCACGGGGTTTGTATGCACCGGTGAAGTTTGCACCAACTCTCAATGTGAGAAAGGGCAATGCACGGTACCGAAGAGGCTAGCAATGATGGAAGGGTGAGAGTGCGTATAATCCATGGACTCATCATTAGTCATAATGAACTCACATACTTATTGCAAAACTCTACAGGCCATCAAAAACCAAAGCACTACGCGCATGCTCCTAGGGGGATAGATTGGTAGGAAAAGACCATCGCTCGTCCCCGACCGCCACTCATAAGGAGGACAATCAAAGAACACCTCATGTTTAAAATTTGTTACATAACGTTCACCATACGTGCATGCTATGGGACTTGCAAACTTCAACACAAGTATTTCTCAAATTCACAACTACTCAACTAGCACGACTTTAATATTATTACCTCCATATCTCAAAACAATCATCAAGCATCAAACTTCTCTTAGTATTCAACACACTCATAAGAATTCTTACAAATCTTGTATGCCTAGCATATTAAGATTATTTAAGCAAATTACCATGCTATTTAAGTCTCTCAAAATAATCTAAGTGAAGCATGAGATATCAATAGTTTCTTTAAAACAAATCCACCACCGTGCTCTAAAAGATATAAGTGAAGTACTTGAGCAAATCTATATAACTCAAAAGATATAAGTGAAGCACAAAGAGTATTCTAATAATTATACAACTATGTGAAGACTCTCCCATTTAATAATTTCAGATCTTAGTATTTTATTCAAACAGCAAGCAAAGCTAAAGAAAATAAAATGACGCTCCAAGCAAAACACATATCATGTGGTGAATAAAAATATAGCTCCAAATAAAGTTACCGATGAACGAAGATGAAAGAGGGGATGCCTTCCGGGGCATCCCCAAGCTTGGGCTCTTGGTTGTCCTTGAATATTACCTTGGGGTGCCTTGGGCATCCCCAAGCTTAAGCTCTTGCCACTCCTTATTCCATGGTCCATCGAATCTTTACCCAAAACTTGAAAACTTCACAACACAAAACTCAACAGAAAACTCATAAGCTCCGTTAGCGAAAGAAAAGAAAACACCACATCAAGTTACTGTAATGAACTCATTCTTTATTTATATTGGTGTTAAACCTACTGTATTCAAACTTCTCTATGGTTTATAAACTATTTTACTAGCCATAGATTCATCAAAATAAGCAAGCAACACAATGAAAACAGAATCTGTCAAAAACAGAACAGTCTGTAGTAATCTGTAACTAACGCAAACTTCTGGAACTCCAAAAATTCTAAAATAAATTGTTGGACCTGAGTAATTTGTCTAGTAATCATCTGCAAAAATAATAAACTAAACATCACTCTCCAGTAAAAAGTTTTAGCTAATCTCGTGAGCGCTAAAGTTTCTGTTTTTTACAGCATGATCATAAAGACTTCACCTAAGTCTTCCCAAAGGTTCTACTTGGCACAAACACTAAATAAAACACAAAGCCACATCTAAACAGAAGCTAGATGGATTATTTATTACTAAACATAAACAAAAAACAAGAAACTAAAATAAAATTGGGTTGCCTCCCAACAAGCGCTATCATTTAACGCACCTAGCTAGGCATGATGATTTCAATGATGCTCACATAAAAGATAAGAATTGAAACATAAAGAGAGCATCATTAAAAATATGGCTAGCACATTTAAGTCTAACCCACTTCCTATGCATAGTTATTTTGTGAGCAAACAACTTATGGGAACAATAATCAACTAGCATAGGAAGGCAAAACAAGCATACTTCAAAACTTTAAGCACACAGAGAGGAAACTTGATATCATTGCAATTCCTACAAGCATATGTTCCTCCCTCATAATAATTTTCAGTAGCATCATGAATGAATTCAACAATATAGCCAGAACCTAAAGCATTCTTTTCATGATCTACAAGCATAGAAAATTTACTACTCTCCACATAAGCAAAATTCTTCTCATTCGGGATAGTGGGAGTATCATAAGAGACTTGAATACTATAAATTGTTTCCACACTAAAAGAGTAATGTTCAGAAAGAGGGGAATCATAATCAATGCAAGTTTTATAAATATAATCATTACTACTTTTTATAGCATAAGTTTCATCACAATAATCATCATAAGTAGCAACCTTGTTCTCATCATAATCGATTGAAACCTCTTCCAAGATAGTGGACTCATCACTAAATAAAGTCATGACCTCTCCAAATCCACTTTCATAAATATTATAATATTCGACATCCTCCAAAATAGTGGGATCATTACTTCCTAAAGTCGACACTCTTCCAAACCCACTTTCATCAATATAATCATCATAGGTAGAAGACATTCTATCATCATAACAACTTTGCATATCAAAACTTGGGAGGCTAAAAATATCATCATTATTAAACATAGCATCCCCAAGCTTGGGACAAACATTAATTGCAGCAAATATATTCTCAAAAACATCATGTTCATCAAACATAGCATCCCCAAGCTTGGGCCTTTTCATATCATAAGCATAATCACTCTCATCATTAATAGTATGGATAGCACCAATAGTATAGCAATTATCACATTCTTCCAAACAAGTGCCAAAGGGATTTTCAAGATCATAAGAAGTATTATTATCTTCCTAATCATAATCATCACAACAAGCAATAGGCATAACGCGATCATCATCAAGTGCATCATCTTCATTTTCATGAGGCACAAAAATAATAGGAGCAACATTATTTGGGAGAGATATCTTTTTACCTCTCTTCCTCTTTCTTTTCTTCTTCTTCACCACATCATGTGTGGGTTCAATCCTCTTTTTGGAGCTCCTTATTAACAAGATTGGTTGGATAGAAGGCTCCTCCTCGTTACCTGATTCATCATAAGAAATAATAGGAGAATATTGGGAAGCCTCTTCCCTTTTGTTAGTATTCTCTTCATCTTCTATTTCTTTTCTTTTCTTTATGTAATTGGCAATATAAGGATTTTCAATGCAATTCACCGTGCAATACATATAAATCTCTTCTAGATCAATATCGAGGATTTCTCAAGGTTATATTCTAGAATATGCTTAGTTTGACGTTTCATTTCTTCATAACCCAAAAGCAAACTAAGTTCATTATGATGTGCAAGGGAAATCAAGTCATCACAATTTTTTGGACACGATTCGATCATGAAACAATTTGCAATTGATATTTAAATGTCCATGTTCATTGCAAAGTTCACAAGTATGGTAAAGATATTTTAATTTTTCAGCACTCACATTTAGCCTTTCTTGCAACCATTTAGTTTCCAAGTACTTATGCCTCTTGCAATATCTATCTTCCCTATTTGGTGTGTACTTGCAAACCCAATATACTCCACAAAAATCGACATGCTTATAAGAGATATTTTCATCATGACTAGTGCAATCATCATTAGTACTATGGATATTCAAGGAGTTCATACTAACAACATTGCAATCATGCTCATCATTCAAAGATTTAGTGCCAAACATTTTAATGCATTCTTCTTCTAACACTTTGGCACAATTTCCTTTTCCATCATACTCACGAAAGATATTAAAAAGATGAAGCGTATGAGACAAACTCAATTCCATTTTTTTGTAGTTTTCTTTTATAGACTAAACTAGTGATAAAATAAGAAACTAGAAGATTCTATTGCAATATCTAAAGAGCTTGATGTCTACTACGCAACCTTGTTCTTGTAGACGTTGTTGGGCCTCCAAGTGCAGAGTTTGTAGGACAGTAGCAAATTTCCCTCAAGTGGATGACCTAAGGTTTATCAATTCGTGGGAGGTGTAGGATGAAGATGGTCTCTCTCAAACAACCCTACAACCAAATAACAAAGAGTCTCTTGTGTCCCCAACACACCCAATACAATGGTAAATTGTATAGGTGCACTAGTTCGGCGAAGAGATGGTGATACAGGTGCAATATGGATGGTAGATATAGGTTTTTGTAATCTGCAAATATAAAAACAGCAAGGTAACAAGTGGTAAAAGTGAGTGTAAACGGTATTGCAATGCTAGGAAACAAGGCCTAGGGTTCATACTTTCACTAGTGCAAGTTCTCTCAACAATAATAACATAATTGGATCATATAACTATCCCTCAACATGCAGCAAAGAGTCACTCCAAAGTCACTAATAGCGGAGAACAAACGAAGAGATTATGTGTCAGGACCGGTTTTCCAATAAAATATTTATTGAAAAATCTACCATTTTATCAGACCAGTATAGGAAAATCTTCCTTACTGGTAGACAAATCCTTGATATAGAAATCCAGAAGTACTAAATATTATAAAAGGTTTAGCTGAGGCTGCTCAACAATTTATTACAAGCACGCCGATATTATACATAAAGGCGTATATGACACAAAGGGTATGGTGGCATAACTACTGACTCATAATAAAAGTGGTGGTGGATATGTCACAGTGAAGTGGGTGACATGACTCCAAAATCTTACTGACTCATCAATACTGGGCGAGGCTCAATGATTTTATTAGGGTAGAGGAAGCGTATGTAATACAAGTGACCAACTCCAGGATCGCACGGGACTGACTGGGACTCCTCTAGGCGTCGGACTCGCTATCTTACTCTTCATCCATAAGATCGCCTTCGTCAACATCTGGCCAAATCAACAAGCGAGGTGAGTACTTTGAATGTACTCGCAAGACAGTCTGGACATAATATAACAAATGCTAACATGATGCACATGAGCAGACTAGTAATGCGCACTCAGATAGTATACTTGCACTGCATGTTAAATAAAAAGGAAGTCAGGCGGTAGTCCTCCCGAAATCCCAATAAAATAACTGAAGACCGATCGGGTGTCTGGAGTGAGGCCTCGAAAGGTAAGAATAGATTAACATGCCGCAGTCGGGCGTCAGGGCGACACCACATAAAGGGCTTATATTGAAACGTAAATGACAGTACGTGCCACAGTCGGACGTCTAAGCGACATCTCGAAAAGGGCTTATAATGAAAGTGAATAACAAGGATGCCACAGTCGGACGTCTAAGCGACATCACATAAAGGGCTTATATCAAAAGTAAATAACAAGAATGCCATAGTCGGACGTCTGAGCGACATCACATAAAGGGCTTATATCAAAAGTAAATAACAAGAATGCCACAGTCGGACGTATGAGCGACATCACATAAAGGGCTTATATTTCGTCATTCGAATTCAAGTAGCTCATGAAAGTAACATCATCCCAAGGAATACACGGTACATAATAATAAACTGGTTAGTCCATCCATAGGAATAAACCTTAGCCGGGTTTACCATTCTCAGTTTCATGCTTATTTTCCGGAGACTGTTACTAAGACTAACACTGAGGCTGACACTGAGACTGACACTGATGTGATGATCGAGGTCCTTGACCATGGACATGGTTACTCGAATGGTTTTGACTCTATAGAGTTTGTACTCTTTACCCACAGCCAACGGATTTCAGTAGTCACAAAGGACTAGTTCCGTTTACGGTATTTTAGAAGAAACACATCTAACCAGTACACACCCATTCCACATTCCGCTGCCAGGAATCACCCTAGGCAACGTTCAAGAAAAACTCTTAAGACGGGGAGGCTACAACCTCGAATAGCATGTGATCAAATTTATATCACGCGCTCTAAGGGGTGCCCCCCTCTCGGTCCCAACCGGAAACACCCATGCCCCTGACCGGATGACGGGCTTTAATCCAGGGCCATGGAACCCTCATCACGGCCCCTCTATTTGGTGTGTACAAGGAAAGAGGTTTGCAACTTACTAAACTGCATTCTTTACAGAAAACATGTGGTAGCACGGAAGGGGACGAACGGGAACAAGACTTGATCCACGTTAATACTGGAGTTAAACAGTTGATATAAAACTGGCATGCTTCAACAATGCAAGCTTACAACCCATCATGCCACCACATGATTAGGTTATCTCACCATCATATGAACACATCAAATTTTGAAGCTTACTTGTAGCTTGCCTTGCATGAAATATAACATTCACATATGCTTATTTAAACATGCCATGAAAAAACCACTCAAGCAAACATGCAAAACACTCATCATATCAAAGGTTCAAACATGCTTGCCTGGTTCGGAGTAGTTAGAGTCTAGCTCGGTGAAGTTTGCGGCTCCGTCACCTCCTTCGGTATCTACGTTGTAAAGGAAATCGGATACTAATGTAAATACCGTGCGTGTACAAAAATTGTTCCAAATATTTTTCAAATAAATATTATAAAACACTATATAAAAAAATAAAGATGACAGAAAAAGAATCAACTCAAAATCATCTTTTGTTTAAAAGTTATAAAGGTTTTAGTTCAGGCACTAATCTGTGATGAAACAGAAAGTTTCCAGGGGCTAGTTTAGAAAAACAGAAGACGCTTCGGTTAGAAATACGCCAACCCAATGGGAAAACGTACTTTGCCCGAAGGCGCTTTCAGAAAACGGTTCGAATAAGAGAGGAGAGGCTGACTAGGGGGTCCCGCATGTCAGGTTTAAAAATCAGAACAGAGTCCCGCCGGCCCCCGAGGCTCGCAGTGGTCGCCGGCGTCGATCCACGGCGAGGTAGGGGGAGTGGAAGGTACCTACGGACTCACGGAGTTCTCCCGCGTCTGTGGGTGGTTGAGTTGGTCGTCGGCGAGCACCACGTCAATGGCCGCCTCCACTCCGGCGGGCGGCGGTTCGGTCAAGGATGGATCCCTCCGAAGAGAGCTGCAAACGCCAAATTGAAGCGCGGGTCAGGGGAGTGGGTGTACTAGGAGGCTACTAGCACAGTTTGGGAGGTGGGGGTACTCTCACCAGATAGAATCTTGCCGGAGCCCGAAGCGGATTGGGGCGGCCGGAGTTGGGGAAGAAGGCCTCCTCGAGGTCCTTCTAGCGACTAGTCGTGGTTCTGGTGAGGTGGAGGAGTGGTGCTGGGTCGAAGGCGAGCTCGGGGCCTCCATTTATAGCCAGCCCGAGGCGGTTGCCGAGAACGGGATCACTCCGGCGAGCGATTACAGCGAGGCAGTTGTCGGGCTGGAGGTTTAGGTGACTGGGCATCTTTGGATTTGTCCACTGGCTCCATTCAACAGCTAATCCTGGTATAACTTGGGTGATGCACCAGGCCTTCGACGGAATGGCCTCACGGGCACGTCGGCGGCAGAGAGCGTGCTCTACGCTTTTCAGGCCACGACGACGGTTCTGCAGCGTGCACAGAGGAGAGGACGGCCATGCGGAGGCTCGGGGTGGAGTGGGCGGTGCTGGACGGCACCGTTCCTCGCTGAGCTTCTCTGGCGGCCACAGCGGGCGTTGCTGTCGCCGCTCACGGGGGCGATGCACCCCTGCCAGCTCACCGCCGACGCTCGCACCCATCCAGACGACCATGCAGTGCGATGGATAAGAAGGAGGAACTGGGAGCATGGCGCCACTGCAGTTATTGGTGAGATCGACGTGAAGCTCTGAAGAAAATGACACTGGCGACTGAACTAAACACTGAATTTTCTGAATTTGAACAGGAACAGTGCACAGAAGCTGCTCGATGAAATGTTTTAAGCATGTGGAAAAATTTTCTTGAGCTGTACCTTGGTGAGGTGATCTCTTGACGCATTTGGAGACTGCCTGAATTATCTCAGAATTTTTGGAAAAGAAAAAGAATGAATTTCACCAAAAATGGCAAATCTGGTCCAAACTTGCAACAAGCAAATTTTGAAAATTTTGAACTATGGACCAGCAGCTCTTCATGGATCTAGGTTGAGGGTACCAAGGAGTAGCTAGGGTAATTTGCTTGGGGTTTAAAAGCTCAAGGAATCTGGTACTTCCTTTGTAAATCCCAAGAGTCCAAAATAAATCACAGAAAAAGATTTGAGGTAAAAATAAATAGGAATAAAATTAAAAGAGGTTGAAACTTGCTGGAATTGGATGCTTGGCTTGACCCAAAGTAGGGATGAGGGTTTAGGAAGAAAATATTTCTACATAGGTCATGGGAAGAGAGTGATCTTTGATTGGGGAGGGATATATCCAAAAGAAATTATAGGAATACTTTTCTATTAGAAGGATTAGTAAAACAACCCAAGAGTATTTGTGTTGAACCAACACATGTTGAAAAACCCTCAAGACCAAAATCAATATTGAGAAGGACTCATAAAATATTTGTCATAAAAAAGATTTGAGAAGGAGAGTCCCTCTTTTAGAAAAATTCAAATAACCTCCCTTAAATACAAAAAAAAAAAATCAAACCAAAATTTTTGGAGTGTTACAACACCTACCCCCTTAGGAAAAATCTCGTCCCCGAGATTTCAGCTGATCCTCAAATAGGTGTGGGTACTCTGTCCGGAGAAAATCCTCTCTTTCCATGTTGCTTCATCCTCGGTGTGATTACTCCACTCAACCTTGAAGAACTTAATTGTTTTCTGACGGGTCTTCCTTTCGGACTCCTCCAATATTTTTATTGGATGTTCCGCATAGGTGAGGTATGGTTGCATGTCAATGTTCTCGTGAGATACATGCTTTTCTGGGTTGCTTACACATTTCCTCAACTGTGAGACGTGGAACACATCGTGGACGTCTGACAGTTCTTCAGGTAGGTCTAGCTGGTAGGCCACTGTGCCTCTTCGTGCAATCACACAGAAGGGTCTAATAAACCGTGGTGCTAGCTTTCCTTTAACTTTGAAACATTGCAGGCCCCTCATAGGAGATACTCGTAGATACACATATTCACCGGGATCAAAGCTGACTTCACGGTGTTTTTGATCATAATAACTCTTTTGTCGGCTCTGGGCTGTCTTGAGTCGGTCCCTGATTAGTTTAACTTTCTCCTCAGCTTCCTTGAGCATGTCTGGGCCGAAGATACGACCATCTCCTGTTTCTGACCAATTTAATGGGGTACGGCATCTTCGCCCGTACAAGGCCTCAAAAGGTGCCATTTGTAGACTGGCTTGGTAGCTTTTGTTGTATGCGAAGTCGGCATACGGCAAGCTTTCTTCCCAACTGGTTCCATAGGTGAGAACACATGCTCTTAGCATGTCCTCTAGAATTTGGTTCACACGTTCAGTTTGTCCTCCACCAGGGGTGGTATGCTGTCTTGAATACTAGTCGAGTTCCCGAGCTTGTTGTAAATGATCCCAAAATCTAGAGGCAATTGAGTGCCTCTGTCGGATATTATAGTCTTTGGAATTCCATGCAGACAAACTATAAGGGAGAGATAAAGTTTGGCAAGCTTCTGAGTGGCGTGGGTTGTCTTTACTGGGACGAAATGTGCCACCTTAGTTAATCTATCTGTGATGACCCATATGGCATCATTTCCGTGTCGTGGCCGAGGTAGTCCGACAATAAAATCCATTCCAATTTCGTCCCATTTCCACTCAGGTATCATGTTTGGCTGTAATAGTCCTGCTGGTTTTTGGTGCTCGGCTATAATAGTCCAAGTTGAAACCTTCACTCCTTGCTTGCAGCGCCGCCGCCTCTTTGCCGGCGACCTCCTTCACACTGCTCGGCCTCGCCTATCCAGGCAGGTAATCCACACCCGACCCCCATCCTCCTCCTCCTTCCACATCCCACATGCCCCGACCGCCGGCGCGAGCGCGACACCTTGCAGCCAAATCACCGAACCCTCCACCAAATAAGCGCTGGCCTAAGCCATGGTGCACGCAGTATAGTCAGGACCTCAAGGAGCAACTGGGAGCGGAGAAGCAAATCGCGGCCGCACACGCGGATGAGGTCGCGATGGCTGCCATTCGTGCCTACCCCCAGATCTTGGAGGAGCACCTCGCCGTTGAGGCCACCGCTGGCGCCTCGCGTGCCGAGGCAGCGACGCGGTTGGCTGCTTTAAACGATAGTTCGTGGCGTTTTCTCCAGGCCATCGTCGGTGCCTTCGACAAAGACTACGAGGTGTTTTCTCAGCGTGCACGTGCTTACCTCATATTGAGAGCCAGCAGGTTGGTGCCCGGAGCGGCTCAGGCAACTCACCACTACAACGAGGGCACCCACGATGCGGAGGCTTCGCCCTCTTCCGTGTCCAAGGAGCCAATCGTCATTGATATCTCCGACAATGAGGAGTAGCTTGTATTATTGGCTCACTATAAGGATCCATGTTGGGTTTGCTAGCTACTGCCTTTCCTTAACAAATTCTAGTGAACTGTGCTATCTACTTTTACCATGTGTCGGTGTACAAAAGTAGGGGCTCTCCTTTTGACCCCTTTACTTGTGCACGGGCAGTCAGAGCCACCCGCTACGACCACGCATAACAGGGTAGGAAAGGGAATCGGAGAGAAGCCGAAGGCACAAGAAAAATAAAGCAACGACAAGGACCAAGGCCACAAGGATCGGATGGGCGAAGCAGGTTTCCCCGGCAAGGACCCTTGCCGGGGCAGCCTCAACGGCCCCGGCAAGACCCTTGCCGGGGCAGCTCGCCCACACCAGCTGAGCGAGCCACCCTTGAGCCCACCAACGCTCAACAAACGCATTGGAACAGGGCTCGGGAGGCACCTCCGTGGTGGCATGCAGATCTTTGTGAAGACAGAGAACAGTAAAGATCAAGTGAGGATAGGAAGGCAATCATCCTCACCGAAGAAACCCACAAGACCCCCGGCAAGATCCTTGCCGGGGACGCCTACGCGCCATGGCAAGACCCTTGCCGGGCCACCCGACAAGACCGTCGCCGAGCGCGCTAGCAGGGCCACTGCCAGGCCCGCACTAGCCAAGTCTCCGCCGCCGTTCGTATGCGGCTGCCGACCCAACCAGCTGGGCAGGCACGTGCGTGGAAACATGCAACCCTTCGTGGAGGCTCCACCACCACGCCACCTCAGCTGCCTGCCTGCCTACATGGCACCACATGCATCGCTGGCCAGGGCGCGTGTCGAAGCAAGGAGGAGCGGCGACGAACGGGACGAGCCTCGCTCCCGCCCCCGATAAAGCGAAGGGACACCTAAGCCTCGCATTAAATATGCTTTGTCCTGTAACACCAGGGATAAGCTCACAGCGCTATAGCACTTTCCACCTCCTGTGTGCCACTGTGGCAGCCCCTTTCACCTATAAAAGGAGGCCCATGGCGCACTGAAGAAGGATTCGGCTCTTTTGAACCTGGCAGCACCTAGAGCTAGTTCACGAGCTCAAGAACACTGAATACAGCCACCAAAGTAGGATCGTAGGGTTTTACGCATCTTTGCGGCCTCAACCTGGGTAAATCCCCCTTGTGTTGCCTGCTAGTCCCGCTCTTCTCACGATCCCCACGCCCCGCAACCGTAGAAGGGATTCTAGTGATCCCATAGGTGCCGTTTCCCACCGACATCTTTGGCACGCCAGGTAGGGGGCGCAATTGTGAGAATAAGGTCTAGCAGTCGACCTAGCTATTCTTCATCGACACGACTCCTGCGGAGGAGGCGGCCAAGAAGACGGCGCTGCCCGTTGGTGTGAAGGACGCCGAGGCGGCGACAATAGAGCTAAGTCATGCTGAATTTTAAGTTTTTTCTCCTTTAATATAAGGTTATTATCCTCGGCGGTTCGGCCTATGTATGGGGAACCTGTACGCAGAGGGGCCCTCCTGCAAACGGCAATGCCCTTGTTCTGTTTTGAGTCCGCTCAACAGTTCAAGCGGCCGCGTTGAGAGCGGCAGGGTAGCCTTTCGCCATCAGCAACGCTCTCGGTTCTGACTCGAGTCAAGCTCGACAGATCAAGCGGCCGCGCCAGGGGCAGTAAGGTGCTTTGCCCGGCAACAAAGCACGCCCGGCAGGCTAATGAGGATCCGTCCTCAAGGCGTCGCCCTGGGTTTACGTGCCGGCAAGCTTACCCGGTCAACGCAGGGTGAACATACAAAGGAAAATCGAACAGGAAAATAACATGCATTGTTTCACGGGCACTGCAGAGTTATATTACACAAATTGCCATCGCGGTTCTAACTAAAGATAGCATTGTCTTGGTCATGAACCTGCAGCTGTGACGGAGAACGGGGTACCTAGTCCCGACGCTGGCCCTCCACCCTCTTGATTTTGTCGATGGGGCTGAGGATGGGCTGGATACGGTCGTTGAACGCCGCAATGTCGGCGTCCTCCAGCAAGCTCTTCAGCACAGCTCCGAAATCGAGGTCTGGGTGCCAGTGTGCAATCTTGGTGAGTACCCTGGTCATGATCCCCCGGCAGAGTATCCGGGATTCTTCGGCCAGGGAAGCCGCCCGGTTGGAGTGAAGCCGCTTCAGGGCGCCGACGACCTTCTCTAAGTATGAGGTCAGGTTGGCGTTGGGGCTCAGGCTCGCTTCCGGGGCGTACCTCATCTCCGGCATCCCCATAGTGGCCAGCTGATCGGCGGCCGAGTTTGCGACGACGGCAAGGCGCTCAAGCCAACGTTTCTCGCCCGCCTCATGGTCCTTGAGGTTGGCGGTCTCGTTCATCAGCAGTTGCCTCTCCGTCTCCAGCTCCTTGGTCAGGATCCCTCCCGGGTTCTGGCCTCTGACAACATCTCCCCGATCTCTCCCAGCTTCAGCTTGAGATCATTGATGGAGGTGTTGGCTTCAGAGAGTTCTCCAGCCTTGCTGGTGACCTTGCCCTGCGCCTCCGTCAGAGCGATGTTGAGCGTATCTTTCTCCTGGGCCAGCTTCAGAGCTTGCCCCTCTAGTTCCTTCACCCTGTAGGCATGGGCCTGAGCCTGGGCGTTGAGTGCTTCCTGATGCCTACGCTCCAGTTCTTGGGTCCGCTGCAGGACGAGCTTGCCCACCTCTTCGTCCTTGCAATGGAGCGTGGCAGCAAGCTTCTCCTCGCGCGCGGCAAGGTCCTCTTCCTGGGTCTTCAGTGCAACCTCGTGCTGGCTCCGAACGGCTTCGGCTTCGTCGGCCAACTTCTTCGCCGTCTCCTGGGCCTTCTCGACGTCGGCCAGCTTCAGGGCAAGCTCCACCTCACGGCTGGACAGCTCGCCCTGGGCAGCCTTCAGTTCATCCTGCGCCTGGTGGAACCAGCCTTGTGCCTCGGCGACACGCTCTCCAAAGTCCACCTCCGCCTTCTCCACCAACGCCGTCCTGGACTTGACCTTGTCCAGATGGGCGCGGTGGAGCGCCTGAAGCTTCCGGAAGCTGGCGCCCATGTCCTGGAGCAGCCGCTCCTCCTGGGAGCCGGTGCCACCGACGCCCGGCTCATTGACGACCTCGAGCCCGGCGACAGCAAGCGCCTCCTCGTCGAACACATCCCCCTCAAAAGGAGCCCTGGTGCTCGACGCGCCAAGGAGATGGACAAAGAGTTCGTCGCTGACCCTCAGGTACCTTCGGAGCCGGAGGCAGCGGAGGAGGAGGGCAGATCGTTGAACGCCACCTCCTCGGCAGTGGCCTTGCCGGCTTCCCCGCCAGGCCCCTTGCCGGGCTCTTCGGTGGGCCCCTTGCCGGGCTCCTCGGCATCCCCCTTGCCGGGCTCTTCGGCGGGCCCCTTGGTGACATCCTCGGCGGCGCCCTTGGCGCTCTCCTCGGCAACAATCCTCTCCGCCTCCACCGCGGCATCCGCGGCGACGTCCCTGATGGTGGTGTCGACGTCCTCTGAGGAGGGGTCTGGTGATACGTCTCCGTCGTATCTATAATTTTTTATTGTTCCATGCCAATATTCTACAACTTCCATATACTTTTTGGCAACTTTTTATACTATTTTTGGGACTAACATATTGATCCAGTGCCCAGTGCCAGTTCTTGTCTGTTGCTTGTTTTTGGTTTCGCAGAATATCCATATCAAACGGAGTCCAAACGGGATAAAAACAGATGGAGCTTATTTTTGGAATATTTGGAAAATCTAGGAGAAAGATCAACGCGAAACGGTGTCCGAGGTGGCCACGAGGCAGGGGCCCATGCCCGTACCAGGAGGGCGCACCCCCCACCCTCGTGGGCCACCCGTAAGGAGGTTGATGCCCTTCTTCGGCCGCAAGAAAGCTAATTTTTGGAGAAAAAAAATCACGGCGAAGGTTTCAGTCCAATCGGAGTTACGGATCTCTGGATATAAAAGAAACGGTGAAAAGGCAGCAGAAGAGAACGCAGAAACAGAGAGAGACAGAGAGATAGATCCAGTCTCGGAGGGGCTCTCTCCCCTCCCACGCCATGGAGGCCAAGGACAAGAGGGGAAACCCTTCTCCCATCTAGGGAGGAGGTCAAGGAAGAAGAAGAAGAAGGGGGGCCCTCGCCCCCTTGCTTCCAGTGGCGCCGGGCGCTCTTTGGGCCATCATCATCACCGCCATCTTCACCAACAACTTCACCGCCATCATCACCAACTCTTCCCCCCTCTATGCAGCGGTGTAACCTCTCTCTTACCCGTTGTAATCTCTACTTAAACATGGTGCTCAACGCTATATATTATTTCCCAGTGATGTATGGCTATCCTATGATGTTTGAGTAGATCCGTTTTGTCCTATGGGCTATTTGATGATCGTGATTGGTTTGAGTTGCATGTTTTATTATTGGTGCTGTCCTATGGTGCTCTCCGTGTCGCGCAAGCGTGAGGGATACCCGTTGTAGGGTTTGCAATATGTTCATGATTTGCTTATGGTGGGTGGCGTGAGTGATGAAGCACGGACCGAGTAAGTAGGTTGTTTGCGTATGGGATAAAGGGACTTGATACTTTAATGCTATGGTTGGGTTTTACCTTAATGATCTTTAGTAGTTGCGGATGCTTGCTAGAGTTCCAATCATAAGTGCATATGATCCAAGTAGAGAAAGTATGTTAGCTTATGCCTCTCCCTCAAATAAAATTGCAATAATGATTACCGGTCTAGTTATCGATTGCCTAGGGACAAATAACTTTCTCGTAACAAAACGCTCTCTACTAAAACTAATTTAGTTGTGTCTTTATCTAAACAGCCCCTAGCTTTTATTTACGCGCTCATTATTACCTTGCAACCTATCCAAAAACACATACAAAGTACTTTTAGTTTTATTCTTGTTCTAGGTAAAGTGAACGTCAAGCGTGCGTAGAGTTGTATCGGTGGTCGATAGAACTTGAGGGAATATTTGTTCTACCTTTAGCTCCTCGTTGGGTTCGACACTCTTACTTACCGAAAGAGGCTACAATTGATCCCCTATACTTGTGGGTTATCATCTGGACGCCAAGAAGGAGACATGGCGGAGTCAAGATCGAAAGCCAGTAAGGAAAAGAGGAAAGAAAGAATGCTAGCAGAAGTGGAAAGCAAGTGGCTTACCCGTGTCGGGCCGTGAGGCGGAAATCCCTCCTCCGCCAAAGTCTGGCGTAGAGGCGAAGCCACCGGCGCCCGTCCCTCCTCCTCTGTGTGCATGGCCTCGGTGCTTGGTGCCCTTGTCGAGGACGCCCCTCGGGGTGGCGTGGTTGACGGGGGCGGCATAATGGGTGAAGCCCCCTGTGGCTCCCCTTGGTGTTGCTCCCCTCCTACATCGACGGCAGGGTCAGTACCAAAGCGTTGTACATTGCGCACGTTGACAAGTGATGGGTGATGGACTTACACTGGGGGCTGGGCTAGGGGCTGTTGTCCGGACTGCTCAACACCACCAGTGGCATACTGGAGGAGCTTGCCGGGGGCTGGCCACTCGCCGAAATCCTGGCCCTCTTTATCCTCTGGGCCAGCGTCTCCACATCCCTGCAAGATGAAGACAAGTAAGCAATGCCGTCAGGGAAAGTGTGAGGACTGGGGGAATGAGGCGGAAGCTTACTCGTCATTCTCTTCCTCCTCCTCTATTGCTTTTCTTTTACTCTCCGGGCTGAGAGGCCCGGGGTCTCTCTCCGGGCTGAGAGGCCCAAAGTCAAACGCAACCCTCACATCGATGTTTGCCGCCGAGGGGGAGACCATGGCGTCCGAGCATGCTTGGACGAAGAAGCAGCAGTTGTCTTCTTATTCACCGCTGCCTTCACCAGCTTCCTCGCCGCCGCGGCCCTTGTGTGACGCACGGGTTCTTCCGAGGCTGGCGGAGGCTGTGCGGCCCTGCCGGGCCGGACCGGCTCGCCGGAGCTGGCCCGCCGCAGGACTCGCCCTCTCCCCATGGCCGAAGGGTCAACATGCCCGGCCTCCCCCTCCGACGACTCGTCGGCCGCGTCCTCAACCAGAGGGGCCTCAGTGCCAGCGCTGCTGGTCCTCCCAGCGGTTGCCGCCCACTTGGCAAACTCCTCCTCCTCCGCGGCTGTCACGGCCCTATCCTACACGCCACCGGCGCCGCCGGCTTCCTCGACGAGCTTCGCCTCCATCGCCCTACCGGCGATGTAGTCCAACTCTGCCTGGGTGGTGTCCTGGACGAGCAGCCGCTGGGCGTCGGCATTAACGTATCCCTCGTGCAGGGTATCGAAGAACTACTGCACCTGGATGTCCTCTGGCTCGACCCAGCTCGAGTCGGGGCCGTGCGCGTTGCAATCCGGCATCATGGCGATGATATCGGTCAGGCGCGAATTGTTACATAGCGGGACTACTCCTGCCGGCAACTTGAACAAGGGCCCCTTGAAGACCCTTCTGGCCTTCGCAGCAGCCCTCGCAGCCTTGCCGGTCCGCTCGACTTCACCGTCGTGACCCACATCAAGCTGGAAGAGTCGCTGGCAGAGATGAGCATGCTGCATCACTGTGAAATTGTGGTCGAGGCCAGGGCGAAGCCGCATGATGTCGGCAGGGTTCGTGAAGAGCCAAGCCAGCCTCCCCTTGTTATGAAGTGGAGCAATCCGGCGGCGGACGAAGTCCGCCCCGATCATTTCAAGGGTGAGCCCGGCTTCGGTGAGCTTCTTGTCGTCAGCATCAACGTTACTCCAATCGCCTCTGCGGACCGGCGGCACCCAGCGAACCTCGCAGAACGCCGGTGGGTCCTTCTCTTCAATCCAACACCACCGGCTCCGTCACTCTTCCCACCTCTCCTTCATGGCGCCTTGCGGATACGCTCCCTTGGATGTTGGGATCCAGGCGATGCAACCAGAGATGGCGCCCCCCGGTTGGATCCGAGGAAAGAAGTAGTGACGGAAAAGTGCCATGTTGGGGTACACTCCGGCGAAGCCTTCGCAAAGATGCGCGAAAAGAGCCATGCACGCCACAACATTTGGAGTAAAATCCAAGAGGCGGAAGCCAAAGGTGTGCATGATATCACTGAAGAAGTCAGAGAAGGGAGGACAAAGCCCGCAGGAGAAATAGTCGACAAAGAAAGGGTACCGATTCGGGGCAGCCTCGGCGCAGTCGGCGTGGATGACGCGCGTGGCTGGACGCCCCGACTTTTCTCCCCCGCCCCCGTCTTCACCCCCCACAGGGGCCTGTAGGCGTCCCGGAGGTCGTACACGTCCACCGTCGAGGGGAAGTAGGCGAGCTGCGTCCGCTGCACCGCCAACACACTCTCCGGCGGCTCTGCCGCTCCAGCGTCCTTGGTCGCTCCCTTGCCCTTGGTGGATTTAGGTGCCATGGCGACTGGGGGAAGCGAGGAGCAAAAGGGGATGAAGACACAACAACGACGAACAATGGCAAAAGCTTAGGAAGGAAGAAAAGGGGGCGGTGGTTCTGAGATTGGAGGAAGGCGCAAGGGAGGGGTAAAGTGAGCAGCGCGCCCGCAGTTATTCCTTTTTATGGGGAAGGCGCGGGCCACCTCCTTTCCCATTAACTGCGATACGACACATGCACGTGGACGCCGTCCCACGCATGCCTCCCACGTCACGCGCACGCACGACCCCCACGTCGCGTGTTCAACACGGGCCGTGGAGAAGCGCAGCGGACGGAGCAGTTACCGCAGTAAAATCCGCCCTAACTACCCGCGCACTATTCTGGGCCTGGCCCAACAACGTGTCGCGCTTATGTATGGCCCAGGCCCGGGGGCTCCTGTCGATGTACAAAAGTAGGGGCTCTCCTTTTGACCCCTTTACTTGTGCACGGGCAGTCAGAGCCACCGCCACGACCACGCATAACAGGGTAGGAAAGGGAAGCCGGAGAGAAGCCGAAGGCATAAGACAAATAAAGCAATGACAAGGACCAAGGCCACAAGGATCGGATGGGCGAAGCAGGTTTCCCCCGCAAGGCAGCTCGCCCACGCCAGCCAAGCGAGCCACCCTTGAGCCCACCAACGCTCGACAAACGCATTGGAACAGGGCTCGGGAGACACCTCTGTGGTGGCATGCAGATCTTTGTGAAGACAGAGAACAGTCAAGATCAAGTGAGGATAGGAAGGCAATCATCCTCACCAAAGAAACCCACAAGACCCCCGGCAAGATCCTTGCCGGGGACGCCTGCGCGCCATGGCAATACCCTTGCCAGGCCTCCCGGCAAGACCCTCGCTGAGCGCGCCAGCAGGGCCACTGCCAGGCCAACACCAGCCAAGTCTCCGCCGCCGTTCGCATGCGGCTGCCGACCCAACCAGCTGGGCAGGCACCTGCTTGGCAACATGCAACCCTTCGTGGAGGCTCCACCACTGCGCCACCTCAGCTGCATGCCTGCCTACATGGCACCGCATGCATCACTGGCCAGGGTGCGTGTCGAAGCAAGGAGGAGCGGCGACGAACGGGACGAGCCTCGCTCCCGCCCCCGATAAAGGGAAGGGACACATAAGCCTCGCATTAAATGCGCTTTGTCCTGTAACACCAGGGATAAGCTCACAGCGCTATAGCACTTTCCACTTCCTGTGTGCCACTGTGGCAGCCCCTTTCACCTATAAAAGGAGGCCCATGGCGCACTGAAGAAGGATTCGGCTCTTTTGAACCTAGCAGCACCTAGAGCTAGTTCATGAGCTCAAGAACACTGAATACAGCCACCAAACCAGGATCGTAGGGTTTTACACATCTTTGTGGCCCGAACCTGGGTAAATCCCCCTTGTGTTACCTGCTAGTCCCGCTCTTCTCACGATCCCCGCGCCCCGCAACCATAGAAGGGATTCCAGTGATCCCATAGGTGTCGTTTCTCACCAACACCATGCAATCTTCTGCTTGTGGTGTTCAGTTAACTGCTTGGTTCAATTCTGCAAATGTCATGTTCAATTCTTCAGGGTGCAATATTTCCAAGTTGTTAAGCTTGCTTGGTTTGGTTAACTGTCTGATCTTCTATTAGGAGTATGTTATATTGTTCAATTGGTGTTTAGTTAACTGCTTGGTTCATTTTTTGTGGCTTGGTTCACTTGTGTTGTGGTGTTTAGTTAACTTCTTGGTTCAATTCTGCAATGCGATGTTCAATTGTTGTGGATACATTCTGTTATTGTATACCATGTGAGGAATAAATCAAATTTGGTTGTACTAAATACATGAGAAACAAATAAAATTGCTATATTTCCAAGTTGTTAAGCATGCTTTGTTTGATTAACTGTCTGATCTTCTATTAGGAGTATGTTATATTGTGCAATGTGGTGCTCAGTTAACGTTTGGTTCATTTGTTGTAGTGTTTAGTTAACTGATTGGTTCAATTCTGCAATGCGATGTTCAATTGCTGGGGCTGCATTCTCTTATTGTATACCATGTGAGGAATATATCGAATTTGGTGCACTTAATACATGAGAAACATATACAAGTGCTATATTTCCTAGTTCTTTATCATGCTTGGTTTGGATAAATGGGTTTTCCATGTGGCTTGAATTAATCTAATGGATCTGCAATGTGCTTATTTTTCATCAACATATTTTACTGATAGCATGCGAACCCTTACTTAACCTGATGACTAACTACCTTATATGTGTTGGTGGAAACAATGGGAAGCATCGAGGTTTACAAGATGGTACTAACTATTATACCTTGCCTTTTTGTATTCCTTTGCCCCATTTCCAATTTAGAGAAGATATTTATGCACATCCTTGTTTTCAGGCTTCACTGATGATTACCTCTCAAACCACCTCTGTGGTTAGGAGGCGAGGAAAATTTCATACAACACCCACGGTTCAATATTGAAGTGTTCCTCGAGAGGTCGAACGATGGACGGTCAATCATCCACAGGCACTGGCCTAAAGTTGCAAAGACCTTCAACATGAATGAAGGCTCAATATTTGCCTTCCGCTTCAGTAGTTTTCCAGATGAGATGCATCTCTCCATGTACCGTCTATGATGCTAATTTCGAAAGGTTCTAGATGTTGCATGTGAAACTTGCTGCTCGTGCAGTTGTGTAATGGGGTGGCTGAGTGTTGAAGCTATATCTTGTTGAACTATGATGTATTTCAATTATGAAATCCTGCTTCCTTAATATGGAAATGGAATATATTATGTGCTTAATATGAATGTAAATTAGATTAGTAAATGGATTATTAATAATAGGGCAATTAGCCCACTAATTGGCCAATTAGCCTGCTAATTTGGGTTTCCTATTGCAAACAGTTAATGAGAAAACACCATGGGCGATGACCTCAGGCAACGCACACAGTTTCTAGGAATAAACCGTGTTGGATCAATGAACAATCACATACGACATTCTCTTGAAAACAATTTGCATTACGCCACCTTGCGCAAACATTTTCCTTGGAGTGACTGTGTGGGATGTATATACCAACAGAAACATTTAGCGGTGACTGACTGTGTGGGATGTACTTACAATCGGAAATAATTTTGTCTGTATAATTGTATTTTTTTAGCATTATTGTACGTATTTCTGTATTTGAGTGCTTGCTGGTCGCACACGACCTCATTTTGTCGAGCGTGTGTGCCAGGACAGCATATCCCCGACGATTTCTGGGTCATGTGGGAAGTACCCCCCCCCCCTATCGCCCACACTCACTTGTTGACGGTTCCGAATGCCGTCGCGGAAAGGGGTTAAAAACCGTTTGTTTAGGACCGACGAGTACCAGGGCATGATCACCTTGACCAACAACAAGATAGGTTACCATGGCGGATTCTTAATTTGGTTCATGTTATCGTAGTATAGGTCATGGTGAGATTCAAACCTTAAGTTTGAGCACATATACCATGCACACATGCATGCATGAATCCCCGTCGTTGGCTTGAAGTGTGGTGTAACATACATATGCATCGTCAACCTAACCCCCACTCGGTGTGGGGATTTCTAGTTCAAAATCACGGTGCCACATCAAAGTTGTTCCATTGTTACTCAAAAACTGTAACATCCCAAATTTTCAATTTGGCATGTTATACATAGGTCGTCCATGCATACCATATTTATTTGCATTCTCGTTGCCATCCTCGAAAATCCTAAGCAACTCAAGGACCCTCGGAGAGAGTTGGGGATTTTTCAATTTTCATATTTGATTTTATCAAATAGTGAAGACGAGGATATTGGATTTTAATTATTTTTCTCTCCGGAAAATATTTCATTTTAAATAAAAAAATGAGGGAGATAATATGACTTCTCCAAAATAATTGAAATAACGGAGGAAAAATGTTAAAATCATTATTTGGTTTTATTTGATTTTATTTGGAATTTTAATTGCCTGGAAAAATTTGCACGTTTTAAAAAGTTGCATTTTAGGGGCCAAGAAAAGTTCATCTAGTTCTAAATATTTTATTTAGACGGAGGAAACTTATTTTGGAATTTTTAGATTTTTATTTATTTTTCTAGGAATTTTTCTTTCGGTGAATAATTTTAAAAACGCGGACGCTACCTGTGTGCTAAAGGCCCAGTGAGCCAGCCGGCCCATGAGCGCCGCCGCCTTCCCCCAGCGCCCGCGAGGCACGGACGCCGAGGGCGAAGTCCGAGCCGGACTCCACCCCGGCGCCCCTTCCCAAGCCGGAGCCCACCCCACCCCTATAAATGCCGCCGCCCGCCACACCACCACCCCGCCACCACCCGAGCCTCGAGCCGCCCGAGCCCGATCCGCCGTCGCCGCCGCCCAGCGCCATCGCCGCCCACCCGCCGAGTCGCCGCCGCCCCTCGCCGACCCCGCCCACCCGGAACCCGCTGAGCCGCCCGTCCCACGGACGCGCCTCGCCGGAGGTACCGACCCCGCCGCCGGTTTTTTTTAAGAAAACCCTTCGATTTTTTTTAAAAAAAACCCCTAGAACGTTTTTTTATAAAGATCGATTTATTTTCGTCGGTTTATTTACTTAGCGAACGTCCGTTCATCTGTTCGTTCTAATGAACGCGTTCACCGTTTAGTTCTGTTAACGAACGTTCGTTCGTTTAGTAGTTCGTCGCTTTTCTTTTATCAGATTTATTCCGCGGTTATTCTGATCGCGATTTCTGATCCAATTTTCAAACATGTTTATCTTTTCGCTCGTTTATCGGAATCAGGCGATTCAAGCGCCTGGAGTTTCATCTCGAAACCCTCTTTCCGAATAATCAACTTAAACCAGTTTTTATCATTGTAAAATTTGACTCTAGTTCAGATTTGTAAACGGACCCTATTTCTTTCGCAGTTTGAGTTTCTTGTTTCGTTTGGTTTGATTCTTTTTGCATACCGGAGTTCTTAAGTTGAACTCTCCGGCCAACCTCTTTCAGTTGAAGTTTCGTTTGTGCATCTTTGTTTATTGCTTATGTATGTATTGTTTGCTTGCGATAGAATTCCCGGAGTGCGAAGCGTGTTACTACGAGTCTCTAGGATTCACGGATCGTCAGCAAGGCAAGTAACACTTGATCATATCTTTTCATACCCAGTTTTTATGCATTAGCTCAATCCTCAAACATTGCATGATTAGGATGGCATTAATTTGTGGGTTGGGAAGTAGATGATGAGGTAGGAACCTATTGCCCTGTTACTTTCAAACCCTTGGGTGTTACTTCTACGTTATGCTTATATTGCCATGCTATGCTCGTAGACGTGGTTTGGGTTTGAGAGATATTCACGACAGATGTGAGATTATAAATTAATTGTTTACTTTAAGGTGGCAACTTAAATACACATCTGGGTGGATTGAGGCACCTGGGGAACCCAGTGTTGTCTGTTTTTTTTGGAAATCCCGGGGTACCCGTGTGATCTTCCTATGGACCGCCACCCAGGCTCAAAGGGAACTGAGATTATTCATGCTAGAAACTTCTGTGTGCAGCCACAAGCTATTATGGGCTCTAGCATAGTTGAGTAAGTTACGTGAAGCTCTCGAAGAGGTAGGTCAGCAGGTAGTGGGTTTTATAGGTTTGGTATGGTCTATCCGGAGTAGAGAGTTAATGTTTCTGAAAGACTATGTCTCGGTCATCCGTCTCTCAAACACCATGCAAAGGCGAGAAACCAACGGAGGCGATCGAGTCTTGTGGGGAAAAGTCATAAACCTCTGCAGAGTGTACAATCTAATCATGGTTAGCCGTGTCCCGGTTATGGACAATTTCGAGTATCTAGTACTTGAGTATTCACATGTATCTCATCACTCTAAATTAATACTCTGGGTTGTTAATCACTTTAATTGGGATTGAGTTGGGGTTATACCTTCTCAATGATGTTTCAACCACCATGATAGTTAAAGTAAAAATTATACCTTTGATGTAGGGAAAATTGGCTTTTCGCAAAAACTGTAACCATAGAGTTTTCCACCAGCCATATATGCATGTAGTATAGCTTGTTCTTTCACTACTCTATGTGTGTTACATTGCCAGCATATTCCATGTGCTGACCCGTTCTCGGGCTGCAACGTATTATGTTGCAGACTTTTCAGACGAGGAGTAAGGATCGTAGGTCGTTGCCGTGCAGCTCAGTTATGCCGTTGGAGTTGATGGACTCACTTTATCTTCCAAGCCTTCATTGTTATCGCATTAGATGGCCTTAAGCCATATTATTGTAATAAGTTCTCTTTTGAGACATTCGATGTAATAAGTGTGTGATTGCTACTCTGTTATAAATCCTTCGAGTAATCGTGTGTGTCAAGATTACCGATCCAGGATGACATGTAGCACGTAGACTTGACCATCTGAGGTCGGGTCGCTACAAGATGGTATCAAAGCACACGCTGAGTGTAGGACACGACCACTAAGATAAAACCATAGGTCACTCCTCTCTACTCATTTCTGACCTCTCTCCATTTTTCCACTCTTTAGGATGACGGAGATGAAGTACAAGTTTGCCCAACCGGGTGAAGACACACCTTTCGGATGCCACTTGAAGGACGTCACTAGATACCTGAATATTGGAATACCAAGCTTCACCGGGACATACAACGCCACCTTACCAGAAGAAGAATGCTGGAAGATTCAAGCTCTAGTTCCCGGAAGGACATTTGCGCCAAGCACAGAGCCCATAGTATGTGTTTTCAATGCACCAACATGGAGTTTAGGAAAGAGTATGGCAGCTCACATTACCATGGGACGCATTGGAGAAGTCTACAGTAAGGAGCTTAAAGACACCATATACCAAATATGTGGGCGCCCAGACGAGCAATGGGAAGTAATTAGCACCAAGAAGGATAGATCCATTGCAGCTTACATCCAGGAGCTAAACCAGCACATTCGACGTCATGAGAACCAGATGTGCGCAGACATGCTGGATTTGAAGAAGGCAAAAACTAAGATCATCGAATTGGAGGAAGAACTCAAGTCTACGCGATGGATATGAGGAAGAAATCAAGATATTACTGGAGAAGAACGACGACCTAGTCAAGAAGATTGGAGTTTTCATGGGAGGACCAGCACCCAAGGAAGAGGAGCAAGAAGAGGA
The DNA here is from genome assembly GCA_021605205.1 of Aegilops longissima. NCBI lineage: Eukaryota > Viridiplantae > Streptophyta > Magnoliopsida > Poales > Poaceae > Aegilops > Aegilops longissima. Next base: position 356,068,476 of record CM038676.1, on the reverse strand, counting down.
AGAAGACCCCGCTTGTCCAGACAACTACATCATCATTGACGACACCGACTCAGATCCAAGTGATGATGACTATGAAGGCGAAGCTGGAGCAGACATCATGGAGTCTTCCACCGATCAAAATTTCTAGATGACCACCAAATATTAGTAGTATTTTTCCCCATGTAACTAGTAGTAGTTGAGCACTTATGCGATAGTCCTAGATCATTTTGTATGCCCTTGTTGTTTGATTGAATGAATTGTGTTTTTGCCTCATGTGCATATGGGTAGTGTTTTCTCACTAGACCTCTTTCTATTTCTAATCTCTCCCCTCTAAACTCTCAGATGCCTCCGAGACGTGACCCCGGTTTTGCTTTCCCACCGGAGCTCACTCAGTTGATCCAACAGCAGAATACCTTGATGCAATTACTAGTTCAGAACCAAGGCAATGCCAACAACAACAACAACAACCCGCCGCCAGTGGACAATTTAGCCCGCTTTCTAAGGTTACAACCGTCGGTGTTTTCCAGTAGCACCGAGCCAATAGTTGCAGATGACTGGTTACGCCGTATTGGAAGGGAGTTAACCACCGCAGGATGCACGGATGCTGAAAGAGTGCACTTTGCCGCACATCAATTGGATGGACCAGCAGCCGCATGGTGGGAGAATTACACGGCTACTTTTCCTATAGCCAATGTCACTTGGGACCAGTTCAACAAGCTTTTCGACGGCCCATGTTTCAACCGGAGCCATGCAGATAAAGAAGCGTGAGTTTCGCAACTTACGCCCGGGGAACCGCATCTTGTGGCCCAAAGACGTGGATGAGTTTAGCAAGTTATCACGCTATGCCCCGATGATGTGGCCACGGATGCCGCGAAGAAAGAGAAGTTCATGGAAGGGTTGAATGATGAGATGAGTATGTAGTTGATGGTGGCAACTTTCAACAACTACCAGGAGTTGGTAGATAAGGCCCTAATGATTGAAGGAAAGCAGCAGCAAATTGAGAGTCATAAGAGGAAGTATGGACAAGGGAAGTATAACTCAGAGCTCACGAAACCTCGCTAACCCGAACTCGGGAGGACTAGTTCATAATCATGGAGGACATAACCATCTTTGGAGGAGGATCACATAATGGTGCAAAGAATGGGAATGGAAATGCAGCCAACAATAATCGAATCGCTCTAACCCAGCTACACCCGCTAAGAGAGACTTGAGCCAAGTTATTTGCTTTAAGTGCGGGAAGACAGGCACTATGCCAATGACTGCCTCAAGGAAAGAATGGAAACGGAAATGAGAGCACTGGGAAGAAGCCCAATCCATTCAACAAAGGACAAGTGAACCACGTTAACGTGGAGGAAGTTGAAGAGCAGCCGGATGCGGTAATAGGTAAGTTTTTGGTTCAGTCATTTACCGCTATTGTTCTTTTCGATACTGGTGCATCGCATTCATACATATCAAGGGGATTTGCGGATAAGTTTAAGATACCAACCCAGACCCTTAGGACCCCTCTTTTAGTGAGCTCGCCTGGAGCAGAGTATATGGCTAGCAGATGGTGCACCCAGATACCCCTGATCATTGGCACGCATGTTTTTCCGTCTGACCTAATTATCTTGGAGTCGCAAGGATTGGATGTGATATTAGGTATGGATTGGATGTCGAAGTTTGGAGGAAGTATCGACTATGCTAGCAAGTCAATTTATCTTACCACCCCAGAGGGAAAAAGGATTAAGTATGTATCTAGGCATGTGCCTAGGAGGAGCCAAGTGAATACCCTCACGGAGTTGTACAAGAGGAAGTACACAGTGAAGGATTATCCAGATGTTTTTCGGAAGAGTTACGGGCATGCCACGGATCGAGACATCGAGTTTCGATAGAGCTAATGCAGTGCAGGGCCAATATCAAAGAGACCCTATCGGATGCCCGCAAATGATCTGGAGGAAATTAAGAAGCAGATCAAGGAGCTATTGGAGAAAGGTTACATTCATAGAAGTTCATCACCTTGGGGAGCTCCAGTACTTTTGGTGGAGAAGAAGGATAAATCCCTAAGGATGGTTGTTGATTACCGAGCTCTGAATGAATTAACGATAAAGAATAAGTATCCCTTACCGATGATTAATGATCTGTTTGATCAGTTGCAAGGAGTAAGGTGTTTTCTAAGATTGATCTACGATCAGGATACCATCAGTTAAAGATCCGAGAGAAGGATATACCAAAGACAGCATTCACCACTCGATATGGATTATATGAGTATACGGTCATGTCGTTTGGATTGACTAACGCCCCTGCCTATTTTATGAGTATGATGAACAAAGTGTTCATGGAGTATTTGGACAAGTTTGTTGTGGTGTTTATCGATGATATTATGGTTTACTCAAGAACGAAGAGGAGCACGCAGAACACCTACGTTTGGTTCTTGAGAAACTCAGGAACACCAGCTTATATGCCAAATTCAGCAAGTGTGAGTTTTGGTTAAAGGAAGTGGATTTCTTGGGCATGTTATATCGGGAGAAGGTATAGCAGTAGATCCCGGTAAAATTCAGTCGATCATCGAGTGGTTGGCACCCACTTCATCGGCGAGATTCGCGATTTCCTTGGGTGGCAGGGTATTATCGGAGATTCATTGAGAATTTTTCCAAGATTGCTAAACCAATGACAGAATTGCTAAAGAAGGATACCAAGTTCAAATGGATAGAGGATTGTGAGACAAGCTTCCAAGAGTTGAAGAAACGGTTGACTACAGCCCCAGTGCTGACCTTGCCGGATATACATAAGGAGTTTCAAGTGTATTGTGATACCTCCCGCTTGGGACTTGGATGTGTTCTTATGCAGGAAGGAAAATTTGTTTCGTATGCCTCACGGCAACTGAAGCCTCATGAGTTGAACTATGCCACGCATGATTTGGAGTTAGCAGCTGTAGTACATGCGTTGAAGACCTGGAGACATTATCTCATGGGGAACCGTTGTGATGTGTACACGGATCATAAGAGTTTGAAGTACATTTTCACACAGAAGGAGTTAAACCTCAGACAGAGGAGATGGCTGGAACTTATAAAGGATTACGACATGAAGCTATACTATCATCCAGGAAAAGCCAACGTTGTAGCAGACGCTTTGAGTCGGAAGAGTTATGCCAATATCCTTAAAGGTAGAGGACTGCCAAAGGAGTTAGCAGAGGATGTTATGGAACTTCAGTTGGAGATTGTTCCAAGAGGTTTTCTTGCAACAATGGAGGTCCAGTCGACCTTTTTAGACAAGATTCGAGACGCTCAAAAGGAGGATAAAGAGATTGCTGAGATAAGAGAAAAGATGGGCAAAGGAAAAGCCAAAGGTTTTCGCTAGGATGAGCACGATACCTTGTGGTTTGAGGATCGGATTTATGTGCCCAACAATTTGGAGATCAGGAAGTTAATACTTGAAGAGGCTCGTGACTCACCATACTCGATTAACCCCGGAAACACCAAGATGTATTTGGACTTGAAGGAACGTTTCTGGTGGACTGGTATGAAAAAGGATATTGCCGAGTATGTAGCCGTTTGCGATGTATGCCAGAGAGTGAAGGCAGAGCATCAAAAGCCAGCAGGACTGTTGCAGCCTATGCCAATACCCGAATGGAAGTGGGACAAACTTGGCATGGATTTTATCACCGGATTACCCAGAACCAAAGCAGGATATGATTCAATATGGGTAGTAGTGGATCGGTTGACCAAAGTAGCTCACTTTATCCCAGTGAAAACAACTTATACAAGTGCCAAGTTGGCCAAGATATATATGACCAGGATCGTATGTTTGCATGGAGTTCCGAGGAGTATCGTGTCGATCTGAGGAACACAGTTTACTTCAAAGTTTTGGCATCAACTACACCAGACTTTGGGTACCAGATTGGAGTTTAGTACCGCGTTCCACCCACAGACGGATGGACAGACCGAGAGAGTCAATCAGATTTTGGAGGACATGTTGAGAGCCTGTGCGCTAGATTATGGATCCAGTTGGGATGACAATTTGCCGTACGCAGAATTCTCATACAACAACAGCTACCAGGCCAGTTTGAAGATGGCACCGTTTGAAGCTCTGTATGGACTCAGATGTAGAACACCCTTGATGTGGGATGAGGTTGGAGACCGTTAGTTGTTTGGACCAGATTTGATCAAAGACTCAGAGGAGAAGGTTAAACTGATCAGAGACAGGCTAAAGATTGCTCAGTCTAGACAGAAGAGTTACGCAGATTCAAAACGCAAGGAAGTAACCTATGAAATCGGAGATGAGTATATTCATGAGTATCACCCCGAGGGGAGTGAAACGTTTTGGAGTAAAGGAAAGTTAGCCCCAAGATTTGTAGGACCGTGATCGTGTTTTGGAGCGAATGGGAGAAGTTGCCTACAAGCTGGAGTTACTGAAGGACTGTCGGGAGTTCATGATGTGTTTCACGTGTCGCAACTGAAGAAGTGCCATGCTGAGATGGCTGACATACCACTAAAGGATACAGTACCCCTGGAGGCGATACAATTGGATAATAACTTCACTTATGAGGAGAAGCCATTAAAGATTCTCGAGTTTGATAGCCGAGTCACTCGCAACAAGGTGATCAAGTTTTGTAAAGTTCAGTGGAGCCACCATACCGAGGAGGAAGCCACCTGGGAGCGAGAAGATGATATTCGCAAGGACCATCCGCACCTATTTTCTAGCCAACCCGAATCTCGAGGGCGAGATTCATCTTAAGGGGGGTAGGTTTGTAACATCCCAAATTTTCAATTTGGCATGTTATACATAGGTCATCCATGCATACCATATTTATTTGCATTCTCGTTGCCATCCTCGAAAATCCTAAGCAACTCAAGGACCCTCGGAGAGAGTCGGGGATTTTTCAATTTTCATATTTGATTTTATCAAATAGTGAAGACGAGGATATTGGATTTTAATTATTTTTCTCTCCGGAAAATATTTCATTTTAAATAAAAAATGAGGGAGATAATATGACTTCTCCAAAATAATTGAAATAACGGAGGAAAAATGTTAAAATCATTATTTGGTTTTTATTTGATTTTATTTGGAATTTTAATTGCCTGGAAAAATTTGCACGTTTTAAAAAGTTGCATTTTAGGGGCCAAGAAAAGTTCATCTAGTTCTAAATATTTTATTTAGACGGAGGAAACTTATTTTGGAATTTTTAGATTTTTATTTATTTTTCTAGGAATTTTTCTTTGGTGAATAATTTAAAAAAGGACCATACCGACCGGGCCAAAGGCCCACCGAGCCAGCAAAGCCCGACCCAGCGCGCCGCCGCCTTCCCAGCGCGCGCCGCCGTGCAAGGCACGGATGCCGAGGGCGAAGTCCGAGCCGGACTCCGCCCGTGGCGCCCCTTCCCAAGCCGAGCCCACGCCACCCCTATAAATGCCGCCCCGCCGCCCACCACCACCCCGCCACCACCCGAGCCCCGAGCCGCCCGAGCCCGATCCGCCGTCGCCGCCGCCCGCCGTCGTCGTCGCCCTCCCGCCGAGTCGTCGCCGCCCCCGCCGACCCCGCCCCACCCGGAACCCGCCGGAGCCGCCCGCCCCGCCGGACGCGCCTCGCCGGAGGTACCCGACCCTGCCGCCAGTTTTTTTTAAGAAAACCCTTCGGTAAAAAAAACCCCTAGATCGTTTTTTATATAGATCGGTTTATTTTCATCGGTTTATTTACTTAGCGAACGTCCGTTCGTCCGTTCGTCTAACGAACGCGTTCACCGTTTAGTTCTGTTAACGAACGTTCGTTCGTTTAGTAGTTCATCGCTTTTCTTTTATCAGATTTATTCCGCGGTTATTCTGATCGCGATTTCTGATCCAATTTTCAAACATGTTTATCGTTTCGCTCGTTTATCGGAATCAGGCGATTCAAGCGCCTGGAGTTTCATCTCGAAACCCTCTTTCTGAATAATCAACTTAAACCAGTTTTTATCATTGTAAAATTTGACTCTAGTTCAGATTTGTAAACGGACCCTATTTCTTTCGCAGTTTGAGTTTCGTTGTTTCGTTTTGTTTGATTCTTTTTGCAAACCGGAGTTCTTAAGTTGAACTCTCCGGTCAACCTCTTTCAGTTGAAGTTTCATTTGTGCATCTTTGTTTATTGCTTATGTATGTATTGTTTGCTTGCGATAGAATTCCCGGAGTGCGAAGCGTGTTACTACGAGTCTCTAGGATTCACGGATCGTCAGCAAGGCAAGTAACACTTGATCATATCTTTTCATACCCAGTTTTTATGCATTAGCTCAATCCTCAAACATTGCATGATTAGGATGGCATTAATTTGCGGGTTGGGAAGTAGATGATGAGGTAGGAACCTATTGCCCTGTTACTTTCAAACCCTTGGGTGTTACTTCTACGTTATGCTTATATTGCCATGCTATGCTCGTAGACGTGGTTTGGGTTTGAGAGATATTCACGACAGATGTGAGATTATAAATTAATGGTTTACTTTAAGGTGGCAACTTAAATACACATCTGGGTGGATTGAGGCACCTGGGAACCCGGTGTTGTCTTTTTTTTGGAAATCCGGGGTACCCGTGTGATCTTCCTATGGACCGCCACCAGTGCTCAAAGGGAACTGAGATTATTCATGCTAGAAACTTCCGTGTGCAGCCACAAGCTATTATGGGCTCTAGCATAGTTGAGTAAGTTACGTGAAGCTCTCAAGAGGTAGGTCAGCAGGTAGTGGGTTTTATAGGTTTGGTATGATCTATCCGGAGTAGAGAGTTAATGTTTACGAAAGATCGTGTCTCGGTCATCCGTCTCTCAAACACCATGCAGTGTGAGTAACCAACGGAGGCGATCGAGTCTTGTGGGGAAAAGTCATAAACCTCTGCAGAGTGTACAATCTAATCATGGTTAGCCGTGTCCCCGGTTATGGACAATTCTGAGTATCTAGTACTTGAGTATTCACATGTATCTCATCACTCTAAATTAATACTGCTGGGTTGTTAATCACTTTAATTGGGATTGAGTTGGGGTTATACCTTCTCAATGATGTTTCAACCACCATGATAGTTAAAGTAAAAATTATACCTTTGATGTAGGGAAAAACTGGCTTTTCGCAAAACTGTAACCATAGAGTTTTCCACCAGCCATATATGCATGTAGTATAGCTTGTTCTTTCACTACTCTATGTGTGTTACATTGCCAGCATATTCCATGTGCTGACCCGTTCTCGGGCTGCAACGTATTATGTTGCAGACTTTTCAGACGAGGAGTAAGGATCGTAGGTCGTTGCCGTGCAGCTCAGTTATGCCGTTGGAGTTGATGGACTCACTTTATCTTCCAAGCCTTCCGCTGTTATCGCATTAGATGGCCTTAAGCCATATTATTGTAATAAGTTCTCTTTTGAGACATTCGATGTAATAAGTGTGTGATTGCTACTCTGTTATAAATCCTTCGAGTACTGTGTGTGTCAGCATTACCGATCCAGGGATGACACAGAACCACAGAGACTTGACCATCTGAGGTCGGGTCGCTACAAAAACACACCTCTCCATACATATGTTTGGGCCACAGGCATGCAGTGGTTGTCTTCGGGGACTAGCTACTTGCGTGATTATTGGCGAGCTAGCCCATCTCTGGGGTCGCATGGACGGCCATCACTTTGACCAACAACAAGAGAGAGGTTGTACGACCAAGGTGGATTATTCTTGGTCCGTTTCATGATCCATCTTGGTGAGATATGCCTCTCTGGCCCACCGACTAAAAGTTTGTGGGGGGGTTGCTACTTTGCAGTTTGCTAGGTGAACCTCGGTTGGGGGGGCATGCATTCATAGCTTAGGTTTCCCTTCGTGGTGACACGAGGGGGGCTGCTAGCTACTTCACACTTTGCTAGGTGAACCTCGGTTGGGGGGGCATGCATTCATAGCTTAGGGTTCCCTTCATGCCGACACGAGGGAGGGGGGCTGCTAGCTACTTCACACTTTGCTAGGTGAACCTCGGTTGGGCGGGCATGCATTCATAGCTTACGATTCCCTTCGTGCCGACACGAGGGAGGGGGCTGCTAGCTAGTTCGCACTATGCTAGGTGAACCTCGGTTGGGGGGCATGCATTCATAGCTTAGGATTCCCTTCGTGCCAACACGAGGGAGGAGGGGGGATGCTAGCTACTTCGCACTTTGCTAGGTGAACATCGGTTGGGGGGAGGGGTCATGCATTCATAGCTTAGGATTCCCTTCGTGCCGACACGAGGGGGGTGGGGGCAAGAAATACCGTGGGCTTTGCGAGATAGGTGCCACATCAAATTTGCATTTGGTATTTGAAAATCAAACCGCCCTTTTCATACATAAATTTGGTCCACATGCAAGTGTGTTCGTGTTCTGACCCTATCCCGCATCATTTTTTGCCAAATTTATGAACATTAGACAAGTCGGATGACGCAACAGACACGGTTCACTCAAAATAACCGTGTGCCACGCCGATGCCCCTGTCACGCACACATCCGCACAGTACATTCGGCTCCACGAGGCTCCCCCTCTCAAAAATATATGCCCGCCTCGAGGGTTTTTCTGTTTCATAACACATGGTTGTTATCTCCGGACTGTGTGTGATGTTTCTTGTTCCCAATCCTTCCTGCATCCCTAGAAAATATCTACCCGCCTCGAGGGTTTTTTTGTTTCATAACACACCGTTGTTATCTCTGGACCGTGTGCGATGTTTCTTGTTCCCAATCCCGCCTGCATCCCTAGAAAATATCTGCCCGCCTCGAGGGTTTTTCTGTTTCATAACACACGGTTGTTATCTCCAGACCGTGTGCGATGCACTATCATCAAAATTTTCAATAGCCCCGGCATTTCACTCCCCGTTTGACTCCCGCGTAGTAAAATTTTCAGTACCCGCATCATTTCCTCAAACACCCCCCCCCGTCCACACACACACACACACACACACACACACACACCTAAACCTCCTCGGGAGTGCCCCCCCCCCCCACACACACCCTCCCTTGCTCGAAACCCTATCAAGGTCCCCGCCGCCGCAAGGCCTCCATTGTCAACATCTGCCGGTTTGCCCGTGCAGCTTACCCACCGATCTCCATGCCCAGGCCGCCCTGGGTTTCTTAGATGACACCTGCCAAAAGCCCCCTTTCCCACAGATCCCCATCCCCATCCCCCACTCCAGAGCGTTGCAGCCTAAGCGCGGCTATGCTTCCCGTGGAGCTCGAGGAGTGACTGGCCCAAAAGAGGTGTATCGCGGTCCCTTCGCTTGATGTCGCCAAGGAAGCTGACGACCATTACTAGCGGCAGGCACTCAAGTAGCGGATTAGAGTATGCGGGCATGTCTCGGCCGCCACCTACGACATCGAGGTCATCGACAGTGACGGCCTGAGGCGGGCTATGTCACAGGTTAAGTGGCCCCCAACCCCTCGGGTTCAACCGCCGTCGATCTCATCCATGGCCCCACCGCTGATCTCATCTGGCTCGCTGTCAATAATTTTCCATTCTACATCTCCATCGAGCCCCTTTTGTCATTTCTGAAGGACACGTTCTGCCACGCTGGCTTGGGATCCACAGCTTCCAAGTCAGACCTCATCGACGGCGACCACTAGGAGGGCACCCTCTCCGGCTCTTCCAAGGGGAAAGAGCCCATCTCCTCTTCCAAGGGGAAAGCGCCCGTTTGCGACATCAGGGAGGGCACCCTATAGCCGTGCTATTCCAAGGGGAAGCAACCTATCTGCAACAACATCGAGCGCATCCAGGGTCCGTGCTCTTCCCACGGGAACGAACCATCTGTGACAAGTGAGGAAACCCATGATACGTCTCCAACATATCTATAAAAATTTTATTGTTCCATGCTATTATATTACCTTTTTTGGATGTTTAATGGGCTTTAATATGCTCTTTTGTATTATTTTTGGAACTAACCTATTAACCAGAGGCCCAGTACCAGTTTCTGTTTTTTTGCCTATTTTAGAGTTTCCAAGAAAAAGAATACCAAACGGAGTCGAAACGGAATGAAACCTTCGCGATGATCTTTCTTGGACCGAAAGAAATCCAGAAAACTTGGAGTTGAAGTCTAGAACGCCATGAGGCGTGATGCCTACTATGCAACCTTGTTCTTGTAGACGATGTTGCGCCTCTAAGTGCAGAGGTTTGTAGGACAGTAGAAAATTTCCCTCAAGTGGATGACCTAAGGTTTATCAATCCGTGGGAGGCGTAGGATGAAGATGGTCTCTCTCAAGCAACCCTGCAACCAAATAACAAAGAGTCTCTTGTGTCCCCAACACACCCAATACAACGGTAAATTGTATAGGTGCACTAGTTCAGCGAAGAGATGGTGATACAAGTGCAATATGGATGGTAGATATAGGTTTTTGTAAACTGAAAATATAAAAACAGCAAGGTAACTAATAATAAAAGTGAGCACAAATGGTATTGCAATGGTATTGCAATGATACATTCACTAGTGCAAGTTCTCTCAACAATAATAACATAATTGGATCATATAACTATCCCTCAACATGCAACAAAGAGTCACTCCAAAGTCACTAATAGCGGAGAACAATAGAACAGATTATGGTAGGGTACGAAACCACCTCAAAGTTATTCTTTCAAATCAATCCGTTGGGCTATTCCTATAAGTGTCACAAACAGCCCTAGAGTTCGTACTAGAATAACACCATAAGATACAAATAAACCAAAACCCTAATGTCACCTGGATACTCCAATGTCACCTCAAGTATCCGTGGGCATGATTATACGATATGCATCACACAATCTTAATTCATTTATTCAAACCAGCACATAGAACCTCAGAGAGTGCCCCAAAGTTTCTACCGGAGAATCACGACAAAAACATGTGCCAACCCCTATGCATAGGTTCATGGGTGGAACCCGCAAGTTGATCACCAAAACATACATCAAGTGAATCACGTGATATCCCATTGTCACCACAGATACGCACGGCAAGACATACATCAAGTGTTCTCAAATCTTTAAAGACTCAATCCGATAAGATAACCTCAAAGGGAAAACTCAATCCATTACAAGAGAGTAGAGGGGGGAGAAGAAACATAAGATCCAACTATAATAGCAAAGCTCACGATACATCAAGATCGTGCCAAATCAAGAACACGAGAGAGAGAGAGATCAAACACATAGCTACTGGTACATACCCTCAGCCCCGAGGGTGAACTACTCCCTCCTCGTCATGGAACGCGCCGGGATGATGAAGATGGCCACCGGTGAGGGTCCCCCCCCTCCGGCAGGGTGCCGGAACAGGGTCCCGATTGGTTTTTGGTGGCTCTGGAGGTTTTGCGGCGGCGGAACTCCTGATCTGATCTCTGTTCTGGAAGTTTTAGGGTACGTGGAGTTATATAGGCGGAAGAAGCACGTCAGGGGAGCCACGGGCCCCACGAGGCAGGGGCGCGCCCTAGGGGGGTGGGAGCGCCCCCCACCCTCGTGGCTTCCTCGTTCCTTCCTTGACGTGGGGTCCAAGTCCATCCGGTAGCTTTCCTCCCAAAAATAACTTCTCCAGTTGATTTCGTTCCGTTTTGACTCCGTTTGATATTCCTTTTCTTCGAAATACTGAAGTAGGAAAAAAAACAGCAAATCTGGGCTGGGCCTCCGGTTAATAGGTTAGTCCCAAAAGTAATATAAAAGTGGAAAATAAAGCCCAGTATTGCGCAAAACAGTAGATAATATAGCATGGAGCGATCAAAAATTAAGATACGTTGGAGACGTATCAAGCATCCCCAAGCTTAATTCCTGCTCGTCCTCGAGTAGGTAAATGATAAAAAAGATAATTTTTGATGTGTAGTGCTAGTTTGCATAATTTCATTGTAATTCTTCTTAATTGTGATATGAACATTCAGATCCGAAAGATTCAAGACAAAAGTTCATACTGACATAAAAATAATAATACTTCAAGCATACTAACTAAGCAATTATGTCTTCTCAAAATAACATGGCCAAAGAAAGTTCATCCCTACAAAATCATATTGTTTAGTCATGCTCCATTTTCGTCACACAAGAATGCTCTCATCATGCACAACCCCGATAACAAGCCAAGCAATTGTTTCATACTCCAGTAATCTCAAACTTATAAACCTTCACGCGATACATGAGTGCGAGCCATGGATATAGCACTATGGGTGGAATAGAATATGATGATGAGGGTTATGTGGAGAAGACAAAAAAGGAGAAAGTCTCACATCAATGAGGCTAATCAATGAGCTATGGAGATGCCCATCGATTGGTGTTAATGCGAGGAGTAGGGATTGCCATGCAACGGATGCACTAGAGCTATAAATGTATGAAAGCTCAACAAAAGAAACTCAGTGGGTGTGCATCCAACTTGCTTGCTCACGAAGACCTAGGGCACTTGAGGAGGCCCATCGTTGGAATATACAAGCCAAGTTCTATAATGAAAAATTCCCACTAGTATATGAAAGTGACAACATATGAAACTCTCTATATGAAAAACATGGTGCTACTTTGAAGCACAATATATGAGACTCGCTATGGTGCTACTTTGAAGCACAAGTGTGGAAAAAAATGATAGTAGCATTTCCCCTTTTTATTTTTTTATTTTTTTGGGCCTTCTTTTTTTTTCTTTGGCCTTTCTCCTTTTTTGGGGACAATGCTCTATTAAATGATGATCATTACACTTCTATTTATTTACAACTCGATACCAGAACAAAGTATGACTCTATATGAATGCCTCCGGCGGTATACCGGGATATGCAATGAATCAAGAGTGACATGTATGAAAGTATTATGAACGGTGGCTTTGCCACAAATACTATGTCAACTACATGATCATGCTAAGCAATATGGCAATGATGAATGTGTCATGATAAACGGAATGGTGGAAAGTTACATGGCAATATATCTCGGAATGGCTATGGAAATTCCATAATAGGTAGGTATGGTGGCTGTTTTGAGGAAGATATAAGGAGGTTTATGTGTGAAAGAGCGTATCATATCACGGGGTTTGGATGCACCGGTGAAGTTTGCACCAGCTCTCAATGTGAGAAAGGGCAATGCATGGTACCGAAGAGGCTAGCAATGATGGAAGGGTGAGAGTGCATATAATCCATGGACTCAACATTAGTCATAAAGAACTCACATACTTATTGCAAAAATCAACAAGCCATAAAAAACCAAAGCACTACGTGCATGCTCCTAGGGGGATAGATTGGTAGGAAAAGACCATCGCTCGTCCCCGACCGCCACTCATAAGGAGGACAATCAAAGAACACCTCATGTTTCAAATTTGTTACATAACATTTACCATACATGCATGCTACGGGAATTGCAAACTACAACACAAGCATTTCTCAAATTCACAACTACTCAACTAGCACGACTTTGATATTATCACCTCCATATCTCAAAACAATTATCAAGCATCAAACTTTTCTTAGTATTCAACACACTCATAAGAATTCTTACAAATCTTGTATGCTTAGCATATTAGGATAATTTAAGAAAATTACCATGCTATTTAAGACTCTCAAAATAATATAAGTGAAGCATGAGAGTTCATCTATTTCTTCAAAATAAAACCATCATTGTGCTCTAAAAGATATAAGTGAAGCACTAGAGCAAATGACAAACTACTCCGAAAGATATAAGTGAAGATCAATGAGTAGCCGAATAATTATGCAACTATGTGAAGACTCTATCAATTTAAGAATTTCAGATCTTGGTATTTTATTCAAACAGCAAGCAAAGCTAAAGAAAATAAAACGACGCTCCAAGCAAAACACATATCATGTGGTGAATAAACATATAGCTCCAAGTAAAGTTACCGATGAACGAAGACGAAAGAGGGGATGCCTTCCGGGGCATCCCCAAGCTTAGGCTCTTGGTTATCCTTGAATATTACCTTGGGGTTCCATGGGCATCCCCAAGCTTAGGCTCTTGCCACTCCTTATTCCATAGTCCATCGAATCTTTACCCAAAACTTGAAAACTTCACAACACAAAACTTAACAGAAAACTCGTGAGCTCCGTTAGAGAAAGAAAACAAAACACCACTTCAAGGAACTGTAATGAACTCATTCTTTATTTATATTGGTGTTAAACCTACTTTATTCCAACTCCTCTATGATTTATAAACTATTTTACTAGCCATAGATTCATCAAAATAAGCGAGCAATACAATGAAAACAGAATCTGTCAAAAACAGAACAGTCTGTAGTAATCTGTATCAAACGTATACTTCTGGAAATCCAAAAATTCTAAAATAAATTGGTGGACCTGAGGAATTTGTCTAGTAATCATCTGCAAAAATAATCAACTAAATAGCACTCTCCAGTAAAAAGTTCTAGCTAATCTCGTGAGCGCTAAAGTTTCGGTTTTTTACAGCATGATCATAAAGACTTCACCCAAGTCTTCCCAAAGGTTCTACTTGGCACAAACACTAACTAAAACACAAAACCACATATAAACAGAAGCTAGATGGATTATTTATTCCTAAACAGAACCAAAAAGCAAGAAACTAAAATAAAATTGGGTTGCCTCCCAACAAGCGCTATCGTTTAACGCCCCTAGCTAGGCATGATGATTTCAATGATGCTCACATAAAACATAAGAATTGAAACATAAAGAGAGCATCATGAAGAATGTGACTAGCACATTTAAGTCTAACCCACTTCCTATGCATAGGGATTTTGTGAGCAAACAACTTATGGGAACAACAATCAACTAGCATAGGAAGGCAAAACAAGCATAACTTCAAAATTTTCAACACATAGAGAGGAAACTTGATATTATTGCAATTCCTACAAGAATATGTTCCTCCCTCATAATAATTTTCAGTAGCATCATGAATGAATTCAACAATATAGCCAGCACCTAAAGCATTATTTTCATGATCTACTTGCATAGAAATTTTACTACTCTCCACATAAGCAAATTTCTTCTCATGAATAATAGTGGGAGCAAACTCAACAAAATAACTATCATGTGATTGAAAACTAAGATCAAGATGACAAGTTTCATGGTTATCATTATTCTTTATAGCATACGTGTCATCACAATAATCATCATAGATAGGAGGCATGCTTTCATCATAATAAAATTTGCTCATCAAAACTTGCGGGACTAAACATATCATCTTCATCAAACATAGCATCCCCAAGCTTGTGGCTTTGTATATCATTAGCATCATGGGTATTCAAAGAATTCATAGTAACAACATTGCAATCATGCTCATCATACAAATATTTTATGCCAAGCATTCTATGTAATTCTTCTTCTAGTACTTGAGCACAATTTTCCTTCCCATCATTTTCACGAAAGACATTAAAAAGATGAAGCATATGAGGCATCCTTAATTCCATTTTTTGTAGTTTTCTTTTATAAACTAAACTAGTGATAAAACAAGAAACAAAAAGATTCGATTGCAAGATCTAAATATATACCTTCAAGCACTAACCTCCCCGGCAACGGCGCCAGAAAAGAGCTTGATGTCTACTACGCAACCTTCTTCTTGTAGACGTTGTTGGGCCTCCAAGTGCAGAGGTTTGTAGGACAGTAGCAAATTTCCCTCAAGTGGATGACCTAAGGTTTATCAATCTGTGGGAGGCGTAGGATGAAGATGGTCTCTCTCAAGCAACCCTGCAACCAAATAACAAAGAGTCTCTTGTGTCCCCAACACACCCAATACAATGGTAAATTGTATAGGTGCACTAGTTCGGCGAAGAGATGGTGATACAAGTGCAATATGGATAGTAGATATAGGTTTTTGTAAACTGAAAATATAAAAACAGCAAGGTAACTAATGATAGAAGTGAGCACAAATGGTATTGCAATGATAGGAAACAAGTCCTAGGGTTCATACTTTCGCTAGTGCAAGTTCTCTCAATAATAATAACACAATTGGATCATATAACTATCCCTCAACATGCAACAAAGAGTCACTCCAAAGTCACTAATAGCGGAGAACAAATGAAGAGATTATGGTAGGGTACGAAACCACCTCACAGTTATTCTTTTCAATCAATCTGTTGGGCTATTCCTATAAGTGTCACAAACAGCCCTAGAGTTCATACTAGAATAACACCTTAAGATACAAATCAACCAAAACCCTAATGTCACCTAGATACTCCAATGTCACCTCAAGTATCCGTGGGCACGATTATACGATATGCATCACACAATCTCAATTCATCTATTCAAACCAACACATAGAACCTCAAAGAGTGCCCCAAAGTTTCTACCGGAGAATCACGACGAAAATGTGTGCCAACCCCTATGCATAGGTTCATGGGCGGAACCCGCAAGTTGATCACCAAAACATACATCAAGTGAACCACATGATATCCCATTGTCACCACAGATACACCCGGCAAGACATACATCAAGTGTTCTCAAATCTTTAAAGACTCAATCTGATAAGATAACCTCAAAGGGAAAACTCAATCCATTACAAGAGAGTAGAGGGGGGAGAAGAAACATATGATCCAACTATAATAGCAAAGCTCGCAATACATCAAGATCGTGCCAAATCAAGAACACGAGAGAGAGAGAGAGAGAGAGATCAAACACATAGCTACTGGTACATACCCTCAGCCCCAAGGGTGAACTACTCCCTCCTCGTCATGGAGAGCGCCGGGATGATGAAGATGGCCACCGGTGAGGGTTGCCCCCTCCGGCAGGGTGCCGGAATAGGGTCCCGATTGGTTTTTGGTGGCTCTGGAGGTTTTGCGGCGGCAGAACTCCCGATCTGATCTCTGTTCTGGAAGTTTTAGGGTACGTGGAGTTATATAGGCGGAAGAAGCACGTCAGGGGAGCCACGAGGGACCCACGAGGCAGGGGGCGCGCCCCCCACCCTCGTGGCTTCCTCGTTCCTTCCTTGACGTGAGGTCCAAGTCCATCCGGTAGCTTTCCTTCCAAAAATAACTTCTCCAGTTGATTTCGTTCCGTTTTGACTCCGTTTG
This sequence comes from Aegilops longissima, assembly GCA_021605205.1. Classification (NCBI taxonomy): domain Eukaryota; kingdom Viridiplantae; phylum Streptophyta; class Magnoliopsida; order Poales; family Poaceae; genus Aegilops; species Aegilops longissima. The sequence goes on along the minus strand of CM038676.1, from coordinate 356,051,609 downwards.
ATATTCCTTTTCTTCGAAATACTAAAACAGGCAAAAAAATAGCAAATATGGGTTGGGCCTCCGGTTAAGAGGTTAGTCCCAAAAGTAATATAAAAGTGGAAAATCAGTCCCAATATTGCCCAAAACAGTAGATAATATAGCTTGGAGCAATCAAAAATTATAGATACGTTGGAGGCGTATCAAGGCGGCCACGAGGCAGGAGGTCGCACCGAGGGGGTAGGCGCGCCCCCCACCCTCGTGGGACCCTCGTAGCTCCACCGACGTAATTCTTTTGCCTATATATACTCTTATACCCTAGAAACATTAGGGTCGGCACGAAACCACTTTTCCACTGCCGCAACCTTCTGTACCCGTGAGATCCCATCCTGCGGCCTTTTCCGGTGATCTGCCGGAGGGGGAATAGATCAAGGAGGGCTTCTACATGAACATCATAGCCTCTCCGATGAAGCGTGAGTAGTTTACCACAAACCTTCGGGTCCATAGTTATTAGCTAGATGGCTTCTTCTCTCTCTTTGATTCTCAGTACAAAGTTCTCCTCGATGTTCTTGGAGATCTATTCGATGTAATACTCTTTTGCGGTGTGTTTGCCGAGATCCAATGAATTGTGGATTTATGAACAAGATTATCTATGAATATTATTTGGTTCTTCTCTGAATTCTTATATGCATGATTTCATATCTTTGCAAGTCTCTTCGAATTATCGGTTTAGTTTGGCCTACTAGATTGATCTTTCTTGCAATGGGAGAAGTGCTTAGCTTTGGATTCAATCTTGCGGTGTCCTTTCCCAGCGACAGTAGGGGCAGCAAGGAACGTATTGTATTGTTGCAATCGAGGATAAAAATATGGGGTTTATATCATATTGCTTGAGTTTATCCCTCTACGTCATGTCATCTTGCTTAATGCGTTACTCTGTTCTTATGAACTTAATACTCTAGATGCATGCTGGATAGCGGTCGATTTGTGGAGTAATAGTAGTAGATGCAGAATCGTTTCGGTCTACTTGAGATGGACGTGATGCCTATATTCATGATCATTGCCTAGATATTCTCATAATTATGCGCTTTTCTATCAATTGCTCGACAGTAATTTGTTCACCCACCGTAATATATGCTATCTTGAGATAAGCCACTAGTGAAACCTATGGCCCCCGGGTCTCTTTATTATTATATTGCATCTCTTTTATTTACATCGCATCTCGTTTACTATTTTTTAATCTTTACTTTCCAATCTATACAACAAAAATACCAAAAATATTTACTTTACTATCTTTATTAGATCTCACTTTTGAGAGTGACCGTGAAGGGATTGACAACCCCTTTATCGTGTTGGTTGCAAGGCTCTTGATTGTTTGTTTAGGTACTAGGTGACTTGTCCATTGTCTCCTACTGGATTGATACCTTGGTTCTCAAAAACTGAGGGAAATACTTACGCTACTTTGCTACATCACCCTTTCCTCTTCAAGGGAAAACCAACGCATGCTCAAGAGGTAGCAAGAAGATTTATGGCGCCGTTGCCGAGGATATCTACGCCAAGTGAAAACATACCAAGTACCCATCATAAACTCTTCTCCCTCGCATTACTTTATTTGCCATTCGCCTCTCGTTTTCCTCTCGCCCACTTCTAAAACGATTTTTGAAAACCTTTGCCTTTTCTTGGCCCCTCTTCCGTTCGTCTCTTTTTGCTTGCTTATTGTGTTCCTGGGTGTTAGTGTGCCTGTTTGCTTTGATGGCGCTGCCAAAAAGCGTTGATCCTCACCTTAGAAGGTTGGAAGAAATTGATAACAACGTTAGAAGCTTTATGACTTTGCAATTTGAGCATAATAATTTCTTCAGAAACGAGCTTAAGGAACAAAAAAGTTTTATGGAGTACATGAATAAAGAGCTTGATGATATGTCGAAGGAATTTTTTGGTTTGAAATCTCAGTTTGCTCATCTTGAAAATTTAGTAGGCCAGATTTCGGATAAGCAAGCCACCTTAGTCAATAAGATGGCTGCTAAACCGGAAGATCTAGATGATAATAATGATGAAGATCTAAAAGTGATTGATGTGATTCCTATTAAATCTTTGTTTCCCAATATGAATCTTGATAAATATGGGACTGGAGATGAGTCAGCTTTAGTTAAAAGGCGTCCCAATGATTCGGAGTTTTGAGATCTTGACGCAAAAATTAATAAAAGTGGGATTGAAGAGGTCAAAACATTACATAGCAACGAACCCACTATTTTGGATTTCAAGGAATTTAATTATGATAATTGCACTTTGATAGATTGTATTTCCTTGTTGCAATCCGTGTTAAATTATCCTCATGCTTATAATCAAAATAAAGCTTTTACTAAACATATCGTTGATGCTTTAATGCAATCTTGTGAAGAAAAGCTTGAACTAGAAGTTTCTATCCCTAGAAAAATTTATGATGAGTGGGAACCTACTATTAAAATTAACATTAAAGATTATGAATGTTATGCTTTATGTGATTTGGGTGCTAGTGTTTCCACGATTCCAAAAACTTTGTGTGATGTGCTAGGTTTCCGTAAATTTTATGATTGTTCTTTAAATTTGCATCTTGCGGATTCCACTATTAAGAAACCTATGGGAAGGATTAAGGATGTTCTTATTATTGCAAATAGGAATTATGTGCATGTAGATTTCATTGTTCTTGATATAGATTGCAATCCTACATGTCCTATTATTCTTGCTAGACCTTTCCTTAGAACGATTGGTGCAATTATTGACATGAAAGAAGGAAATATTAGATTCCAATTTCCGTTAAGGAAAGGCATGGAACACTCTCCTAGGAAGAAAATTAAATTTCCTTATGAATCTATTATGAGAGCCACTTATGGATTGCATACCAAAGATGGCAACACCTAGATCTATTCTTGCTTTTATGCCTAGCTAGGGGCATTAAACGATTGCGCTTGTTGGGAGGCAACCCAATTTTATTTTTGTTCTTTACTTTTTGCTCCTGTTTAGTAATAAATAATTCATCTAGCCTCTGGTTAGATGTGGTTTTATGTCTTAATTAGTGTTTGTGCCAAGTAGAACCAATAGGATCTTCTTGGGTGATAGTTGTTTGATCTTGCTGAAAAAGACAGAAACTTTGTGCTCATGAAAATAATTGTTAAAAATCATCAGAACGTGATAAAATGCTAATTATTTAAGCAGTAGATTAATATACAAATTATCCAGGTTTTCCTAGTGTTTCGGAATTTTGGAGTTCCAGAAGTATTCGAACAAATCAGATTGCTACAGACTGTTCTGTTTTTGACAGATTCTACTTTTCGTGTATTGTTTGCTTATTTTGTTGAATCTATGAGTACTATCGGGGGGGGGGTATGAACCATAGAGAAGTTGGAATACAGTAGTTTTAACACAAATATAAATAAAGAATGAGTTCATTACAGTACCTTAAGGTGGCGGTTTATTTTCTTATACTAACGGAGCTCATGAGATTTTCTGTTGAAGTTTTGTGTTGTGAAGTTTTCAAGCTTTTGGGTAAAGATTTGATGGATTTTGGAATAAGGAGTGTCAAGAGCCTAAGATTGGGGATGCCCAAGGCACCCCAATGTAAAATTCAAGGACAACCAAAGCTTGGGGATGCCCCGGAAGGCATCCCCTCTTTTGTCTTCGTCTATCAGTAACTTTACTTGAGGCTATATTTTTATTCACCACATGATATGTGTTTTGCTTGGAGCGTCTTGTATGATTTGAGTCTTTGCTTTTTATTTTACCACAATCATCCTTGCTGTACACACCTTTTGGGAGAGATACACATGAATCAGAATTTATTAGAATACTCTATGTGCTTCCCTTATATCTTTTGAGCTAGATAATTTTGCTCTAGTGCTTCACTTAATTATATCTTTTTAGAGCACGGTGGTGGCTTTATTTAATAGAAACTATTGGTCTCTCATACTTCACTTATATTATTCTGAGAGTCTTTTAGAACAGCATGGTAATTTGCTTTGGCTATAAAATTAGTCCTAATATGATGGGCATCCAAGATGGGTAGAATAAAAACTTTCATATGAAGTGCATTGAGTACTATGAGAAGTTTGATTCTTTATGATTGTTTTGAGAAATGAAGATGGTGATATTAGAGTCATGCTAGTTGAGTAGTTGTGAATTCGAGAGATACTTGTGTTAACGTTTGTGATTCCCGTAGCATGCACGTATGGTGAACCGTTATGTGATGAAGTTGGAGCATGATTTATTTTTTGATTGTCTTCCTTATGAGTGGCGGTCGGGTACGAGCGATGGTCTTTTCCTACCAATCTATCCCCCTAGGAGCATGCACGTAGTACTTCGTTTTGATAACTAATAGATTTTTGTAATAAGTATGTGAGTTCTTAGTGACTAATGTTGAGTTCATGGATTATACACACTCTCATCCTTCCACCGTTGCTAGCCTCTCTAGTACCGCGCAACTTTCGCCGGTACCATAAAACCACCATTTACCTTCCTCAAAACAGCCACCATACCTACCTATTATGGCATTTCCAAAGCCATTCCGAGATATATTGCCATGCAACTTTCCACCGTTCCTTTTATTATGACACGCTTCATCATTGTCATATTGCTTTGCATGATCATGTAGTTAACATCGTATTTGTGGCAAAGCCACCATTCATAATTTTTCATACATGTCACTCTTGATTCATTGCACATACCGGTACACCGCCGGAGGCATCCACATAGAGTCATATTTTGTTCTAAGTATTGAGTTGTAAGTAAATAAAAGTGTGATGATCTTCATTATTAGAGCATTGTCCCAGTGAGGAAAGGTTGATGGAGACTATGATTCCCCCACAAGTCGGGATGAGACTCCGGACGAAAAAAAGAGGCCATAAAAAAGGGAGAATGGCCCAAATAAAAAATGAGAGAAAAAGAGAGAAGGGGCAATGCTACTATCCTTTTTCCACACTTGTGCTTCAAAGTACCACCATGATCTTCATGATAGAGAGTCTCCTATGTTGTCACTTTCATATACTAGTGGGAATCTTTCATTATAGAACTTGGCTTGTATATTCCAATGATGGGCTTCCTCAAAATGCCCTAGGTCTTCATGAGCAAGCGAGTTGGATGCACACCCACTTAGTTTCGTTTTGAGCTTTCATACACTTATAGCTCTAGTGCATCCGTTGCATGGCAATCCCTACTCACTCACATTGATATCTATTGATGGGAATCTCCATAGCCCGTTGATACGCCTAGTTGATGTGAGACTATTTTCTTCCTTTTTGTCTTCTCCACAACCACCATTCTATTCCACCTATAGTGCTATGTCCATGGCTCACGCTCATGTATTACGTGAAGATTGAAAAAGTTTGAGAACATCAAAAGTATGAAACAATGATTGGCTTGTCATTGGGGTTGTGCATGATTTAAATATTTTGTGTGATGAAGATAGAGCATAGCTAGACTATATGATTTTGTAGGGATAGCTTTCTTTGGCCATGTTATTTTGACAAGACATGATTACTTTGTTAGTATGCTTGAAGTATTATTATTTTTATGTCAATATTAAACTTTTGTTTTGAATCTTCCGGATCTGAACATTCATGCCACAATAAAGAAAATTACATTGATAATTATGTTACGTAGCATTCCACATCAAAAATTCTGTTTTTATCATTTACCTACTCGAGGACGAGCAGGAATTAAGCTTGGGGATGCTTGATACGTCTCTAACGTATCTATAATTTTTTATTGTTCCATGCTTTTATATTATCTGTTTTGGATGTTTAATGGGCTTTAATATGCTGTTTTATATTATTTTTGGGACTAACCTATTAACCAGAGGCCAGGTGCCAGTTTCTGTTTTTTTGTGCCTATTTTAGAGTTTCGCAGAAAAGGAATACCAAATGGAGTCCAAACAGAATCGAACCTTCTGTAAGATCTTTCCTGGACCGAAAGCAATCCAGAAGACTTGGAGTTGAAGTCTGGAACGCCACGAGGCGGCCATGAGGTAGGAGGGTGCACCCAGGGGGGTAGGCATGCCCCCCACCCTCGTGGGCCCCTCGTTGCTCCACCGATGTACTTCTTTCGCCTATATATACTCTTATACCCTAGAAACATTAGGGGGAGCCACGAAACAACTTTTCCACCACCGCAACCTTCTGTACCCATGAGATCCCATCTTGGGCCCTTTTTCGGTGATCTGCCGGAGGGGGAATCGATCATGGAGGGCTTCTACATCAACACCATAGCCTCTCCAATGAAGCATGAGTAGTTTACCACAGACCTTCAGGTCCATAGTTACTAGCTAGATGGCTTCTTCTCTCTCTTTGATTCTCAATACAAAGTTCTCCTCGATGTTCTTGGAGATCTATTCGATGTAATACTCTTTTGCGGTGTGTTTGCCGAGATCCAATGAATTGTGGATTTATGATCAAGTTTATCTATGAACAATATTTGGTTCTTCTCTGAATTCTTATATGCATGATTTGTTATCTTTGCAAGTCTCTTCGAATTATTGGTTTAGTTTGGCCTACTAGATTGATCTTTCTTGCAATGGGAGAAGTGCTTAGCTTTGGGTTCAATCTGCCGGTGTCCTTTCCCAGTGAGAGTAGGGGCAGCAAGGCACGTATTGTATTGTTGCCATCGAGGATAAAAAGGTGGGGTTTATATCATATTGCTTGAGTTTATCCCTCTACGTCATGTCACCTTGCTTAATGTTACTCTGTTCTTATGAACTTAATACTCTAGATGCATGCTGGATAACGGTCGATGTGTGGAGTAATAGTAGTAGATGCAGAATCATTTCGGTCTACTTGAGACGGACGTGATGCCTATATTCATGATCATTGCCTAGATATTCTCATAATTATGCGATTTTCTATCAATTGCTCGGCAATAATTTGTTCACCCACCATAATATATGCTATCTTGAGAGAAGTGATGACCCACAAGTATAGAGGATCTATCGTAGCCTTTTCGATAAGTAAGAGTGTCGAACCCAAGGAGGAGCAGAAAGAAATGATAAGCGGTTTTCAGCAAGGTATTCTCTGCAAGCACTGAAATTATCGGTAACACATAGTTTTGTGATAAGGTAATTTGTAACGGGTAACAAGTGATAAAAGTAAATAAGGTGCAACAAGATGGCCCAATCCTTTTTGTAGCAAAGGACAAGCCTGGACAAACTCTTATATAAAGGAAAACGCTCCCGAGGACACATGGGAATTATCGTCACGCTAGTATTCATCATGCTCATATGATTCGCGTTCGTTACTTTGATAATTTGGTATGTGGGTGGACCGGTGCTTGGGTGATGTCCTTCCTTGGACAAGCATCCCACTTATGATTAACCCCTATTGCAAGCATCCGCAAATACAAAAGAAGTATTAAGGTAAACCTAACCATAGCATGAAACATATGGAACCAAATCAGCCCCTTACGAAGCAACGCATAAACTAGGGTTTAAGCTTCTGTCACTCTAGCAACCCAGCATCTACTTATTACTTCCCAATGCCTTCCTCTAGGCCCAAACAATGGTAAAGTGTCATCTAGTCGACGTTCACATAACACCACTAGAGGAAATACAACATACATCTCATCAAAATATCGAACGAATACCAAATTCACATGACTACTTATAGCAAGACTTCTCCCATGTCCCGAGGAACAAATGTAACTACTCACAAATCATATTCATGTTCATAATAAGAGGGGTATTAATATGCATAAAGGATCTGAATATATAATCTTCCACCAAATAAACCAACTAGCATCAACTACAAGGAGTAATCAACACTACTAGCAACCCACAGGTACCAATCTGAGGCTTTGGGACAAAGGTTGGATACAAGAGATGAACTAGGGTTTTAGAGGAGATGGTCCTGGTGAAGATGTTGATGGAGATTGACCCCCTCCCGATGAGAGGATCGTTGGTGATGACGATTGCGATGATTTCCCCCTCCCGGAGGGAAGTTTCCCCGGCAGAACAGCTCTGCCGGAGCCCTAGATTGGTTCCGCCTCATGGCGGCGGTGTTTCATCCCAAAAGCTTGCTTATGGTTTTTTCCAGGGTAAAAGACTTCATATAGTAGAAGATGGTCACCGGAGGCCTGCCAGGGGGCCCACGAGGTAGGGGGCGCGCCCAGGGGGGTAGGGCGCGCCCCCCACCCTCGTGGATGGTGGGTGGCCCCCTCTAGTACTTTCTTCGCTCAGTATTTTTTTATAAATTCCAAAAATAACTTGGAGTTTCAGGACTTTTGGAGTTGTGCAGAAGAGGTCTCTAATATTTGCTCCTTTTCTAGCCCAGAATTCCAGCTGACGGCATTCTCCCTCTTCATGTAAACCTTGTAAAATAAGAGAGAAAAGGCATAAGTATTGTGACATAACGTGTAATAACAGCCCATAATGCCTTAAATATCGATATAAAAGCATGATGCAAAATGGACATATCAAGTAGCCACTAGTGAAACCTATGGCCCATGGGTCTCTTTCTTATTATATTGCATCTCCTTTATTTACATCGCATCTCATTTACTATTTTGCAATCTTTACTTTCCAATCTATACAACAAAAAATACCAAAATTATTTACTTTACTATCTTTATTAGGTCTCACTTTTGCGAGTGACCGTGAAGGGATTGACAACCCGTTTATCGCGTTGGTTGCAAGGTTCTTGATTGTTTGTGCAGGTACTAGGTGACTTGTGCGTTGTCTCCTACTTGATTGATACCTTGGTTCTCAAAAACTGAGGGAAATACTTACGCTACTTTGCTGCATCACCCTTTCCTCTTCAAGGGAAAACCAACGCATGCTCAAGAGGTAGCAACCCATGATTTGTTTTGCCGTGCCTCTTCACAGGGGGAAACCCATGATTTGTTTTGTCGAGTCCCTTTTGTAGTGTAGTGAGAATATGTCCAATTTTAATTGCTATATCTGGTTGTTTGCAGTATGCCTTGTTTATTTCAGTTGTTCACAATGTGATGCTCTATATGGGCAATTATTTACTATGCAGTACATTTCATCAATCCTGTTTTAAACATACCGATAGGAATGCATATATTTTCTTGTTGTTAAGCTTGTTATAGCTAGAATATGCCTCTTCTAAAGTTTTCTGATTATTCGGTTGTTTGTAGTTAGCATATGTCCAGTTTCAAATGCTATCTTTGGTTGTTTGTAGTATGCCTTGTTAATTCCAGTTATCCACAACGTGATGTTCTATATGTGCAAGTATGACTGTGCAGTTCAATTTCATAAGTACCAGTTTCAACAAAATACCACTATGAATGACTACATTTGGTTGCTGCATCTTGTAGTTAACACGCCTTTCCATTTTTATTTAACAATAACCAGTGTACTTAGACCGGCACAATACCAGTTTGAATGACTATGTTTGCTTGTTGTTAAATGTTAGGTCTGTTGAAGTTAACACACCTTTCCACTTGTTTTGCTTTACTAGTGTGCTTAAACCTGCACACTGAAGCTATCTTTTGGAGATTATTTTGTCTGCCATGGATAATATTGGTTGATGTTTAGCCTATTGTGCTTAACATGCTTCTCGATGTACCTACACATGACAATTTTGGGAACTACTGCTGTTTTCCATCGAGGTTAGTTTCATCCCATGGCTTATATCTGCTCACTGTTCAGGATACCGGTAGCTGGTACCATATAGGTCGGGGGCTGATAAGGGACTAATTGGTGAATCAGACTTTTAACTGAATATATCTGGAACCCATTTATCGTTAGGTTAACTAGGGCCATATGTAATATATCTGAGGCTACATAGCAACATGCACTGTACTTAATGTCTAAATATGCAATCCTAGGCTACATAGCAACAAGCATGAGTGTTACATTAATGTTCTAATGATGTCTAGATATACGTAGAAGAGCAGCAACAACAACAACAACACAACCCTGTTTGGATACTCAACTTAGCTAGAGGTTAGAGTTAGTTTCTAGCTCATGACTAACCCTGAACTAACTCCATCCAAAGAGTTGTTTGGATGGCAGGGTTAGATTGACAATAAATGCACTAGGAGAACTAGCTCCAATTAGCACCTCTTGGGTTGGATAGTTTTGTTGGGTGGGTTATAGATGCAACTAGCTCAAACTATCCCTCATGTTTAGATATACTTTAGGGCTATTTGAGCCCGAACTAGCTCAAACTAACTGTAACCCATGGATACAGCAGCAGTTAATCAGCCAATAATTTGTAAGAATGCACTAAACTCCTTCCGGCCCATAATATAAGATGTTAATTCATCTAATATGTGAGTATATTGGATGTTATAAGATACTCCCTCCGTTCCTAAATATTTGTCTTTTTATAGATTTCAAATGGACTACCGCATACGGGTGTATATATACATATTTTAGAGTGTGGATTCACTCATTTTGCTCCGTATGTAGTCACTTGTTGAAATGGCTAGAAAGACAAATATTTAGGAAAGGATGGAGTATTATAAGAGAGTGTTGTACTACATCATTGTGCAATTGTTGTTTCGGTTCTAATATTAACTTAGTGTTTTTAGGTACATATGTCATTGGTAAACATCCGCGCTTCGACCCTTTCTGTGTATGGGGCAATGAGATATCGATGAACCAGCATCAAGTGAGGAAGCTGATAAAGATTGTTAGTAAAATGGGTCCAAAAATGGAAATTAAACTATTTGTTTACACTTTATCCAAGACAACAGCGAACTGCAGGATGGTAAGTAAGAACTTTTCAACCTTCTTTTTACTGCCCATAATGAGTTGTGTTAGATGACAATGTCTGAATCTTTTTCCTGTGCAATGGATGTCAAAGCAGTTTACTCAAGATTACCTCTCAAACTACATGATTGGTGGGCATGCAAAGGTTAAAGTATTTCTACCAGAACACGATGATTATCTAGATGTTTTCATGAAGACCGTGAAGGGGCGGTCATCCATCACAAGGGGTTGGACTAGAGTCGTGCGTGCCTTCTGCATGGAGAAGGGCACAATATGGGCATTCCAGTTCACCTTATTCAGCAACCAGAATGTATTTCACCTCTTTCTTTACCGTCTTTAATAGTACAAGTATACAACTATGGTTCACCATTCTTTATTTGGTTCTTATGTAATTCTTGAACATATGTACCTATGAATCGAATAATGCATTGGTTGTCTGAACCTGATGGATATGAATAAAGCTGTAGCATACATTCAAATTCAAATCCGGCACAATTTGAAATAGCAGCAATTAAATTATGGTGAAATTACGCTCTCTAGGTTGTTACGGCGCACACGGTTGGTAAAACACAAACGTTTGCGATATACACCATAATCCGAGACGGTTCACAAAGAGGAAACGAGTGCAAGCATGCACACAGTTGCCGTTTGCAAAGCGTGTGCGATGTCAGACAATATCACAAACGGTGTGGGCAAACTAAAAATTTGTGTTAGTTGCCTTATCTTACATGATTCGCAACCATGAACTGTTTCTGATGAAGTATGCATCATAAACGTTGCACCACAGAATAGCGTGTGTGATAGTTGTCGTGTACGACGATGTTACAACGGTCTGACTTTCGTAATCCGGTCCGACACTTGTACTACGATTAGCTAATCTTCTTAATAGTGAACCGTTTGGGCCGCGCATCATACACGTATTATAATAGTGAACCGTTTGTGATGGGCCGCGCATCGTAAACGTAACACCATAAAATACCGACTGGCGATGGCAATGCAAGCAGAAACGAGTAGGAGTACTATAGGGTCCCTATCCATAATGGTTTCTGGGTCGTGTGGGAAGGACCCCCCCTATCGCCATCACTCACTAGGCGATGGTTCCAAATGCCATCACGGAAAGGGGTTAAAAACTGTTTGTATAGCAACGACACATACTAGTGTTTGTGCTACTTCTGGCAGCCTCTCCTCTACCGAGCACGCTCAGTAAGAGGCAGGGGAGGAGGGGGATCCTACTGATGAGCTGGACAAATGCAATATGGTGCCTGCCGCTGATGCACGTTCAGCGACGCTTGCCAGCTCGAACGCCCACTGTCGCTCCAGACGGTCCCTCTTGAAGCGGCCAGACTGCTCATAGATCTCCTGATTCCTCGCCTCTGCGTCGGTGTGTGCTGCGGCCACGGCTGCAGTAAGGCTCTTTGCATGCTCGACGAGGTGCTCCTCCTACTCCTGCAAGAACTCGATGTAGCGCGCAAGGTCGCTGATGCACGTGCGGGCCTCCACCTCCGCCTCCCTCCTTCGGACAGCGGTGACGGAGCGGGAGATGATCCCTGCGGTCGACGGTGGGCTGGCCGCCACGGCGGCCGACGATGGGGTGGCGGCCATGACCACCACCTCCCGCCTTCGGGCCGCGGTGACGGAGCGAGTGATGGCCATGGTGGCCAGCAGTGGGGTGGCGGCCATGACGACCACCTCCCGCCTTCGGGACACGGCGGCGGAGCGAGAGATGGCCCTGGCTTTCGATGGTCGTGTGGCGGCAACGGCGGCCGGCAACAGCTGTCGATGGGCACCAGCGGTGGAGCGTGTGGTGGGTGTTCCGCGCACACCCAACAGGGACACAACGCGCACTATAGTACGCCGGGGACTGCGCCGCCGCCACGGTGTAGCCTCCCAGCTGGAGCTGTCCTCTGATGAAGGCGGAGTGGCTGAGCGACAACGACGGACCGGTGCCATTGGCGATTGTGGGAGAAGCAGATGAGATAAGCTACAGGGAGGGAGGGGAAAATGTGACGCAGGACTCGCCGGTCATGAGGGTTTATATAGCAGGCCGGTAAGCATTGGGATTTTGGGGGATTTCACCGAGTCGGGCGGGAAGCTTGCGCGGGAGCCTGCGAGGTTGCGCGGGAACGGGCTCACCGATGATTCATTGGCACCTACTATACCCCGTCCTGGTTTATAAGTAGGATTTAACTAGTAAAATACGAATGCATATCGCCAAAGATTATATCATTGGAGTCGTATTTGAACATAGTTTCCAGCTACACAATTTTTGTAACATGCATTAACACTTTTTTTGTTAAATTTAAGGTTATATACCAGCAAGCGTTTGCCCGCAACACACATGGCTTATTCCATCACAAAGAGCTCGGATGGATCAACTGTATGCCACGTATCGCACACGCAACTCTAATCTGATTCGTGCTTGATGTCTCCGACATCGCTTGCATAGTTCCTCTTATTTTCCACCTATCACTATGCCAGCCTCTGCTCGCGTCCCTCGGCAAGCTCTGCTCGCCGTTACGTGCCGCTGCATGCTCTGCTCGCGTCCGTTGGCGCGCTCTGCTCGCGTCCGTCGGCGCTGGGCTTGTGTACACCTTTTCCTTGCGTGTTCAACTGCTATATGCATATATATATATGGTTGCTCGCCATTGAGGCGGCCGCGGAGCGCTCTGCTCGCGTCCCTCCGTGCATGCTCTGCCAGCGGTTGGGCGTGCACACGATCACGTCGGAGGCCCCATATGCATGTGATTGCGCCGCGCGCGTTGCCACGTGATGCAGCTACGTGCAGCACGATGGAGTTACGCGCTGCAAATTAGAATTGCCATTAGGGCCTGCCAATATTCCTGGTTATCCGGCTTCCCCTTTAATTCCCGCGGCCATTATAACCTTAGTCTCTTCAACCTTTCGATCGCGCCCCACACCACAACAAGCACACCCACGGCGACACATAGAGAGGGGATGTCTAGCAGCGCTCCAATGGAGTTCGGCGAGCATAGAGTGGAGACCCACGCGAGGGAGACAGATCTCTCGGTGGTGTACACCATCGACCCGGCCATGGTGGACGACTACATCAACAGTGTTGAGCAGTTGCTTGCTCGAGGCAAGTACAACGTGGTCGGCATCAACCTCCAGTACACCGTCGGTCGTCCCGACATAGATCAGAAGGTTGTCGTCGCCCAGTTGTGCGTGCGCCATCATGTCCTCATCTACCACTACTGCATGGCCACAGAGCCTTGTGACCGTTTCAACAGGTTTGTCAACAGCACCGACTACAAGTTCGCCACGGTGGAAACCAAAGACGATGTAAAAGCGCTCAGTGTTACGGGCTTGGCTTGCAAGAACCTTGTCGAAATCCATGACCACTATAGGGTCTGGGGCAGCACGAAGAAGGACTCCCTGGTCGAACTCGCCTCGGCCATCATCGACCCCTACTATGAAAAGATGAAGCAGGATGCCCAGAGAACAAGTCCCGTATCCTGGCACAGGGCCTGGATGCGGCAACTGGATGAACCTCAACTCAGGTTCACGGCCAAGAGCGTGTACACATGCTACGAGATGCACAGGCGGATCATTGACATGAGGAAGTGTCTCGTTACCCAAATCGACGAGCCCGGATCGAGCCACAAGTAGAGCAAGCGTCACAAGAAGTAGATGATGATCAGATGATCATTTATGCTAGTTAATCATGCATGTAATATATAGTTTACTTTATTGGTGTGTGAAAATGTCATGTGTGTAGTAGCCACCTATGTAATTATGCATGTAATAGTTTACTTTGATGTGTGCAAACGCCACGGTTGTAGTAGCCATCTATGTAAGTGGTTGTTTAATTTGGTTATGCAACCATGTCCTTATAAGTGTGTATATAATGTTGTTGTTCTATATACATTCCCATCGCACAACACACACGTCTTATTAGCAGCAACTGTATGTGTTATTACCGCTCTTCACACACATTTCTGATTACAGACATGTTTGCCGCGTACCACACACATCTTGTTATATTGAACCATTTATGTTCTCTTGTGTCAACACAAACAGTTCATCTGAGTGAACCGCATGCTGTATATCGCACACACCTTGATCTGGCTGACCGTTTATTTTGTGTTGCCTAATCACAAACAGTTCATCCGAGTGAACAATATGCTGTATATCGCACACGCCTTCATCTGGCTGCCCGTTTCTTTTATGTTCCCTCATCGCAAATGGTTAATTCAACTGAACCATATGCCTTGCATCGCATACGCAACTAAAATCTGAACCGTGTTTTATGCATCCGTCATCGCAAACGTTTTGCACCTTTTTTGACGGGTTTTTTACACCACTGTTTGCGATTATTGCATCACACATAGTTTCGTCGAAGGGTCTTTGATCGTAGTGTCGCGTTAGCAGCATCCTGCAGTAGTGGAAGACTCACCTAAAAGGAGAAGTAGAAGGGATGAATCACCTAATAGAGAGAGAAGGAGTAGAGATGATCGTTATGAATGAAGACCCTCTCGAAGAAGTAAGCATTCAGAAAGGAAAGACAAGTCATCAAAGAGCTACACAAGACGAAGACATCAAGCTCATGTTGGTGAATGGGTTTTTAGCTCCGACTCCGACACTCACACCGAGAGAAGCTATCACTCCAACTCTGACTATACTCAAGATGAAGGTGTTCCCAGTCTTGCACTAGTGTCATCCAACTCCCATGACATATTTGCTTCACCAAATGAAGGAACTGGAAGATGCTTCATGGCTAAAGGCCCCAAGGTATCACACCTCGAGTATCTTGATTTCAATAGTGATGAAGATGATTTTCTAGGTGATGATGATTTTCTTGTCAATAAAACTATAATTGTGAGCTATAATGAACTTGCTTGTAATCATGATAGTCAAGATGAAACGAATGACAATGCTAAGGAGGATATTTAGCGTCTAACTAAAGAACTAAACACACTTAAGTTAGCTCATGAAACAACTCAAGAGGATCATAGAGAGCTCCTAAGAACTCAGGAGAAGCTACGCTTCGAGAAGCTAAATTTAGGGCAAGAGCATGAGTTTCTAGAAGCAACCAATGATGATCTTTGAAAGAAGAGTTCTTCTTACATTGCCAAGCATCTCCTCTTGCCTACTTACATGCCACAAGTTGAACCTAGTAACAGGAGCAAGAAAGATTCTTCTTCTAGTAGTAACAATAACCATGCTAAATCCAATGTTGTTGCTTCTAGTAATTCTCTTGATTCTACTAATGATTCTCTTAGCCAAGTTACACTTGAGCAAGAAAATATCTTACTGAAGGGAATTATAGGGAAAGGTGTTTACAAGAGTCTTGCCAGGAGAAAGCAATTCGAAGAAATTGTACGCAAGCAAGGAAGACAACGGAAGAATCAAGGTGTTGGTTTTGAATGAAAGTTCAATGCCAATGGAATTGAATGGGAAGAAGATCAATACCCCAAGATGAAGTTTGTTCCTCAACAAGAGAAGTATGACCCCACTTCTTTTGAGGGAACACGAGCTCAAGATAATCTTCCACCACAAGACCACAAGCTAAAAAGCAAGGACAAGCTTCAAGAAGAGATTGACTCATTTGAAGAAGCACCTAAAGCCATGGTCAAATGGGTTCCCAAGACTTCGTCAAGCTCTACTTCATCAAGTTATACTACAACTCCAAGAATTCCCATCAAGTTGATGTGGGTCCCAAAGAAGAAGAACTATAGTGTTCTTCAGGGTGACTCTGCCACCATACTTCACTCATATTCATTTTGGCAAGGACTTGTGCAACCAACTTCCACATCTTGCACTAGTTCATGGAGTCACAAACCCTCTTGTTGGTAAGACAAGGGACAAGTTAACTCAATGCATTCATGGACATCATCATGTGTGCAATTGACTCTATGTCTATGGATATCCTTGTATGTTCCTGGACTAACCCATGTAGGTATTCAAAGTGCAAAATTCCAAAGGATTGCTCCAAACTCTTGATGGACTACATCAACATTGAGCATCCACATCTTCACTATCTACATGAAGTCATCATAGACAAAACTCAAGGTTATTTCATCCCTCTTTCGGGGGATATCACATCTAGGGGGGGTTTGGCTCTAAAAACTGAGCTAAAGCAACTCTAATGGTGTGAACACGTCAATGCTTTATGTAAAAGTGGTAACCCCACTTGTGCTTTAACGATAAGTATGACCTATGATCAAATGTTTTCATTTGACTCCTAAGTCAATATATTCATATATAGATGATAGATGCTAGAATTGGTTGTGCATGTTTGACACATGTTTCATTTGTTATCTTATTATGTGAGCATGTTGATTTGCATGTTTTCTTCATTCGAGGACATCAATTTGTTGTTTTGATTGTCTTGGTTTTTCTGGCCAAGTGGATGTACAAGAATGCCTAAGCCCCTCATCTAGCTATCTATGCTTTCTTGTCTCAAATTATGTTCCTGCTACATCACAAAATTTGAAGAAGTCATTTTCGGACCTTCCGGGTGAGGCGCACTCAGAGTCACCAATCTGAGAAGGACTGAACTCCAAAACCTTCTTTATGCATTTCGGTTGGACCAATCCACTCAAACTCGGTCATACTGAAATCATTTAGATAGATCTAGGTTTCGATCTCGGTGTCACCGACTTGAACCATTTCGCAGTCACCGATGTGCTATACTGCTTGTAGTTACACATACCATTGCCACCGAGTTGTTCCACTTTGAGCCACTGACAGCACACAAGTATATATATATATCCCCGCGGCCCGTATGTTGAAAATGTCTTCGAACATCACGACTCCGCGCCCCCATTGTTGTCGTCGCCTTGGTCTTTGGGTCGTCGGCCTTGTCTCCTGCGCGCCCTCGCTGCTGGAATCCATCGCCGTCAACGGGAATCTTCCTCGCCATTGCCGCCGTAGAGGATCTCCACCAAGTTAGGGTGAGATTCGACCCCGTGTTCTAAATTCAGATTCAATGCACGGATGGATAGCCATTATTCTTGCCACGGATTGAAACCTTCCTTTACACTAAAAATTCCGTAGATTAGATTCGAGCAAAAAATTTAGGTTTAAGTTTTCGCTGAATGCATCTTGGACTAACCGATTTGAAAATTTTGGAGTCACCAATTTCGCCTAGGCCATTGCACTAGTACGTCTTGGTGCCACCGAGAAGTACTAATCGGTGAGACCGAAAGTAAAGTTTCAGTGAAACCCTAGCATATCGGAGACACCGAGCAACTTTTTGGTGTGACCGAAATGGTGTGCCATGTTTCTGTTAAGTGCTTTGGTATCACCGAGATGATCAACTCGGTGGATCGAAATGCCTTCTGTGAAAACTTGAAACTAAGATTTGAACTCAATTTTCTTGAAAACTGTCTGGTTTTTGCGATGAATCATCCACTCTTCCCATAGCCATCTATTCACATGGTCAGCTTTGCAAGATGTTAGAGGCCAGTGATAGTCCTGAAGGCAGTTTCTATGAGGGAGAAAGGAGTTCTCCAGAGTTGCCCAAAGCTGCTACAAGGGCAAGAAATAAGAGAACCTCAGATGATGAGGACGAGGACTTTGTTTCTAGTGAAGCAACATCAAAGAAGAAGAAGACATTGCTTGCAAAGGAGTATGGCGCAACAACCATCATAAGACCATCTGCAAGCTCCAGGGAAAGAACTATTGTTAGGAAGGTTCCTTTGTCCAAGAAGGACAAGATCTATGAGGAGGAGCCCACAAAGAAAAAGAGAGTAAGGAAACAGTCTATGCATGTGGTTTTCAAACCCACTTCAATGAGGAGAAATGATATGGCTGAAAGTGAAGAGGAGGAGGAGGATCCAGTAGCTAATCCACCTCCTGCCAGGTCTCAAAAACTTATGGCAGATGCTATGAAGTCTGCTGCCCCCTCCAAGTTCAAAGCCAAAGCTCCAACACCCAAGAGGTCTACAAGAAACATTTCCGCTAGTGAGAAGAACAAGGCCTCACTGCCTGAAGCTGATGCTGATGATGAGCCACTAGTGCTCAGGAGGTTGAGGCCCAAGATAACAGATCATGACAACACACATCCAGTTGCTGAAAACATGATGCCGAGAAAGGATAAAGGTTTGCGCCTGTGGAGATTGTCTCATCCCTATGCTGTGAGGAGAAGGACTGCTTGTGACTATCGATTCCACACCAGAGAGCAACAAGACTTCTATGAAACAGTGTTGCTAGATAAGAAGCCTATTGTAAGTGATATGAAATGGGTTGATTGGAAGTACATTGATGCAAATGAAGAAAACTTCCCCCATGCTCATGAGAGCTTCAAGCTTGTTGGTGTAGATGCTTTTGTCGGGGAGAAGATTACAAAGTGGAATGATGAGATGATCATGCAATTCTACTCTACTTCTCATTTCTATCTAGATGGGAGGATAGTGTGGATGACCGAGGGAAACAGGTACAAGTCAACCATCTCTGAATAGGTTGCTCATCTTGGTGCTCCAGAAGAAGAAGAGAATGACATTGATGTATATGCTAAGCCCAAGATGGACCATAATTCCATGCAAAACATGTACAAGCCTATCCCTGCGAAAGATGTTGAGACACACAAATTTGGTTCAGTGAAGCACTCGCTAGCTGGTTTGGCCATCATCAACACTATCTTGAGGCACACTCTTTTGCCAAAGTCTGGAGATGACAAGATGATTCGTGACCACCCCATTTCCAACCTCAAGACAAAGAAATATCACACGACTTATCTGTTAGAAGCAGCCCTGAGGATTGAGCAAAGTTTGGCCAACCTCACCAAGAACCAGGAGAGCTTAGAGTGGGTAGTCGAGGCCAAGATATATGATCTTGATGTAAAGATCACAGACGTTCAGTTAGTTGTGACAAAGCTGAAGAATGATGTTGATGCTGCTTGAGCTGCTGCACAGAACAGTGGAGATGACAAACCGACGACAGACAAATTCCAGACAGTGGCTAGCGCACCCAGGTCTGCTGTACTGCCTGATGAAGATACGGGGACTACAATCTCTGCACATGATGCTCCTTCATCAGTGCCACCTCTAGTATCTACTCCACCAGCCCAGCAGACACCTACCGAAGCTTTCGCGGACACACTTTTCTCCCTGCCATCTGTCGGCGTTCTGGGAACGGGGGTCCCTAGACTTGCCTGCCTGCGGCCTGCGGCGTGCCTCAAGTGGGGGCCCATCGCGGCCCAGCTTCATCATCTCAAGCTCAAGACCCTCGCGAGGGGCCAAGCCTCGCGGGGCGAACGACAGGAACCATCCTCAGGAACAGCCTCATCAGGCAGGCTCGCGAGGAGGCGGAGAGATCAAGGCAGGGTAGCTCATGAGGGTGCCCTATGAAGCAAGCCATGACGATCGAAGCCAGGCGGGCGCCGGCCCGTGTAGTGTCCTCATTTCCCCTTTGGTGCAAAGGAGGCAAGCACAGGCCAAGGCATCAGGCAAAGGTTACCGCTTCGGTGCAACAAGACCAAGACCAGCAGAGCGGCAGGAAGAAGGTCATCGTGGAGCCCAGGACGGCGTCACCGTCAGAGCCTTTGGCAGCCGAAGACCAACTTTAGTCAGGATAAGTGTACTAGATGTTCCCCTTCAAAATAGCCAATTGTTGGCACCCTTCCCGCTCATTATTTGGGAAGAGGCCCAGGGCCTCCCTCTATAAATAGAGCTAGCCACCACAGAGTAGAGGCATCTGGAAGAGACCCATCAGATAGAGCCCTAGCAGAGAGAGTGAGAGAGAGAGGCGATCAAACTCACCCAAGCAGTTCAGCGCATCAGCCCAAGAACACCCCTCGCAAGGCTATTCTTCCTTTGTACTGTTCATCATCAGCCCACGAGGCAATCCACCACACCACACACTGGAGTAGGGTATTACACCACACCGGTGGCCGAACCAGTATAAACCTCGTGTCTCTGTGTTGTTCATCGTTCGTAGTTTAGATCCCTCGCTAACCATTCACGCATGAGCTGGTAGGGGAAAGATCTCCGCGCGCACCCCAGTGTTCGAACCTCAAGGGTCAGCCTGAACCCGAAATCTGACATTTGGCGCGCCAGGTAGGGGTGCGCTGGAATCTCTCTTCCGCTGGTCGTGTGTGATCTTCCGTTGTGTCCATGGCTGACGCTCGCCGAGCTCGCGCCGAGCGCCGGGCTGCTCGTGCCGCTCGAGTCGCCCAGACGGCTCCCGTCGATGGACACCCCCGTCGTTCCCCATCGCCTGCCGCCAACGACGCCACCGGCCCGGTGAGGAACGAGCAGCAGGCCTCGTCCCAGCATCCATCGATGAGGCGAGAATGCCGCACCGCTACTCCTTCGCTCGCCCCAGCTGGTTCTTCGTCCCGCGTGCACCACGCTCCCATGGAGGCTCGAGCCGCGATCATCGCGGCAAACGAGCTCCTGCGCTACCGCCCCGTCGACGACGTCTATGAGGAGTGGCTCGACCGCGTCGCCGAGCTCGTCTGCACCGCAGGGGGCTCCCCCGCGCCGTCCCTCTCGATGCCTTGCACCGCACCACGCGCGGGAGGCAGGGAGCCGGAGGTGCCCCCGCCACCTCCTTTCCAAGAAGGCGCCCTGGCTCCAAGGCGCGTGGCCCCAGGTCGAGACCCTCCGCGCCCGGCACCCGCGCACCAAGAAAGGAGCTGCCAGGAGATCCCTCGTCCCCAAGAAGGTGCTCGCGTGCTCCCAGCACCGGAGCGCCGCGACCGCGCTCCAGCGCCACCGCGTCAAGATCCCGCGCAGCTCCAGGCAGCGGTGCGCGGGAACCCACAAGAGCAAGCTCCACATCAGCAGAGAGCCCCGGTGGCCATGGCAGGCTGCCGCACCTTCACCGCTGAGCTACGCAGCGTCGCATGGCCCGGCAAGTTCAAGCCAGACCTGCCTCCTCGCTACGACGGCACCGCCGACCCTGCGGAGTTCCACTACAAGAAATATGTCAACTTGTGACCACCACTATTGGTCACTGAAAGGTCATGGTTTTTCATTTGCGACCTTTTTGTGACCAAAAACAGAAGGTCAAAAGCTGGCGGTCGTAAACTGACTATAGCGACCTTTCTTCTGGAATGGTCGTGGACATTTATGACCAAAATACGTCTACTGTGGCGTTTTGGTCACTAGCAACCTCCCCAGGCCACGTAGGCATCCAGCGTGGCAATCTGATGTGGCACAAGATTCAGCCCAGTCCAATTCGATTTTCTACAGTGGCCTAGCCCAACAATTCGGCCTATTTGTGTTTTTTTTCTCATATTAATTTTTGCTAGGTAGATGGGCCAAGCCCAACAATTAAGCCTTCTCATTTTGGGGCCGTGGCCTTTTCTGCTAGAAAGTTTTAGTTTTTTGTAATATAAAAAAGGTCCACTAGTCAAATGGGTCCCAAATGTCAGGTCCAGGTACGTGGGTCCCAGCTAGCAAGTTCTTATTCTTCATATTTCAGTTTAGTAGTAAATAAATAACCAGTATTTAAATTGGCACAAATAAAACACACACATAATACTCCAAATATTATCAGCCAGATTCAGTACAGAGCTCCTATTGTACAAATAACATATACTTTAAAAGCTCTACACATAATAAGCTCTAACATATACAAGCTCTACAAGCTCTACACGTGATACATTTACAAGCTCTATACATATACAAGCTTACAAGCTCTACAAGCTCTACAAGCTGCCCTGGTGTTAACCCTGGTGCTCTTCAATCTTCTTCAACATGGAGCTCCTTCGGTAGCGAGCACAAACTGGGCACCTGCATCATCACAGGAAGGCAATTTTAGATCATAAAACCGAATGTTCCAAGCACAGTTTAGAGAAAAGAACCAAGTAAATTTGCCCTCAATCATGCAAACAAAGTTTAGAGAAAACCAAACATGAACAAGCACTTATTATGCAGTTTTTAAAGTTTTTAATACATTTATTTTCTGTTAGCAAAACTGAATATGCTACTTCCTGATTCATGGCTGCATAGTCCAGCTAGCTACACCAGCTAGCTACACCAGTTTGCTCTCATGCAAAAATTAGAAAGAAAAAAAGAACAACAAATAAATCAACACTGATTTCTCTAACACATACAGTAACCTCGGTGAGAAGATCATTAGCTTCCTCGCCCTGCAACCCTCCGCCAGCGCTGCGGCTGCGCTCCTCCTGCAGCTCGAAGTCGGTGAGGCGAAACCCCTTCCTGCGCAAGTACCGCTGCATGCCTTTCAGCAGATCCTCTTCTCCCCCGCCGTCCATCCCTGAGCTGGCGCACATGCATGTAACATTGACAAATAACAGGTGGCCAAACTGGACCAAAACAATATCAAGATTTAATGCTTATTATTATGAATACGACCTAGAATTCTGCACCGAGCTTAAAACTTGAGGATGTCGTGTCAAGTGTTATGCCTAATCAAATCAAGACATGGCTAACATGTGAATCTGAGTAGACATGCAATTACTCCCAAATAGATCAACCTTTCTTTCTCCAACATGCACTACGTGTCATTGTATTACACCCTAGAAGTAGATGTTCCAGTAGAAGTTGATGCTTGGTTGCAGCAACTAGTAGAGCCCGACATCCAACCCAAATCATGGCCAAGGCCATGAAGGAGCTACACCAGAGAAGAAGGAACGGGGAGGAGCTCACCAGAGGGAGGTTCTAGCTGTAGCGGAGGCTCAGCCACACCACGGCTGTGGTGTGACCATCACCACATCCGGAGAGGGTCTGAAGCCGCCAAGCACCACTGCGGCGACCAGGCAAGCGTCGAGCACAGTGGCGCCACCCCGGGACATCACCGCAGACATCTCCAGCCTCCCCTGTTTCAAGAAATGTTGAACAACTTTATCAGACTCGATCAATTCTCAAGAAACCACCTTCATCGTCGAGACACATACATAAATATAGGAAGCAAAAGAAGAAGAAACAGAGGCGGGGACCTGGTCAATCATGGGCATGAGTACTAACTATACTATAGAAGCAAAAGAAGCATATATATATATATATATATATATATATATATATATATATATATATATATATATATCCTATTTCTTCCACAAAGTGTGTATATAGATAGGTCAGATTTTTCAATGCATTGTTGTGTAAAAAACAAATATGTTGTTGAGGAATTTGATTAGATGCGTGCATGCCTCATTGGTATAGCTTTGCAGCATTGGGTCACCAGAATACCACAGATACCCAGAGCTACTACAGTGGATCAACACAACATATTTCTATGAGATCCAACACACTAACATATAGCTCATTTCAGGAACGCTCGAAATCTCCCGAAAGCATCAGAGAACAGATTTATCACAGAGGAATATAGCAATGCAACATTACTACTAATGCTCCACTTTCAGCCAGCAAGCAATCAAATGCCCCACAGCCTACAAACTAAGCACTGTCTACCACCAAATTTGGGAACAAGGAGGTCTCGTGGCATCAAAACTAAAGTGACACTAGATGATACAAATCGATCTCACCGCTCGCCCACCTGCTCGATGAGCCTGTGCACGGGGCTCCCGTTGGAGGTGAGGTTGGCGGTGTCGCGGTACGAGTCCCTGAACAGCCTGAGCAGGTCGAATCTGTTGGTAGCAGTGACTCCTTGGAACAGCTGGGATGTTAGTCCAACCGCCATCTTAAGCACGGAAGGAATGCAAAATGTTCACATCAAATGACCGAGCTTCAATCAGCAGCTCCTCATCTCTTAGTTGTGCTAGTTTATGACCCTGAAAATAAATAAATAAATAAAAGGAACATCATGAGCTTTCTTTTATAGGCTTGGCTATTTGATAAAATTATGGGTTCACAATACACAAAGTTTTCTAGATATTGAAGCTATAGCAGTTGTTCCAACAGTGAGAAAGAAACCCAATCAACAGAAAACCCATGGGAATATGAACTAATAATGTGGTTTGTAGTTACAAAACAAAAGTGATATGAGATTAGTGCATATTTTTTTGAAATGTACAAAGACATCACAGGAGTAAGTGTACAGCCCAAGTCCAAGCAAGGGAAACCAGAGTCAGCAAGCAGACTCAACTAGCACTAAGTAGAGCCCAAAAGACCATATTATTATTACCAAATCCGATGCTAATGTATTGTAATTTCTTAGCTCTTTCGTCACCCAACTTCAGTTAAGGAGAACAATGTTAAGACACTTGTGGGCAGCTCGCATACATCCTTAAAAGTTAAAACTGAAGTGCAGATAAGAAGACCGGATTTCAACACCTACGGCTACCTTATTATACATACTTAAAAAAAATACGACCCTGTTGGTTTGACAGCAATGGGGATCGGGGGTATCGGAAGAGTACGGGCGAGTTAGGGTTCATCACCAGAGGAGGAGGGGGGAGCCAAGGTCGGCGCAGATCTCCCCCGCTCCGGGGTAGTCCAGCAGAGCCGGCTGCTACGGGGAGGGGGCTCCCTTGGGGGCGGCGGCGCGGCAACTCGTACACGTAGACCCTGAGCGGGCGGGCGCTGCCGGCCACGCGCCCCGAGGGTCCCCGTACAGCCGGGACTCCTCCTACCTCCGGATCGCGGCGTCGAGGTCCTCGGTCGCCGCGGAGGAGGCGGCGGCGCGGTGGGGGGAGTCGAGGAAGCGATCGAGTGAGGCGACGAAGGAGGTGGTGGCACTACTAGGGTTGGAGGGCGGGCCGACGACGGGGCGCGGCGGCGAGGGGGAGCGGACGAGGAAGTAGACGGCAGAGAAGACGAGGAGGGCGCTGACGGCGAGCAGGCAGCGTGAGGTTGGACGCGGCGGACCTCCACATTGACCGGAGAGGAGAAGAGGCGGGGCTCCAGCCGGCGGCTGCCTCGACCGCGGTGGCTCCTCCGCACTCACCGGAGAGGAGACGAGCAGTGGCACCTGCGGCAAGGAAGAAGGCCGGTGGAAGAAGAAGGGGTGTGGTTGGGGGCGTGGGCGCGGGGCATGGGTGGGAGGGAGAAGGGGCAGCGGCGGCTGGAGTGGGAGGGAGTTAGGCGGGACGAGCGACGAGTGAGGCATTAGGGACGGGTGGGTCGGCGGTGTGGTGGTGGTGCGGGCGGGCGGTGGGATCTGAATCGGGGCGGGAGGTAGGTGGCGGCTGCAGTGGATCTAAATCGAGGCGGGAGGTAGGTGGCGGCTGCGAGTGGATCTAAATCGGGGGCGGGAGGTAGGTGGCGGCTGCGAGTGGAGTTAGGGTTTGGTTGGCCTGCTGAGAGGTGAGCGAGAGACGTTGGATTCGTCTAGTGTGGACGGTTCAGATCACATAGAGTGGGGTGATCCGTGAGAAGTGTTCTGATTGGTCCGAGAATCTGTGATTTAAAATAATTTCCAAGTACTAAAGATAGAGATATTTTGTGAAGCAACTATCAAAAATATTTTGCAAAAGGGCATTATACAAATTTTCACTCAAGTTAGACCACATTTTATGGATGAGCACCAATTTGTATGCATTTCTGATCTTTCTAGCTATTTTTAATCATTTTTCGAGTGTCCAAACTGAGTTTTTTTGTGAAGGACCTATAATATATTTGTTGCAAAATTGGACCAAATCATTTTTATGAAATACTAGGCCATATTTAATGCACAATTGACCAAATTACTATGTGTAAAAAGTTTTGATACACCTATGGTGAAAAAGACAAATTTTCGCCGATTCAGTTGGAAGCGGGTCAAATTTGAACTGCGGCTGCCTCATAGTTTGCTATTTATTTTTTAGAAAAATCATTTCTAGGCACAAAAGTATCTATTTAATCAGAGAAACACCAAAATAATTCCAAGATTCAACCACTACCTAGGAACGGTCATTCCCGCTGTTTTGACCACATTTTGAAACGGGCATAAAAAATTAAAAATATTAAAAAATTGGAAAACCTTCGCATTGTGTCATCATATATGACCAAGTTACCAGGAAAAATAATAAACTCGTAATACGGCAATTAATATAAAAAAGCATTCTCAGAAACGAGATATCATCTATGCAGATCAATGGCTTTCAAGCTAGATGATCAATATTATGGCCACATTCATTGCCTAGTTTCTTCAACTGATCTCATATTGTGCACAAGGGTGCATATTGAAATGGCAAACAATGTTGCCTAAGGAAATTTTCATTTTCTTTGGACGAAAATGTCATTTTCCATTTTTTTGAGTGCCCCAAATGAGGGTTTTTTGTGAAGAACCTACCAAATAATTGTTCCAAGATTGGACCAAATCATTTTTCTAAAATACTAGGACATATTTAATGCACAATTGACCAAATTATTGGGTGTAAAAAGTTCTGATCCACCTCTAATGAAAAATACAAATTTCCGTCGATTCAGTTAGAAGCGGGTCAAATTTGAACTGCGGCTGCCTCATAGTTCGCTATTTATTTTTTGCAAAAATCATTTTGTCGGATTTCGGGTTCCGGCAGACCCTTAAGGTTCGAACTCTGGGGTGCGCGCGGAGATCCAACCCTCCACCATCTCGTACCTCGCCGAATCGCAAGGACCTAAAACTACTAGCAAGAACAGCACAAGAGACGCAAGATTTATACTAGTTCGGGCCACCGTTGTGGTGTAATACCCTACTCTAGTTTGTGGTGTGGTGGATTGCCTCTGGGGCTATTGAGGAACAGTACAGGGAAGAACAGCCTCGCGAGGGTCTGTTCTTGGTGGGTGTGATGAACTGCAAAGTGGTATCCCGTCGCTCTAGCTTGAGGATCGGGTCTCTCTCTCTCTCTGGATTCCAAATGCCGGATCCCCCTCTCTGGATGTGGCTACTCCTATTTATAGGCGAAGGCCCTGGGCCTCTTCCCAAGTATTGAGCGGGAAGGGCGCCAACAATTGGCCATTTTGAAGGGGAACAGCGGGTACACTTATCCTCGACTAAAGTTGGTCCTCGCCGCCAAAGGCTCGTGATGACGCCCGCTTGGGCTCCATGATGATCGTGCATTCTAGCCGCTGGGGCTGGTCTTGGTCTTGTTGCTTCAAACGGATGCCTTTGCTTGAT
This sequence comes from Aegilops longissima, assembly GCA_021605205.1. NCBI lineage: Eukaryota > Viridiplantae > Streptophyta > Magnoliopsida > Poales > Poaceae > Aegilops > Aegilops longissima. The sequence goes on along the minus strand of CM038676.1, from coordinate 356,024,026 downwards.
GCTCTCGCCGCACTTGCTCCCTTTGCACCAAAGGGGAAAGGAGGACACTGCGCGGGCTGGCGCCCGGCTGGCGCCCTTGGTCGTCATGGCTTGCGTCATGGGCACCTCGCGAGGTACCCCGCCTTGAACTCTCCGCCTCCTCATGAGCCAGCCTGACGAGGCCGTGCCTGAGGAAGCTCCTTGTCGTCCGCCCCGCGAGGCTTGGCCCCTCGCGAGGGTCTCGAGCTTGTGTTGATGAAGATGGGCCGTCCTGGGCCTCCTTTGAGCCACGCCGCAGCCGCAGGCAGAGCAAGTCTGGGACCCCGTTCCCGAACACCGACAGAGCCCCCGCCTGGCGCGCCGAACTTGGCCGAGCGAGAGAGGAGAAAGGGCAAGTCTGCGGCGTCCAGAGTCCTAACAGCCCGAGGCCTTGGGCGGACGTGGCGGTTGATTGGACGTGGGCGGCACTGTCCCCCACCTCCTTATTTCGTGCCTTGCTAGGCGGACACGCTACTTGCACACATCCATTCCCCTCTCTGCTGCTTGCGCTCCGGTCCTTCCCCTCTCGAACTCCACTTCCATTTCCAATCCGAATCTCCCCCCTTCGATCGCCATGGCTCCGACGAAGAAGGGGAAGGGGAAGAAACATGTGCCTCCGCCTCGCTCGCCGCCGCCGGCGGCCTCCGCTGTCGACCCGTCAATCATACTTAATCTAGAGGGCTTGGGCAAGGTCAGTTCGGCTCTGGCTACCTCCTTCAACGAATGCGGGAGGACGACGGCTTGGCCCGCATCCCACTTCTCCATCGACAGGATAGTCACTGAGGTCCGGTATTTCGCTGACGCCCTGTAGGCGGGGCTCGTTCCCCCCTTCTCTGATTTCTTCAATGCCGTGCTTTCCCACTATCAGATCCACATGATGCATCTGGGTCCTGAGTCCATTACTCTCCTCTCGGTCTTCGCCTTCGTTCGTGAGGCAATGATGGGCATCCTTCCCTCGGCTGCCTTGCTGCGCCACTTCTTCTCTCTATGCCTTGTCGACCCCACTCAATGCTCGGCTTGCGTGAGCTTCGTCGCCGCGCCCGAGACAGTGGCCTCAGGGATTGACTTTAGCTTGCCTCCGCCCGCGGCTGAGTTCTGCTAGAGGTGGCTGTACGTGGATGTGGGGGTGCCCAGCCCCCTGCTATCGGGGCCAACCTCGCCTATTGTCCCCAATTCAGGCTGGGGCCAGGAGACGCTTTCAAGCCCTCGACTCATCTTTGTGCAGGCGCCGCCGCGTTCTCGAGGTCGCTTCTTTGTGACAGCGCCCAAGGTGGTGAAGGAGTTCCTGATGCGCCGCATTGCTCCTCTCCAACGCCATTCCCACTGGATGTGGACCTTCAGCGGGCCTGGTGACCGTATGAGGCTCCAGGAAGAAGACCTGACGCCTGAAGCGCTAAGGAAAGTACTCCTGGTCCTGACTGGCAACCCTAACCCCGGTGGCATCCGGCATGAGGGGGCCTTGCTGTACCTCTGCCGGAATAGGGGTGATTTGGTGAACCAGATGCCTATCTTCGATGAATGGGGGCTGCGCCCCGCTGGTTTCCAGGGGCCTCGCGAGAATCCAGTGGTGGTGACAGCCCTTCCAGTCGGCCAAGGCGGCTCCTCCTCAAGTGGTGGAGCAGGGAGGCACGAGCCGCCAGAGGCCGAAGGGACCCCAGTCGGGGTGACAGCGCCGGGCGATGCTCGTGAGGGGGCGGCTCCTGAGGCTCATGCCGCTGCGGCTGAGGGCGGCAGGCAGCCGCCCGCAGCGCCCGCGGATGGAGCCCCCGAGGCCCCTGCTGCTTCTCTTGGTGAGGCGACTAGCAGCCGCGTCGTGCAGACGCCCGACGCAAGTCGCCTTGATGCTTCTCCTCGCAAGGCAGGCTGATCCTGCGCGCCAAATCTTGGGCAGTTTCGCGTGAACTTGAGGCCCTCCGAAGAGAAGGGAGGCCTGGGCGATGATTACCCTTGTCGCCTCTTGCAAGCGCAGGAAGTGCCGCTCTCGATGAGTAAGCCTTCTCCTTCTCCAGCTCCAGATTCTTCTGCTGCTTGTACTAATCCCTGCCCTGCAGGCCCCTTCCTGCCGAGCTCACGGAGATGGGTGAGGAGCCGTCCTCCTCGGCTTCGCCCCCTCCCCCGTCCTTGAGTGCTCCAAGCAGTGGAGCCCTTGTGGTGAGGGCGACCGGGGAGGTGAGCTGTCCCGTGGCGCGTCGTGGCCCTGCGCGCCTCGCGATCCTTCCTCGCGAGCCTTCCCGAGGCACAGCTAGCCTGCCGTGGGCTTCTCGCCTGGTCGTGGACGGCGATTGGCTGAGGCGCTTCCTGCGCCCCTCGTCTGGGGATGGGCTGGCTCCAGGCCGGGCTTCTGGCGCGGCGCGCCCGGCTGTCGTGAGGGTGCCAGCCCCCAGCCCCCTGCCCGGAGGGGGAGTGTTGATTCGTGGCTCCCGGCGCCCGCCTTGGGCGGTTGATGGTGTGGAGGACGTGCGCGAGCGCGCTCGGGAGCGCCGCGCCCTTCGCCAAGGATTTCTTCGAAAGGCGGCCGACGCGGTGAGCCTTCTTGGTGAAGAGCTTGCTGACGAGGACGCGCGCCTTGAGGCCGAGGGCCTGCGCCTGGCCGCAGAGAGGCGCGAGCTAGAGGGTGCTGCCGCCCTTGCGCACCGCCAGCGCAATCTTGATGATGAAGAGGCCAAGGCGTCGCTGGCAGCCTCTCGGGAGGCCTGCTCTCGTGCCGTCGAGGAGGCCCGGGTAGCTAACAGGCGGCGAGAGGCGGCGGAGGAGCGGGCACGGGAACTCCTGGCCCGGTGTCACTCGTTGGAGGAGCAAGTGGAGCTGCACGAGGCAGCCCTTGCGTCGATGAAGGTGGCCTCCGGCGACTCGGCGGAGCTCCAGAAGTGTGAGGAGGCGCTGACGCTTGAAGCCGCCGAACGCGCGCGCGAGTACGAGCGCTTGGAGACGAGGGAGTGCTTGGCGAGTGGGCAGAGGATGAGGTTGCAGCACGGGAAGCCCGCGTCATGGAGGAGGTCGGACGCCGAGTGGCGGCGGCGCGCTCGAACCTCGAGCGCGAGTTTGAGGAGCGGTTGGGGTTGATCAAGGCCGAGGCTGAGGGCAGGACTGCGGCCTTGAGGGCCAAACTAGAGGAGGCGACGCGGCGGGCCGATGCTCTTCGTGCCGCCCTCGAGGTGGCGCAGAGGGAGTCCACCGCCTCTCAGGCCGAGGCGTTCCTTCTTCGCCAACGGGTGGAGGAGGCCGAGGCCGTAGCGCGCCAGAATGCGGACGAGATGCGTCAGCGGCGAATCCTGGAACATGAGCATGGTCCCATGCTCGCCACGCTCCGGGAAAGAGCTAATGCAGCCTTGCATAATATCTGCGAGGCGGCAGTAGGCGCGCCGCACGTGGTTAACTATGCCGGCAACCTTCAGTTCTTTACTGATGTGGTGGCGCGGCTGGAGGCGCGGTCGGTCAGGGCCGGCAGGTTGGTGGAGGAGAGGAGCCTTGCGCTGCTCGGGCGCGCCTTCTCTCGTGTCTTCAGCCATCTCCGGGACATGGACCCTCACTTCGATTTTGACGCAGCCATCGCCCCAGTTCCCCAGGCCGTCCGGGGCAGCCTGGCGCACTGGGTGGAAGACAACGTGGATGCCCTCGTCCGGGCCTTCACTTCGGACGACGACGGCATGGTCCGCCGATGAGGGTGGCATAGTGAATGGCCCAGACGCCGCCGACGATCACGCAGACAGCGACGGCGAGGCCAGCGACGCCAGCAATGGCTCGGGAGGTGTTCCTCAGGATGCATTGGGGGATTTGTCCAACTGATCATGTATTGTCCTTGTTCCATTACCCTGCATGAATAGAACTCAGGTTTTGGCCTGATGGAGGTGAGAGCATTTTGGGAGGGGGAGCCCCTCATGTAAAACTTGTGTTCTTCGTATTAGCAGGTGTTACATCGCCCATACGCCCGCGCCAAGTGGTTGGCTAAGCGGCGCGCTAGTTGGATGGTTTACCTTTGTTTCGTACGAGCCCCGAGATAGCCTGTGGGAGGCTAAGGCGATCTGAGTGTCTACTGATCAAATCCGTAGGACCTGCAGTAAAAACCCTCCGGAGAGGACGCGACGGCGACAGGCTGGACTGCGCGCGAGCTTGGCCTGGCCCTGCTCGCGAGGGGCTCGCGAGGGGAGGCAGCTGAGGCGGAGTTGTAACCGAAACGCGAGAGATTTGCTCGAACGAGACTAAGCACCCCTTCCCCGAATATGCGCAAATCTTCGAGCTCAAATTCAACTTAAATCCAATAGGGGAAAACGACAGCCAGAGGGAAAACCAATGAAAGTAGAAAAAGGCCGCGTCCGGCACCTAGTCTAGTCTTGGACGTCTTCTCACCAGCGCGGAGCTAAGTGTGCTGCTCTTGGGCGTGGGAGGAGCCCTGGGCCCGAGGCCGGCACCCCGAGACTCCGCGCGTGTACAGCCCCACTCATTATTACGTGAGAGTGTCACGGGCGGCGAGCTTCACAGGCATCGGGCCTTCTTCACAGTACCGCCTTGCTTCATATCGCCAGACGAGGGCCCCCTTTGCGCCACACTCTAGTGCCACCGATGACGACCGGAAACCAGGACGCCGGTGGGGTAGAGTGGTCGCCAGTGATTCCCCCGATGACCACGGGTCCTCCGCCAGGGGCAAGCCCTGAGGCACCTCCCCAGTAGAGGGCCTACCTCCCGAGAACGCCTTGCTCAACGCCGCGGTGGTGATGTCGGATCTCGGCCCTCTCGGCAGCCCTGCGCCGCCCCTCCCGAGTGGTAGGAGGCTGCGGAGCGGGCAGCCGCCGTCGTGGCGACCTGTACCTCCTGCGACCTATGGTTAGCGATGTTTGCTCTTGAGGAAGTAGCGGTACCCGATAATCGTCGCCCCGGCGTGACCAGTGGGACCGCCTCGAGACTCCTGGAAGAGCTGGCTTGGCGCCTCATCCCCAGTTGGGCTGAGGAGCAGTCTTGTTCTCCCTCATGCAGGTGCCCTTGGTCCATCATGTGGGCACGATTCTTCCGCACCGTCATCCCGAAGGCCACGCCAGTAGTGCTGAGCATGCCTTGCTGCTGCTCGCTTGATGCGCCCACCGTGGGGTGGTGGCGCAGCGTCCACCAGGCCGTGAGTTGCATCGAGTCCTTCTTCTCCATGGCCGGGCCGGGGCAACCTCGCCGCTTGGCCCGGCCGACAGCTTCGCGGTGCTGGAGTAGCTTTGGAGCCTGGGCGGCGTGGAGCCCCCGTGCGGGCTGCCCTCGGCCTGAGGTGGGAGTTGGGTGCAGAAGGGGTGAGCCCCCGAGGCGGCGAAGCCCAGGAGCTCCGCCACTCGCTCCAGCAGTACGTTGCGGCCGCTCTCCAGTAGCATGCACTGCAGAAGCTCTCGGGCCACTGTGAGCGCGGCCCTCGAGTTCGCCTGCTCCCGGCGGGCGACGGTGATGTGGTAAATGGCGTGGTAGGCTCTTTGCTGCCGACGCGCCTGCCGCGGTGTGAGAGCCGTCGAGGCCTGTCGCGTCGCCGCATGCCCGCAGCGCGCCTGCGGACCGCGAGCTGCACAGGGGCACGGGTCGCCCGAGGCTCTGCGTGCGGGCCACACCGCCTAAGGATCTGGGTTGCCCGCTGGTCGCGGGCATGGTGATGACGGCGCGACGGGACACGAGGTGGCGAAGGCAGATTCCGCGCACCTACTACCCGGCGCTCCAAATGTCGGATTTGGGTTCCGCAGACCCTTAAGGTTCGAACTCAGGGTGCGCGGAGATCCAACCTCCACCATCTCGCACCTCGCCCGAATCGCAAGGACCTAAAACTACTAGCAAGAACAGCACAAGAGATGCAAGATTTATACTAGTTAAGACTCATTGCTGTGGTGTAATACCCTACTCTAGTTTGTGGTGTGGTGGATTGCCTCTGGGGCTATTGAGGAACAAGATAGGAAGAACAGCCTCGCGAGGGTCTGTTCTTGGTGGGTGTGATGAACTGCTAAGTGGTATCCCGTCGCTCTAGCTTGAGGATCGGGTCTCTCTCTCTCTGGATTCCAAATGCTGGATCCCCCTCTCTGGATGTGGCTACTCCTATTTATAGGCGAAGGCCCTGGGCCTCTTCCCAAATATTGAGCGGGAAGGGCGCCAACAATTGGCCATTTTGAAGGGGAACAGCGGGTACACTTATCCTGACTAAAGTTGGTCCTCGCCTGCCAAAGGCTCTGGTGATGACGCCTGCTTGGGCTCCATGATGACTGCATTCCAGCCGTTGGGGCTGGTCTTGGTCTTGTTGCACCAAAACGGATGCCTTTGCTTGATGCTCTCGCCTGCGCTTGCTCCCTTTGCACCAAAGGGGAAAGGAGGACACTGTGCGGGCTGGCGCCCGGCTGGCGCCCTTGGTCGTCATGGCTTGCGTCATGGGCACCTCGCGAGGTACCCCGCCTTGAACTCTCCGCCTCCTCATGAGTCAGCCTGACAAGGCCGTGCCTGAGGAAGCTCCTTGTCGTCCGCCCCACGAGGCTTGGCCCCTCGCGAGGGTCTCGAGCTTGTGTTGATGAAGATGGGCCATCCTGGGCCTCCTTTGAGCCACGCCGCAGGCAGGCAAGTCTGCGGACCCCCGTTCCCAGAACGCCGACACATTTCTAGGTACATAAGTATCTATTTAATCAGAGAAACACCAAAAAAATTCCAAGATTCAACCACTAGCTAGGAACAGTCATTCCCGCCGTTTTGACCGCATTTTGAAACGGGCATAAAGAATTCAAAAAAAAAATCAAAAAATTGGGAAACCTTCGCATTGTGTCATTATATGTGACCAAGTTTCCAGGAAAAATAATAAACTTGTAATACGACAATTATTTTAAAAAAGTGTTCTCACAAATGAGCTATCACGCGTGAAGATTCAGGGTTTTCAAGCCAAATGATCAATCTTATGGCCACGTTCATGGCATAGTTTGTTCAAATGATCTCATATTGTGCACAAGGGTGCATCTTGGAATTCCAAACAATATTGCTTAAGGGAGTTTTTATTTTCTTTGCACGGAAAATTCATTTTACATTTTCGAGTGCCCGAAATAAGTTTTTTTGTCAAGGACCTACCATATATTTGTTGCAAAATTGGACCAAATCATTTTTATAAAATACTAGGCCATATTTGATTCACAATTGACCAAATGGTTGGGTGTCAAAAGTTTTGATCCACCTCTGGTGAAAAAGACAAATTCCTGCTGATTCAGCAGGAAGCGGGTCAAATTTGAACTGCAGCTGCCTCATAGCTTGCTCTTTATGTTTTCTAAAAATCATTTCTAGGTACATAAGTATCTATTTAATCAGAGAAACACCAAAAAATTCCAAGATTCAACCACTAGCTAGGAACGGTCAAGCCCGCCGTTTTGACCGCATTTTGAAACGGGCATAAAAAATTCAAAAGAAATAAAAAATTTGGAAAACCTTCGCATTGTGTCATTATATGTGACCAAGTTTCCAGGAAAAATAATAAACTTGTAATACGGTAATTATTTTAAAATAGTGTTCTCATAAATGAGCTATCAAGTGTGAAGATTCATGACTTTCAAGCCAAATGATCAATCTTATGGTCACATTCATGGCATAGTTTGTTCAAATGATCCCATATTGTGCAGAAGGGTGCATCTTGGAATTCCAAACAATGTTGCCTAAGGGAGTGTTCATTTTCTTTGCACGGAAAATTCATTTTCCATTTTCCGAGTGCCCGAAATGAGTTTTTTCTGTGAAGGACCTACCATATATTTGTTGCAAAATTGGACCTAATCAATTTTATAAAATACTAGGCCATATTTGATTCACAATTGACCAAATGGTTGGGTGTCAAAGTTTTGATCCACCTCCGTGAAAAGAAAATTCCTCACGATTCAAAGAGAAGCGGTCAAATTTGAACTGCAGCTGCCTCATAGCTTGCTCTTTATTTTTTCCAAAAATCATTTCAAGGTACATAAGTATCTATTTAATCAGAGAAACACCAAAAAAATTCCAAGATTCAACCACTAGCTAGGAACGGTCAAGCCCGCCGTTTTGACCGCATTTTGAAACGGGCATAAAAAATTCAAAAGAAATAAAAAAAATTGGAAAACCTTCGCATTGTGTCATTATATGTGACCAAGTTTCCAGGAAAAATAATAAACTTGTAATACAGTAATTATTTTAAAAAAGTGTTCTCATAAATGAGCTATCAAGTGTGAAGATTCATGACTTTCAAGCCAAATGATCAATCTTATGGTCACATTCATGGCATAGTTTGTTCAAATGATCTCATATTGTGCACAAGGGTGCATCTTGGAATTCCAAACAATGTTGCCTAAGGGAGTTTTCATTTTCTTTGCACGGAAAATTCATTTTCCATTTTCCGAGTGCCCGAAATGAGTTTTTTCTGTGAAGGACCTACCATATATTTGTTGCAAAATTGGACCTAATCAATTTTATAAAATACTAGGCCATATTTGATTCACAATTGACCAAATGGTTGGGTGTCAAAAGTTTTGATCCACCTCTGGTGAAAAAGACAAATTCCTGCTGATTCAGCAGGAAGCGGGTCAAATTTGAACTGCAGCTGCCTCATAGCTTGCTCTTTATTTTTTCCAAAAATCATTTCTAGGTACATAAGTATCTATTTAATCAGAGAAACACCAAAAAAATTCCAAGATTCAACCACTAGCTAGGAACGGTCAAGCCCGCCGTTTTGACCGCATTTTGAAACGGGCATAAAAAATTCAAAAAAATAAAAAATTGGAAAACCTTCGCATTGTGTCATTATATGTGACCAAGTTTCCAGGAAAAATAATAAACTTGTAATACAGTAATTATTTTAAAAAAGTGTTCTCATAAATGAGCTATCAAGTGTGAAGATTCATGACTTTCAAGCCAAATGATCAATCTTATGGTCACATTCATGGCATAGTTTGTTCAAATGATCTCATATTGTGCACAAGGGTGCATCTTGGAATTCCAAACAATGTTGCCTAAGGGAGTTTTCATTTTCTTTGCACGGAAAATTCATTTTCCATTTTCCGAGTGCCCGAAATGAGTTTTTTTGTGAAGGACCTACCATATATTTGTTGCAAAATTGGACCTAATCAATTTTATAAAATACTAGGCCATATTTAATGCACAATTGACAAAATGGTTGGGTGTCAAAAGTTTTGATCCACCTCTCGTGAAAAAGACAAATTCCCGCCGATTCAGCTGGAAGCGGGTCAAATTTGAACTGCAGCTGCCTCATAGTTTGCTCTTTATTTTTTCCAAAAATCATTTCTAGGTAAATAAGTATCTATTTAATCAGAAATACATGGTTTGATGGCGAGACATCGAGGTTTGTACGGTGGACGAGGGCCCCAACTCTAGAGCTGCCAGAAGCTCAAGATGTTCACTGCCAAGGTGGTCATCAAGTGACCGTGGCGCTGCCATGTGTTTCGGGCGGCCTAGGCATGTCTAGTGGGTTGGGCACTCCCTGGTAGGTGCTAGGAAGAAAATCACAACATAAGATTCTCACGAGGAGACCGATCGATGCTCAAACATGAATAAACAGCCAAGTGTTTGATTTGCGGTACGGGAAATGCACATGGCTAATGGCGTGATTTTTGGCTGAGGATGATCAGTTACTAAGAAGACCATCTTCACAAATTTTCACCTCAAAAGGAGGAGCCTAGGTAGTACTTGCTTTGCAAAGTACCACACTGGACATGAATACGAATGTTGAAGCTGGGCTCAAAATAATGAATGGATTGAGCTGGCATTTGGTGGAGGATGGTTATTTGGGCATAAGAAAGCACTGTAGAAAATGGATACCATTTGGACATGCCAAAGTGGTACTTCCTTCACAAAGTGTTGCTTTGAATAGGATAGGAAAATGAATATTGTTGAGTTATTTTTGAACTAGGCAAGGAAGGTTTTTGACATATTTGATGAAGATATGATCCAAACAATTTATGAGAATTTTTGGGGAATTTTTGGAATAACAGAAATATAGGTTGCTTCACAACCTAGGGCAAAAATTGACACATGGACATGACACATAGGCAAAACTGATGAGATGGCGCCTAGTCATCACAACCCACCACAATCTACAAGGCTATGACCATCTATATTGGTCGTTAACAACTAGAAATAAGGCAGCGGACCTGCACTGTTTGCTTTGTGACCATTTCATGTAAGGAAATTACGACCTTTCTGACCAAAATGGTCGCAATGGTTTAGGGTTTGGAGCCCCCGAACAGCTTTTGACCAATTGGTCTCAAATGGTCATAGATCTATGACCAATTCTTCCAGGGTCACTGACAGAAGGTCACAAGTTGACATATTTCTTGTAGTTTCCTTCAGCTCTACGAGCTGGGCATCGAAGCCGCCAACGGGGACGAAAAGGTCATGGCGAATTGGTTCCCCATGGCGCTGAAGGACGAAGTTCAACTCGGCTCCTCGAACTGGCTCCCAAAGACGATCTCCTCCTCGATGAGATGCGCACCTGCTTCATCGCTAACTTCCAAGGCATCGCGACCGCCTCCAGCCAGGAGCGACATGCGCCGCATCAAGCAGCTTTGCACGCTAAAAGGGGGTACCTAAGCATCGCACTATGGGCTTTCATCGCTCTCCAGCCCTCACCCCGGCCTTGACCCACGGCATTGCGACTGTCATACCAGCGCGGCTGAGCTCGCCGAGGGCCGGACTCGAGGACGAAAGCATTTGCATTCTAACCCCGCAGAACACACCAATGATAAAGGCCCTGAGCCAGCGCAACCTGCCTCGGACGAGGGCCTTGTGAGTCCCGCGCCGCTCACGGGTGCCCAGACACCTCTCCTAGCCCTACTGCGTTTGCCACGTGTCGTATGGATTGTACACGCCCGGGGTTTCCTCCCGAGGGGAGCCCTTCCCACGAACCAGTGGAAGCACCATGTTCGCTACTGGGCGACGTACACTACCGAGGAGTGGCTATTCCCTGACACAAACGGAAGCACTATGTTCTACTGGTGATAAACAACCGAGGGCGGCTCACAAATCAGATCAACCTCGTGGAGCCCAGAGCTCAAGTCCGGGCGCCATCGCAACGCCTTTCCCGGGAGTGCCGGCGAGGGCTGACATGGGTTGCGCCTGCCACGCCCAAACGTGACGCCACCCACCAGTCCCTGACCTGGTCGCAAGGCCCCGAAGCGGAGCCAAGGTATGAAAACTCGCTTGAACGTTATGGGGACTCTCGAGCATCACGACTCAGAGCCTAACTGGTCACGTAGCCCTCACTCCTTAGTCCCGCCCTGGTCTCCGGCCGGGCTACAGCGGTTGAGGTATGCGCGGGCCGGGCCCCGCCGACGAGAACGCACCAATCCACTCCTATGCCTCCTATCCCTACTTGTTGTTCATACACAAGGGGGACTCCCGAGCATCGCGACCAGAGCCTAACTTGCCACATAGCCCCTAACTCCTTAGTCCCGCCCCAGTCTCCGGTCGGGCTAATGGCGGCCGAGGTATGCGCAGGTCGGGCCCCGCCGACGAGAACACACGCAAGTAGGAGGGAAGAATGAATTCAAAGCAAATATTACAAGCCATAAGTCGCTTCACAATGCCAAACATTAAGTTTAAATGCTCCACGAGGCATGGTGCATGTTGCAGGAATTAAAACAGAGCGGAAGCCGCTGGCGAATCACTCTCTGTGGCGCCCCCACCTCCCGAGGTCGCTGGAGTTGGCGGCACCACGCCTGTGCAAGGTGTCAAGGCGCCAAACATCCTCAAAGAGGGCTCGGCTCGGCTTTTCACGGCCTCAAGAGCAGCAGCGCAAGGTCGCCGCCAAAGGCTCCAAAGAGGCCGCCAAGGTCAACGCTAGTCGCGAAGGTAGACGTGGCGAGGATACGCTACGCCGCAGAAGATAGGGCGCGCCGGCCCTCGGGCCGTGGGGGCCAAGGCCGCCCGCGACATCTTCAAGTGCTCGACCAAGAAAGGAAGCAGCTCAAGCGGGCCGCCCTTCGCACCAGCCAGCGGCTTTCCAGCCACCTCAGAGCGCCTTCAACGCGGGCGTGAGCCTTTCCTCCAACTTGGCGAAGGCTACCGATCCTCAGCCAGATCTTTGCCTTCCGCCGAGCTCGATCCTCTCCGCTTTCAGCGATCGCTCCAAAGATCTCCAACCGCCACGGCAGCCATCAAGCTCGGGCGCCCGGCCTCGACGGCGGCCTCCCGAGCCTTCATCTCCTTCTCCTTCTCCCGGCGGTCATGATTCCTTGGCGAAGCCTGTCACAAGAAACCTTGCAGCTCGACTTAGCGCTTTGTAGCGTCCAGTATGCCCCGCGCGGCCGCTCGGGCGGCATTATGAAGCGCCCCGCCTCGGCGAAGGCTTGCTTCTCCCCATCGTGAGGCCGACGCTGCTTGGTTTCAAGATCGCCAGACGGAGGCGGCAGAGCGGCCTCACCGGGTTAGCTCCAGCGCCCGCCACCAGACGGGATCAGCTGCCCAGATCCTCTTTAGCCGCTTTAGCTCACGGGCAGCTTGATCCAGGATGGCCAAAGGATCAGAAGGGACTGGAGCCGGCAGAGCAGGTGTAGAAGACGGCAGCGTGATCACGGCTTGGGAAGAAGGAGCCCCGGGCCTTGGGCGCCAAAGAACAACGCTGCCCATGCACCTCAGAGTCAGCGGGACCACGGGACCGACTCGCCCACAGCGTCTCGCTAGGCTCGCGAGGATGACCAGGCAGGGGAGGCGCGAGCTTCGCTGCCTCCTTTCCCTGCAGGCGGAGACGCACCCCCGGCGGGCGAACCCGCCTCAAGCGGAGCCGCAGAAGCCCCCTTCAGCCTCTTTGCCGCAGCCGACCGCCAAGAGAATACGGACGCTGCTCCTCGGCGAATAAAGCAAAACACGGATCGAACACTTCATCGTCGCCATCCGTCAGTAGTCGAGTAATGGGCCACGGTAGGCAAACCCGAGCCCCGGACCTTCCAAAACATCGGGCAGGCTGCGCTCAAGACCCCAAGATGAAGAGCCGCTCGAGAGTCGGCGGCAGAGCCGCCGACGCCTCACGCCGAGACCCGAGAGACGGTTTTGAGATAAGCCGATTCCCAACCGGGCGGCTTCCAGAGAAGCTGGCTATGGGGAGTCGGCCCCCGACTCCCACCACCTCCTCGCACATTAACCACGGACGGATGGGGTGTGCGGCCGCAGTGGCCCACCCTTCCTCGCTCACTAGCAGGGCATGGCCACAAGGCGCCAGACGGACGGAGATCTCCGTCCGGCGTGGCATCGCTGCTATGCCGCCTCGACATCAGCCCCATGGGCGGCGCCGAGCCCACGACGGCCTGTCTGCATTTACCTGTAGATGGCGGGATCACCGCGGGCGGGAGTGCGTAAGATGGCGAGAGCGCCAAGCCGGACCCGCTGAGAGTCGGCCTCAGAGTCGGCCGCCCTCCCACGGTCCCGCACGCCATTAACTGCATAAGACAGGAATGGCAAGGATCGCCTGTCAGCGGCGGCACTGCTGTTATGACCCCATGACCAAGCTGGCCATTAGAGGCGCTACACAGAATCCTGCAGCCGGCAAGACTACCCAAGTGACAAGGCATGTCGGCCCCATGTAGGCCTGGCCGGCAGGGCCCACTAGTCGGCAGTGCCCCAGCAGTCAGCGGAGAAGACGGCGACTGAGAGATGTACGATCGGGACCCGTGCTCAAAGCGGATTACTATTGTACCCCGGGGTAGGCCTATATAAACCCCCCGGGCACCCATGCAAGAGGGTTGACCCTAATAGTTTTAGACACACATAGAGGGAAGAGAAGAGCTAGCCTTGCCCTTCTCCTTCCTCACCCCAAACAGCTCAAGGAGCAACCTTGTACCCACTTTGCCATAGTGATCATGCGGAGACCCCACAGAGCAGCAGTAGGGGTATTATCTCCACGGAGAGCCCCGGTTGGGTAAGATCCGCCGGCTGCATGCCTTCGCTTTCATCCCTGCTTCTGTGCACCGCGATGTTCTACTCGCCTCACCATGATAAGCCATCCTTGGCATATGTCGCACCCAACCTCGACATTTGGCGCCCACCGTGGGGCTAGGTGCACCGCCGTCCGGAGACCTGCTCGACGGGAACTTTTTCCACTCGGCGAAGCGCAGCCAGCCCGCATGCGAGGCGTAGTTCGCGCCGATGCGCTGCACGGCGTTGAGATCGCTTCGCTGCCAGCTGCTCGCCGAACTTGTCGGAGAGATTCGCCCGACGAGCCTGCATCCGACGCAGCACGGGCGGCCCCGAGCCTCCTCGGGCCTCTCGACCAACTCCACGCCACCGGGCGAAGCCTGCCATGGACTTGGAGTCCGAGAGGCTCCACCGATCCGATGTTGGTCGACCGACACCGCGCCGCCAACGCTGCTCCCCACCAACGCAGTGGTTCACGACGAGCCGCCGCCTCGCGCAGAGCGGCGAAGCACCGCCACAGAGGTTCTCGCCATCGGTCATGGCGCAGCATTCCAGCTAAGGAGCCTATGACCCTCTCGACGCTGCTCGCAAGACCCAACCGCCAATTTTGGAAGACGCAGACGCCGAGATGCCGGAGGCGCCGCCGCTTTCAGCCTCGTCAAGGCGCGAGGAAGCGGGCAAGCATGAGACACTTGTCGTAATCCTACCAGCGTGAGATGGATCCCGCGGGCGGCTCACCGCCCCGACCGGGTTTAGCCGCCAGCGCTGTCCAACAGCGCGGGCGTGGCTATCTCCAACCTGTTTGGGGCCAATCGCCTATGTACGCCACACCGCGAGAACATCCGCGCTACCCCAGCGGGCGGTGGACGAACCGACAACTTTGAGGGTGAGGAGCCACCGATGACGGAGCCACCCAGCAGCTCTCGACGCTGGCCGCCGCGATGAACGAGGCCGGCTGCCGCACGTAGGCGCCAAGAACGACAAAACGCATTTACCTGCCTCCTCACCGAGATCAAGGCGCGACGCCTCAACGCCAACGGTGGTGTCCGCGAAGAAAAATAAGGATCCAACTCGCTGCCACAGCCGGACTCATATCTCCATGGAGCGCGACCAAGACGGCCGCCAAGAGCAAAGGGAACGGTGGGACGACTATCCGCCTCCTCCTCGCAAGGAAAGCTGAATCTCCCCGCCACCCGCCGAAGATCCGACTTCGGCGACCGCTTTGGCCGCCGAGAGGAGTCGGAGAAAATAACGCCCGCCACCGGATCGATCGACTCCACCGATCTCGGCGCTGGAAGAAGAGGACAGTTAGGTCCGCCTGCTGACCTCGTGATCCGAGACGCAGCCCTTTCCTGTAGGGTTCACGCCCCGAGATACGCGATAAGTACACCGCCCGGAAGCCGAAGACCGGCTGGTCGACTACCCACGGCCGCTAACAGCTTAACGGCAACAAGCGTGTTGCCGTAAGTATGTTCCGCTTATGCCTGTGGCATGGCCCGACATGGTTGAACAGCCTCAAGCCCCGCAAAGATCAACAGCTGGGTAGATTTCACCGCCTTCGTCCGCAACTTCACAAGCACGCATAAGCGATCTCCCAAGCTCGCCAGCTTCCTTGTGCGCATAAGGCCCCAACGAGTCGACTCGTGACTACCTCACGCTGCCGGGCCGAAGCTTCTAACTCCCGCGAGGGCGGCACGAGGTGGAAGCTATCGAGCACTTTCACCGCCGGGTGCGTAGAAGGCACCTCCTCAAGCACAAGCCCTTATGCGACGAGCCGAGACCTCGACGAGCCGCTGATCATAGCGCATAAGCACGCTACATACCGACTCCTCCATGAAGGCGAGATTGAAGTCAGCAGGACCGCAAAGTGGCTCCTCAAGCTCCTGTAACTCCGCTAGAGACACCAACAAGCGATAGCAAATGTAATCCACCACAAGCTTAGCAGCCCCACAGCCGCTTCCAGAGTCGGCAGGTTGCGATAGTTGAAGACCAACAGCCGAGGGGCAGCCCGCCAAGCGGCAAAAGGTGGCAAGTCCAACTGTTGCCGCCTTCTTACAAGCGTACTCTAGATGGTCCCCGCAGTTCCATAGCGGCGAAGCCGCCAAACCACACCACCCGGAAGTGCCACCGCTCACCAGATCGCCAAGGAGACGGCTCCTACCTCCCCCACCGCCGGGCAGGCTGCTTTCCATCGCCGCTTCAAAGAGTCGGCTGTCGCCGCCGGCGCGGTACAAGACGAAAGTACCCGTGGCGCACGGAGCCTATGTGGTGTTCACCAAGGTGGCCGACGACCGACGCAGCAGCAGCGGCTGCAGCAAAGAAGAAGTAAATGCAGAGCATCGTGATACTCCAGAGTTCGTAATCGTCCGAGAGGCCTATCGCTTGAGCAGAGCTAATCACCCAGAGGTGATGTCAACCGGCCCTACGCCTCGGGTCTTGGGATCCACCTTGCTGCGGATAGGCGGCCACCGCTTCTCGTGGGTGCGGATAGATGAGGCAAGAGCATCAACATCCCTGCATAAGGACACGATGGAGAAGTTAGAATCAAGCAAAGACAGCTTCAGAGCAGCCGGACCGGTTCCACGGCATTGTATCCGCCTTTCCCGCCACCGATCAAGAAGATCCTCGATAGATGTCCTCTTCGGGACAAAGATCATTTCCGCCGAGAGCCAGTTTGGTTCAAAGTGGTGGACCTCAAAGTCCAGACCACGCCTACTTGGCCGACCTGCTTTGGCCAAGTTCATGGCGGTCCCCCACCACGCCTACCTCAAGATGAAGATGCCGAGTTCCAAGGGGATTTCGACCAGTAGCCGCCACTACGTAAAGTCGCTCGCTATGCAGCCTGAAGCAGCCGCTAGCCGAGTCCCCGGTGATCGCAAATGAGAAGCAATTTCTTAATCGGTTGTATGATGGCTGCAAGCAGGCCGAGATATCGCCCAACCCCAAGGAGGCGGAAGCTGAGGGCTCGTTCAAGCCGATCAAAGAGACGAAGAAGATATCCTTGGACCCGGAGCACCCGTAGAGGTATGCTGTCATAGGTGCAAACCTTGACAGCAAATAGGAAGGCGAGCTCGTCGATTTCCTCCGTGAGAATCGGGACATTTTCGCATGGTCCCTAAAGACATGCCAAAAACCGACGGAATTCTGAGCATAAGTTACATGTCCGATCTGATGAAGCCCGCCAGCAGCCTTTTGCGCTACCGTCAAGAGAAGAGAAGAGTTGTTGGAGAAGAAATAGCCCGCCCTAGCAGCCGGTTTTATCATGGAAGTGTTCTTTCTGAATGGTTAGCAAACCCGGTCCTCGACATCAAGAAGAACAAGCAGTGGATGTGTATTGACTACACAAGCCTCAACAAAGCTTGCCCCTAAGGACCCGCTTCGCATCCGCCGAGGATTGACCAGTGATAGACTCCACACCGGATGCGAGCTGTTGAGCTTTTAGATGCATATTTAGGATATCACCAGATCAAGCTGAACCCGCCGACAGATCGAAGACCGCCTTTCATCACACCGCTTGGAGCCTTCGCGACCGACCATGACGCTTCGCCTTAAGGAATGTCGGCGCCACCTTCAGCCACAGATGCGTAAGTGCCTCCTCAAGCAGCTCGGCAGTAAACGCCACGCTCACGTGGATGATGTGGTGGTGAAGATGGAAAACGAGGGACGCTGTCGAAGACCTTAAGGAAACCTTTGAGAACCGCGCCATTCCAGATCAAGCTCAACCTCGAGAAGTGTGTCTTCGAGTACCAACCGCCAACTCCTTGGTTTCGGTCTCTAATGCGCATAGAGTGCAACCGCAGGAAGATCAAGGCCATCAAGAGGATGGAAGCACTCACCGACCGCTAGATGTGTAGAAGTTCACCGCTGCTCGACGAGGGCGCCTTCCGCAGTTAGCAGCTCCGCTTAGGCCTCTACCGAACGCAGCTGCCGGTCCAGATCCAGCCCTCGATACCACGCTTGACGAATTCCAAGGTCTGGCGCGCCCAGCCCGCCAAGGAACCTTCCATGCCTCAAGACGGCCACCATGACTTCCAGCCTACCGGCAACCGACCGGGAGTGCGAAGAACCGCATGTCCGCCATAAGGCAGCGACGCTCGGGCGCCGACACGCTGAAGCCGGAGCAGATCCGATGGCTGGCCGCAGACGAGCCTTGATGCTCGGTTGCCTGCCAAGGGTCCGGGGCGGCAGCGATCTCCGCACCATTTTCCCTTCAAGGCCGCGATCAGCCTCGATGGCTTGATTGGCCGCTATGCGGTGGCCGGGAAGAAGTCTGCCAAGACGCAAAAGAAGCAAGTCAAAACCAGGAGTCAGCCCGACCTATAGTCAGCCGCTCAAAGAATGAAAGTAAAGAAACTCACCACGACGATGTCCTCAATTTCATGGAAGCCGGAGGTCACCGCCTCCTGCCGATCCAGAGGAGCGCCAGATTCAACTCGCCAGAGAGCGGCCTCTCTTCTCCGCCTCATCCTGCGCTTTCTAAGCAGCTCCCTTTGCTTCGCCAACACGAGAGCTGAGGGAAAGGCTTCATGGGCGAAGCTTGTTGCACTCTCCCTTGGCACGCAATGTGTCGGCGCGCCCAGCTGCCGCCGAGAGTGGCGCTATCAAGAATAAAAGAAAAGGACGTTAAGTCGCCAACTAAGAAGGTCGCCAGAGTTCGCCCGATCGCCAAAGAATCGCCCAATCTCGGGACTATAACTGGCTGGTGCGCCCGCTACCGCGAACAAGAAAGAAGACTCACCCCGCCTCGACAGTCGGCGGTCCGCTGCCCAGCTCTTCAACATTGCGGTTGAAGGCAGTGACGCGGAGGTTGTGATACCCCGTGATAAGCATTTCGCATAAGGGTAAATATGTGAATTCATCGATGGAGTTCCAGCTTCGCCAGCAGCCGACCAAACTCGGGATTGACACCCAGCAGGGCACGCACGCCTCACGGAGAACAAGGAAAATTCAAAGAAGAAAACATACCAAGACGGGCGGTTCGCGACGCCAAAGCGCTTTGGTGCAGCTCGATGGCGCCGCTCGCTCGCAGCTTCTCCTCGAACGCCTGTAAGCGCCAGTTCAGGGACTTATGCCGCCTCGCACTCACCTCAACGGGCGCGCGCTTGTCGCCGGCGCTCGATGGCCGAAAGGCGGCGCCGGTCTTCAAGGGGCGGGCGCCAAGTCGCTTTCAAGACGGGCGGCGCTACTGGCGAGGCGATTTGAAGGAGCAGCTTCGCCATGGTTTGTCTTCGCCGGCGGACCGCGGCTGCGCCGCTGTTTACTCGCGCCTCAAGACGGGCGGCGGAGGCGGCGGGGCGTACGGCCGCTCCTCGACATGGAGGTCTCGCCGCTTTTCCTCTCCATGACGGGAACCCGCTGTCGGGCTCTCCGCTCGCCTGCGGAACTCGGGCGGCGGCGGCGCTGAGCTTAGCGGGTGACGAGCAACGCCGATTGGTGGCGCGAGCCTCCTTGGCTCGCTGCTTCTCGCGACGGTGGCTTTCAGCTTCTTCCAGCTTCCCCGGCAGAGGCCACCGCTTCTCGCCTCCGCTTTCTCCAGACGGGCGGCTCCTCTCGTCAAGGCTTCTCCTCGCTGCTCGCCTGTCAGCCCCTGAGGTCGGCGGCGGGTCAATCCGCCGACAGTGGCGGACGCCTCGCCGACCCCATGACGGAGGCGGCGGCGACTGCCTCTAAAGTAAGGGGAGCCCTGATGCTAAGAAGACGGTAAAATATTTGGACAAAGTTCACCTGTAAGAAAAGAAGACAAAAGGTAAGCACTTACGCCAAGACCAGCAGGTTTTTTCACTTCCTTGCGGAAGCGTTAGCCTTTTGCGTCGCTTCTTCCCGCCTCGGTCGCGCGGCCGCCCCTTGAACTTTTTCGCCGCCACCGCAAGCTCGCCCGCCCGACGCCACACACCGACCACCCAAGCCGGTGGAGGAACTCACCGCTGGCCGACCTTCGCTCATGGCGTGGGACGACTTCCTCGCCATCTTCAGCCGCCGGCGAAGGTAGCCGAGGGCCTCAAGTCGCTGGCCTCCTCCTCCTCCTCCTTCTCGTCGGCCTCCATCGCCGCCGCCCAAGTCGTGGTCGCCGACATCGCCTCCGCCTGGCCGGGACGATTCACGGCCGCCCTGTGGTGCCGGGCCGAGGGCTGAATGAGGGGTTCTAACTCAAAAACCAAAGAAGATTAGGGGTTGATTCGCTAAAAAGAAAACAAAAGGAAAAGAAACGACTTACCACAAAGCGGGGTTAGGGCGAGACGGCTCCTCGCCGAACTGCCAATCCGCCGTGAGATTGCAGTTCGCCATGAAGTTCACCTGTCCGCCACCTCCGCTGGGGCATGTCCTGGAGCACAGCCGACTGTCTCAGGGCCGCCATCCGACAGATCGATGAGGTCGGCCTTGAGCGAAGGACTCGGCGCGCCACGGCGCGGCCAGAGGTCGGCCCTGTTAAGCCTCTCCGACCGCGCCAAGACGGAGTCGGCGACGGCGGCGGCGCCAAGCAGGAGTCGGGTCCTGACCCGTGGGACCAGCTGGGAGCCCCCGCCAAGACGCCGGCCAGAAGGCGGCAGATTGACCCACCGCTTTCGGGCTATGTTCTTCACGAGAAGTAGGATCGCCCCACATCTTCACCGACTTGATCAGCGGAATGGCGGGAAACGGGTTGTCGGCCACCAGCCTCCGCATCACAATGAAGGTGCCAAGAGAGTTTGACGCCGTGACGACGCGTGCCAAGCTTGATTGGAAGAATTCCCCCCACAGCTCGATGGTGGGGAGAACGCCGAAGAAGCCTTCGTACAAGGTGGCGAAGGCAGCCAGCAGCACCACCATATTCGGAGTGAGGTGGTGCAGCTGGAGCCGGTGGAACTCCAAGAAAGCGCGAAGGAAGCTGCTCGCCAGCAGCCCTAGGCCTCGCATGAGGTGCGAGCGGAATACGACCCGCTCGCCCTCCTCCGGCGCCGGCATTATTTCACCCATCGGCGCGGCACGGGTCCGCACTAGGCCCTTGCCGGGGATGCGGCGCGTCTGGCGGAGGAACTCGATGTGGTCGTCGTCCACCTCGGAGCCGTCCCACACGCCGGAGCGTGCGGTGGGAGGTGCAGCGGCGGAGGAAGAGCTCATCTCCGCGGCGTGGCATGGTTCGGTGCGGCGACGGCAAGAAGAAGAAGCGAGAGGAAGAAGGAGCAAGAGGAAGCGGGGGAAGCGGGGAGATGGGTGCGCGTGCGTCGCCGCTCCCCCTCCTCCCGCCTACTTATAGGCTCGCAGGCTGAGAAGCCGATGGGGCGGCCGTGGGATTAACTGCGCCCAGTACCCCACGCCCCCCATGATTTAACCCACGAAGTTACTGCACGCAGTAACGACGTGGGAACCCCAACCGCCCGCACGGCCGCAACGGATCCGTTCGCGTGCCGAGGCGCAGAATGGCGGGCCCCACCGACGGCCTCGCTCGCCACGCGGCGTGGTGGGCAGACCGACCGCAGCAGGTGTCACGCGCCCGCAGCGGCCGCCGCCAGAAGCTTATCAGGCACGCTGCCTGGTTCCCGCTACGACTTTCAGACTCTCCTAGGGGCAAGACGGCCTTCTGCGAGTCCGGCTCCAGCTAGTCGGCCTGGAGGAAGACGGCGAGCAAGGCCCAGATTCAACTCGCTCCTCGACGCCCACCAGCTTCGGGACTACTGTCGAGTAATGGGCCACGGGTAGGCAAACCCGAGCCCCGGACCTTTCAAAACATCGGGCAGGCGCCTCAAGACCCCAAGACGAAGAGCCGCTCGAGAGTCGGCGGCAGAGCCACCGACCGCCTCACGGTCGAGACCCGTAGACGGCTTTGAGATAAGCCGACTCCCAACCGGGCGGCTTCCAGAGAAGCTGGCTATGGGGAGTCGGCCCGCCACTCCCACCACCTCCCGCCTACACAACCACGGACGGATGGGTGCGGCCGCACGACCCACCCCCGCCTGTTTCACTAAGGGCAGATGGCCAAGGCGCCAGACGGATGGAGATCTCCGTCCGCGCTGAATCTGCCATCCCGCCCGACATCAGCCCCATGGGCGGCGCCCTGAGCCCACGGCGGCATGTCTGTACGACCCAGAGACGGCGGGACCCGCCGCCGGGAGTGCGAAGACGGCGAGAGCGCCCAAGCCGACCTGCTGAGAGTCGGCCTCAGACTCGGCCGCCCTCCCACGGGCCCTGCACGCCATTAACTGCATAAGACAGGAATGGCAATAAAGGATCGCCTCCACGCTGGAGGCACTGCTGCATGACCCCATGACCAAGCCAAAGATCATTAGAGGCACGGCTATAGTAATCCGCAGTCGGCAAGACTCACCACAAGGGACAGGCCTGCTGCCCCATGTAGGCTTGCTGGCGGGGCCCACTAGTCACGGGCCCCAGCAGTCACGGAGAAGACGGCGACTGAGAGAGACGGCCGGGACCCAAGGCCAACCGGATTACTATTGTACTCTGGGGTAGGCCTATATAAACCCCTGAGCACCCATGCAAGAGGTTGGACCCTAATAGTTTTAGACACATAGAGGGAAGAGAAGAGCTAGCCTTGCCCTTCTCCTTCCTCACCCCAACAGCTCAAGGAGCAACCTTGTACCCACTTTGCCATAGTGATCATGCGGAGACCCCGCAGAGCAGAAGAGGGGTATTATCTCCACGGAGAGCCCCAAGCTGGGTAAGATCCGCCGGCGGCATGCCTCGCCTCATCTCGCTTCTGTGCACCGCGACGCTCTACTCGCCCCACCATGATAAGCCATCCTTGGCATATGTCACACCCAACCTCGACACGCCTGCTCAAGCAGCCTCCGGCCGAACTTGAAGCGTAAAGCTTATGGCTAGGGTCAGCCTTGGGAGGCCCGGAAGCAGTAGGCGCGTCGGGAAGGCCGGAGCTGGCCTCAGACTGCCCCGAGTCGAACGACCTGGGAGAACCAGCCCCGACCTGCCCTTCCTCGACCAGGAGAATCCTCCTCTCTCGCTCGGGCGCCACTCGCTGCCGTCCGGCATGGAGCGAATGGCGCGACCTGCGCCGAGGGAAGGAGTCCCCGACTCGCCAGCGCCTCAAGTCGAACCTCCTCCTTCCACCTCCTCTTCTTCCTCCTCGCCTCACTGGAGTTGCCGGAGGAAACGCTCACCGCTGCCAACATCGCCAGATCCTCGGGAGCCCCCGGCACCAGCCCTCATCAATGAAGGTGGGCATGGTGCCCACCACTTGCTCCCTACCATCGCAAGGAACAGGGGACGGAGCACCTCCGCATTGCCACGCCCCCCCCGACCAAGGAATGAGAGAGCCGCCAGGTCTTCGCGTCGGTGAGGGCCTCGAGGTCAGCGAAGGTCATCGCCGCCTCCCCAGCCTCCACAATGAAGCAATGTTCCCGGAGCGGAGCCACCCAACGTTCAAGGAACTCCCTCAGGAGCGTGGCCCCGGTCAGCTTCACCGCCCCCAGGTTAGCTGGCCTCAGGTCCGCGTCTATCCTCTTCAGCAACATCTTCGCGCGAGAATCAACGAGCTCCGCGCGAGATCATGCATCAACGGCCTCGGGCTGCCCCGACGGCAGCGCCAGTCGGGGATGGATGCGCCCGACATCCACCATGACCCACTTGCTCCTGAAGCCTTCAATCCTCTTCCCGGGCTTGGAGATGGAGTTGGAGCTGGAATATGCGACGAAGCTCGTGCACGCAGTAATAGAGCCACGGGAGACCCAGAGGGAAAAGTAATGCCGCAGCAAAGCCAGCGAGGGTTTTATCCCAACGTGAGCCTCGCAATAGTAGGCGAAAATCGCCAGGAGAAGAACAGAGTTGGGGTGGAGATGCAGAGCTTGCAAGTTGTTTTGGCGGAGAACAGTGAAGAAGAACTCGGAAAAAGAAGGTACCAGATCGTCGATAATGGCGCTCATGAAGAACGGGTAGAAGGTGCTCCCCTGGCCTTCAGGCTGATCGGAGCCGGCCTTGAGCACAGTCGCGCCCATGTTGCCCTGCGCCACCGTCCTCTGGTGCACAAGGGCGAGATTCTTTGCCGACACAGTCAGAGGATCCAGAGCCGGGAGGTACCAGGCCTCAGTCGGGGTCTTGCGAGGCGCCATGGCTTGCAGGACGAGAAGGATTGAGGTAGATCTGGAGGATTTCGTAAGCAAGGAGGAGAAGGGCGAGAAAGGGGATCTGGAGCAAGACGAGCGAACAAGCACCAAGTCTGGCCCGGGCCTCCTTTTTGTCAGAAGTGCAGTTGCTGAGGTGTCGTGGGGAGGCAAAGACGCCCACGACCAATCAATCGCCACGCGGCGCCCAAGGCCGCAGGCTGTTGGGGCCCACGGGCGCAGACATGCCCTTTGCTTCCTCGCTAAGCCAAGTCCGGTGCGCTTTGGGCCTGGGATACTGTCGGGCGATCCGGGAACGGGGTCCCTGACTTGCGTGCTCATGCCTCGCGGCGTGGCCCAAGTGGGGGCCCAGCGCCCAGCTTCATCACTCAAGCTTAAGACTCGCGAGGGGCCAGATTGATGGGCGGACGACAGAACCATCTCAGAACAGCCTCGTCAGCAAGCTCGCGAGGAGGCGGAGAGATCAAGGCAGGGTACTCGCGAGGGTGCCCCGTGATGCAAGCCATGACGATCGGGCCAAAGGGCGCCAGGGCGCCGCCCGCCGAGGTGTCCCTCATTTCCCTTTGGTGCAAAGGAGGCAAGCATAGGCCAAGGCATCAGGCAAAGGTTACCGTTTCGGTGCAACAAGACCAAGACCAGCAGAGCGGCAAGAAGAAGGTCATCGTGGAGCCCAGGATGGCGTCACCGTCGGAGCCTTTAACAACCGAAGACCAACTTTAGTCAGGATAAGTGTACTAGATGTTCCCCTTCAAAATGGCCAATTGTCGGCGCCCTTCCCGCTCATTATTTGGGAAGAGGCCCAGGGCCTCCCTCTATAAATAGAGCTAGCCACCACAGAGTAGAGGCATCTGGAAGAGACCCATCGGATAGAGCCCTAGCAGAGAGAGAGAGAGAGAGAGAGAGAGAGAGAGAGAGAGAGGCGATCGAACTCACCCAAGCAGTTCATCGCATCAGCCCAAGAACACCCCTCGCGAGGTTGTTCTTCGTTTGTACTGTTCATCATCAGCCCCCGAGGCAATCCACCACACCACACACTGGAGTAGGGTATTACACCACACCGGTGGCCCGAACTAGTATAAACCTCGTGTCTCTGTGTTGTTCATCGTTCGTAGTTTAGATCACTCGCTAACCATTCACGCATGAGCTGGTAGGGGAAAGATCTCCACGCGCACCTCAGTGTTTGAACCTCAAGGGTCAGCCGGAACCCGAAATCCGACACCAACTACGCACATCGGAGCTGCCAGCCAGAGATCGCCATCAGGAGCTGCAGAGGATTGTGCCTAGAGAGATGTATAGCTCTATACCTATTCAAGAGAGAGAGAGAGAGAGAGAGAGAGAGAGAGAGAGAGAGTCTTGCTTTTGCTCGTTAGTTTTCTCGACTTTCCTACTATTTGATTCGTGCTACTTTGGTTCGTTATGCTTGTGATATAATATGTGTGTGATTGATCATACTATGCTTCATGTTATGCTTAATGCTTATCGTTATCATTATCCTTGTACGATCATTCACTTGTGTTTTGGTGATGCATGCTTACTATTCTATTCATACCATTTTGTGCGATCCACCAAGTTGTATATGACATGAAAGAGTGACCCATGATCCTAATCGATTGTGCATTTGCATTCAAACGCAATTTTTTAATAATGGACAAATTTAGGGGGAGCTCTTACTTATCACATACTTCTCAAAGTGGCAATATATTTCATTCATTTAATCATTTGTCGAAGCTTTGATCTATATATTGTCATCAATTACCAAAAGGGGGAGATTGAAAGTGCAACTAACCCCCAGGTGGTTTTGGTAATTCATAACAACATATATCTCATTCGACCAATGTCCATTCAAGTTAAAGATTTATGGATGTTCAATTATTGGCGTGGCAAGGACTAGTGATTGTGGACCCCTCAAAATGCTAAGGACATGAATTGGCAAAAGCTCAAGACTCTACTATTTTGGTTAATTGGTCCAAGATCACATTGAGCCCATAGGAAAGCCAATACTACTAAAAGGGGATGAGGTTTTGATTATGATCTATTTTCTCAAGTGCTTAGTGATATTTCTCCAAAACCCTTAACTAATTTCTCTATCCAAATATGTCCAAAACCCTACATTCCAACCCGGCCCCACCGAAATTTCCCTATATTGTAATCTCTAAAAAGACATATATTTAGAAGGGGAGGGAGTAATAAGGAGGGAGTAGTTATTAAACAAGTTGATTTTGCAATTGAATAATAAGAGATCACCCAGAATCACACGGCAAGGGATCAGCAGCTAGCGAGCACCCTGGAGCGTCTCGAGGCCATCACCTTCAAAGCTTTTGCTTCAATATTTCCCTGGTAGAATTTTCTCCCATTGCCATCACATCAAATATTCCAGTTGCTACTAGCGCAGCGTACGTGCCAAACCAACCACGCGAGGTTGGACCCTGCCGGACAATCAACAAAACTCCGTAACCTTCTCCCCAATTGTTCGAAAGTGCTCTAACTCATCATCATCACACTAACTTGTGATTGCCCATGTGGGGAACAAAGGGACGGACTTCAGTCCACGGCATGTTGGTCCGTCCGGTGAATTACCGGATCGTGAAGCGACCACGGAAGAATTGAAGATGCTGCAATACAATGCTCAAGCTTGTGATATTCTCTTCAATGGTTTGTGCCCCGAGGAATTCAACAAAATCGGCATCCTTGAGAATGCAAAGGAAATTTGGGATACTTTGGTTGATATGCATGAAGGTACCGAGTCCGTCAAGGAATCCAAGTTGGATGTGCTTCAATGTCAACTTGACAAGTTCAAGATGAAGGATGGTGAAGGAGTCACTGAAAGGTACTCTAGGCTTGCTCTCATCACAAATGAGATTGCCGGCTTAGGAAGTGAAGATATGACTGACAAGTTCATCATAAAGAAGATCCTTAGAGCCTTGGATGGTAAATATGATACCATGTGCACATTGGTCCAAATGATACCCAATTAGAAACATCTCAAGCCCACAAAAGTCATTGGAAGAATTGTTTCTCATGAGAAGTCACTCAAGGATAAGGAGGAGCTCCACAATAAGTCAAGTGGTGCTTACAAAGCTTCAAGTGATGCTCCTACAACATCAAGTGACAAGCTAGTCTTCAATGAGGAATTAAGTATAATGGTGAAAAACTTCAACAAATTCTACAAGAGTAGAAGCAAAGATAGAAGCTCCAAGTCAAGGTCCTTGATGCGGCTTGAAGCTACGCCGGTATTTCCCCAAAGAGGAAGGGATGATGCAGCACAACAACGCTAGGTATTTCCCTCAGTGATGAGACCAAGATTATCGAACCAATAGGAGAACCAAGCAACACTACATAAACAACACCTGCACAAGAATAATAAATACTCGCAACCTGATGTATTACAGGGTTTGTCAATTCCTTTCGGGTAACGGCGCCAGAAATTGGCAAACGGACGTGAGAGAGTTGTAAATATTGATTGATCGAACGCCAAATAAAATAAATTGCAGTAAGGTATTTTTGTATTTTTGTTTTAATAGATATGAAAATAAAAGCAAAGGAAATAGATCTTAAAGGCAAATATAATAAAGAATAAACCCCGGGGCCGTAGATTTCACTAGTGGCTTCTCTTGAGAAAAATAGCAAACGGTGGCTAAAAAAATTACTGTTGGGAAATTGATCGAACTTCAAATAATCATGACGATATCCAGGCAATGATCATTACATAGGCATCACGTCCAAGATTAGTAGACCGACTCCTTCCTGCATCTACCACTATTACTCCACACATCGACCGCTATCCAGCATGCATCTAGTGTATTAAGTTCATGGAGAAATGGAATAATGCAATAAGAACGATGACATGATGTAGACAAGATCTATTTATGTAGAAATAAACCCCATCGTTTTATCCATAGTAGCAACGATACATACGTGTCGGTTCCCCTTCTGTCACTGGGATCAAGAACCGTAAGATCGAACCCACTACAAAGCACATCTTCCCATTGCAAGATAAATAGATCAAGTTGGCCAAATAAAACCCAAATATTGGAGAATAAATATGAGGCTATAAGCAATGATGCATATAAGAGATCAAAGAAGACTCAAATAACTTTCATGGATAAAAATATACATATGATCATAAACTCAAAGTTCATCCGATCCCAACAAACACACCGCAAAAAGAGTTACATCATATGGATCTCCAAGAGACCATTGTATCGATAATCAAAAGAGAGAGAGGAAGCCGTCTAGCTACTAACTACGGATCCATATGTCTACAAAGAACTACTCAGGCATCATCAGAGACGCACCAATGGAAGTGGTGAACCCCTCCATGATGGTGTCTAGACTGGATCTGGTGGTTTTGGACTCCGCAGCGGCTGGAATTGATTTTCGTCAACTCCCCTAGGGTTTCTGGAATATTGGGGTATTTATAGAGCAAAAGGTGGTTCAGGGGGCACCCGAGGTGGGCACAACCCACCGGGGCGCACCTGGGCCCGCAGGCGCGCCCTACTGGGTTGTGCTCCCCTCGGAGCACCCCGAGGTGCTTCGGCCCACTGGATGTCTTCTGGTCCATAAAATTCTCCAAAATGTTTCGCTGCGTTTGGACTCCATTTTATATTGACTTCCTGCGATGTTAAAAACATGCAGAAAACAACAACTGGCACTTGGCACTATATCAATAGGTTAGTACAAAAAAATGATATTAAATGACTATAACATCCAAGAATGATAATATAACATCATGGAACAATAAAAAATTATAGATACGTTGGAGATGTATCAGCATGCCCAAGCTTAATTCCTGCTCGTCCTCGAGTAGGTAAATGATAAAAACAGAATTTTTGATGTGGAATGCTGCCTAACATGTCATCTTATACTCTTTCTTTGTAGCATGGACATTTGGACTTTTATATGGTTCAAAGCAATACTCTAGTTTTAACATGAGACTTAAATACTCAAGCATATCAACAAGCAACCATGTCTTTCTAAATATCAACGCTAAAATAAGTTATCCCTGGCCCATCATGCTCAAACATTGATCCATTCATGAAACACACTCGCATATTAGCTACACCCAATACTCAAGTATGATCATAGTGCATCCTAGTTGGTGCTTTATAAGAGAAGATGGAGACTCAAAATAAAAGTAAAAATTGCATAAAGTAAAAGAAAGTCCCTTCGTGGAGGGAAGTAGGGATTTGTAGAGGTGCCAGAGTTCAAAGCGAAAAACTTAGAGATAAAAACATTTTGGGATGTGTGCCTTTCCCACCAACAAAAATGACTTAGAGTTCCCAACAATTTCCATGCTAGATATATCATAGGCAGTTCCCAAACAGAAAAAGTTTATTCCTTTTTCAACCATACTTTCACTTTCCATGGCTAACTGTATCCACGGGGTGCCCTCCATATCAACACTTCCCAAGGAATTTATTATTTGACAACATAAAGTAAATTCATTTTTCATTTCGAGACTGGGCATCCATAATACATTTGCCTTACTCTCGTGCAATGACAAGTGAATAAACACTCGTCATGAGAATAACACATCTAGCATGGAAAATGTTAGCCACCCCTCACCGCCTCGCGAGCGGTACGAACACACAAAAGAGAAGTTTATTTTGAAAAATTAGAGATGGATCATATAAATTTGCTTAGAACGACAAAAGAATACCGCATACTGGTATATATAATGAACTCATGTGGTAAAACTGGTTTAAAGGTTTTTGGATGCACAAGTAGTGATGATACTTAGTGCAAAATGAAGGCTAGCAAAAGATTCAGAAGCGACCAACAAAGAAACGAATAATCTCATAAGCGAGCATTAAGCATAATTAACACCAAATAATGCACCAAAAGTAGGATTTAATTTCATTGCATGACAATTTACTTTTGTGCTTGCATAGGGAATCACAAACCTTAACACCAATATTCTCACATATCACATCATCATATCTCAAAACTATTACAAGGAATCAAGTTTATTTTGTCCAATGATCTTCATGAAAGTTTTTATTATATCCTTCTTGGATATCTATCACTTTGGGAATAACTTTCATGTGTTGCTTTTGATAAGCTCAAACAAATATAAGTGAAGATCATGAGCATAATATTTCTTTCTCTCAAATTAATTTAAGTGAAGCAAGAGAGAATTTCTTCAAAATTTTACTAACTCGCAAACAAATCTAAGTGAGGCAAGAGAGCATTTCTTCAAAAATACTAAAGCGCACCATGCTCAAAAAGATATAAGTGAAGCACTAGAGCAATTCCATAGCTCATAAAAATTTAAGTGAAGCGTAGGGAGCAATTCTAACAAGTCATGACATAATTTTGGCTCTCTCAAATAGGTGTGTCCAGCAAGGGATCAAGACTTAAAAAGCAAAACAAAACAAGCAAAGACTCATATCATACAAGACGCTCCAAGCAAAACTCATAGTATGCGACGAATAAAAATATAGCTTCGAGTAAAATACCGATAGTTGTTACAAGAAAGAGGGGATGCCACTCGGGGCATCCCCAAGCTTAGTTGTTTGATACTTATTGAATATTATGTTGGGGTGCCATGGGAATCCCCAAGCTTAGCCCTTTGCTAATCCTTATTCCATCGTCCATCGTAAGGTCACCCAAAACTTGAAAACTTCAATCACACAAAACTCAACAAAACCTTCGTGAGATCCATTAGTATAAGAAAGAAAATCACTACTATAAGTATTGTATCAAACCAATTCATATTTTAGTCTTGCATTATATCTACTATATTCCAACTTTTCTATGGCAAAAACTCATCAAAGAAAACCATAGAATCATCAAAACAAGCACACAACGCAAAGAAAACAAAATCTGTCAAAAACAGAACAATCTGTAGCAATCTGGATATTTCAAATACTTCTGTAACTCACAAACTTCTGAAAAATCAGGAAAAGCTGAGAAATTTGTATATCAATCTACTGTAAAAAAACAGGATTTTATCGCGCTTCAGTGATTTTAAACAATTGTAACTCTGGACGCAAAAGTTTTTGTCTTTTCAGCAAGATCAAATCAACTATCACCCAAGAAGACCCTAAAGGCTTTACTTGGCACAAACACTAATTAAAACACAAAAAACACAATTATAACAGTAG
Organism: Aegilops longissima; assembly: GCA_021605205.1. Taxonomy (NCBI): domain Eukaryota; kingdom Viridiplantae; phylum Streptophyta; class Magnoliopsida; order Poales; family Poaceae; genus Aegilops; species Aegilops longissima. Next base: position 355,992,963 of record CM038676.1, on the reverse strand, counting down.
CATAATTTTGCAAACACTCAATAACAGAAAACAAAAAGAAAAAATAAATTTTATTAATTGGGTTGCCTCCCAACAAGCGCTATTGTTTCACACCCCTAGCTGGGCACAAAGCAAGGAACTAAGTATTGTCATCTTTCTTCTTAATTTTCTTAGAGGTGGTTTTGTCATGGGGCTTTGTAAAGACAACATAAAACATATTATCCACAGAAACATTAGCATTATTAAGTTGCCCATCATCATAACCCCTTTGATTTCCGGCAACAATCCAAGAGTAATGTTGATTAACATTATTGAAAACTTGTTGGATTACATCTAAAATGGGGACTTCCTTTTTATCCCCAAGAAAATGTCTTAACGCATAATCGCTATTGTAAAGAATTTCATCTATCGTTGGCTTTTCACTATTCATACCATAAAAATGAAAGATTTCCCTAGCTTCCCGTATTATGTAGTCAAATTCATTCATAAGAACAAGAGTGGCCACTTTTTAGCTTTAGGATTCTTTATAACGGGAAGCTCAGAAAACAATCTCTGCAAAGTAGGATGAGTACGGATAAATTTACTTTCAAGTTTCAGAACTAGTGCTGAAATAGCATCCCCATAAGATCTAGTATTTCTAAGTATAGGATCATCATCAAGACTTAAATTTCCAACACAATTGAAAAATTCTTGGATACGTTCTTTTCCCATAACATTCCCTTGCCCCAAGATAAAAGTTTTAGCATCCAGATTGCCCGTAGGTCCAATCTTAGGAGTTAGGCCATCATCTGTTGCTGCCATACCGAAATCTCTCATGATTGCAAGCAAAGGATAGATCTGACAAGAAAACGGCGAACGAGAAAAGGGAGGCGAATAAAAATGGCAAATTTTTGTGAAGTGGGGGAGAGGAAAACGAGAGGCAAATGGCAAATAATGTAATTGCAAGGAGATGAGATTTGTGATTTGGAACCTGGTAGATGTTGTAGATCCTCCCCGGCAACTGCACCAGAAATTGGTGCGTGGCCGGTAGACTATCTTGACTTGATCCTCCCCGGCAACGGCGCCATAAATTCCTTTTGATGCGGCTTGAAGCTACGTCGGTATTTCCCTGAGTGATGAGACCAAGGTTATCGAACCAGTAGGAGAACCAAGCAACACTACGTAAACAGCACCTGCACACAAATAACAAATACTCGCAACTCGACGTATTAAAGGGGTTGTCAATCCCTTTCGGGCAACGGCGCCTGAAATTGGCAAATGAACGTGAGAGAGTTTTAAATATTGATAGATCGAACGCCAAATAAAATAAATTGCAGCAAGGTATTTTTGTATTTTTTGGTTTAATAGATCTAAAAATAAAAGCAAAGGAAAATAGATCGCAAAGGCAAATATAATAAAGAAGAGACACGGGGGCCGTAGATTTCACTAGTGGCTTCTCTCGAGAAAAATAGCAAATGGTGGGTAAAAAAATTACTATTGGGCAATTGATAGAATTCAAATAATCATGATGATATCCAGGCAATGATCATTACATAGGAATCACATCCAAGATTAGTAGACCGACTCCTGCCTTCATCTACTACTATTACTCCACACATCGACCGCTATCCAGCATGCGTCTAGTGTATTAAGTTCATGGAGAAATGGAGTAATGCAATAAGAATGATGACATGATGTAGACAAGATCTATTTATGTAGAAATAGACCCCATCGACTTATCCTTAGTAGCAACGATACATACGTGTCGGTTCCCCTCCTGTCACTGGGATCAAGCACCGTAAGATCGAACCCACTACAAAGCACCTCTTCCCATTGCAAGATAAATAGATCAAGTTGGCCAAACAAAACCCAAATATTGGAGAAGAAATACGAGGCTATAAGCAATCATGCATATAAGAGATCAAAGAAGACTCAAATAACTTTCATGGATAAAAATATAGATCTGACCATAAACTCAAAGTTCATCCGATCCCAACAAACACACCGCAAAAGGAGTTACATCATATGGATCTCCAAGAGACCATTGTATTGATAATCAAAGAGAGAGAGAGAGAGAGAGAGAGAGAGAGAGAAAGTGAGAGTGAGAGGAAGCCATCTAGCAACTAACTACGGACCCATAGGTCTACAAAGAACTACTCACGCATCATCGGAGGGGCACCAATGGAAGTGGTGAACTCTTCCGTGATGGTGTCTAGATTGGATCTGGTGGTTCTGGACTCTGCGGCGGCGGAAATTGATTTTCGTCGACTCCCCTAGGGTTTCTGGAATATAGGGGTATTTATAGAGAAAAGAGGTGGTTCAGGGGGCACCCGGGGTGGGCACAACCCACCGGGGCACGCCTGGGCCCCTAGGCGCGCCCTGGTGGGTTATGCTCCCCTCGGAGCACCCCCAGGTGCTTCTCCGGCCCAGTGGATGTCTTCTGTTCCATAAAAATTCTCCAAAAAGTTCTGCTACGTTTGGACTCTGTTTGATATTGATTTCCTGCAATGTAAAAAACATGCAGAAAACAGCAACTGGCACTCGGCACTATGTCAATAGGTTAGTACCAAAAAATGACATAAAATGACTATAAAATGATTATGAAACATCTAAGAGTGATAATATAACAGCATGGAACAATCAAAAATTATAGATACGTTGTAGACGTATCAGTCCTACAATGAGAAAAGATCCTCTAGTCATGATCGTAATTGCTACAATTGTGGAAGACTCAGACACTACTCCTATGAGTGTATGACACCCTGCAAGAAATGAGAAGACTCACCTAAAAGGAGAAGTAGAAGAAATGAATCACCTCATAGAGAGAGAAGAGTAGAGATGATTGTTATGAACGAAGACCCTCTCGAAGAAGTAAGGATTATAAAAGGAAAGACAAGTCATCAAAGATATACACAAGACGAAGACATCAAGCTCATGTTGGTGAATGGGTTTTCGGCTCCGACTCTGACACTCACTCTGAGAGAAGCTATCACTCCAACTCTGACTATACTCAAGATGAAGGTGTTGCCGGTCTTGGTGTCATCCAACTCCCACGACATATTTGATTCACCAAATGAAGTAAATGGAAGATGCTTCATGCCTAAAGTCCCCAAGGTATCACACCCCGAGTATCTTGATTTCAATAGTGATGAAGATGATTTTCTAGGTGATGATGATTCTCTTGTTGATAAAACTAGTATTGTGAGCTATAATGAACTTGCTAGTAATCATGATAGTCAAGATGAAACGAATGACAATGCTAAGAAGGAGATTGAGCGTCTATCTAAAGAACTAAACACAATTAAGTTAGCTCATGAAATAACTCAAGAAGATCATAGATAGATCCTAAGAACTCAGGAGAAGCTACGCTTTGAGAAGCTAAATTTAGGGCAAGAGCATGAGTTTGTAAAAGCAATCAATTATGATCTTCGAAAGAAGAGTTCTTCTTACATAGCCAAACGTCTCCTCTTGCCTACTTACATGCCACAAGTGAAACCTAGTAACAAGAGCAAGAAAGATTCTTCTTTTAGTAGTAACAATAACCATGCTAAATCCAATGTTGTTGCTTCTAGTAATTCTCTTGATTCCACTAATGATTCTCTTAGCCAAGTTACATTGAGCAAGAAAATATCTTATTGAAGGGTTATAGGGAAAGGTGTTTACAAGAGTCTTGCGAGGAGTAAGCAATTCGAAAAAATTGTACGCAAGCAAGGAACACACCAGAAGAATCAAGGTGTTGGTTTTGAACGAAAGTTCAATGCCAATGGAGTTGAATGGGAAGAAGATCAATACCCCAAGATGAATTTTGTTCCTCCACAATAGAAGTATGACCCCACTTCTTTTGAGGGAACACGAGCTCAAGATAATCTTCCACCACAAGACCATAAGCTAAAAGGCAAGGACAAGCTTAAAGAAGAGATTGAATCATTTTAAGAAGCACCTAAAGGCATGGTCAAATGGGTTCCCAAGACTTCATCAAGCTCTACTTCATCAAGTTCAACTACAACTCCAAGGATTCCCATCAACTTGATGTGGGGCCCAAGAATAAGAACTAGAGTGTTCTTGAGGGTGACTCCGCCACCATACTTCACTCAATTCATTTTGGCAAGGACTTGTGCAACCAACTTCCACATCTTGCACTAGTTCATGGAGTCACAAACCCTCTTGTTGGTAATACAAGGGACAAGATAACTCAATGCATTCATGGACATCATCATATGTGCAATTCACTCTATGTCTATGGATACCCTTGTATGTTGCTTGTGGGACTAACCCATGTAGGTATTGAAAGTGCAAAATTCCAAAGGATTGATCCAAACTCTTGATGGACTACATCAACATTGAGCATCCACATCTTCACTATCTACATGAAGTCATCATAGACAAAACTCAAGGTTAGTTCATCCCTATTTGGGGGATATCACATCTAGGGGGGTTTTGCTCTAAAAATTGAGGTAAAGAAACTCTAATGGTGTGAACAGATCAATGCTTTATGTAAAAGTGGTAACCCCACTTGTGCTTAAATGATGAGTATGACCTATGATCAAATGTTTTCATTTGACTCCTAAGTCAATATACTCATATATAGATGACCTAGTCATCGCCAATTGCTTGATAGATGCTAGAATTGGTTGTGTATGTTTGACACATATTTCATCTGTTATCGTATTGTGTGAGCATGTTGACTTGCATGTTTTCTTCATTCGAGGACATCCATTTGTTGTTTTGATTGTCTTGGTTTTTCTGGCCAAGTTGATGTACAAGAATACCTAAGCACCTCCTCTAGCTATCTATGCTTTGTTGTCTTAAATTATCTTCTTGCTACATCACAAAAATTGAACAAGTCATTTTTGGACTTTCCGGGTGAGGCGCACTCGGACTCACCGATCTGAGAAGGACTGAACTCCAAAACCTTCTTTATGCATTTTGGTTGGACCAATCCACTCAAACTCGGTCATACTGAAATAATTTAGATTGATATAGGTTTCCATCTTAGTGTCACCAAGTTGAACCATTTCGAAGTCACCAATGTGCTATATTGCTTGTAGTTACACATATCGTTGCCACCGAGTTGTTCCACTTTGAGCCACCGACAGCACATAGCTATATATATCCCCGCCTCCCGTAAATTGAAACTTTCTTCAAACGTCACGACTCCGTGCCCCCGTTGTTGTCGTCTCCTTTGTCTTTGGATTGTCCCCCTTGTCTCCTGCACGCCCTCGCCATTGGAATCCGACGCCGTTAACGGGAATCTTCCTCGCCATTGCCGCCATAAAGGATCTCCACCTAATTAGGGTGAGATTTGAACCCCTCCATGTTGATTCAATGCACGGATGGATAGCCATTATTCTTGCCACGGATTGAAACCTTCCTATTAAGTGCTTCGGTATCACCGAGATGATCAACTCGGTGGATCCGAAATGCCTTCTATGAAATCTTGAAACTTAGATTTGAACTCAATTTTCTTGAAAAATGTCTGGTTTTTGCGATGAATCATCCACTCTATCCATAGCCATCTATTCACATGGTCATCTTTGCAAGATGTTAGAGGCCAGTGATAGTCAGAATGTCTCAGAAGCACATGTTGATATGAGTGCAAGCTCTAGTCCTGAAGGCAGTTTCTATGAGGGAGAAATGAGTTCTCCAGAGTTGCCCAAAGCTGCTACAAGGGCAACAAATAAGATAACCTCAGATGATGAGGATGAGGACTTTGTTGCTAGTGAAGCAACATCAAAGAAGAAGAAGACACTGCTTGCAAAGGAGTATGGCGCAACAACCATCATAAGACCATCTGCAAGCTCCAGGGAAAGAACTGTTGTTAGGGAAGTTCCTTTGTCCAAGAAGGATCAGATCTCTGAGGAGGTGCCCACAAAGAAATAGAGAGTAAGGAAACAGTCTATGCATGTGATTTTCAAACCCACTTCAATGAGGAGAAATGATATGCCTGAAAGTGAAGAGGAGGGGGAGGATCCAGCAGCTAATCCACCTCCTGCCAGGCCCCAAAAACTTATGGCAGATGCTATGAAGTCTGCTGCCCCCTCCAAGTTCAAAGCCAAAGCTCCAACACCCAAGAGGTCTACACGAAATATTTCCGCTAGTGAGAAGAACAAGGCCCCAGTTCCTGAAGCTGATGCTGATGATAAGCCACTAGTGCTCATGAGGTTTTTTTAGATGTTTACCGCATGTTCCTTAAAACAGAGGCCAAACATGGCATGCAAGCAGAAACAACGAAAGAACTCGTGAGAGTTCAGGTTTCCCAATACAACTACAAAAAAGTTCCCACCAAAAGAAGAAAATACAATCAGGTCCTTGGTGAGATTTTTTGCGAACCAACTGCCGCTCGCTGCCCACTGCCGCCGCTGAAGCAGCCGCTGGAAGAAGACAGGGGACTTCGCAATCCAAGAAACTTAGAACACACCATCGCCGCAATCAGCTTTGTGAGTCGATGACGAGCCACATAGTGCTCAGGAGGTTGAGGCCCAACACTACAAGAAAATACACTTCCGTGATGATACGTTTTTGTCACATTAGGTCACGTTTTCTGTGATGCATGTACATCCATGATGATTTTATGACAGAACCAAGATAGTCATACCTGTGCTGTCATAGAAGTGTTCCATGGCATTACGAAAATTATCATCACGGAAGTGTCCACTTCCATGACGATAAAACGCACGTCATAGAAGTGCTTTTGTCAAGGGTGACTGACACGTGGCATCGGCCGTAACGGCTCGACGTTAAGCTATCGGGTCCGGTTTTGGATCCGATAACCCGTTAACAGACCAGACCAATGGGAATTTTCCACGTGTAAAATTATCATTGGCCAAAGGAAACACGTGTTGGCTCACCGCTGGACAGATGTCATCATTGGACAGGAGGCGCCTATGATACGTCAACACGTGGCACGACCCAACAGAGGCCCATTCCGGTGAAAAGGCCGGGCCTATCAAAATAAGCGGGCCGGCCCATTAGCGGCCTACTTGAGTCAGGCCCATTTACAAGTATGGCCCATACAAGTTACACAGAATCGGCCCATCAAAGGCACATTCTAGATTCGACAATTTCCAGCCCATCGTCAGTTTAAGCCGGTTAACGGCTGGCTATGTTTTGGGCCCAATTGCGGCCCGAGCTTCTTTCAGCATGTTAGCAACCCATCATGAGTTCCAGCCCGTTAACAGCCCAGAACGTCTTTTGGCCTTTTCTCGGCCCATTCTGCTGTTGGGCCAATTCTAGCCTGCTGTGACTTTAGGCTTGTCCTTGGCCCATTCGGTAAATGGGCCAAATCATAGCCCATTTTTTCTCTCGGCCTGTTAAGGGCCCGCACAACAGTTGGGCCTTTGACTTTAGGTCCATTAGGGGCCCACGTTCTGCAGGGCATCATTTCAGCCCAATGCGACGTTCGGCCTATTAAAAGCCTAGTTTGCAAATTGGGCCTCCTCTGGCCCATAACACTTTCGGCCTCTTAGTGGCCCGTAAAGTAAAAGGTCCGAGACAAAATTGACATTTATTTCAGCCTGCTAAAGGCCCGCAGGCCATTTCCATTTATACGGCCATATCGAGCTTTAGGGCTCTTGACGGCCTGCTAAGAGCCGTTGTTACGGTGGGCCCATTTGGGAGCCACTTAATATTATTTTGACCAGCCCAATTAAGGCCCGCTTTGACTGCACATGTTTGTTCGTTTGTATGGCGTCCAGGAAATGCTTGGGCGTGTTGGCCCCCGTTTCAGCGATATAGCATATTCAAGAATTATCCTACTCTATACTATCGCCTCTAAAAAACATACACTGTACAATAAAAAGCGTAGAAACGTAGAATAATCCTACACTATACAATAAATAAATTACAGCCGAATATACCCACTGGGCATTATAGTTCGGCACCAGTGATTATAAAGCGTACACAAACAGCAAATTACATACACTGGACAAATAAAGCTCATACATCATGGACACGCATCAACAGAACTTACCATTTGAACTATAATCTCTTCAGAAAAAAGGATTGGCCAGATTCAGATAGCACAAATTTCAGTTTGCAAAATCTCCAATTCCTTCGTGGTTACCTCAGTGTCGTGTTTCATTTTTTAACTCCTGCATCTAATACTTGCATGTCCAGTCTCAACTTTTTGATTGTACTTTGAGAATCATGTACACGTTGTCTTGCCACCTCTAATTGATGCACGAGAACATCAGCACATTCCAATTCCAATCCATAATCATTCGTTAACGGCCATGCCGCACTGCTCGCAGATCTTTGTGTTGATGTCACTTCATCCTGAAATGTTTCTGTAAGTACACATGACTAGGACAAAAATATAGTTACAACAGTGAACTGATGTCTACTCCACAAACTTCTTATTGTATACGTTGTTGGGCCTCCAAGTGTAGAGGTTTGTAGGACAGTAGCAAATTTCCCTCAAGTGGATGACCTAAGGTTTATCAATCTGTGGGAGGTGTAGGGTGAAGATAGTCTCTCTCAAGCAACCCTACAACCAAATAACAAAGAGTCTCTTGTGTCCCCAACACACCCAATACAATGGTAAATTGTATAGGTGCACTAGTTCGGTGAAGAGATGGTGATACAAGTGCAACAGAAAGTTTCTGGATTTTAAACAAATAACTATCATCCAAGAAGATTCTATAGGTCTTACTTGGCACAAACACTAATTAAAACATAAAACCACATCTAACCAGAGGCTAGATGAATTATTTATTACTAGACAGGAACAAAAAGCAAAGAACAAAAATAAAATTGGGTTGCCTCCCAACAAGCGCTAACGTTTAACACCCCTAGCTAGGCATGATGATTTCAATGATGCTCACATAAAAGATAAGAATTGAAACATAAAGAGAGCATCATGAAGAATATGACTAGCACATTTAAGTATAACCCACTTCCTATGCATAGGGATTTTGTGAGCAAACAACTTATGGGAACAAGAATCAACTAGCATAGGGAAGCAAAACAAGCATAACTTCAAAACTTTAAGCACATAGAGAGAAAACTTGATATTATTGCAATTCCTACAAGCATATGTTCCTCCCTCATAATAATTTTCAGTAGCATCATGAATGGATTCAACAATATAACCAGCACCTAAAGCATTCTTTTCATGATCCACAAGCATAGAAATTTTATTACTCTCCACATAAGCAAATTTCTTCTCATTCGGAATAGTGGGAGTATCATAAGAGACTCGAATACTATAAATTGTTTCCACATTAAAAGAGTAATGCTCAGAAAAAGGGTAATCATAATCATGAGAAGTTTTATAAATATAATCATCACTACTTTTTATAGCATAAGTGTCATCACAATAATCATCATAAATAGCAACTTTGTTCTCATCATAATCAATTGAAACCTCTTCCGAAATAGTTGATTCATCACTAAATAAAGTCATGACCTCTCCAAATCCACTTTCATAATTATCACAATAAGATTCAACATCCTCCAAAATAGTGGGATCATTACTTCCTAAAGTTGACACTCTTCCAAACCCACTTTCATCAATATAATCATCATAAGTAAGAGGCATGTTATCATCATAACAAATTTGCATATCAAAACTTGGGAGGCTAAAAATATCATCTTCATTAAACATAGGATCCCCAAGCTTGGGACAAACATTAATTGCAGCAAATATATTCTCAAACATGTCATTGTCATCAAACATAGCATCCCCAAGCTTGGGCCTTTTCATATCATAAGCATAATCACTCTCATCATTAATAGTATGGATAGGACCAATATTATAGCAATTATCATCATCACAATGAGTAATAGGAACAACATCATTTGGGAGGGATACCTTTCTACCTTTGCTTCTCCCTCTTTTCTTTTTCTTGTTCACATCATGTGTGGGTTTAACCCTCTTTTTGGAGCTCCTTATTAATGAGATTGGTTGAATAGAAGACTCCTCCTCGTTACCTGATTCATCATAAGAAATAATAGGAGGATATTGGGAAGCCTCTTCCCTTCCATTAGTATTCTCTTAATCCTCTATTTGTTTTATTTTCTTTATGTAATTGGAAATATAAGGATTTTCAATGCAATTCATCGCACAATACATATAAATTTCCTCTAGATCGAAATCAAGAATTCTATCAAGGGCAAATTCTGGAATAACCTTAGTTATAAGTTTCATTTCTTCATAACCCAAGAGCTAACTAAAATCATTAAGATGTGCAAGGGTAATCAAGTCATCACAATTTTTGGACACGATACGATCATGAAACAATTTGCATTGGGTACTGAAATGATCACGTTCATTGCAAAGTTCACAAGTACGGCTAAGAAAGTTTAAATTTTCAGCACAAACATCTAGCCTTTCTTGTAACCATTTGGTTTCCAAATACTTATGCCTCTTACAAAATCTATCTTCCTTGTTTGGTATGTACTTGCAAACTCTATGCACTCCACAAAAATCGACATGCTTATAAGAGATATTTTCATCATGACTAGTGCAATCATCATTAGCACTATGGATATTCAAAGAGTTCATACTAACAACATTGCAATCATGCTCATCATTCAAAGATTTAGTGCCAAACATTCTAATGCATTCTTCCTCTATCAATTGAGCACAATTTTTGGAATCCTTATTATCATGAAAGATATTAAAAAGATGAAGCATATGAGGCACCCTCAATTCCATTTTTTTGTAGTTTTATTTTATAGACTAAACTAGTGATAAAACAAGAAACTAAAAGATTTGATTGCAAGATCTAAAGATATACCTACAAGCACTCACCTCCCCGGCAACGGCGCCAGAAAAGATCTTGATGTCTACTACACAACCTTCTTCTTGTAGACGTTGTTGGGCCTCCAAGTGCAGAGGTTTTTAGGACAGTAGAAAATTTCCCTCAAGTAGATGATCTAAGGTTTATCAATCCGTGGGAGGCGTAGGGTGAAGATAGTCTCTCTCAAACAACCCTGCAACCAAATAACAAAGAGTCTCTTGTGTCCCCAAAACACCCAATACAATGGTAAATTGTATAGGTGCACTAGTTCGGCGAAGAGATGGTGATACAAGTGCAATATGGATAATAGATATGAGTATTTGTCATCTGAAAAATATAAAAACAGTAGGGTAATTAATGATAAAAGCGAGCACAAATGGTATTTCAATGCTAGGAAACAAGGCCTAGGGTTTATACTTCCACTAGTGCAAGTTCTCTCAACAATAATAACATAATTGGATCATATAACTATCCCTCAACATGCAACAAAGAGTCACTCCAAAGACACTAATAGAGGAGAGCAAACGAAGAGATTATGGTAGGGCATGAAACCACCTCAAAGTTATTCTTTCTGATCGATCTATTCAAGAGTCCGTAGTAAAATAACACGAAGCTATTCTTTCCGTTTGATCTATCATAGAGTACGTACTAGAATAACACCTTAAGACACAAATCAACCAAGACCCTAATGTCACCTAGATACTCCAATGTCACCACAAGTATCTTTGGGTATGATTATACGATATGCACCACACAGTCTCGGATTCATCTATTCAACCAACACAAATAACTTCAAAGAGTGCCCCAAAGTTTCTACCGGAGAGTCAAGACGAAAACGTGTGCCAACCCCTATGCATAAGTTCATTGAACCCGCAAGTTGATCAGCAAAACATACATCAAGTAGATCACGTGAATATCCCATTGTCACCACAGATAAACATGGCAAGACATACATCAAGTGTTCTCAAATCCTTAAAGACTCAATCCGATAAGATAACTTCAAAGGGAAAACTCAATCCATTACAAGAGAGTAGAGGGGGAGAAACATCATAAGATCCAACTATAATAGCAAAGCTCGCGATACATCAAGATCGTGCCACCTCAAGAACACGAGAGAGAGAGAGAGAGAGAGAGAGAGATCAAACACATAGCTACTGGTACATACCCTCAGCCCCGAGGGTGAACTACTCCCTCCTCATCATGGAGAACGCCTGGATGATGAAGATGGCCACCGGTGAGGGTTCCCCCCTCCGGCAGGGTGCCCGAACAGGGCCCCAATTGGTTTTTGGTGGCTACAGAGGCTTGCGGCGGTGAAACTCCCGATCTATTCCGCTCCCCGATGTTTTTAGGGTATATGGATATATATAGGCGAAAGAAGTCGGTAAGGGGAGCCACGAGGGGCCCATGAGGGTGGGGGCGCGCCCAGGGGGGCAGGCGCGCCTCCCTGCCTCGTGGCCACCTTGAAGCTTCCTTGATTTCAACTCCAAGTCTCCTGGATCACGTTCGTTCCAAAAATCACGCTCCTGAAGGTTTCATTCCGTTTGGACGTCGTTTGATATTCCTTTTCTGCGAAACACTGAAACAAGGGAAAAAACAGAAACTGGCACTGGGCTCTGGGTTAATAGGTTAGTCCCAAAAATAATATAAAAGTGCATAGTAAAGCCCATTAAACATCCAAGATGGATAATATAATAGCATGAATACTTCATAAATTATAGATACGTTGGAGATGTATCATGAAGCGAGCAAGATAGTCTATTTTGTACATGGCAAAACAAGACTAACATTAATGTTACACGTCATGAAGCATAAGCAGGTGATATTTCAAAAATTATAAAAAAGGTAGTCTGTGCAGCCTGCATACAGAAATCTCTCTTAGCTCAAGAGAGGAGCATGATGTTGGGACCCAATCCAAAACACAGACAAGTTACAAATTTAGACAACACGTTGTGTCTAAGTAAGCAAGAAGTTGGCCATTCTTTAGCTCAATTAAACTCTTAGGGAGCATATTGAACAGCAGAGGGATTCGTACAAACCTACTACAACAAGCAAAACTATGCAATCATTAGCCTAGTATAAACTAGACTGTGAGCCTCATGCAATAATAGTTGGTTAATAGACTTCAAAGCTTCAGGCACACTTCGCCAGAATAATTAAATGGTAAGGCCTTTAATTATGTCAACTAATAGTTATACAAGTACCCAACATCAGGCATCATTGTTTGGGCATCTCATTAACTGAGGACAAATAAAGCAATTGAAAAGAGCAAATTAACTATGCCTGAAACAAACAAGGAATTGAACTGTTGAGTTGGATATAGTGACTAACCTTAACTGGTTGAACAGGCTCAGCACAACTCCTTATTTTCTTGCAAGGCTCCTTCCTAACATCTTGTACTTGGAAATCGTCAGTCTTATCTTCATTGCACCCCCTCTACAAGGTGACACAAACTAGTTACTCGTCTCCTTGGAAGATAAATATGCATACTTTCCAGTCTGTGAACAACTCAAAAGGATGAGATTATAACAAAACAATACCACATAATGAAACATGCCACATCTCTTCACTTGCACACAATGAAATGAGCATTTACTATGTCTGCACTATGTAAAAACTAGGCATACCTTCGAACTGGATCTCCAGGTACTCTTGGAGAGCCTAATTTAGTGTACAACCAAACCTTTATGTCACCTATGATTTAGACAAGGCCCCACTACAGCAGCCCTTAGTATTTAAATCGTTGACAAGCTCTGTTAGAGTGTTAGGTCAAGAACAACAAGTAATCAAAGCAAACAGTCCTAGTATGGCTGGCTGATGCAAACAACAATTGAACAGATGTGTGAGCAAATCTTACATATCAAGAAACGAAGCAAAGAAGGAGGCTTAAAGACCATCACTTGACTGGCCAGATTTAAGGGGCATTTAAACAGCATGTGCAACATATGAACTAATATAAACATTGCATATTCCAGATTCTACAATGGAAAGCACATGTATTAGGTTATGCCATGTATGATGATGCCTAAATGTACACTATAGCAGGCAGGAGTAATTCATCATTGCACGCACAATTGAATTGCATGTTAAGGGCCAGTTCGATTCCGCCTTTTCAGGGTTTATTGTCAAAATAAGCCATAAAAGATGTAAAGAAGTCATTTTTGAGTTATGGGCTTGGGCTTGACTTATTTCACTTTGGAGGGGGGTGTTTCGGGTAGAAGCTCACTAAAAATTGAAGGGAAGGGGAATAGTGAAATGACTCTATTGTCTGCCTATATTACACTCAAAATGCAACTGCTCACGCCTGCATCACTCCTGACCCTCAAGTAAAAACAAGCACGCAAGCCTTCATTGCCCTGCCCGCTTGCATCTCCTCTCCCCTTTCCCTCTACCTTGATCCCCTGCCTGCAGCCCTAGGGTTCCTCCAGCGAGCCGTCGCCTCTGGTCCCATCTGGCCTGGTCTTCGATGATGCTCTGTCCAGCTAGGCTACATGGTCGACAGGTAGGGGCAAATCTCCCCAGTTGCTCCTCCCTATGGCGTCGCCCCTCATTCTCATGGTCTCCAGCAGCTGCTCTATTGTGGTCCGTCCAACGCACTACTCCGGCGGGCGCCGCACAACTACGGCTGATGCCACATTGCAGCAGAAGGCACCTTATTCCCTCTCCCCTCCTCCTAGGCCGTGGCCTTGAGGTGCTGTTGAAGGATGAGCTCATCCAAGAAGGTGACGATCTCCTCTGATATTTTGTCAAACTTTCATTCTGACCCACTATACGATGAATTGCTATGAGTTGCTTCTGCTGCTGATATATGATGCATTGCTATGAGCTGCTCCTGCTGCTGCTATATGATGAATTGCTATGAGCTGTTGCTGCTATATGATGAATTGCTATGAGCTGCTGCTCCTGCTATATGATGAGTTGCTATAAGCTGCTCCTGCTGCTGCTGTATGATGAATTGCTATGAGCTGCTCCTGCTGCTGCTATATGATGAATTTCATTGAGCTGCTCCTGCTGCTGCTATATGATGAATTGCTTTGAGCTGCTGCTGGTATATGATGAATTGCACACTGCTGCTGCTGCTGTATGATGAGTTGCTATGAGCTTCTACTGCTGCTATATGATGCTTTCAGGTGGTGCTGCTATATGATAATAACCAGCCACTTGGACCATCGAATTTCAATAAATAATTGTTCTTCATTTAAATGTGGGTCATGTGTTCTTCGTTTAAATTAGGCAATGGGATCTCTATGTAAGACATTGGCCAAAGTAGATTGTGCCAAGTAGATGGTATCTTTGTATTTGCATTTTGAACATATAGTGATGGTCTGTTTTCCTATCATATTAATTACTGCACTGGGTTCAATTTGTGATGTTTGCAAGTCAAATTATTTTTCATATGGGCAGCAAAATGAAAAAATATAATGCAATATAGACTTTTCACTGATCATACCAAAGATAAGCTGAAAAGGAAGGCAATGAAAAGAACTGGTTGGCTTATTACCTGGAACTTATATTCATAGGTGCTTATTTTCTTAGGATAACTCGTAATAAATGTCCCTAAGAAACTTGGCCAATAGAACTGACATACAAATAACATGTCACGATGATTGCAATGGAGGAGTGACCTACCATAGCACACACACTGTATAGGCTCAAAGCTGCCTCTCCTTTTTTTGTGATGTTCCATGAAATGCCACATACATGCATCTTGTACTTTTTCATTGTGTAACCCTATCTGCAAGTTGACACGGCTAATTTCAGACATCTCTACATGATAATACATTGCATATCCCTTGAGCATATTTAAACCACCTATTAATGAATGTGTGCGTAGCATAAACTAGCCATGACTATGTGTGCTGGACGAGCAGGCACTCTAAGGGAGCCTAATGTAGTGCACTGGAATTCCTACATGCCACCTACGAATTTGTGTAATGTACTGCCTCTGTTCCTAAATATATGTCTTTGTAGAGATTCCAGTATGGACCACATACAAATGTATATAGATGCATTTTTGAGTGTAGATTCACTCATTTTGCTCCGTATGTAGCCTATAGTGGAATCTCCAGAAAGACTTATATTTAGGAACAGAGGTACGAGGTAGTATCATGTATGACATCTACATATCTAATTTAGCAGCCCAAAGAGAAATCATTATCGCACAAAGGGATTCTTGGTGAAAATCCTAGCAAAGCACGCTGGCAGGCACACAACAATACAAGAGATAGAGATGCACTTACAAGATCATAGCAATGCCTCAGTCCAGGATCTTGGTTGGCCAAGCTACTAGATCCAGAAGAAACATCATCCTTGTAGTTTTTGCCAGCTGCATAAAGGTAACAACGACCTGTTAGTATATTTGAAGTATATCGGGCAGGTGATGCTGGACAGGTTTAAAGGTGACAAGTACCTAGGCCATGGCGCGTGGTTGGCATGTCGCCAGACGGTGGGAATCAGGTTAGAAACGTCAAGAGTGATGACGCTGCGCTGGCTGTCGGGGTCCGGTAGGGAGATCTAGAACCGTCGAGTAGGGTGTTTGTGGAGCGGCTCCGGTAGGGTGGACTACGGTGTGGGCGAAGCGGATCTGTGGCCGTGGACGAGGGCGTCGGTGAAGTTGCTCCGGTGGTTGGGTTAAGGATGGTGTCGACGATGCGGATCTGCGGCCGTGGACGGGGCGTCAAAAGCTGCTTCGGTAGGTTGGATGAGGGTGCGACAAAGCGGATCTGTGACCGTGGATTTGTGAGTTGGCAAAGCGACCCCGGTAGGGTTGAGAATGGTATATGCGAAGCTACTCCAGTAGGGTTGACGATGGCGTCGGCGAAGCGGCTTCAGTAGGGTTGAGGAAGGTGTCGGCGAAGAGGATCAGAGGCCGTCGGTGGGGCTGCTCCGGGGGGTGTGGACGAAGCTTCTCCGGTGGGGAGTACGAATGAGCTGCTGCAGATACGCTGGGGTTGACGAGTGTACCGGCGAAGCAGATCCGGCGCCTGGACAAGGCCGGCACTGAATGGGTTGTGGTACAGTGGTGGATGAGTAGTCTACTTGTTTCTAGTGGAGGTGGGAGGGGTAGATGCGGCCGCAGAAACAGATCCGGCGAGGTGGATGCCACTGGCAGTGAATGGGCTCTGGTACGCCGGTGGATGAGCAGTCTAGGGTTTCGAGAGGGGAGGGGTAGAAAGGCTGATGAAGTATGGACGGCGTGATGTAAGATGCTCTCGTGTTGTGGAGTTAGTCGTTTTTGCAGGAGGGGGAGAGGAAATGGGGGTGTTGTGTGGTGGGGGAACTGGAAGTTACCAAAGCAGCCCCGACCTATTATGTGGATGAGGGCGGTATTGTTACTGTTGTTCTCCGTGCACCAAGGATAAAAGGGGAATTTCGCATGCTAAAGACTAGGTGGCGGAAATTTTAGAAGGAGGCGGGAGATTTTGCCGCCCGCGGGATCGTTCTTATCCAGTTTCAACTAATTTTGGACCTTGCTAGCGGGAAGGTCATGCGAGACTGTACACGGGCACGCGTCGTGATTAATAACGGTGTGAAGTCCACCCAGAAAAATATACAATAACTCGGGATGATGCACCGATAACTTGACGCTCACACAGCGCGCCAATCGTGACGGTGTAGAGGCGCGTTCACAAAAAAAGGGATCAAACGCTCAGCCTGTGTATTTCTTGTGTAAATAGATAATTTAGTGCCATTGGTTATTTACTTTAAACATAATGCATTGATGTGTTAGTGTAGAGGCGCACAAAAAGAAATGGATATTGCAGTCCCACAAAAGAAATAGATATTGTAGTCCGCTACTTAAAAGTGTTACCTCATATGATTACATAGCCTCCATTTCATAAATTGCGTACCCGTTGAATTCATATATGAATATTACATATATTACTTCGTAATAGAACCTTAAATCCTCCAAGACTAATGAATTTGAATGCAACAGTAAAAATGGTGCATGTACATGATAGCTGTAGCGACCCGACCTCAGACGGTCAAGTCTCTGTGCTAGTGTCATCCCTAGATTGGTATGCTGACACACATAGTACTCGAGGATTTATAACAGAGGTAAATCACATGTATAAATAACGTAAATACTATTACCTCAATCCAAATAGCGGAAGTAACAACAAGGTTGTGGATTCCCATCAACACCAACGGCAAAGTTGAGTGTAGAAATCATAACCCTAACGTATCACTTACTCGTCATAAGAACCTGCAACATGAGACGTTGCAGCCACAAAGGGTCAGTACATTGAATGTACTCGCAAATTCACACCATAGAGCAATGATGAATAAAGGCTATCACTACATGCATATTTGGCTGGTGGAGGCTCTATGGTTAACATGTTTTTACCAAAAGCCAATTTTTTTCCTACTGCAAAAGAATATATTTTATTTAACTACAAAGTTTGTTGAAAACATTGAGAATGGTAAACCCCATCTCAATCCCAATTAAAATTAATTAACAACCTGACAAATTAATTATATAGAGTGATGAGATCAACATGATAATCCAAGAACGAGATACTCAAGATGTCCATAACCGGGGACACGGCTAATCATGATTAGTTTGTACACTCTGCAGAGGTTTGCGCACTTTTCCCCACAAGACTCGATCTCCTCCGTTGGATTTCTCGTACTACATAAAGTTTGAGAAACGGATGACCGAGACACAGTCTTTCCGAAGAGGTCCCCTTAACCGATAGATAGGTATGTACACCTACAATCTCGTACATCTTCTAGCCCATCATGGAAAGGTTTCCCACAACTTACTCAACTATGTCAGAGCCCATAATGGCATGTGGCTGCACACGGAAGTTTCTAGCATGAATAATCTTATGATCCCTTTGAGCCTGGGTGGCAGTCCATAGGAGAATCACACGGTACCCCGGGATTTCCAAAAATACAGGCAACACTGGGTTCCCCAGGTGCCTCAATCCACCCAGATGTGTATTAAAGTTGCCACCTTAAGTTAACCATTAATTAACAACTCACATCTATCATGGATACACTCAAACCCAATCCACGTCTACCAGCATAGCATGTCAATATAAGCATAACGTAATAGTAACTCCCAAGGTTTGAATGCAGGGCAATAGGTTCCTACCTCATCAACTACTTCCCAATACCCACATGTTAACAAGTCCTACTCATGCAATGTCTGACGGGTGAAACTAATGCATAAAAACTGGGTATGAAAGGGATATGATCAAAGTGTGAACTTGCCTGTACTGTTGATGAAGATGATTCGCACTCAAAACTCTTGATAGTTCTACTCGTCACACTCCGTTCAATCTATCGAGAGCAATCAATAGTAACCACACATAAGCAATCACTCAAAAGATCAGAAAGATCGAACAAGACTATTCGGAAAACATCAAGACCAAGCAAATAACTCTTGCATCATAAAACAATTTCTAAAAGTACCAAAATTATGTGAATTTGGCCTTATCAGAAAGTTTAGGTCAAGAGCTTCGATTTGCAAAAAGAATCAAATCAAACGGAGTTATAAAACTTGAGTTACGATCAAACAAAGTTTGAATTCAAATCTGTTTGAAAACAAATTTTAAATTTGCAAAAACATGTTTAAGTAGTTTTACTGGATAGAGGGCATCATAACGAAGAAGTGAGCGTTGGTTTCGTTGGATTTGGACTAACGAGTGAGAAGTTACGAAGGTTTGAAGAACAGGGACTAATCTGTAAAAACTTTAATCGTGGATAGGTCCCTAATGAGAAAAATAACAGAAAAAAGAAAAGACTAAAAGGCGAACGTTCGTTTTAAAAGCATAAATGGCGAACACATTCACTTCTAAAGCTAACCTAGCGAACGCTTGCTAAATAACAACAAAAATAAAAATCAGAAAGATCTGGATCGTTGGATCTAGATCCAACGGCGAGGGGAGGGGCGGCGGTTACCACGGCTGGGATCGTGGGCGGAGAAAACGGCGTGTGGCGTCGGCGGCTGCTTGGGAGGCGGCGCACGCAGCATGGGTGGTCTTGGCGGAGGCGCGGCATGGATCGGACGACACGGGGCAGCAGCGCGAGGCGGGCGACGGCGAGGAGATGCAGTGGTGGCGGATCGGCAGAGGGCGGCGGCGGCGAGATGCGGGACAGAGAGAGAGAGAGAGAGAGAGAGAGAGAGGGGCGGCGGGCGCGGTTTTATAGGATGGAGGAGGCGACAGTGGCGTGGAGAAGGGGCAAAGCAAGGAGGCGGCGGAGTCCTGGTGTAGGACGGCGGCGGTGTCATACTGGAGGCGAAGTCCAGCACGAGGTCAGGGACGCGCGGCCAGGCTGGGCTTGGCTTGTTGGGCCAGCCAGTTCGCCGGCGGAGGAATTTTTTTTTTTGTAAATAAACATTTTTTCCAAACAAAAAGAATAAAAGAAAAATAAATAAAAATATTTTATGGGCATATAATATATCAAAAAAATTACAAAAAGATTTTCTACAACTTGAACATTATTCTAGCTCGAAATAAAATCCACAAAAATTCAAATAAAGCAAGGAGTGCTTCTACTCTAATAAAATCCAATAAAAATCATTTTAAAAATACCAAAAATGATTTCAAATTTATTTATCTCCAATTTTCAGATGTAGGGAATCATGTTACCCTATTTTCCATATATTTTACTTTTGGAGAATAATAATTTGAATAAAACCAAAATAACTCCAATTTGAAAATGATTTCAAAGGGGCGTTAAATTTGGTTTCTTTGAAACTTCCAACTCATATTTCATATAATTTGAAGAAGTCATTTTATCTTCTCTCGTGAAAATCAATGAGTTGCATAAAGTTTTTGAGTTTGAAATATTTCCAAATAAGATTCAAATCTTTTCAAATCCCTTTTCATTTATTTAAAATGGAAGAAGTCATGTTATCTTCTCTCCAGGGTTTTGTGATGAAAAGAATTTGAATTCAAGGAGATCATAAAAGCAAGGTGAAAGTTTTATTCCCTCTCATTTAACTTTCAAAAAGTTTTGAATTTCACTCAATTTCACACAATCAATCAAATAAAATATCAAAGCTATCTATTTAATATAACATTCCAAAATTTAGAATTTTGGGATGTTACAATAGCTACATTGGTTGTTTGAAGAAACATCACTGTAACTTTGGCATGCACAATTGAAAAGGTTTATTTAGAAAGAAAAAATTTGATATGTGAGTGTCCAATCTTTATAGCGTTGAATCGATATTGTACCTTTGGCCATGATACAAAGTAGATACTGATTTATGTTCAAGCGATGCACGTCCACGATCGCCAGATAGTGATACGTGAATGAATTGTGCAATCTCTCTCACACGCATACATATTTCATTTCCTCGTGGGCATCAGAATCACACACGCGCACTTCATGTATTTCTCTCCCTCCGTCAAGGTTAGAATTCGTCTTTCTACCCCGCCCTACAAGTCTCTCACACAGAAACACACACGCTCTCTCTATCGAACATGCCCACCCTTTTAATTCCGCCCACCCATAGCCACTAATGTCTCAAAGGATAATTATGTCTGTCACACATATGCCTAAGGTTAACTCGAGTTCCGGAACCATATGAATACATACAATGGGATTCCAGCAGAGCACCTTTTGTTTTGAGATCTCGCTCTCTCTCTCTCTCTCTCTCTCTCACACACACACACACACACACACACGCGCGTAGACATTGTTTATCGCTTCATTTTTTCGGCACTTGCATGCACACCGTTTGTTTATCTCCGTGATGCTTTAATTATGCCTCGCACACATCATATCTACCTATCCCTTAATATAGATATGGGTCACACAAACTCCTTCTCCCTACTAGCAAGATGCCCATACGTTGCATGGAACATCAAGATGCATTTGTATGATTAGTTTATCTTGTGGGAGAAAAAGATGAACGAGGGAATGCCTTATTTGCAAATGTGGAGAGGGGTGTGGGTATCTTTTTGCAAAATTTCCATAGTTTCCTTCCTATCCGCCGATATAAATCGGATGGCCTATATTGCAGACGGCAGAACACCATCATCACCAACTCTGTTTTTATAAGAGTACAGATATGTAAGTGTCACTGCCCCCCACCCACCCACCCACACACACACTTCCCGACACCGAAGGAGTAGGGTGACACCTCAATCTTGATACTAATCTATCGACTGGCTTCTCTCTCAAACACACACACACACACACACGCACACGCACTACCCGACACCGAAGGAGTAGGGTGGCACCTCGATCTTGATAGTAATCTATCTACTCCTCTTTCAAACACACACACACACACACACACTCGCTAGTTGTGCATCTGTGCCTACCGCGCACACTCTCGATACGCCTTTCTCTCCCTCCCCTTCCCCCCCCCCCAACCCCAACAATGACAGTAGAAGGGTGACAACTCGATCTGATCTTAATCTGTCAATCGGTTTCTCTCTCAAACATTGTGTCTCTGTGCCTCACTCAAACACACGAGATACGTCTTTTTCTCCGTAGCCCCCTCGATATGTAGACTTCTAGCGCGAGCACAGCTGTAGTGACAATGACGCTGAACCCAATGTGCCCTGTTTTCATCGGCCTCATGTGATAGTTTTCACCCTATTTTCTGTTAATTAACAAGACAACCTTTTCTTTGTTACTACTAGTGAATCTGAAATCATTCGTGGCAGACATATAATATATCACTTCAACCCAATTATCGCAGTAACTATTTTAAAAGAAACTAGCTAGATGCCCGTGCGTTGCACGGAACATCAAGATGCATTTGTATGAGTAGTTAATCTTGTGAGAGAATAGCAAGATGCCCATGCATTGCACGGAACATCAAGATGCATTTATATGAGTAGTTTATCTTGTGAGAGAAAAGGATGAATGAGGGAAGGCCTTATTTGCAAATGTGGAGAGGGGTGTGGGTATCTTTTTGCAAAATTGCCATAGTTTCCTTCCTATCCGTCAGATATAAATCGGACGACCTATATTGCAGGATGGCAGACACACCATCATCACCAACTCTGTTTTTATCTCTAACTCCTATAAAAGACTCAGTTGGTGATGATGGTGTGTCTGCCATCCGTCATTTCTGACCATCAGATCTGCATCTAACGACTATGATGTAAGTCGTGGCATTTCTGCAACAAGACCCCACTTCTTTGCTCCAATTTGCAGAAACCCCTTAGTATCTTGAAACCAACCACATCCCTCCCCCACCTCATCAAAACAGCCACAAGGAATATATTTTGAGTGAAACCTAATACAGATATATTTTTAATGATATATACACCAAACTAGAGTGTTTTTCTTTCAAGTTTGTGAACATGTCTTATTCTATTCTGGATCCGTTGCAACGCACGGGCACATTGCTAGTAAGAGTAGAGAAAAGGATGAACGAGGGAAGGCCTTATTTGCAAACGTGGAGAGGGGTGTGGGTATCTTTTTGCTAAATTGAGATAGTTTCCTTCCTATCCGTTAGATATAAATCCGACGGCCTATATTGCAGGATGGCATGCACACCATCATCACCAACTCTGTTTTCTACTGCCTCCGTTCCTAAATATTTGTCTTTTTGGAGATTTCAACAAGTGACTACGTACGATGCAAAATGAGTGAATCTAGACTCTAAAATATGTCTACATACACATCCGTTTGTGGTACTCCATTTGAAATCTGAAAAAGACAAATATTTAGGAACGAATGGAGTATAAGAGTAGACATGGAGATATATCTCCAGCATGGTCTACAACAAAAATGTGCTGGACTGGTTAGCGCCGGATGCTCGCAACGCGATGACCTGAGTTCGAATTCTGTCTTTAACTTTAGATTTTTATATTATATATTACTTATTTAATATATACTTCACTATTGTAATCACAGTGGAACCCACAGAGTACTTAGAATACAAGATTAAGGATGGACTTGTTTCTTTTTAACTTTCTGTACGAAGCTGTAGCCACCCTGCAAGTCACGTGTACACTGTACATGTAATTAACCTTTTATAGAGGGAGAATCATACACACAATTAACTCAAATGGATTGGATGTGACTCTATTATTTCCAGCATAAGAGCATCTCCAACGGCTGCCGGCAAATTTCCTCCCGCTTCCTTCCGCGGAGGAAGACATCAAACGCCAGCGGCATGCATTTTCACAACTCTAACCAACCAGATGAAATTCATGCAAACACGGACTGTTTTCATATAAGCATGCAGGATTTCATATAAAAAAGCCGGATCTTCATATAAACATGATGGATTTCATTACATTTACATGAACTAAGCGGTGCTAATCCGGATCTCGTGGTATAATTAATACTCCCTCCGTCCGGAAATACTTGTCCTAGAAATGGATGTATCTAGACTTATTTTAGTTATAGACACATCCAATTTATCCATTCTTAGAACAAATATTTCCCGCCAGCAGGAGAGGGAGTACATAACCTAAATGGCCGCCCGCGGATCCCATTGTCATCCTCATGTCCGACAGACACTTGCGAGGTCGATGAAGGTCCTGGGAAGAGACGAAGCAGCAAAGAAACCACCTGAATGCGCAGTCGCCGCCTCGACGGTGGCCTTCATGGGACCCAAGTGGCGGCGGCCTCCTGTGTTCTACTTCTCCTCGATGATGGCGGCGGACACGGAGAAGCTGGCCACCGACTCGTCGCTCTCCACACACTCGGCTTCTGTCTCTACCTGCATGGCGTTGCCACAGGCACGGGAGGCGCGGCCGCAGGCACGGGAGGCGCGCCGACAGACACGGGAGGCACGGCCACCACAGACACTGGTGGCGCGGTATGATGCGGCAGCGACGACGCCCGTACCGGCGTACTCGCCGCCGTGCCGACGTGGAGCAACTCGCCACTCCTCATCGAGTTGAACTGGAGCGGCGAGTTGCCGAACCACATGCCGGATTGGGGCGGGAACTGGCTCTATCGGGCCAAGCGAGGTTGATGAAGCACCGGGCGGCCTCGCCCGTATCCGGAGGGCTCGGCGGGCCACCCAGCCGGGTAGTATGCCGGAGAATGGCTCCAGGGAAGCCATCGGAAGAGTGGAGAAAATGGTGAAGGAGGAGATGGGGGAGCGGCGGAGGGGTGCGATTCTTGCCCACTGTCTGTCTGGCCTCGTTTAAATAGAGGGCAGGCGGTAGGATCTTGGCCGGCGTCTGGCCTAGTTTAAACTGAGGGCGGATGGGAGGAGCTCGGACAGTGTTGCGTTTAATTCTGGAATGCTCATGAACGGACGTGTGGCCGGAGTAGGTTTCTCAGTTTGCATGCGGGTTTAACGGAGAGGTTTGATGGAGGCGAGGAGGCGTGTTCAGCTGGGCATGCAACGGGTGGCGCAGTACTATTCGATTTGACAGTGGGCGGCGCAGTTCTCGATACGGCTTTAATACAGACGAGGGAGGGTAGCGGTTCCCGAAATGTTTAACGGCCAATGATGCATCCTCCTTCAATTAGCATCGTGCATGCATGAGGGAAGTAATGGGAGGAGGACCGGGAAAAGAGGTTCCACGATGTGAATGCAACGCAGTTTGCACTCATATAAAGGCGCCCCTCCATTCCAATGCATCTAACACATCGTACGCACCTAAGCATTTGCCTCAGCACCTACACTAAATGCAAAAGTGCTCACTCCAGACCCATGGCGGCGATGCGCGCGAGCGGCAAGCGGCTGTGCCAGATGGTCCACGACGCTGGCCTGCGGCATGGCGCCGAGGATCGTCTCTAGACGGTGTTCGCGACTGGCTGGTGGATGGCCGCTATCGACGCCAACCATGACTCTCAGTTGGACCAAATGATCGTTGACACCACCAATAAGTTCACCGTCCTCAGGAAGCTCGGGTACGACATCACCGTACTCCTCCAGTCTGCGCGCCCGGGCTTCTCATTGCCTACCACCCTAATCAGCCTCCATGGCCAAAACCTCTTTCAAGCACTGGTGGCCCTGCGACTGCCTGTCGACGCCATGGAGAATGTCCACCTGGAGGTCGCGCTCGCCGCGAGGCGCCTCGCCCTGCAAGAATTCGTCGACCTACACATCCACGTGTACGAGAAAATCGTGTACATATGTATCTACAAGGCCATTGAGGACGCTACGACATTGGCCTTCCTCAACTGGTTGGAAGCCTTGGATACCTTTGCTGAGAAGCACCTTGACCTCGCCACAAAATCCGCCGCTCCTTAGCCGCCGGTCGGTGGCCCCGCGCACTAAGCTTAGGAGGAGGACATCGTACGTTGATGGATGCACCTTTCTTCTTGCCTCCTGTAACCACCACTGCGATCGCACCATCGTGGCCTTAATTCTTATTGTGCTATTGCATTCTCGTTCCAGTCAATACCGACATGTGCGATCCCTTTGCTTAATTATATGCATCACTATAACTAGTACTCCATCCGTCAATTTATAAGTTGTGCTTACCTTTACCATCAACTTCGTGCAACGCACGGGCATCTTGCTAGAAACACTAAAACATGTCGGACCGCATGTGACCAAACCGATGATGCGCCAACCTAGCTACTACGTACCCTGCTTATCTGGCGGAAATATCCCGCCCTAGCGTTTCCAGTCGTTATTTCTATCTATCAATCGTGCCAAGGAGCAGAACCAAATGTTACAATTTATACATTTTCTCTACTCCTACTCCTATAAAAGACTCGATTGGTGATGGTGGTGTGTGCGCCATCATGTCGTTTCGACCATTAGATCGCATCTAACGGCTATGAGGTAAGTTGTGGCATTTTGCAACAATAGCCCACTTCTCTGCTCCAATTTGCAGAAAACCCCTTATTATCTTGAAAGCAACCACATCCCTCCCTCACCTCATGAAAACAGCCTAAGAAATATATTTTGAGTGAAAAGTAATATATTAGGAGTATATCAAAACAAGAGTGATTTCTTTCAAGTTTGTGAACAAGTACTACTATTCTACTACTTTGGATCTGTCGCAACGCACGGGCACGTTGCCAGTAAAAGGAAAAGGCCTGTCGCGTTCGCGTCGCACCCCCACACGCCCGAGAATCGGGAGTACTCGACGGCCCGTCCGGCACGCCACATAGGTAGGGAGGGCATGTTGCCTAGCATTCTCACTTTCATGTGGGACCGCCATTGAGCAAACTGCACCCCGCCCGCCGCTGGGTTGGAAAATAGAAACTACGGGAAGATCTAGCTGTAGCACGGAAGCCAAGAAATTTGGTGTCTGATGGGGCTCGTTGATAGAGTGTTATTTATTCATAACTAGCAATATGCCCGCGTTGCACGGAAAATCAAGATGCATTTGTATGAGTAGTTTATGTTGTGGGAGAAAAGGATGAACAAGAGAAGGCCTTATTTGCAAATGTGGAGAGGGGTGTGGGTATCTTTTTGCAAAATTGCCATAGTTTCCTTCCTATCCGTAATCGTACGGCCTATAGTGTAGGATGGCAGGCGCACCATCATCACCAACTCTGTTTTTTATAAGAGTATATAGATATAGATATAGATATAGAGAGTAGAGATTTGGTTACCAAATATCATGCGTGCAATGCACGTGTAGCTTACTAGTTGGTTACCAAATCTCATCCGGGTTTGGCACGAGCTCGTACTATGGGAGCACCACAAGGCCTACCGCAGGAGTGACATTTCCCTCTCAGGGCCCACGGGACCGAGCTTCAGTGGCTTAGTGCACCAGCCTATGATTCAATGACATGCGGATTTTAAATGCGACTGGCCCACATGTCATTGTCATGGTGGTGGCGTGGTTCGCGACTCACTGGTTCGAGATGAACCGGCCGGTGGTGGCGTGGCCGTGGCGAGAGTGCCACAGCTGGGCATCGGCGTTCTGGCGTAGATGGCCACACCGGTGGTACTACTGTAGTCTGAAGTACTCGATTGAGGATTCATGCCCGGGATGAAATGTGTGACAGCCGCTGGATGAAAAGTCGATGGTGCAGGAGTACGGATCGGAGCAGGCAAACTGTGTCCAATCGTGTGTGGCTGTGGTAGAAAGTTGATGGTCGCCACAGTTCAGTTGGCCCCCATGTCATGCACACAAAGGCAGAGGAGCGGTGGGGCCGAGAGGGATGCGGCGCACGTCAGGGGACGCCGTGTCGTGGGTTCGAGCGGCATCGTGGGAATCGCGTGTGGGTGTGGCAGTGGTAGAAACAAGAAACGTGATGGTCACCGTGGTTCAACTTCCATGGACAAGTTGTCATGTCTGCTGACACATGCATTGCATACCGCTCACTGCAAGGATCAGTAGTAGAGAAAACTTGTCCGAAAGATACCATTTTTCGATAAAATTCTCGAGATATCATTAGTTTTTACACATGGGATTACTCCTGCAAGGGTCAATCACAATAGGTGTTTTGTAAAAAAATGCATCTTGATGTTCCCTGCAATGCACGGGCATCTTGCTAGTCATAGAAGAAGGCCACACGAGCATCTTGCTGCAGGGTGTGCCACCGACCCAAACTCAATTTTTTTCCCGGACGATTAGGTGCACCGGATGCCATGCCACGCTACAAAAAACAGCTCCAAATTTTTTAAAACTTGCTATCTTCAAACCATCAAAACATCCCGAGGAATATATTTTGAGTGAATCATGATTTACTTTTACTGATATATGTATATCAAAACCAGAGTGTTTATATTTCAAGCCCGTGAACAAGTATTATTCTACTACTTTGGATCCATTGCAACGCACGGGCCAGCACATTGGTAGTAGTAGTCTCTATCTCTATCTCTACTCTACTCATATAAAAAACAGAGTTGTTGATGATGGTGTGCCTGCCATCCTGCAGTATAGGCCGTGTGATTTATATCTGACGGATAGGAAGGAAACTATGGCAATTTTGCAAAAAAAATACCCACACCCCTCTTATACTAGCAAGATTCCCGTGCGTTGCACGGAACATCAAGATCTTGTGGGAGAAAAGGACAAACGAAGGAAGGCCTTATCTGCAAATGTGGAGAGGAGTGTGGGTAAATTGTCATAGTTTCCTTCCTACCCATTAGATATAGATCAGACGGCCCATATTGCAGGATGGCAGGCACACCATCATCACCAACTCTGATTTTTTATAGGCTGTCCGATTTATATCTAATGGATAGGAAGAAAATTGTGGCAATTTTGCAAAAAGAAACCTACACCCCTCTCCACATTTGCAAATAAGGCCTTCCCTCATTCATCCTTTTCTCTCACAAGATAAACTACTCATACAAATGCATCTTGATGTTCTATGCAACACACGAGGATGTTTCCCTGGGGGCCTCTCTAGCGCGGCGTGGTCATAGTTGCAAGTTGACGCCCCTTGAGATGCCGACGTTGACGGGCACTCGGATTTTGTCCGATGAGCAGGTAAGATGAGTTTGATCACGTAGTAAATGCATTCTAAAGACTACTTCCGTGTCCATTTCCTAATTCTCCCCCTGCCCACTGTTTCACAGGTTAGGCTTGGTGACACCATTCCCGTAGAACCTTTATCCAACATTGGGATCAGCCATGCAACGGGCCACCGCCTAAATTGGTATGATGGAACCATGGTGAGATTGAAGAAGATAGCACGAACCTTGCACATGGCGGTCAAAGGTGGACGATGTTGTCTGCGGCCGATTTGTTGCCATACGAGTACGAAGACATTGTGCTCCTTTCTAACCGCATCTTCGCGGTGAAAAACCAGGGGACTTGTTTCGTATGGGACACATCCAATGGTATACTCCCTCTCTCCCAGTTTATTTGTTTTGAAGTTTTTCATTTTATAAGTTTCAAATTCAAATTTAGAGCTCTCCATCACATGTTGAGATTACAATGTCCATTAAATCATTGCGTGCATGTATAGTAAAGAAACAAATCTCGAGTTTGCCACGAGTTCGTGTAGCGGTAGCACCACAAGGCCTGGCACAGGAGTTACATTTACCTCTCGGGGCCCTTGAGTCTGAGCTTCAACGCCTTACGACACCTGCCTTTGAGTCAATAACATGTGGACTCGATAGGTGGCTGGTCCACATGTAATGCTCCCGAAGGCAGAGGGGCAGTGGGACCGAGAGGGGTGAGCCGCAGGTCGGGGGACGTGTGGTGTCATGGGTTCGAGCGGCGTCGTGGGAATCGCGTGTGGCTGTGGTAGAAACTTGATGCTCACCGCATTTCAGTTGGCCCACATGTCATGCACACAAAGGCAGAGGGGCGGTGCGGCCGAGAGGGGTGAGGCGCACGTCGGGGGACGTGGTGCCATGGGTTGGAGCGGCGTCGTGGGAATCGCGAGTGGCAATGGATGAAACGTGATGGTTGCCGTAGTTGAACTTCCATGGACAAGCTGTCATGTCTACGGACACATGCATTGCATACCGATCACTGGAAGGAGTAGTAGAGAAAGCTAGGCGGATAAATAGTTCCTTATAGTCAAGCAGACCCACGCTACTAGTTGTTCCAAAGACATGCACACCATCGAAATAGTCCATCTATATCAATATACACAGAGAGGGAATATTATTTTACAAGAGAGGAAATAGTTCATCCATCCATAATGCCCTGCTGCTGGTGCAGCATCTTCTTCTTCTTCTTCTTTTTCTTGTTCTCATTTTCTGTGGGAGACGACTTCGCAACAAGCTCTCTCGACCTTGCAGCTATCTCGAAACTCACACGGGCATCGAGGGCAGCATATTTTATCTGCTCGTACGTCAAGGGATAATTCTCCCATCTAGACGACCTTAATGCCGGCGTCTCGTCACCCTTCTAAAGATTTGTTCCGAGCACAAAATTTGCTACGTCGAATAGGGATGGTGTCGGTTTATCACAATCTTCTACAGGAATTTTTATTTTGGTTTGTACGTCAACGATGCTTTTCAAATCAAGGTTGTACGGCTCCAGCTTCTATTTGTCCCCTGCGATGGCTGCCCCACAGAAGTATATGTCCTCCCAAGACAAGAAATCGTGAAGCTCTCCTGGTATGGAGGGCGCATGTATGATGTGGTACACCAAAACATCATCTTCGAGGCACAGCTGAAGGACGGTGGCGCGTTGGATCTTCCCAGCGGCACGCTCCGTGTACTCTGCATCGAGACTGATGACATTCATCTCCACCTTTTGGAGGGAGTTGGATACATTGTTGATCCACTTCTGAATGGGTGGTCGATGACTGTGGCAACTATGCTCAACGAGCCTTCGACGAGGACATGTTGGATGCTAAAACCTGCATCTCGATCTCTTTTGCCATTTGGAACCGCTGGACCGGAGGGCTATTGTTTGGAGAATTAGGATTAGATGGCTAGTCTAACTGAAGAAGATGATTATTTATAGGGGCTTCGGAATTACTCCAGGGGGATGTGAAGAGGTTAAAACAATGTGAATGCAGTGTGGTTTGGATGCAAATGAAGATCAAGGAGTAGTGAAGAAGCCGAGGAAAATCGGTTCCCGATGGAGAAGTAAATGGGAGAAGTTATGCGTATGCATGAGGAGAGCTGCGGTGGTTTGACTATTACATGCAATGGATTGGATGGGCTCTTCGGTTGCCTTTTCTCTCTCCCACGCGCACAGAATGGCCCACTTGCATGCTACAGTTTATTGGCTGGAGTCTGGCTGCAGCTGCTCATGCGTACGCTAATTAATGCTATGAATGCCAGGCATGGAGGGAAATGGGCGCATGCAAAAGGGTATATACGCAGACTAATTAGTGAAATACTGAAAAAAGTTATGCGCAGACAAAAGAGGACCGGAGGGAGTACTACTCATGTTCCTACTACTCCTACTAGTAGTTGTTGTACAACTGTGGTACACTTGATGGTCAAAATACTATTATTCATCCGGTCCTCACGGTGAAGTGACAAGACCCTGCGCCCAAGGTGACACCAGTCCAGGCGGCGTGTCCGGGTTACCAAAGTCAGCCTCACCTTGTGCACTGTGCAGTCACTGTCACCGCCGTTGTATAACATGCCTCGCCTCGTCTCCCTCTCCCCTAGCACCACTCCATCTCCATCTCTGTCTCGTCGGAGATCCTATGGTCACTCTTCATCATCTCACTCTGCCCCCACATACCCTCGCCTCACTCGCCTCCCCCAGTACCACTATTCCCTCGCTAGCCGCTCCAACACCGAAAGCCTTCTCCCCCGTAAATCAAGCCCCCCAAAACCCCACCTTCCAAACTCCACCATGGACGAACACGAACCGCGCAACATCCATATGATCCGCGATTGGAGCAATCTCCCCAGTGACGTCCTCGACCTCTGTTGTTCATGTATGGATATGTTGAGCGCCCTGCGGCTGGCTGCATGCTCGAGGGGCATGCACAAGGCCATCGTCGAAGCGAGGCCTAAGCTTTTCAAGACACCCTACTTGCTGCTATCTGGTCTTGAAAGATTTTCTCACCATGATATGGAGGCGTACATGATGCCCCTCGACTTCAATCTGACCTCCATTAGCTGAAACTTCTTTGCAGGTATGTAGTGGGTTGCCGTACATCATTTCCCTTGACTTTGATCCGACCACCATCGCCCGAAACTTCTTGCAGGTATGTACTGGGTCGGCATGAACTCCCACTGGATGGCTACCGTCAGAAAAGACGGGGAATAGTTGGTGCTCGTGAACTTCCAGACCTCCCATGAGATTATCCTTCCTCTGTTGGATGATATAGAGTTTTACCTTCGCGGTCCCAGTCATCTAGATAACGTCGTCAGTTGGACGCACCTTGTTT
Source organism: Aegilops longissima (assembly GCA_021605205.1). Classification (NCBI taxonomy): domain Eukaryota; kingdom Viridiplantae; phylum Streptophyta; class Magnoliopsida; order Poales; family Poaceae; genus Aegilops; species Aegilops longissima. Next base: position 355,960,645 of record CM038676.1, on the reverse strand, counting down.
TGCAGAAAATTGTAATCTGCCAAGTGCCCACACGACATGCAGATTATGCAGACTTCAAGCTAATTGCGTTGTTCGACAAGGGACTCGCCTATCTTTCCGCCGGTGCCTTCTTTAGCTGGAGACAGCTTAGCTCGCAGTGGGATCATCGTCAAAGCTGATACACACTTTTGTGATGCTATTGAACACAGTGGCATCATCTACGCGATCGACAAAGCAGATGGCACCACGTATTGCTAGTACGGCGTGTGTAAGTTGTTTCCGTCTGATGTTAATGATGACGCCATGACACTGTTTGAACTTTTTGTGATGATTGACATATCCCTGTTTGAGCAGAATTTGAGTAGAACTATGGCAATGTATTAGAGACGCTGTAAATCAGCTATATTTGGAAAGAGTTAATTCATGCGACTGTGACCATGTCATTACAGCCAATTTGTACCCCTGAATAATCAAACTGTTAGGAAGATATTGATATTCTCCTTATTTTATAGTAATCTATATACTACTAAATATGAGTGTGTATCAATGTCCATGTTAGTTTCCTCATTTTCATGATGTAGAAACAAGCATCACACTGTTGATTTCATCTAACCATACATTAGGGAAGTAAATGTGCATATGGAGAACTCTATATTTTGAAGTAGTGAAATCCTGTAATGCTTACCATGTGTACATACCTATGTTCGCCCTTCAGCAATCAATAGCTAGAATAATATGCTCATAATTTTTTTTCCCACAGAACATGAGTATATAGCAATGCATGGTCTGTTAGTTTCCGTTGAAGAATTTGTTTGTGAGGACAGAACATGATTACATAACATGCATGACATGGTAGTTTCCTATGAAGAATTGATTGTGAGATAACATGAGTATAACCATGCATGGCACTTCTATTTTTCGAACCCAATATACATTTCCCTGTATTTTCCTCCCAGTTCCAACACGGACATATCAATGTTGTTTCTTGCATTATCCTACTCATACTCTAAACAATGTTGACCTTACATTAACAATGCCTGGCCTTTTTTATATGATGCAGTGTCCCTACAGTTACTGCTCTTTGTAATCACACCACCTTTGCCAAAAACAGGGAAGCGCAACTGGTTCCTTGCTCGTTAAGAGGATGGCAAAAGACTGATTATCATTCAGACACATGAGCCGGAAAAGTTATATTGCAAAAACCCCATTGTATGCAAGCACCGTGAAATACGTGAGTATCCGGACAGTGGATGTTACGTCTATGAGCAGGGTACCAGTTTGTTGGGGCCTGCAGGATTTTGAGTTGGAGGTGGGTAAATAGCCTTGGTGCATACTCTCTGTTTCTCGGACTCAATTATCTGATTAACCAGGAGATCACCGTTGGCAAGGACCTTTATGGCAGAGAGGCTCTGTTCGCTATGGAAAACTGTGTCTACATGGCGAGCCGTAGAAGTTCGGGAGCAAACTCCCTTGATTGTTAACGATACAACCTGCATCCAAAATAAGGTGAGAATAACAAAGGCATCTGGATTAACTTTGATCCTTGGATGTGTCGAGTCCGATAGGCAGTGATGTGGTTCAAGCCTTCAAGTTGATAGGTAATTGGGTTGTTGCATCGAAAGGGTGGAGTACTGGTGTCTCCGGATCACTGGTAGCTGAACCGGGGCTGCAAATTATGATGGTGTTGGATCATCCCTCTTCGAATGACTTGTTGTCTTTGCTGCTTGTTCTAGATGGGTAGTTCTCTCTTTTTTATGCATATTCCTTGTCATTTGGTCATCCTCGTCTATGTCACTCTTACTATGTAATAGTTGCCTCTATTTAGAATGTCATTCTAAATGCGGATCACTGAGTCTGGAGCTGCTGCAGATGGGTGCGTTTTGGTGGTGTAGCAAGACTTCTTATGAACTATCATGTCTTCTGTTTATGTCGATAGTAGTCCTTTGGTGGGTCTTTGAATGTTGTATATATCATTGTTTCGAACTGTTTATTGTCTCGAACTGTTGGTGGGCTAAATGAGGGCATCACCATTCTCCAGTGTTTAGAGTATATCCCCTTTTTTCAAGTTATAATTTGAGCTCAGTGTCTTTTCGATGATGTACACTTGTTTGGGCCAATGAGGTGTCGTTGAATATGGGCCGAGTAGTAACGCGATGCCAAATAGATCAATTATGACTCTCAGGCCGGGCTCTCAACGGATCCTGAAAAAAAGGCCGGGCTCTCAAAAAAGAAAGAATAGGGACTCTTAGGCTGACATGTGGGAGCCACCAGTGTTTTCGTGCGCTTGCGCGCCGAGAGCATATTGGCGCGTGTTCGAAATCCATGCTACCTTTTCATCCCCAATCAACCGCCCTTCCTCCACCTCTAGAATCTCGATTCCTACTCCAGTTCCCCCAAATCCCCCTCCTGTACTCCTTGTACTCAAGAGCACTATCATTTCGCCGGTCAACGCGGATCTCTGAGCTGGAGATCCTGAGGTCCGTCCTGTCTTCGGGCGCTGCGTGATGTCGCTCAACAGGGGCATGGCGACGCTTGACGACTAGTTTGCCATCAAAGTGCTGATGGTAACCATCAACAACGACCGGCCTCCCGTCTCGCCAGACGACCTTGTCAAAGCTCTTGGCATTGCGCACAGCATCCAAATAAGTGACTAGCTCGTCGAAGTCTATTCGCCACCAGTTGATTTCTTCGTCAGTTTCTGGCGTTTGTTCGAATCTTCCAAGCGTTTGTTCTGCGATGGCTTGCTGGTGAGCTTTGATCGGTGGCACCCAGGATGGGGCTCGGTGCCCTCTGAGCTTGAGTTTTTAACAAATCTTACCTTCCACGGCATGCCTCGACGTGCTTGGAATAGTGAGTCCATGAATGAGCTTATCATCGACCTTGGAGGTGAGCTCGTAAACATGTTTGTTCCTCCAGACAACTTGGCTCTGACGGTTATGGCATGGATGAAGAAGCCGTCCACCATACAGAAGGTGATTGGTGGTGAGATACCAGTGCAGGAACCGGGGTTGTACTATTCATCGCCACCAAGGCCGCCGCAGACCACGTAAGGGATGTACCTGTATCGAGTGTTTGTGCATGTCGAAGAAGTGGTCAATCCATCAATCGAAGTCCTGCCGCCGCCGCTGGTGCCCGGGTCCGTCGACGACGTCCATTACAGGAGTCAACGTCAGACTTTCCTCGTGTTGCTTGGAACGATGGATGGCACAGGGCCTACTTCATCGCGCGGCGGAGGCCACTGTTTCTTTGGGAGAAGAGGCAGGGCTGGCTGCCTGGATGTGCTCTAATTTGATGTAACAACTAAATCTTGTCAGATGACCTGTTCTATTTTTTTTACCTGAACTTTTTTAGAAAGGGTTGTACATCAACTTAATGTTCTAGCACAACTTATATATTGTGTTGTCTGTCTGTTTTCTTTGCACAACATTCAAGATATTTCCCCGTCATTGATAAAGACGATGAACCGTTATGTACGAGTTCGTTGGTTCCAAGATAGCCCTACCCGTAGCGATCCACTGCTTCCACCCTGATTGTGCCGCCTGCGTGAAATTTTTGTATGCAAGTTCAGTGTGCTATGATGTTCTATATGATTGTGTCAACTATATAAGTTTTTACTGAGCATCATCAAAGCATATGGCTGAAAGATGTATTTACGAGCATCGACCGATGGGTCTCTCTCTCTCTCACACACACACACACGCGCACAAGTGGGACCCGTTGAATTATTTCTTCGCTCGTGACAACTTTTAATTAGGTTCCGCTGTACTCTAACTTTTTTCTTAAGTTATTAATTGAGCTCAGTAACTTCAAAAAGTTGCATAGAAGCCTTGTTTGGGCCTTTCCGGCATCGCTGAATGTGGGCTGAGTAGCCATGTAAGGTTGTACTGTACTACACAGGGTTTTTTTTCAACATCAGCAATGCAACTGGGCCGACAGTTGTACACAATCCGGGTCAACTTGTTATTGTCCGCCCCGCTGGGCTGCAAATCTTTACTAGGAGGGATGCATTAGGCTTAACAAGAAAATTGGATTTAATAAATAATAAATGGGATGTAATTATAAAAAATGGGCAGTAACTATAAAAAATGCACCAAACACGTAATTAGTTTATAAAATATTACTTTTGGATTTTGAAAATTTTAATTTCATTAATTGTTGTGTGCGCAATGTTTCATTGAATTTTTACGTAATACAAATTTATATTGAGATTGTATTTAATCCGACTAGAAATTTCAGGACAAAAATATTTCGGATCCTATAAAAATGTGGGAAATTTATTGAATTCTGTTTTGAACGGTTGGTTGAAATTATTAACTGTTGTCCAAGCTAGAAAATGGGATGTACTTTTAACAAACTGTAAATGGGTTGTAGTAAATTCCATTATAATTCAAAAATGGGCTGTGCATTCTTACAAATCACAAATGGGCTATAAGTTCTCTGCCACACACTTGTGGGCCTACTAAGTTGACGCGTATGCAAGGCTTTGTCAACTTATAGTCAACACATGGTTCTAGCAGCAGTGTTCGTTGGATGTCCATCCAACGGATGTCGTGCTTCTTCTTCAATCTCAGATATTCTAGCTTCAGCCGCACAAAAAATGATTCCTCCCCCTGATACCTGGGGCGCACCGTTTCGGAGGCTGGCCTATGGGCCTACTAAGTTGACGCGTACCAAGGGCTTTGTCAACTTAGTCAATATAAACGATTCTAGCTGCAGTGACCATACGATGTCCATCCAACGGCCATTGTGATTCTTCAACCTCTGGTCTTCTTGCTCCAGCCGCCCAAAGCAGCGCCGGTCGTGCTGCTTGCTCCTGCCTCCCGTGGCCGGCTGTATGATACGTCTCCAACGTATCTATAATTTTTGATTGCTCCATGCTATATTATCTACTGTTTTGGACATTATTGGGCTTTATTATCCACTTTTATATTATTTTTGGGACTAACCTATTAACGAAGGCCCAGCCTGAATTGCTGTTTTTTGCCTATTTGAGTTTCGCAGAAAAGGAATATCAAACAGAGTCCAAGCGGAATGAAACCTTCGGGAGCGTGATTTTTAGGAAGATTATGATCAGGAGACTTGACCCACGTCAAGAAACAAAGAGGAGGCCACGGAGGTAGGGGCATGCCCCCTGTATGCGCCCTCCACCCTCGTGGGCCCCGGTTGCTTCACCGACGTACTCCTTCCTCCTATATATACCTCATTGCACCCCAAGCGATCGATCACGGAGCCAAAAACCTAATTCCACCGCCGCAACCTTACATGCCCACGAGATCCCATCTTGGGGCCTGTTAGGACCTCCACGAGGGGGCATCCATCACGGAGGGCTTCTACATCAACACCATGGCCTCTTCGATGAAGTGTGAGTAGTTTACCTCAGACCTTTGGGTCCATAGTTAGTAGCTAGGTGGCTTCTTCTCTCTTTTTGGATCTCAATACAATGTTCTCCCTGACGAAGTCCTGGATTAGGGGCTATCCGGATAGCCGAACTATCACCGTTGGCCGGACTCCTGGACTATGAAGATAGAAGATTGAAGACTTCGTCCCGTGTCCGGATGGGACTTTCCTTGGCATGGAAGGCAAGCTTGGCGTCGGATATGTAGATCTCCTACCATTGTAACCGACTCTGTGTAACCCTAACCCTATCTGGTGTCTATATAAACGGAGGGTTTTAGTCCGTGGGGACGAACAACAATCATAACATAGGCTAGCTTCTAGGGTTTAGCCTCTCACGATCTCGTGGTAGATCCACTCTTGTACTACCCATATCATCAATATTAATCAAGCAGGAGTAGGGTTTTACCTCCATCGAGAGGGCCCGAACCTGGGTAAAAACATCGTGTCCCTTGTCTCCTGTTACCATCCGCCTAGGCGCATGTGTCGGGACCCCTACCGAGATCCGCCGGTTTGACACCGACATTGGTGCTTTCATTGAGAGTTCCTGCGTGTCGTCATCCTTAGGCCCGATGGCTCCTTCGATCATCAACAACGATGCGGTCGGGTGAGACTTTTCTCCCGGACAGATCTTCGATTCGGCGGCTTTGCTGCGGGCAATTCACTTGGCCATCCGGAGTAGATCGAAAGCTACACCCTGGCCATCAGGTCAGATTTGGGAGTTTGAACTACACGACCAACATCCGCGGAGACTTGATCTTCAACGGATTCGAGTCACAGCCAAGCGCGCCACACTGTCTCGATGGGCACGATCTAGCTCTGCCGCCAAATAGTGCCTTGGAGGCCGCACCAGAGTCCGCTCCGACCCTTAGCTCGGAGCCGACTCCCCCGATCGAGGACGAGTGGTTGGACACTGCCTCGGGGGCTACGATCTCTCCGGCGATTGAGCCGAACTCCATCCCTGTCCTTTGCGAAGACCGTGACTCCAAGGTGCCGGACTCCGAACCCTCTGTGCCCCTGCCAATCGAATCTGATTGGGCGCCGGTCATGGAGTTCACTGCCACGGACATCTTTCAGCACTCGCCCTTTTGGCTACATCCTGAATTCACTAAAGTCTCTCTCTTTATCTGGAGAGCCCTGGCCGTACTACGGTCAGGAAGGTTGGGATGCGGACGACGAAGAAATTCAACGCCCACCCACCACCCACTTTGTAGCCACTGTCGATGATTCAACGATGACGAATTTGTCGCGCCTGAGGATCCCGCCGAACAGGAGCGTTTCAAACGCAGGCTTATGGCCAAGGCAAGCAGCCTCAAGAAAAAGCAGCAGCAGCTTAGAGCTGACCAAGACCTGCTAGCTGACAGATGGACTGAAGTCCTTGCAGCCGAACAGTATGAACTCGAACGCCCCTCCAAGGGATGCCCCAAACGCAGGCTGCTACCCCAATTAGAGGAAGCAGCACCCAAACCTACATCACCAGCGCATGATGCGGCCGACCGGCCACCCCGTGGTCGCGACAGAGAGGCCTCTAGACCCTCCATTCAAGCTGCACTCCGGCGTCGCTCGAAAAGTACCAAGGCACGGGGAAACGCGCCAGACCTGCGAGACATATTGGAGGACAAGGCAAGGCAAACAAGATCAATCTACGGATCACATGGGCGCCCCACGACACGTGATGATAACCGTCACGCCGGATACAGCAATTCCGTCCGGGCCGAACACAATAGACAAAGCTCATTTGAGCTGCGTCGTGATATAGCTCAATACAGAGGCGCCTCACACCCACTATGCTTCATAGACGAAGTAATGGATCATCAAATCCCTGAGGGTTTCAAACCCGTAAACATCGAATCATACGATGGCACAACAGATCCTGCGGTTTGGATCGAGGACTACCTCCTCCATATCCACATGGCCCTGGCGATGATCTACACGCCATCAAATACCTCCGACTCAAGCTTAAAGGACCAGCTCGGCATTGGCTTAACAGCTTGCGGGAGAATCAATTGGTTGTTGGGAGGACACGGAAGCCGCATTCCTTGATAACTTCCGGGGCACATCGTGCGACCACGAGACGCCGATGACCTCAGCCACATAATTCAGCAGCCGGAAGAATCGGCGGAACAATTCGGACACGGTTCCTAACCAAGAAAAATCAAATCGTTGACTGTCCGGATGAGAGGCCCTTGCAGCTTTTAAACATAACATCCATGACGAGTGGCTTACCCGGCACCTAGGACAGGAAAAGCCGAAATCCATGGCAGCCCTCTGGCGCTCATGACCCGCTTTTGCGCGGAGAGGACAGCTGGCTAGCTCGTAGCAACAACTTGACCAAAAACCCCGGTAGTTCGGATACCAAGGACAGCAATGGCAGGTCGATCGCAACAAGCACAAAGCGCCGCGATTGCGGTGATAATGCTGAAGATACGGCAGTCAATGCCGGATTCAGAGGCTCTAAACCCGGTCAGCGGAAAAAGCCGTTCAAAAGAAATACTCAGGGCCCGTCCAATCTGGACCAAATACTCGATCGCTCGTGCCAAATACATGGCACCCCCGAAAAACTAGCCAACCACACCAACAGGGATTGTTGGGTCTTCAAACAGGCAGGCAAGTTAAATGCCGAACTCAATGACAAGGGGCTGCATAGCGATGACGAGGAGGAGCCACGGCCACCGAATAATAGAGGACAGAAGGGCTTCCCCCCACAAGTGCGGGCGGTGAACATGATATACGCAACCCACATACCCATAAGGGAGCGGAAGCGTGCATTAAGGGACGTATATACGATGGAGCCAGTCGCCCCGAAGTTGAACCCATGGTCCTCCTGCCCGATCACCTTTGATCGAAGGGGCCACCCCACTAGCATCCGCCACGGCGGATTTGCCGCATTGGTTCTTGACCCAATCATCGACGGATTTCACCTCACTAGAGTCCTGATGGACGGCGGTAGCAGCCTGAACCTGCTTTATCGAGGATCTGATGTGCAAAATGGGCATAGACCCTCAAGGATTAAACCACAAAAGGCGACCTTTAAAGGCGTCATACCAGTGTAGAGGCCAATTATGCAGGCTCGGTTACACTCGAAGTGGTCTTCGGATCCCCGGATAACTTCCGAAGCGAAGAGTTAATCTTCGACATAGTCCCGTTCCGCAGCGGCTATCACGCACTGCTTGGACGAACCGCATTTGCAAAGTTCAATGCGCTTGTAACGCCCCGGATCCGATGCGCCAGGTGTCTTCCAGTTATTCGCCGTCTTTGCCATGTCATGTGCTTGCGTGTCTCTCCTTGCCATGTCATCATCTTCATTTCATATCATGTCATCATGCGCGTCTCATTTTGCATACGTGTTCGTCTCATGCATCCGAGCATTTTCCCCGTTGTCCGTTTTGCAATCCGGCACTCCTATGTCTCCCGGCGCCCCCTTTTACCTCTTTTCGTGTGAGGGTGTCAAACGTTCTCGGAATGCCCCGAGGTTTGTCAAGCGGCCTTGGTATAGCAACGATAGACCGCCTGTCAAGTTTCGTGCCATTCGGAGGTCGTTTGGTACTCCAACGGTTAACCGGGTAACCGTAAACCCCTCTTTGAGTTGCAGACCAACACCTCTTTCTAAGTGGCCCAAAACCCATCTAACTCCCCTCCATGCTCTCGGTCGTTCGATCACGATCACGTGGCCGAAAACCGCACCTCATTTGGACTCTCCTAGCTCCCTCTACCTATAAATATGTGATCCCACGGATTTTTCGCGCAGTCCAAACCTACCCTAACCTTCCCCCGCCGCCGCCGGACATTTCATCCCGCGACGGCCGGACATGTCCGCCGCCCCATAGCCACGTCGCCCGGACCAATCCGGGGCCGACACGTCATCGCGCCGCCGCCCCGGACCACTCCCCACACGCCACGTGGCACCGCACAACCCGCCTCCACCGCCCGGCCATGGAGCCGTCCGGACCAGCGGCCCGGATCCCGCCGCCGCTGGCCCGTCCTCGCCGCCCGAGCCAGCGCGCCGCCGCCGGCCATCCTCGGCCCCCGCCGCACCTGCTTCGCCCCGCGAGCCTCCTCCGCGGCGCTTCCCAGCGACCTCGCCCGCCCGCTCCGGCCCGCCCGACGCTGGCGCCTCCGCGCTTCGAGAGCCGCCCGCGAGCTCCGGCCGCCCGCCCGCCGGACGTCGCCCGCCGCGCCCGCCGTTCGCCGCTTGGCCGGTGCCTCGCCCGGCGGCGCCCGGCCGCCTCCGCCGGCCGGCGCCCAGCGTCTCCTCCGCCCGGTGCGCTCCGGCCTCCTCCCCCCTGCCCCGAGCTCCGGCCGCCGTCCCCATCGTCTCCGGCGAGATCCGGCTTGCCTCGTAATCCGTGCCATGCGGTTGACCTTTTTTCCCCCTCCAAATTCATCTAAGTCCCGAATCTGTCAATATTTTATTGCATTTTCACCGCGTCATAACTCTGTCATCATTGCTCCGTTTTGCGCGTGTAATATGTCAAATTGTTCGCCTCGAAGAGTAGATCATTTCATCTCATTGCATCATTTTCATTTGAGCTCATCTTGATGCCCGAAATGCTGTTGGAAGAGTGCTATGTGATGTTAGTTTCGCTTCTTAACAGAACATGCACTTTGTCATTTTGCCATGATTGATGTGTGCACCCTATGAACTTGTGTCCTACATGTGTTTTGTAATATGCCATGCCATCTTTCCAGGGGTGTATGCCATGTATTTTTGTGATCTATGTGGTGACTAGCACAAGCATGCAAAGTAGGCTTCTGATGTTGCTGATTTCAGCCCTGCTTTTCTTGATATTTTGATGCCATGTTAACTTGATGCTACAGAGAGTTCCATGCATATTTTGAGATACTTCAGTAAGGATGTTTTGTTCTACATGACTTGCTCTATCCATCCATGCCCTTGTTTGCAATTATGGAGTGCCATAGCTTGAGTCAATCGAGCTCTACTTTTGCTATAAAATGTTCCTGGCAGATTATTTACATGTTATTCAATTTTGCCAAGGTTGTTGTAGTTGATCCGTGTATGCTATGATGTTGTTCTTGCCATGTATAGCTTCTATGCCATGTCTTCTTACTGTGAGTTGCCTTGCCATGCCATGTATTGCTCTGTGGTGAGTGGTTCAAGCTCACCAACATGCCTACTTATTGTTGTTTCTGCCATGTATGAATCTGTAATATAACTTGCCATGTTTACGTGGGTTCCATCATATTTTCTGATCCTTTTTGGCTCATGGTCAGTAAGGGACTTTTGTTATATGCTTTGAGTAGATTCATGCCATGCCTTTGTTTGCCATGATAAGTTCCTGTAACATGTTGTTTCATAGCTCTAAACATTGCAACTTTGATGTTATTTACGCCAATGCCTAAACTGTTATTATTTGCAATCTTGCCATGTGTTTTTGAGCATGTTCTAGTGATTTCTGGAGATAGCTCAGTGTTCATGTTTTGTAATGCTTTACCTGTACATCATGCCCATGCCTTTTGTTATTATGTTGAGGTCCTGTAGCATGTTGTTTTGATGCTTGCAATATGCCTAGTTGCTGTTTTGGACAGCTTGTCCTTTAAACTTGTTTTGTGTGTATGTGTTGAACCGTTGCTCCGTTTTGGGTGTGCTCTATATGAAACTTGCTTGATTTTGCATGTAGTTTCATATTATCATGTTGCATCCATGTTTTGAGGTGTTTGCTTGATGTTCGTATGCATTTTGCATCAATGCCATGCTTATCTTGTTTTGCTAATATCTTCTAGGCCGTAGCTCCGAATCTAATGAACTTTATATGTAACTTGACTAGAATTTCGTGTAGATCATCGTGGTGCATCTTAACTTGCTGTTTAACAACTTGAACATAAAGTTATTCAGATCTGGACCAATTTCGAAATTTGCATATGAGGACTTACCGGAGTTGTTCTATGTTGTTTCCGGCCTCATTTAAACTTGCCTTGATGTGTTGCTCTTGTTTGCATCATCTCTTGCCATGAGTATATTCATGTTAGCTTTGTCATGCATCATGCTTGTTGTGCATCATGTCTTGTTCATGTGTGGTGTGTTTACTATGTTGTGTGCTTCTTCTTGTTAGTTCCCGTTTCGTTGCGATCGTGAGGATTCGTTCGTCTACGCTTGGTTCGGCTTCTTCCGTTCATCTTCTTCATGGACTCGTTCTTCTTCCTTGCGGGATTTCAGGCAAGATGACCGCTACCCTGGATCTCACTACTATCATTGCTATGCTAGTTGCTTCGTTCTTTCGCTATGCTGCGATACCTATCACTTGCTGCTCAAGCCATCCCAAATTGCCATGTCAGCCTCTAACCTTTTGCACCCTTCCTAGCAAACCATTGTTTGGATATGTTACCGCTTTGCTCAGCCCCTCTTATAGCGTTGTTAGTTGCAGGTGAAGATGAAGTTTGTTCCTTGTTGGAACATGGAAATGTTGTTCCTTGTTGGAACATGTTTACTTGTTGGGATATCACAATATATCTTATTTAATTAATGCATCTATATACTTGGTAAAGGGTGGAAGGCTCGGCCTTATGCCTGGTGTTTTGTTCCACTCTTGCCACCCTAGTTTCCGTCATATCGGTATTATGTTCCCGGATTTTGCGTCCCTAACGCGGTCGGGTGATTTATGGGACCTCCTTGACAGTTCGCTTTGAATAAGACTTTTCCAGCAAGGCCCAACATTGGTTTTACCATTTGCCTCACCTATGCCCTTTTTCCCTTGGGTTTTGAGCCCGAGGGTCATCTTTATTTTAGCCCCCGGGCGGTGCTCCTTCGAGTGTTGGTCCGAACCGAGCAACTGCTGGGCCACCACGGGCAACTCGAGGTTGGTTTTACTCGTAGCTTGACTTATCCGGTGTGCCACGAGACGAGGTACGTGCGACTCCTATCAGGATTTGTCGGCACATCCGGCGGCTTTGCTGGTCTTGTTTTATTGCTGTCGAAATGTCTTGTAGCCGGATTCCGAGACTGATCGGGTCTTCACGGGAGAAGGAATATCCTTCGTTGATCGCGAGAGCTTATCATGGGCTAAGTTGGGACACCCTGCAGGGTATAAACTTTTGAGAGCCGTGCCATGGTTATGTGGCAGATGGGAATTTGTTAATATCCGGTTGTAGTAAACTTGAAGCAAACTCTCCTAAAATACACCAACCGTGTGCGTAACCGTGAGTGTCTCTTTTCGGGTTGATCGAGAGGAGAACACGGTTTCGGGTTATGTCGGCGAGGTAGGAGTTCAGGATCAATTCTTGATCATTACTAGTTGACGACCGTTCCTTTGTTTCTCTTCTCGCTCTCATTTGCGTATGTTAGCCACCATATATGCTTAGTCGCTGCAACCTCACCACTTTACCTCTTCCTTACCCATTAAGCTTTGCTAGTCTTGATACCCATGGTAATGGGATTGCTGAGTCCTCGTGGCTCACAGATTACTACACCACCAGTTGCAGGTAAGGGTTTGCGATGCTCATGACGTGAGAGCGATGTTTGCTTGTATTGGAGTTCTTCTTACGCTTCTTCTTCGATCGGGGATAGGTTCGGTCGGCAGCCTGGGCTAGCGAGTGGTGGATGTCGTTTGAGCTTCGTTTATGTTTCGTCCGTAGTCGGATGTTGATCTTGTATATGATGTTGATGTATTCTTGTGGCATTTGTGCCTTATGTATGTATCCCCTTCTATTATGTAATGTTGATGTAATGATATCCACCTTGCAAAAGCGTTTCAATATGCGGGTCTATCCTTGGTGGGACCTTCGAGTTCCTTTTGGATAGGGTCGCATATTGGGCGTGACAGCGCTGCAGCACTACGCATACCTCAAGCTCAAGATGCCAGGCCCTCGAGGAGTAATCACGGTTAATGGAAACACCGAACGCTCTCTCCGAACGGAGGAGCACACGGCGGCCCTCGCGGCGGAGGTGCAAAGCAGCCTCTCACAGCAATTCTCGAGTCCGGCTATTAAACGTCCGGCCACCATCAAGCGCGCCCGGAGTAACCTACAACAAGACTGCCTGGCACGATCAGAGCACACATAGCAATCCGGCCCCAACCCCGGCCCTTGCGAAACTGCGAAGCCAGTACTACGCGTACATAACTACGCTCTGGAGATACCATGGGCATAAGGGGAGGGGCACGACCACGGCACGCCCAGGATGCGGCTCAACCACACCAGGGGCTCCCGATTGTGTCATTCTTTTTCTTTCTTCTTTTTTCTTACTTTCAGGACTCCGTTTTCCAGAAGTCCTGTCCGGCATTAGAATTGCCAAACTCATGATGCAACAGCCAGGGAAGCAGAAAGCTACGTCGAGTGTCCAGGTGGTCTTTACTACGAGCATTATACCTGTTTTACATACCATCCTGCAGCTTACCCCTGGAGGGGGACATGTTAAATAGTCCCATCCCTTGCTTATCGCACTATTTGTATCGTTCTGCTTCCATTGCAGTACCTTTTTTAATAAACAATACATAGCTTCTGCCTATTATTGCACTCCTTTCTTTATCTATATATATGTTCATTTCATGACATGTTGCACCCGTACACTTTGGTACGGCCAATACACCAGGGGCTTAAGTGCCCCAAAAGTATGGTGTGATAGGTCCGAACACTTTCACAAGTGCGGCACCCCGAAATTATAGCATTATATGCATCGGCTCCGAATCATGTCTTGGGTCAATAGTTGGGTTTGCCTGGCTCCCATGTTTTGGTACCTTATGTTCCGTTATATCGGCTAAGGTAGTGCTAGGATAACCACTGCGATTGTGCCCCGGTTGAGCTGGGTTGAGCACCACAGTGGAGAAAGCTAAAACTGACCGTCATGATAGGGCGAGAGAACGGTCGTTGTTCGAGAGGTTTTTTCGGGTCCCTAAAGACTTATGCCGCTTAGAGCGAGGAGTCGGCATTGTCCGGCCAAGGCGTGGATAGCGCCCCGAACTCGGTCTTCCGAATACTAGGGGCTTCGCTGAAATTTAAAATTATAGAATTCTATGGCTAAGTGAGAGTGTTCAAGCACTATAAGTCCGGTTGCCTTGTTCGTTCGTTGGCGCCTCCCTCAAGGACCCAAGAATGGGAACAAGAGCGCTCAAGTTTATCCGAACACCCCAAAGACTCGTGGCATGGGGGCTGAAGCCAACGACTTGCCATCTCTCAAATTTGATAAACGGCCACACAGAAGGTAATATTTTAAATTCACAAGCCTTGCTTAGCGCATATGAACAAGTTTTCAGCATACAGGATAACAAATGCGAGTCTATTCAAAAATTACATCTTTGGAGCATTCACCCGCTATACGGCAGGCACCCTTCAGGACGCCCTCATAGTACATTTCGGGCTTGCGATGCTCCTTGCCCTTCGGTGGCCCGTCCGCACAAGCTTCTCCTCATCCACCTTGCCCCAATGCACTTTAGCACGGGCAAGGGCCCGACGGGCACCTTCAATGCAGAAGGAGCGCTTGATGACTTCAATCCATGGAAAGGCGTCCACCAGCCGCCGCACTAGCCCGAAGTAGCTCCCAGGCATGGCTTCCAATGGCCACAGCCGAACTATGAGGCCCTTCATGGCCTGTTCGGTGACCTTGTGGAGCTCGACCAGCTGCTTTAGCTGGTCGCTCAGGGGCACCGGATGTTCGGCCTCAGCATACTGAGACCAGAACATCTTCTCCGTCGAGCTCCCCTCCTTGGCGTAGTAGAACGCGGCAGCATCAGACACACTATGGGGCAGATCTGCGAATGCTCCTGGAGAGCTCCGGATTCGGGTAAGTAATAGGTAATTCACTTTCACATGCTTGCTTTGCATAAAGAATGCCTTACGCGCCGCTATCTTTTTTAATGATTCAATTTCCTGGAGGGCTTTTTGGGCTTCGCCTTAGCGGCTTTGGCACTCTCAAGAGCCGAGGCGAGCTCTGACTCGAGTCTTGAGTCACGCCCAAACTCTCGTGTTTTTCACGAGGCGTGGAGCTCTTACCACACCTCCGCCACCCGCCTCCTGCTTCTCTCGCTCGGCGCTCCATGCCGCTTTGCTTCGGTCGCGGACACCGCTTCCTTCGTGGTCGCCACCTTGTTCGTGGCCCCTACAATACCCACGTTAGTCCTGTCATTTTGGCAACCAAATCCTTTCTATAAGGTATTTCTTTAATAAGGTATTACTTACCTTCCTTGTCCTCGAGCTGCTTCTTGGCAAGGTCGAGCTCGTTCTCGGACCGCCGAGGCTCGCTTCAATGCATTGACCTCCATGATCAAAGGGCAGAGGTCAAGACAAGAGCCTGCATTCCCATATTGACATACTTATGTTAGACTCCTGCGTATATCTTTTTAGATCCTTAGTCCGGCTTTTCTTCCTGAACACCGAATTAAGCATCAGGGGCTACTGTCTATGCGGTAATATTTTTACATATTCTAAACTTACCTCAAAGCCTGTTAGAAGGCTGGTACAGGCTTCAGTCAGCCCGCTCTTGGCGGACTAAACTTTCTGGATCACCACACTCATAACAGTGTGGTGCTCCTTGTCGATGGAGGCGCCTTTAAGCGCCTCCAGCAAGCTATCCGGTGCCTCCGGATGGACGGAGGTCACCGGTGGCGCCGCTTGCCGGACTTCGGAACCACTGAAGGTTCCGGTGCAGAGTCCGGCATAGGGCCGGACTTAGAGCCCTCTGGGGTCTCGCCCCCTTTGCGCCCAGAGTCCAGGAGGTCGCCTTGCGCCGCCTCCAGGACCACCTCCTCCTGGATGGGCCCCTTTTGGGACTCCACCGTGGTGTCATCGGCGACACGAGGAGAGGAGGCGGTCGGAAGTGAAGTGCTATTCACATCCGACGAACCCAGGAGCCGCTTCGGCAAGCGGCGAGCCTGTCCTTAGGCGGGCTACATGGTTATATTCGGCGTTAGAAGACACTATCGACAAATAAAAAGTCATGAACTATTCCGAGTCCGGACACTTACGATCTCGCCAGGGGCTTGGCCCTTGTTGGCCACTCCTCCTCGTCGTTGTCGGCGTTGGTGGAGAAGTTCGGAGGAAGGGTCCTTCCTTTCTTGGACCCTTCGGCCTCCCGGTCGGTGCAGCCTCATTTTTTCTTCTCTCCCACTGGGAGAGGCTTTTTCCTCCTCCTCGTCCTCGGAGGAGGATTTCGCCTCGAGTCATCGGACGATGAGTCCGACAAGACTCGGGCGCCGGAGCTCCTTCGAGTTCCCGTGGCCTCCTTCTTAGCCTTCTTCTCGGCACCACATGAGGTGCCGGAGGCAGCAGCCCAGATTAATCGGGCGTCCGCTGGGTTTTTCGGTAAGGGGCGGATAGTTAATCTGTCCAGGACATCTTCACCGATCTGTCAAAGGTTAGGGAGTTTTAGATCCCGCATAGAGTCAAACTATGAAAAAAGAGTCCCATAAAGGGTAAAATAACTTACCTCGCTGGCTTGACGCTGCGAGCTGAATCCGCGATCTTTGGTAGCGGATGTGGGAGCCTCGGCGCCCTTGAACAGCACCTTCCAGGCATCTTCGTACGTAGTGTCGAAGAGCCTTTTCAGAGTTTGGTGCTGTGCCGGATGGAACTCCCACAATTTGAAGGCCCGTTGCTGGCATGGGAGGATCCGGCGGATGAGCATCATCTGGATTACATTGAAAAGCTTGAGGTTCTTGTCCACCAGGTTCCGGACGCAGGTTTGGAGTCCGGACAACTCTTTCGAATCACCCCACGTCAGGCCTGTCTCTTTCCATGACGTGAGCCGTGTGGGGGAGCCAGATCGGAATTCGGGGGCCGCCGCCCATTGAGAGTCGCGCGGCTCGGTGATGTAGAACCACCCAGATTGCCACCCTTTTATGGTCTCCACAAAGGAGCCCTCGAGCCATAGGACTTTGGCCATCTTGCCAACCATGGCACCTCCGCACTCCGCTTGGCAGCCGCCCACTACCTTCGGCTTGACATTGAAGGTCTTCAGCCATAAGCCGAAGTGGGGCTGGATGCAGAGGAAGGCCTCACACACGACGATAAACACCAAGATGTTGAGGATGAAGTTCGGGGCCAGATCGTGGAAATCCAAGCTGTAGTAGAACATGAGCCCCCGGACAAATGGGTGAAGTGGAAAACCTAGTCCGCGGAGGAAGTGGGCGAGGAACACCACCCTCTCATGGGGCCTGGGGGTGGGAATGAGCTGCCCCTCGTCGGGTAGCCGGTGCGCGATGTCGCTGGACAAGTATCCGGCCTTCCGCAGCTTTTTGATGTGCCCCTCCGTGACGGAGGAGGCCATCCACTCGCCTCCCGCTCCGGACATAGTTGGAGAAGGTTGAGGTGGGATGTGCGGACTTGGGCGCTGGAGCTCGGATGCGCGGAAATGGATGAGCAAAGGAGGAAGAGGGCGTAGGTGAAAAGGTGGATCCTTATCCCCTTATATGGACGGCCGAAGCTATGCATCGCCTGCCAGCCTGGTGAAATTCGCTTATCTCCCAAGCGCCATAATCAATGGCGCAATTGGGTTACCCACGTCCGTATTGATGGGAATCCCGGAATAAGGGGCACGATCTCCACTTTGATAAGACGTGCCAAGGAAACCTCCTCTCTAAACGCGCTAAGGTGGAACAGTAAAACGATTCGTATAAAGGCCTGGCTGTGGTGTGATGTCACGCCGCGGAATATGTCAGGAGATCTGTGCAAAAGTTATTCTCTCTATGGTGGTATGTGGAACTTGTTTTGCAGAGCCGGATACTATCCTTGTGTTCAAAATCTTCTATGAAGTATTCGGAAGAGGAACCCGCCTTGCAATGCCGAAGACAATATGCGCGCCGGACTCGTCGTCATTGAAGCCTGGTTCGTGGGCTACTTGAGGAGTCTGGATTAGGGGGTGTCCGGATAGCCGAACTATCACCGTTGGCCGGACTCCTGGATTATGAAGATAGAAGATTGAAGACTTCGTCCCGTGTCCGGATGGGACTTTCCTTGGCGTGGAAGGCAAGCTTGGCGATACGGATATGTTGATCTCCTACCATTGTAACTGACTCTGTGTAACCCTAACCCTATCTGGTGTGTATATAAACTGGAGGGTTTTAGTCCGTAGGACGAACAACAATCATACCATAGGCTAGCTTCTAGGGTTTAGCCTCTCTGATCTCGTGGTAGATCCACTCTTGTACTACCCATATCATCAATATTAATCAAGCAGGAGTAGGGTTTTACCTCCATCGAGAGGGCCCGAACCTGGGTAAAAACATCGTGTCCCTTGTCTCCTGTTACCATCCGCCTAGACGCACAGTTCGGGACCCCCTACCCGAGATCCGCCGGTTTTGACACCGACACTCCCCCTCTCTCGTGGAGATCTATTTGATGTAATCTTCTTTTTGCGGTGTGTTTGTTGAGATCGATGAATTGTGGGTTTATGATCAAGATTATCTATGAACAATATTTGAATCTTCTCTGAATTCTTTTATATATGATTGGTTATCTTTGCAAGTCTCTTCAAATTATCAGCTTGGTTTGGCCTACTAGATTGATCTTTCTTGCAATGGGAGAAGTGCTTAGCTTTGGGTTCAATCTTGCGGTGTCCTTTCCCGGTGTGATGAGGGGCAGCAAGGCACGATTGTATTGTTGCCATCGAGGATAACAAGATGGGGTTTTATCATATTGCATGAATTTATCCCTCTACATCATGTCATCTTGCTTAAGACGTTACTCTGTTTTCATGAACTTAATACTCTAGATGCATGCTGGATAGCGGTCGATGAGTGGAGTAATAGTAGTAGATGCAGGCAGGAGTCGGTCTACTTGTCTCGGACGTGATGCCTATATACATGATCATACCTTGATATTCTCATAACTATGCTCAATTTTGTCAATTGCTCAACTGTAATTCATTCACCCACCGTAAAATACTTATGCTCTTGAGAGAAGCCACTAGTGAAACTATGGCCCCCGGGTCTATCTTCATCATATTAATCTTCCAGCACTTAGTTATTTCCTTTGCTTTTTACTTTGCTTTTATTTTACTTTGCATCTTTATCACAGAAATACCAAAAATATTATCCTATCATATCTATTGTATCTCACTCTCGTAAGTGATCGTGAAGGGATTGACAACCCCTTATCGCGTTGGTTGCGAGGATTTATTTGTATTGTGCAGGTGCGAGGGACTCGCGCGTGGCCTCCTACTGGATTGATACCTTGGTTCTCAAAAACTGAGGGAAATACTTACGCTACTTTGCTGCATCACCCTTTCCTCTTCAAGGGAAAACCAACGCAGTGCTCAAGAGGTAGCAAGATGGATTTCTGGAGCCGTTGCCGGGGAGTCTACGCAAAAGTCAACATACCAAGTACCCATCACAATCCCTTATCTCCCGCATTACATTATTTGTCGTTTGCCTCTCGTTTTCCTCTCCCCCACTTCACCCTTGCCGTTTTATTCGCCCTCTCTTTTTCGTTCGCCTTCTTTTTACCCCTCGCTCTCTCTGTTGTTATGTCTGAATTTGGGGAAACTATTGCCTATATGGACAATAACAATATCATAGAAAATTTTCATGCTCCTGCTGAAGAACCCCCTACCTTGCATACAAAAAGATTTCGAATTGGTAGTGGTAATATTATTGGAAAAGGAGTTATTCAAGATTTCTTTACTTGTGCCGGTGCTTTGCCTTCTATGGGCAGTTCTATTTTCCATAGAACTAGTAGTCTTGCGGACGCTATTGCCATGCTTATAGTTGAACTTGAAAGGCAATTTATGCACATGCATCCTTGCATACAAAGAATTTTCCTAGAATTCTCTAATATTGAGCATTCTTCTGTTAAGCGTGCCGCCACTATCTTTTTGGCTCATGAGTTTAGATTCATAATAAAAGAGGCCAAAGAAATCTTTGCGCATTATAGGGTAGATGCTAGTCATCCTCCCATTGAAGCTATCATTTTTAATCAAGAAGACATGATGCGTTTACAATCTTTGGATCATACTGCTTATAACGAAAATCTTAGGAAAAAGGTTCCCGCCGATGTTCTAGTTGATAGAATTTTCGAGCTTAATGATGATTTTGCTATTCAGAATAATGGATTAGGTTTTCCTCTTGAACAAAGGCTTGTTACTTTTTGCTAAAAGAATGCTCTTAATGATGAATTGGTTGTGCAATACAAAGGGCCTAGGGAGGAACCCACGAGATTGATCTTGGGGAGTTTTGTCCCATTAAATTTAGCCCTTTTGATTATTTTTTCTTGCCACAAAGAAAACTTGCTGCTGAGCATAGAGAATATGATAAAAATTTTCATGACTTGCCATACCACTATTATGGCAATACCTAGATCTATCCTTGATTTTATGCCTAGCTAGGGGCGTTAAACGATAACGCTTGTTGGGCGGCAACCCAATTTTATTTTTAGTTTTTGCTTTTTGCTTCTGTTTAGGAATAAATATTTGTTCTAGCCTCTGGTTAGATGTGTTTTTATGTTTTAATTAGTGTTTGTGCCAAGTTAAACCTATAGGATCTTCTTGGATGATAGTTATTTGATCTTGCAGAAATTTCCAGAAACTTTCTGTTCACGAAAATTTTTGTTAAAAATCATCAGAACGTGATAAAATAGTGATTCCAATTGCTTCTGATCAATAAAAAATTTTCCTAGGTCGTCCTATTTTGGCTGATTTTTTGGAGTTCTAGAAGTTTGCGTTAGTTACAGATTACTACAGACTATTCTGTTTTTGACAGATTCTGTTTTTCCTGTGTTGTTTGCTTATTTTGATGAATCTATGGCTAGTAAAATAGTTTATAAACCATAGAGAAGTTGGAATACAGTAGGTTTAACACCAATATAAATAAAGAATGAGTTCATTACAGTACCTTGAAGTGGTCTTTTGTTTTCTTTCGCTAACGGAGCTCACGAGATTTCTGTTGAGTTTTGTGTTGTGAAGTTTTCAAGTTTTGGGTGAAAGATTTTTGATGGATTATGGAACAAGGAGTGGCAAAAGCCAAAGCTTGGGGATGCCCCGGAAGGCATCCCCCCTTTCGTCTACTTCCATCGGTAACTTTACTTGGAGCTATATTTTTATTCACCACATGATATGTGTTTTGTTTGGAGCGTCTTGTATGATTTGAGTCTTTGCTTTTTAGTTTACCACAATCATCCTTGCTGTACACACCTTTTGAGAGAGCCATAAATGATTTGGAAATTATTAGAATACTCTCTGTGCTTCACTTATATCTTTTGAGTTATATAGTTTTGCTATAGTGCTTCACTTATATCTTTTAGAGCACGGTGGTGGATTTGTTTTATAGAAACTATTGATCTCTCATGCTTCACTTAGATTATTTTGAGAGTCATAAATAGCATGTTAATTTGCTTAAATAATCTTAATATGCTAGGTATTCAAGAATAGTAAAAACTTTCTTATGAGTGTGTTGAATACTAAGAGAAGTTTGACGCTTGATGATTGTTTTGAGATATGGAGGTAATAATATCAAAGTCGTGCTAGTTGAGTAGTTGTGAATTTGAGAAATTCTTGTGTTGAAGTTTGCAAGTCCCGTAGCATGCACGTATGGTAGACGTTATGTAACAAATTTGAAACATGAGGTGTTCTTTGATTGTCCTCCTTATGAGTGGCGGTCGGGGACAAGAGATGGTCTTTTCCTACCAATCTATCCCCCTAGGAGCATGCGCGTAGTGCTTGGTTTTTGATGACTTGTAGATTTTTGCAATAAGTATGTGAGTTCTTATGACTAATGTTGAGTCCATGGATTATACGCACTCTCACCCTTCCATCATTGCTAGCCTCTTCGGTACCGTGCATTGCCCTTTCTCCATTGAGAGTTAGTGCAAACTTCGCCGGTGCATCCAAACCCCGTGATATGATACGCTCTTTCACACATAAACCTCCTTATATCCTTCTCAAAACATCCACCATACCTACCTATTATGGCATTTCCATAGCCATTCCGAGATATATTGCCATGCAACTTTCCACCATTCTGTTTATCATGATACATTCATCATTGTCATATTGCTAGCATGATCATGTAGTTGACATAGTATTTGTGGCAAACCACCGTTCATAATTCTTTCATGCATGTCACTCTTGGTTCATTGCATATCCTACACATCACGGAGGCATTCATATAGAGTCATACTTTGTTCTAGTATCGAGTTGTAATCATTGAGTTGTAAATAAATAGAAGTGTGATGATCATCATTTTCTAGAGCATTGTCCCAAGTGAGGAATAAAAAAAGAGAGAGAAAGGCCATAAAAAAAGAGGAGGCCCAAAAAAATGAGAGAAAAAGAGAGAATGGACAATGCTACTATCCTTTGCCACACTTGTGCTTCAAAGTAGCACCATAATCTTCATGATAGAGAATCTCTTGTTTTGTCACTTTCATATACTGGTGGGCATTTTTCATTATAGAACTTGGCTTGTATATTCCAACAATGGGCCTCCTCAAGTGCCCTAGGTCTTCGTGAGCAAGCAAGTTGGATGCACACCCACTTAGTTTCTTTTGTTGAGCTTTCATTCATTTATAGCTCTAGTGCATCTGTTGCATGAAAATCCCTACTCCTTGCATTAACATCAATCGATGGGCATCTCCATAGCCCATTGATTAGCATCATTGATGTGAGACTTTCTCCTTTTTTGTCTTCTCCACATAACCCCCATCATCATATTCTATTCCACCCATAGTGCTATGTCCATGGCTCACGCTCATATATTGCGTGAAAGTTTATAAGTTTGAGATTACTAAAGTATGAAACAATTGCTTGGCTTGTCATCGGGGTTGTGCATGATGAGAGCATTCTTGTGTGACGAAAAATGGAGCATGACTAAACTATATGATTTTGCAGGGATGAACTTTCTTTGGCCATGTTATTTTGAGAAGACATAATTGCTTAGTTAGTATGCTTGAAGTATTATCATTTTTATGTCAATATGAACTTTTATCTTGAATCTTTCGGATCTGAATATTCATACCACAATTAAGAAGAATAACATTGAAATTATGCCAAGTAGCACTCCGCATCAAAAATTATCTTTTTTATCATTTACCTACTCGAGGACGAGCAGGAATTGAGCTTGGGGATGCTTGATACATCTCCAACGTATCTTTATTTTTTGATTGCTCCATGCTATATTATCTACTGTTTTGGACATTATTGGGCTTTATTATCCACTTTTATATTATTTTTGGGACTAACCTATTAACCGGAGGCCCAGCCCAGAATTGCTGTTTTTTGCCTATTTCAGAGTTTCGCAGAAAAGGAATATCAAACGGAGTCCAAACGGAATGAAACCTTTGGGAATGTGATTTTTAGGAAGATTATGATCCAGGAGACTTGGACCCTACGTCAAGAAACAAAATAGGAAGCCACGAGGTAGGGGGCGCGCCCACCCCCCAGGGCGCGCCCTCCACCGTCGTGGGCCCCCTGTTGCTCCACCGATGTACTCCTTCCTCCTATATATACCTACGTACCCCCAAACAATCAGATATGGAGCCAAAAACCTAATTCCACCGCCGCAACCTTCTGTACCCACGAGATCCCATCTTGGGGCCTGTTCCAGAGCTCCGCCGGAGGGGGCATCCATCACGGAGGGCTTCTACATCAACACCATGGCCTCTCCGATGAAGTGTGAGTAGTTTACCTCAGACCTTCGGGTCCATAGTTAGTGGCTAGATGGCTTCTTCTCTCTTTTTGGATCTCAATACAATGTTCTCCCCCTCCCTCATGGAGATCTATTTGATGTAATCTTGTTTTTGCGGTGTGTTTGTTGAGACCGATGAATTGTGGGTTTATGATCAAGATTATCTATGAACAATATTTGAATCTTCTTTGAATTCTTTTATGTATGATTGGTTATCTTTGCAAGTCTCTTCGAATTATCAGTTTGGTTTGGCCTACTAGATTGATCTTTCTTGCAATGGGAGAAGTGCTTAGCTTTGGATTCAATCTTGCGGTGACCTTTCCCAGTGACAGTAGGGGCAGCAAGGCACATATTGTATTGTTGCCATCGAGGATAACAAGATGGGGTTTTTATCATATTGCATGAATTTATCCCTCTACATCATGTCATCTTGCTTAAGGTGTTACTCTGTTTTCATGAACTTAATACTCTAGATGCATCTTTGGATAGCGGTCGATGAGGGAGTGATAGTAGTAGATGCAGGAGTCGGTATACTTGTCTCGGACGTGATGCCTATATACATGATCATACCTAGATATTCTCATAACTATGCTCAATTCATCAATTGCTCAACAGAATTCGCTCACCCACCGTAAAATACTTATGCTCTTGAGAGAAGCCACTAGTGAAACCTATGGCCCCGGGTCTATCTTCATCATATTAATCTTCCAACACTTAGTTATTTCCTTTGCTTTTTACTTTGCTTTTATTTTACTTTGCATCTTTGTCACAAAAATACCAAATATATTATCCTATCATATCTATCGATCTCACTCGTAAGTGACCGTGAAGGGATTGACAACCCCTGATCACGTTGGTTGCGAGGATTTATTTGTATTGTGCAGGTGCGAGGGACTCGCGCGTAGCCTCCTACTGGATTGATACCTTGGTTCTCATAAACTGAGGGAAATACTTACGCTACTTTGCTGGATCAACCTTTCCTCTTCAAGGAAAAAACAACGCAATGCTCAAGAGGTAGCACTGTGCTACCGAAGAAGCCTCACCTCCCCCTACCACTCCAACTGCTGGCCAGGCCCTGCGGCGACGGCATCCTCACACCGCAGCCGAACCAGTGAACCCTCGTACTCCTCTCCGCGTGGGCATCCACTACCGCGTCTTCCCCGGCTCCGCGTCACCCCCTTCCTAGGCCTCGCCGTCGTCCACCGCCTTGGTGCTCTCGGCGCGGCGTGGTCAATGTGGTCAACGACCGACTTCCATCGAAAGAGTACTGTACGTGGAGAGGCTGAAAGCTGGGTCCACGGCCGCAGCAAGGAAGTGCCTCCTTATTACACGGAAAATAATTATTCCTACTAAGGACCCACTGGACGGGCCACCGTATTTCGTGAAAAAACGTTTCCCCCCTGACTGTTGGGACCCACCAGCTACATCTTCGCACGCAAGGAAGTGCGTCCATAATACGAGCAAAAAAAATGATTCGCCCCCTGACTACTGGGACCCACTAGCTACATCTTTGCATGCAAGGAAGTGCGTCCATATTACGGGCAAAAAAATGATTCGCCCCTTGACTGCTGGGACCCACCAGCTACATCTTCGCACACAAGGAAGTGCCTGACAGTGCTTGACAGTCGGGACCCACCCAGCGTTGTCATTCTGGTCGCGAACGTGTACGTACATACGATCGGCATGTCTGCAGGCTGCAGCGATGAACCGTGGCCGTGTAAGTAAGGGCACATGTGGTAGTAGAGGCGCCATGTAGCATGTACACGTACGTACAGCGGCCACGGTGCAACAAAGTAAATACGGCCATGTACGTACATACGGGCGGGGTCTCGAACGCCTACTCACGCATACGTACGGCCAGGGCTCGTGTACATGGCTGTGGCTGGGTCGGAACGGAGAAACTGCGTCGTCGTCGTGTTCATGGGGAGGCAACGGAATGCGTTGTGTTCATCGGGAGGCAACGGAACACGTGCTGTTCATCGGGAGCCAACCGGCTTGGACGGAACAGGCGATGGAAACGAGGCCTGGCGTATCGCAGAACGGAGGAAACGGCCTTGTGTTCGACCGGTCACGGTGGAAACAGGATCCAGTTCATCGGGAGGGGTCTGGCGTACCGCAAAACAGAGGAAACGTACCTCCTACGGTCGAAACGGGGTCCTGTTGATCGGGAGGGGTGTGGTGTACCGCAAAACGGAGGAAACGGACTTGTGTTGGCGCGCTACGGTCGAAACGGGGGTCCTGTTCATCAGGAGGAGTGTGGCGTACCGCAAAACGAGACTCCACGGGATACTGTTCGTCTCCACCGTCGAGCTCCTCCAGCCTCCAAGGGCTACTGTTCATCCACCGTCGACCTCCTCCAGCCTCCACCTGCGACTGTTCATCCACGGGCTCCTGTTCATCCAGCCTCCACCGCACGCTCCTCCACCCGCTACTGTTCAACCAGCCCTCTCCACCGGCTACTATTCAACCAGCCCTCTCCATGGGCTACTGTTCATCCAGCCCTCCACCGCCATCGCTCAACCAGCCCTCCACCGCCATCGCTCAACCAACCCTCCACGGGGTCCTGTTCATCCAGCCCTCCACGGGGTCCTGTACATCCGCCGGCTCGATCGATCGGTGTACTGTTCATCCAGCGGCAACGGCCTCTACTACCACGGGTTCCTATTCATCCAACCCCCACCAGAACTATTCATCCAAACCCCCAACAACGCCACTGCTCATCAAGGGAAGGAGGCAGCGGTGTTGGTCGGCTTGATTAGCAGCAGAGCGGCGAATCACTCGATTTGATTAACGGCAAAGGGATTGATCGCCGGGTTCGAATGTCGTAGCTGCGAGCAATCGCCGGGTTGATTAGAGCCCAACGCCTCGCTCAGCTTCAGTTAGAGCGCAACGCCTCACACACACGCGCATACGTACGAGAGAAACGTGCATCACTCGGCCCCCGACCAGTCACCGTAACCGGGAACTCCCCGATATTTTCCTCGCCCTCACTACTACCACGGTTTTTTCCGCGTGGACGGCCCAAAGAATGTCATGCAGCTGCGTCTCCGGCCCGCCCAGGACGAAAAGCCCATTTTCTGTCATGACTTTTTGTCATAGAAGTAGGACTCCACCACATCCATGATGATACCGGGTTTTGTCACAATTATTGTCATAGAAGTGTCATAAGTATGACAAAAAAAATTCATTCGGCCCAAAATGTCACGGATGTGTCTTTTTTTTTCAGATCATGACAACACATATCCGGTTACTGAAAACATGATGCCGAGGAAGGATAAAGGTTTGCGCCAGTGGAGATTGTCTCATCCCTATGCTGTGAGGAGAAGGACTGCTTGTGACCATTGATTCCACACCAGAGAGCAACAAGACTTCTATGAAACAGTGTTGCTAGATAAGAAGCCTATTGTCAGTGATATGAAATGGGTTGATTGGAAGTACATTGATGCAAATCAAGACAACTTCCCCCATGTTCGTGAGAGATTCAAACTTGTTGGTGTATATGCTTTTATCGGGAAGACAATTACAAAGTGGAATGATGAGATGATCATGAAATTCTACTCTACTTCTCATTTCTATCAAGATGGGAGGATAGTGTGGATGCCCGAGGGAAACAGGTACCAGTCAACCATCTCTGAATTGGCTGCTCGTCTTGGTGCTCCAGAAGAAGAAGAGAATGACATTGATGTATATGCTAAGCCCAAGATGGACCACAATTCCATGCAAAACATGTACAAGCCTATTCCTGCGAAAGATGTTGAAACACACAAGTTTGGTTCAGTGAAGCACTCGCTAGCTGGTTTGTCCATCATCAACACTATATTGAGGCACACTCTTTTGCCCAAGTCTGGAGATGACAAGATGATTCGTGACCACTCCATCAATCTGCTGCACCTATTTGATACACCTCAGAAGTTCAAGGTGATGAGACTTATTGTTGAAAATATTAAGAGAACCGCAGCTGACCAGAAGAGATCATGTGGTTTTGCTCTGCACATTCAGTTGCTCATCAACTCCAAGGTTGGCACGAGAACATACCTTATTCATCGCGAGCATCTCCCATTGTTGCCAGAGCTCGAGGACAATGTAGTGGTGATGGATCCTTCACACCCTATTTCTGCTCAGGAACATGACAAGATTTAGGTAGCTCCTGCAGCTCAGGAGGCATCTGCTCCCAGTGCTCCCATTGCCAACCTCAAGACAAAGAACGACCAGATGACTTATCTATTAGAATAAGGTGGTAAGGTCCAGGCATCTTCAAACCCCACATATGCCCTCTTTGATCTAGTAAGCCCCAGGTATCCTCTTCGGCTTGATCTTTCCTTTGCTTCGATCGCCAACTTGCACTAGAAGCAACCCTGACGATTGAGCAAAGTCTGGCCAACCTCACCAAGAACCAGGAGAGCTTAGAGCGGGTAGTCAAGGCCAAGATATATGATCTTGACGTAAAGATCACAGAGGTTCAGTTAGTTGTGACAAAGCTGAAGGATGAAGTTGACGCTGCTAGAGCTGCTGCAAAGGACAGTGGAGATGACAGACCGACGACAGACAAATTCTAGACAGTGCCTAGCGCACCCAGGTCTGCTGCAGTGCCTGATGGAGATACGAGGACTACAGCCTCTGCCCCTGCTGTTGCTTCATAAGTGCCACCTCAAGTTTCTACTCCACCAGACCAACAGACATCAGCCGAATATTTCGGGGATGCACTTCTCTCCGCGCCATCTACGCACACTGGAGCTGCCAGCCAGAGATCGCCATCAGGAGCTGTCGAGGATCGTGCCTAGAGATATGTATAGCTCTATAACTATTCGAAGAGAGAGATAGAGTCTTGCTTTTGCTCATTGGTTTTCTCGAGTTGTTGCTACTATTTTATTCGTGCTACTTTGGTTCGTTATGCTTGTGAGTGTTGGGGAATGTAGTATTTCAAAAAAAATCCTACGATCGAACAAGATCTATATAGGAGAAGCATATCAACGAGCGGGGAGAGTGTGTCCATGTACCCTCGTAGACCGAAAGCGGAAGCGTTTAGTAATGTGGTTGATGTAGTCGAACGTCTTCGCGATCCAACCGATCCAAGTACCGAAGGCACGGCACCTCTGTGATCTGCACACGTTCAGCTCAATGACATCCCTTGAACTCTTGATCCAGTTGAGGCCAAGGGAGAGTTTTGTCAGCATGACGGCATGGTGACGGTGATGATGAAGTTACCAGCGCAGGGCTTCGCCTAAGCACTATGACGATATGACCGAGGTGTGTTTCTGTGGAGGGGGGCACCGCACAGGGCTAAAACATCAACTTGTCTGTTCTAGGGTGCCCCCTCCCCACGTATATAAAGGAGGGAGGGAGGAGGCCGGCCTACCCTAGGGGGCGCACCCAAGGAGGGGAGTCCTACTAGGACTCCAAGTCCTAGTAGGATTCCACCAAGAGGGAGAGAGGGGGAAGGAAGGAGAGGGAGAGAGGGAGAAGGAAAGGGGGGCGCCGCCCCCCTTCCCTTGTCCAATTCAGACTGCAAGGGGGGGGCACGACCTGCCCTGTCTGCCCTCCTCTCTCCCCAATAAGGCCCATGGTGGCCCATTAGTTCCCCCGGGGGGTTCCGGTAACCCCTCCGGCACTCTGGTTTTACCCGAAACCATCCGGAACACTTCCGGTGACCGAATAACATGGTCCAATATATCAATTCTTTATGTCTCAACCATTTCGAGACTCCTCGTCATGTCCGTGATCTCATCCGGGACTCCGAACAACCTTCGG
The DNA here is from genome assembly GCA_021605205.1 of Aegilops longissima. Classification (NCBI taxonomy): domain Eukaryota; kingdom Viridiplantae; phylum Streptophyta; class Magnoliopsida; order Poales; family Poaceae; genus Aegilops; species Aegilops longissima. The sequence goes on along the minus strand of CM038676.1, from coordinate 355,930,964 downwards.
TACATCAAATCACATAACTCCTAATACAAATCATCATCGAACATTAGGCGTGCGGACCCTACGGGTTCGAGAATATGACCGAGACACATCTCCGGTCAATAACCAATAGTGGAACCTTGATGCTCATATTGGCTCCTACATATTCTACGAAGTTGTTTATCGGTCAAACCGCATAACAACATATGTTGTTCCCTTTGTCATCGGTATGTTACTTGCCCAAGATTCGATCGTCGGTATCACCATACCTAGTTCAATCTCGTTACCGGCAAGTCTATTTACTCGTTCCGTAATGCATCATCCCGCAACTAACTCATTAGTCACATTGCTTGCAAGGCTTATAGTGATGTGCATTACCGAGAGGGCCCAAAGATACCTCTCCGACAATCAGAGTGACAAATCCTAATCTCGGTCTATGCCAACTCAACAAACACCATCGGAGACACCTGTAGAGCATCTTTATAATCACCTACTTACGTTGTGACGTTTGATAGCACACTAAGTATTCCTCCGGTATTCGGGAGTTGCATAATCTCATAGTCATAGGAACATGTATAAGTCATGAAGAAAGCAATAGCAATAAACTAAACGATCATAGTGCTAAGCTAACGGATGGGTCTTTGTCCATCACATCATTCTCTAATGATGTGATCCCATTCATCAAATGACAACACATGTCTATGGTTAGGAAACTTAACCATCTTTGATTAACGAGCTAGTCAAGTAGACGCATACTAGGGACACTCTGTTTGTCTATGTATTCACACATGTACTAAGTTTCCGGTTAATACAATTCTAGCATGAATAATAAACATTTATCATGATATAAGGAAATATAAATAACAACTTTATTATTGCCTCTAGGGCATATTTCCTTCAGTCTACCACTTGCACTAGAGTCAATAATCTAGATTACATAGTAATGATTCTAACACCCATGGAGTCTTGGTTCTGATCATGTTTTGCTCGTGAGAGAGGCTTAGTCAATGGGTCTGCAATATTCAGATCCATATGTATCTTGCAAATCTCTATGTCTCCCTCCTTGACTTGATTGCGGATGGAATTGAAGCGTCTCTTGATGTGCTTGGTTCTCTTGTGAAATCTGGATTCCTTTGCCAAGGAAATTGCACCTTTATTGTCACAAAATATTTTCATTGGACGTGATGCACTAGGTATGACACCTAGATCGGATATGAACTCCTTCATCCAGACTCCTTCATTTGCTGCTTCCGAAGCAGCTATGTACTCTGCTTCACATGTAGATCCCGCCACGACGCTCTATTTAGAACTGCACCAACTGACAGCTCCACCATTCAATATAAATATGTATCCGGTTTGTGACTTAGAGTCATCCGGATCAGTGTCAAAGTTTGCATCGATGTAACCATTTACGACGAGCTCTTTATCACCTCATAAACGAGAAACATAACCTTAGTCCTTTTCAGGTATTTCAGGATGTTCTTGACCGCTGTCCAGTGATCCACTCCTGGATTACTTTGGTACCTCCCTGCTAAACTAATAGCAAGGCACACATCAGGTCTGGTACACAGCATTGCATACATGATAGAAACTATGGGTGAAGCATAGGGAATGACTTTCATTTTCTCTCTATCTTCTGCAGTGGCCGGGCATTGAGTCTGACTCAACTTCACACCTTGTAACACAGGCAACAACCCTTTCTTTGCTTGATCCATTTTGAACTTCTTCAAAACTTTATCAAGGTATGTGCTTTGTGAAAGTGCAATTAAGTGTCTTGATCTATCTCTATAGATCTTGATGCCCAATATATAAGCAGCTTCACCAAGGTCTTCCATTGAAAAATTCTTACTCAAGTATCCTTTTATGCTATCCAGAAATTCCGTATCATTTCCGATCAACAATATGTCATCCACATATAATATCAGAAATGCTACGGAGGTCCCACTCACTTTCTTGTAAACATAGGCTTCTCCAAAAGTCTGTATAAAACCACATGCTTTGATCACACTATCAAAGCGTATATTCCAACTCCGAGATGCTTGCACCAGTCCATAAATGGATTGCTGGAGCTTGCAGACTTTGTTAGCACCTTTTGGATCGACAAAACCTTCTGGTTGCATCATATACAACTCTTCTTTAAGATATCCATTAAGGAATGCGGTTTTGACATCCATTTGCCAAATTTCATAATCATAAAATGCGGCAATTGCTAACATGATTGGGACGGACTTAAGCATCGCTACGGGTGAGAAGGTCTCATCATAGTCAACTCCTTGAACTTGTCGAAAACCTTTCGCAACAAGTCGAGCTTGGTAGACAGTAACATTACCGTCAGCATCAGTCTTCTTCTTGAAGATCCATTTATTCTATATGGCTTGCCGATCGTCGGGCAAGTCAGCCAAAGTCCACACTTTGTTCTCATACATGGATCCCATCTCAGATTTCATGGCCTCAAGCCATTTCGCGGAATCTGGGCTCATCATTGCTTCCTCATAGTTCGTAGGTTCGTCATGGTCAAGTAACATGACCTCCAGAACAGGATTACCGTACCACTCTGGTGCGGATCTTACTCTGGTTGACCTACGAGGTTCGGTAGTAACTTGATCAGAAGTTTCATGATTAACATCATTAGCTTCGTCACTAATTGGTTTAGGAATCACTGGAACTGATTTCTGTGATGAACTACTTTCCAATAAGGGAGCAGGTACAATTACCTCATCAAGTTCTACTTTCCTCCCACTCACTTCTTTCGAGAGAAACTCCTTCTCGAGAAAGGATCCATTCTTAGCAATGAATATCTTGCCTTCGGATCTATGATAGAACACTGGTACAGCGAGGTCATAAACAAATGGTTTAAAACCCCTTTCCGCTATGCCATTTGGAACCATCGCCAAGTGAGTGTGGGCGATAGGGGGGTCCTTCCCACACGACCCAGAAATCATCGGGGATAGGCCCTCGTGGGACCTAGACTGGGGCCATGTGCGATCGGGCGAGGCATGGAAACCCAATAATTTCCGTAGGTATGTACATCCCACACGGTGAATCCCAGAAATCATTTCCGTAGGTATGTACATCCCACACGGTGAATCCCAGAAATCATTTCCATAGGTATGTACATCCCACACGGTGAATCCTAGAAATCATTTCCGTAGGTATGTTCATCCCACACGGTGAATCCCAGAAATCATTTCCGTAGGTATGTACATCCCACACGGTGAATCCCAGAAAATCATTTTCGTAGGTATGTACATCCCACATAGTTCTTTGTGTGGAAGCGTGTGTGCAAGGTGGTCTAACGCAAATAGTTCGCTGCTGGAAGCCGTGTGTGATTGTTAGTTGATTGAACACGCCTACTTTCTAGAAACCGTGTGGGTTGTTTGAGTTCATCGCCCACGATGTTGTCTGAGTAACCGTTTGCAATAGAAAACCCCAATAAGCAGGATAATTAGCCTATTATTGATAATCCATGTACTAATCAAACTAATATTTCTTATAAAACACGCCAGATATTTCATATCCGTATAAAAGCAACCAGGATTTCATAATCGAATTACCTCGGATAGCTTCGACACTCAGTTATGCCATTACACAACAGCACCAAGTTTCACATGCAGCATCAAAAACCTTTGGAAAGTAGCATCATACACGGTAAATAGATAGATGAATCTCATCTAGGAAACTGCAGAAGCGGAAGGCAAATATTGAGCCTTCAGTGATGTTGAATGTCCTTGCAACTTTAGGCCAGTGGCTATGGATAATTGCCCGACCAACCTTCGTCCTCTTTAGCAAGACTTCAATATTGTACCATGGGTGTTGAATGAATACCTTCCTCGCCTCTTGACCATGCAGGTGGTTTGATAGGTAATATCGGTCAACTGCTTTGGAAAGTACTGAAAACAAAGCTATGCATAAATCGCTGTTTTAAATTTTGAAATGGCGCAAGGGGTAAAAACAAGGTAAAAGAGTTGGTACCATCCTATAGTTGACTGATGTCTCCTTCATTGTGCAAACAAAGATCTTGCTATTATTCATCGCAAGTTTCTTCATCCTAACAATCTTTCTGAGTTTTGACTTGACTGATATTCATGGACATCTCATTTCCCCATATGCAAAATGGGTCGAACAGTGGGTCTAAGCCTCTGACAGCGGGACCTACATGTGCAAGACCAAATTGAAAGAAACCTAATATTAGAATGATTCCTGCAACTGCACAATAATGTGCTATTAGCCAAAAGACCCTGCTTGAACAAACCTAGATGGTAAACTGCAGTGTCTCCCATTGTTTCCCTGCAACACACATAAGGAAGATCTTGATCAGCTTAGTTGCCATACTATCAGTAGAATATGTATTGAGTACATCCAAATTCGATTGGTGTCACATGGATAACAATACAAAATTGTACCCATAGCAAATGAAAATCAAATTGCATAACTGAACCAAACAGTTAAATGGACAACAGACCAAATGAACCAAAATAGTTAACTGAGCACGACATTGCAGAATAGAAACATGTACTAGAAGATAAGACAGTTAACAAAACAAAGAATGCTTGAGAACAGTACCACTAAATGTAGCAATTGTTGGACGAAAGTGTTAACTGAACATTACATTTCAGAGGACCAAACTGTTAACTGAACTTCAGATTGCATATTACATTACAGAGGACAAATCACTAGAAGGCACTAGCAGTGGCCTCGAGAAAACATCATGAACTGTATTTCAAAGTACACAACCGCGCGGCGGTGTCGACGGTGGCCTCGAAGATGAGGTGCTCCTCCAAGATCTGGCGGTCGACACGCATGACAGCCATAGCGACCTCGTTCGCGCGTGCGGTCGCATGCTACTCAGCTCCACGTTATACTGCGTGTAAAATGGCTGTGGGCGGCGCTTAATTGGAGGAGGGGGCAGTGATTTCGGTGGAAGGTGTCGCTCCGTCAGTCAGGGCATGTGGTACGGGAAAGGAGGAGGATGGCGTGGGTGGGGTGTGGATTACCTGACCATATCGACGAGGCCGCGCAGCAAGAAGAAGGGTCGGCGGCGAGGAGGCCGCACGGCAAGAAGAAGGATCGCCGGCGAGGAGGCGGCGCTGCAAGAAGAAGGGTCGCCGCCGAGGAGGCGGCGCTGCAAGAAGAAGGGTAGCCGCCGAGGAGGCGGCGCTGCAAGAAGAAGGGTCGCCGGCGAGGAGGCTAAGCTGCCAGTAAGCAGCAGTGAAGGTTTGAACTTGGAAAGCAAGGAGGAACAGTGGAAATGTGGCTTTTGGTAGGAGGGAGGGGGCGGGGAGATAGATATTTCCGTGGTGGCAAAAAAAATCGCTCGGTGCTGCGAGAAACTGGCGCGCAAGTGTGGTTCAAGCGGGGGCGATGGACTGTAGACGGCGAAGCTTCGTGTGTAAGCCAGACAAGACAGCGCGCCAAGATATTTTATATCGCATCCCACACGATTCTTTCTAGTAAACTGTTTGTGGTATACCTGATTTTTTCGTTATGTTTTGAAAGACAAAATGGTGTTACGGAGAGAAAGGATGTTGTTTGAATTGCTAGAACATTTATATACAGTGAGCATGCAACTAGTACATGAGTGTCGTGTAAATTTGGAGTCATTTTGGGTTCGTTTGGCATTTTTATGCATTAATTGAGTTTCTGGGCATTTAATGTGCATAATTATAATTTGAACTACAAGCACATGCTCCAATGCACCAAAGTTTGCTGAAAAATCACATGTGTGTCTTTGGGTGAATTTATAGGTCCCATGCAAGAAATGGGAATAAAATTCAAACATCTGGGTGTCGTGGCTTAGCCGGAATGATTGAGAAACTTGGTTTTTTAATTCCTGTCAATCCAAAACACGGCTGAAAATCATGAAACTTGGCATGGTGTCATGACATGGCACCAACATGCTGCAGTAATTTTTTTGGCCGAATTGGGACAAGCTTTGGTGTAAGCTTCTTGCAATACGGAGCTTCCCTCAAGAAGGCTCCTGGTTCCAAGAGGGAACGTGTCACCTCCGTGTGCGAAACGACATACGTACACTGACTTCTCCTGCCTTAATTTTTTTACACAGGCGGATTAGACCAAATATAAGTATCGTGCTAAATTTTGGAATTATTCCGTGTTCGTTTGGCCTTTTTATACATTAATTGAGTTTCTGGGCATTTAATGTGCATCATTCAAATTTGAACTACAAGCACGTGCTCCAGTGCACCATAGTTGTTTGAAAAATCACATGTGTGTCCTTGGGTGAATTTCTACGTCCCATGCAAGAGATGGGAGTGAAAATCAAACATCTGGGCGTCGTGGCTCGGCTGGAAAGATTGAGAAACTTGGTTTTTTAATTCCTGTAATTCCAAAACATGCCTGAAAATCATGAAACTTGGCATGGTTTCATGACATGGCACCAACATGCTGCGGTAATATTTTTGGCCGAATTGGGACAAGCTTTGGTGTAAGCTTCTTGCAAACCGGAGCTTCCCTCAAGAAGGCTCGTGGTTCCGAGAGGGAACGTGTCACCTCCGTGTGCGAAATGACATATGTACAATGCCTTCTCCCGCCTTATTTTTTTACACAGCCAGATCAGACCAAATAGAAGTACCGTGCTAAATTTTGGAATTATTCCGGGCTCGTTTCGCCTTTTTTATACATTAATTGAGTTTCTAGGCATTTAATGTGCATAATTCAAATTTGAACTACAAGCACGTGCTCCAGTGCACCAAAGTTGTTTGAAAAATCACATGTGTGTCCTTGGGTGAATTTCTAGGTCCCATGCAAGAGATGGGAGTGAAATTCAAACATCTGGGCGTCGTGGCTCGGCCGGAAAGATTGAGAAACTTAGTTTTTTAATTCCTTTAATTCCAAAACACGCCTGAAAATCATGAAACTTGGCTTGGTGTCATGACATAGCACCAACATGACGCGGTAATATTTTTGGCCGAATAGGGACAAACTTTGGTGTAAGCTTCTTGCAGACCGGAGCTTCCCTCAAGAAGGCTCGTGGTTCCGAGAGGGAACATGTCACCTCCGTGTGCGAAACGACATACATACTCTGCCTTCTCCCGCCTTATTTTTTTACACAACCAGGTTAGACCAAATAGAAGTACCGTGCTAAACTTTGGAATTATTCCGGGTTCGTTTGGCCTTTTTTATACATTAATTGAGTTTCTGGGCATTTAGTGTGCATAATTCAAATTTGAACTACAAGCACATGCTCCAGTGCACCAAAGTTGTTTGAAAAATCACATGTGTGTCTTTGTGTGAATTTCTAGGTCCCATGCAAGAGATGGGAGTGAAATTCAAACATCGGGGCGTCGTGGCTCGGCCGGAAAGATTGAGAAACTTGGTTTTTTAATTCCTGTAATTCCAAAACACGCCTGAAAATCATGAAACTTGGCATGGTCTCATGACATGGCACCAACATGCTGTGGTAATTTTTCTGTCCGATTTGCGAAGGCCCACACATTAACAATCAACAAAGTCATTTTGGAACAAGTGCTGTCAAGTTACAAATCGAAAACACAAGTATTATTGAAACTGTGGGCGTTCAACTTACCAATTACGTGCGGCCACGTGCCCCCTTTTTTTATTGGCTAGGAGGTGCAGTGCGGGGTAGCTATTTGAGTACGGAAGGCGTGCGATCAGACCCCTGCGCGTGCTCAGCGGGAGGAGAGCCCTTTGACCTCTACCCGCCGCACACGTCCCTCCCAACGTCTCCTTTAATGGCGCCCGAGCACCTGTTCTATGACGTGGTTATATGTCTCAGTGGACTGAGATTTAAGAGAGAAAAATGAAAATCTGGAAAGAAAGTTCTGCATGGATCTTGATATAAGATCCGACGGACCTATATAGCATCGACTGTGACTTATAGCAAGCATGATAAATATAAGGACGATGACAGTGGATAATAATTGTCTTACATATTTAGAAACATAATTAAAAAAAGCCACATGCGGCAACGCCCGAAACACACAAGGGCAAAAGAAGAAGGAAGACAATGATCTGGCTCGCTGATCTCTACTTTCTTGATGCGTTGCTGTAGGCCGCGAGAACTAGTCTCCGCGGTGAGCGGTGACGAGCTCTTTCTTGTACTCAAGATGCTGCTTGAGAGCATCCACAGATTCCTCCACCAGCCTTCTGCACTCGATGCGTAGCTTGTTATTCTCGTCCATAAGTTTCTCGACGATGAAGCTGATCCTCTTCAACAAGGCAGTGGTCTGCTCCTGCTGCTACGCACTTCCGACTTTCTTCGCCCTCAGCAGGTCGCGCTCGGCCCGGAACTTTGCATTGCTCTCATTTAGTTGCCAGATGATGTCGGTAGACTATTCAAACAAGGCTGCCAGGTCATCCTGCAAACCTCTCCCACCTGGAGGTCTGGTCCATCTGCCTAAGGACGAGGGCACGCATGAGCCTGTAAGATTCCTCGTCTACCCGCGAGGCATTTTCCTAGGCCGCCGCGGCAAGGGAGGACATCTCTGCTGCATTCACGGTGCGGCGAGACATCTCTTCTACTTCCGTGAAAGTGCAACTATCCCTATGTGGTTTTGGTAATTCATAACAACATATAGCTCATTGAGCTAATGCTATTCCAAGACAAATATTTCAGGAAAGCTCAATGAATGGCATGGCATGGATGATGAAAGTGGATCCCTCAAAATATTAAGGACAAAGGATTGGCTCAAGCTCAAAAGCTCAAGACTTTACATTTTACATTTTAGTGATCCAAGATCACATTGAGTCTACAGGAAAAGCCAATACTATCAAGGAGGGATGAGGTGTTGCTTAATGAGCCTCTTGCTTCATGTGCTTAGTGATATGCTCCAAAACCCTCCACTACTTTCTCACATCCACATATGACCTAAACCTAAAGTCAAACTCGGCCCTACCGATTCTTTCTATCCGGCGCCACCGAGTTTAGATGTTATAGCCACTGCCACAAACCCTAGGCAAATCTGTCTCACCGAGATGGGATTGTAATCTCTCTGTTTCCCTTCGTAATGTTCCGGTCTAACCGAACTGAGCGATCGGTCCCACCGAGATTGCAATGTAAACTCTTTGTTTCCCTTTCGTAACTTTTCGGTCTCACCGAAAGAGCGAATCGGTCCCACCGAGTTTACCTGACCAACTCTCTGGTTAGCTAATTACCAAATTCGGTCTCACCGAGTTTGTGTAATCGGTCTCACCGATATTACGTTATGCCCTAATCCTAATCATATCGGTCCTACCGAGTTGCATGTCAGTCCCACCGAAAATCCTAACGGTCACTAGGTTTATTAAATTGGTCCGACCGAGTTTGATGATTCGGTCCCACCGAGTTTGTTAAATTGTGTGTAACGGTTAGATTTTGTGTGGAGGCTATATATACCCCTCCACCTCCTATTCATTCGTGGAGAGAGCCATCAGAACAAACCTACACTTCCAACTTACCAGTTCTGAGAGAGAACCACCTACTCATGTGTTGAGGCCAAGATATTCCATTCCAACCACAAGAATCTTGATCTCTAGCCTTCCCCAAGCTGCTTTCCACTCAAATCTTCTTTCCACCAAATCCAAATCCTGTGAGAGAGAGTTGAGTGTTGGGGAGACTATCATTTGAAGCACAAGAGCAAGGAGTTCATCATCAACACACCATTTGTTACTTCTTGGAGAGTGGTGTCTCCTAGATTGGCTAGGTGTCACTTGGGAGCCTCCGACAAGATTGTGGAGTTGAACCAAGGAGTTTGTAAGGGCAAGGAGATTGCCTACTTCGTGAAGATCTACCGCTAGTGAGGCAAGTCCTTCGTGGGCGACGACCATGGTGGGATAGACAAGGTTGCTTCTTCGTGGACCCTTCATGGGTGGAGCCCTCCGTGGACTCGCGCAACCGTTACCCTTCGTGGGTTGAAGTATCCATTAACGTGGATGTACGATAGCACCACCTATCGGAACCACGACAAAAACATCCGTGTCTCCAATTGCATTTGAATTCTCCAAACCCTTCCCTTTACATTCTTGCAAGTTGCATGCTTTAATTTCCGCTGCCTATATACTCTTTGCATGCTTGCTTGAATTGTGTGTATTGCTTGACTTGCTTAAAGATAGCTAAAATCTGCCAGTCTAAAATTGGGAAAAGGTTAAGTTTTTAATTGGTCAAGTAGTCTAATCACCCCCCCTCTAGACATACTTCAAGGTCCTACAAGTGGTATCAGAGCTACGATCTCCATTTGCTTTGATTTCCATAGCTTTTGGTGGTCATAGCCTTGGTTTCACAACCTAGGAGAGTATGGCGCCTAGCGAGGAAATTATCACCGAGAGGTCCTTACTTTGATGGCACTAATTTTGCTAGTTGGAAGCATAAGATGAAAATGCATATTCTCGAACATAACCCCGCCGTTTGGGCTATTGTGTGTATTGGTTTGCAAGGTGAATTCTTTGATGGGAGAGAACCGAACCGTGAAGCTAGCGCGGAAGAGTTGAAAATGCTGCAATACAACGCTCAAGCTTGTGATATCCTCTTCAATGGCTTGTGCCCCAAAGAATTCAACAAAATCAGCCGTCTTGAGAATGCAAAGGAAATTTGGGATACTTTGATATGCATGAAGGTACCGACTCCGTCAAGGAATCCAAGTTGGATGTGCTCCAAAGTCAGCTTGACAAGTTCAAAATGAAGGATGGTGAAGGTGTCGCTGAAATGTACTCTAGGCTTGCTCTTATCACAAATGAGATTGCCGGCTTAGGAAGTGAAGAGATGACCGACAGATTCATCATCAAGAAGATCCTAAGAGCATTGGATGGAAAATATGATACCATGTGCACATTGATCCAAATGATGCCAAATTACAAAGATCTCAAACCAACGGAAGTCATTGGAAGAATTGTTGCTCATGAGATGTCACTCAAGGATAAGTAGGAACTTCAAAACAAGTCAAGTGGTGCTTACAAAGAATCATGTGAAGGCCCCACATCATCAAGTGAGAAACAAGCCTTCAATGAAGAATTGATCTTAATGGTGAAGAACTTCAACAAATTCTACAAGAGTAGAAGCAAAGAAATAAGCTATAAGTCAAGGTCCTACAATGACAAAAATCTTCTAGTCGAGAGCGCAATTGCTACAATTGTGGGAGACCCGGACACTACTCCAATGAGTGTACGGCACCCTACAAAAGAAGAGAAGATTCTCCTAAGAGAAGAAGTAGAAAAGAAGAATCACCACCAAGAGAGAGAAGGAGTAGAGATGATCGTTATGAACGAAGACCCTCACGGAGAAGCAAGGATTCGGAAAGGAAGGACAAGTCCTCAAAGAGCTACACAAAACAAAGACATCAAGCTCATGTTGGTGAATGGGTATCCCGCTCCGACTCCGACAATCACTCTGAGAGAAGCTATCACTCCGACTCCGAATACACTCAAGATGAAGGTGTTGCCGGTCTAGCACTTGTGTCAACCAACTCCTACGACATATTTTGAATCACCAAATGAAGGAATTGGAAGATGCTTCATGGCCAAAGGTCCTAAGGTAACACACCCCGAGTATGTGGATTTTAATAGTGATGAAGATGACTTGCTAGGTGATGATGATTTACTTGTTGACAACTCTAGTGATGAATACTATGATGAAACGTCAATTAATCATGCTAATCAAGATGAAACGAATGACAATGATAAGGAGAAGATTGAGCGTCTAACTAAAGAAATAAACACTCTTAAGTTAGCTCATGAAACTATCTTCGAAGATCATCGAGAACTTTTAAGGGCTCATGAGAAGTTACGCTTTGAAAAGCTCAATCTTGAGCAAGAGCATGAGTTCCTAAAAGCGATCAATGATGATCTCCGTAAGTAAAGTTCTTCTTATATTGCCAAGTGTTTACTCTTATCTAATTACATGCCTCAAGTCAAGTCTAGTAACAAGAACAAGAAAGATTCTTCTTCTAGTAGTAACAATAACAATGCTAAACCCAATATTGTTGCTTCTAGTAGTTCTCTTGATTCCACTAATGATTCTCTTAGCCAAGTTACACTTGAGCAAGAAAACAGCTTATTGAAGGGAATTATAGAGAAAGGTGTATACAAGAGCCTTGCCGAGAGTAAGCAATTTGAGGAAATTGTACGCAAGGAAGGAAGGCACCGGAAGAATCAAGGTGTTGGTTTTGAACGGAAGTTCAATGCCAATGGAGTTGAGTGGGAAGAAGATCAATACCCCAAGACGAAGTTTGTTCCTCAACAAGAGAAGTATGATCCCACTTCCTTCAACGGAACACAAGCACAAGATGATCTTCCACCACAAGACCACAAGAACAAAGGCAAGGACAAGCTTCAAGAGGAGATTGATGCATTTGAAGAAGCACCTAAGGCCTTGGTCAAGTGGGTTCCCAAGACCACGTCAAGTTCTACTTCATCAAGCACAACTACTACACCAAGGATTCCCACCAAGATGATGTGGATCCCGAAGAAGAAGAACTAGAGAGTTCTTCAGGGTGACTCCGCCAACATTATTCACTTATATCATTATGGCAAGGACAAGTGCAACCACCTTCCATATCTTGCACTAGTTCAAGGAGTCACAAACCCTCATGTTGGTAAGGCAAGGGACAAGGTAACCTAATGTTTTCATGGACATCATTTTGTGTGTGCATCACTCTATGTCTGTGGATATTCTTGTTTGTTCCTTGTGGGACTAACCCATGTACGTATTGAAAGTGCAACTCACTCCAAAGGATTGCTCCAAGAGATCTACATCAACATTGAGCATCCACATCTTCAACACCTACATGAAGTCATCATCGACAAAACCCAAGGTTAGTTTATCCCTCTAAGGGGGGATCTCACATCTAGGGGGAGCTTAACTCTAAGAATTGAGTCAAAGCAACTCTAATGATGTGAACACATAAATGCTTTATGTAAAAGTGGTAACCCCACTTGAGCTTAAACGATGAGTATGACCTATGATCAAATGTTCTCATTTGACTCCTAAGTACATATACTCATATATAGATGACCTAGTCATCGCCAATTGTTTGATAGATGCTAGAATTGGTTGTGCATGCTTTTTCACATATTTCATTTGTCATTTTATTGTGTGAGCATGTTGGTTGCATATTTTATTCATTCGAGGACATCCACTTGTTGTTTTGATTGATTGGATTCTCTTTCTTTGGCCAAGTGGATGGACAAGAATGCCTAAGAACATTCTCTAGCTATCTATGCTTTTCTCGTCTCAAACTCTATTGATGCTACATCACAAAATTTGATCAAGTCAGATTCGAACCACTCTGTGTGAGGAGCACTCGGAGTCCCCGATTCGTCATAGACTTAAACTTCCAAAACTTCTTTGTGATTTTCGGTCTCACCGATTCCTCCATTTCGGTCATACCGAGATCACTAAGTCGATCTAGGTTTTTATCTTGGTGCAACCGATTTGAACTTTTCGGTCACACCGAGTTGCTGTAACTGTTAACAGTTATGCATCTCGGTGCCACCGAGTTGTTCCACTCGGTCACACAGACAATGTCGGGCTATATATTCACACGGGCAAATTTTGGAAAACTTTCTCCGAAACTCCTCGCCCGCGCATAGCTCGCTCTGCCTACTAGGTCTACGGATCGTCGACCTCGTCGCCAGCCGCCTCCTATCGCTGGTCTCCGCCGTTGCCGCCGTAGCGAGTTCACCGCCGAACTAAGGTATGAACTCGATCACAGTGCTATCCTCGTCTGATTCTTAGCACATTGTGTTCGTAATGCATCTTGCCACGATTGAAACACTTCTATCCAGTCAAAACGATCCTTAGAATAGGTGTGATTCGAAAATTTAGGGTTAGGTTTCCGCCGAAACCATCTCGGACCCACTGAGTTGAAAAACTCGGTCCCATCGATTTGGCTAACGCCATTGCACTTGTAAGTCTCGGTCTGACCGAGACTTACAAATCGGTGTGAACGATTTTAGAACTTTGTGAAACCCTAGCGGTCTCGGTGCCACCGAACTGTGACTCGGTCTGACCGAGTTCACTAGTTTAGGTTCCAAAACTGCTTCGGTATCACCGAGTTTGAAAATCGGTAGATCCGAAATGCTTTCTGTGGAAAACTAAAACTAAGTTTTTCTTTTTGAATCATTCTTTTGCAAAAATCTCTGCATTTTGTGATGCTCATCCACTCTACCTCATCTATATCTATTCACAGGGTCAGCAGTCAGTGTGTGCAGCATGTCAGACCAAAGTGACAGCCAGAACAAGTCAGAAGAGCAGATTCACATGAGTGAGGGCACTAGTCCCTCTAGCAGCTCAGATGAGGGGAGCAGAAGCACTCCCAGCAATCTGCCCAAGGCTGCCACAAGGACAAGGAAGAAAAAGACCTCAAAGTCTGACGATGAGGATTATGTGGCAGTTGAGGATGAGGCAAGTTCAAAGTAGAAAGTGCTCAAGAAGGAGTACAACTCAACTGCAGTAAAGCCAGGCATGAAGACCAAAAGGCCTGCAGGTAGACAACCAATGTCCAAAGCCAGGGTCTCCACTCAAGCTTCTTTGGAATCCCAACCCAAAGAACCTGCTGCTGCTGAAGGAAAGAAAAGGAAGGAAAGGGTCAAGAAGACCATGGCCAGAGTGATTGGGAAGCCTTCTATGATGGAGGAAGAGGAAGAAGAAGAGGTTGCTGAACCAGCACCCAAGGCACAAAAGCTGATGGGTGATGCCATAAAATCAGGGGCTGCAACTTCAAAGCCCAAAGCTGCCCCCAAGCCCAAGAGTGCACCAAAGAGGAATGGCCCCAATGCCAGGTGTTGCTGCTGAGGAAGATGAAGAAGGGCAGATCTTAAGGAAGCTCAAACCCAAGATTCCAGACCACAATGATGCTCATCCTGTGGCTGAGAACATGAAGATCAGGAGAGATCTAGGGTTGAGGCTATGGAGAGAGTCAGATCCATATGCCACCAGGAGAAGGACTGCTGTAGATTATAGGTTCCACACCAAGGAGCAGCAGGACTTCTATGAGACCATCTTATTGGATAAGAAGCCCATAGTTTGTGATATGAGGTGGGTCGACTAGACCTACATTCAGGAGAATGCAGAACACTATCCTGGAGTGTATGACAGCTTCAGTGCGTGTGGAGTTGCAGATTTTGTTGGGCAAAAGCTCACAAACTGCAATGACGAGCTCATTATGCAATTCTACTCCACAGCACATTTCTATCCAGATGGCAGGATAGTTTGGATGTCTGAAGGAACAAGATACCAGTCAACCATAGAGGAATGGGCAAGTCTGATCAATGCCCCCAAGGAGAGTGAAAATGACTTGGACATTTATGCCAAGAAGAAAATGGATCATAACTCAATATCACAGATGTACAAGGAGATCCCTGATGATGCACTTGAGACTTTCAAGTTTGGATCAGTTATTTTCTTCTGTCAGGGCTGCCTACGATCAATTGGATCCAAAGGCACACTCTGTTGCCCAAATCAAGTGACTACAACATGATCAGAGGGCATGCAATTAACTTGCTTCACATTTTTACGTGCCCCAGAAATTCAAGGTCATGAGCCTCATAGTTGAAACTATCAAGAGGACAGCAGCAGACCAAAAGAGGAGCTGTGGATATGCCCCACAAATTCAGGAGTTGATTAACTCAAAGATGGGCACAGGGAAGTATCTGTTGGATAAGGAACACTTTTTTCTCTATCCTGACTTTGAGGACAATCAAGTTGTCATGACTGAGAATGAACCATCATCGGTACAAGCTCAACAGAAGAAGGAGAAGGCAAGGAAAGAGAAGGCTGCCAAGATGCCAACTCAAGCAGAGGCATCTGAGTACTTTCTGAAGAACAAGTAGGAGCAGCTTGGTTACTTGATAGCATCAACTCTGCGGATTGAGAAGGGGTTGGCCACCCTAACTCAAAACCAGGAGAGTCTGGAAAGAATCATGGAACAAAAATTCTATGATCTTGATGTCAAAGTAATCGAGATTGATCAGTTTGTGGAGCAGCTACAGGATGACATGCAGGAGAGGAAGGGCAGGACAACAACTGATGCATTTTCCAGAGTGCCTCGAGCTCAGAGATTAGTTGCAGAGACAGTACCAGTCACCAGAGTTACTTCATCAGCTCCAGCGCAACCAGCTCCAGCTCCTTCAGCTCCTTCCACATCTCTCAAGTCTTCGCCCAAGGAGCCATCTCACGCCACCAGAGAAGACCAAGCCGAGAGACGATATAGTCCTATGCATTTTCTAGGAACTTTTGGTAACTTGTTGCCAAAGGGGGAGAAAAATGTATAGATCATAGGCTTCGAGAGAGAGATTTGCTGCTTTTGTTCTCTCTTGTCTTCTTGGTTGAACTTTGTTTGCTTTTGATTGCTTGAGATACTATGCAATTACCTATGAGACATTGATGATCATGTGTTTGATCATAAGCTACACTTATGCTTGTTATATGTTATTATCTTACTTATCCTTATATGATCATTCACTTTGCTTGGTGATGAGTGCACGTATTCAATCTTTATTATTTTGAGCGCTCCACCAAGATGTATGTGACATGGAAGAGTAACCCATGAGCCTAATTCCTTGTGCATTTGCAGTCCAAAGCAAATCTTAAAATATGAAAAAATTTAGGGGGAGCTCTTGCTTATCACATACTTCTCAAAGCGACGATGTTTTTTAATCTTATTATCATTTGTCGAAGCTTTGATCTATATGTTGTCATCAATTACCAAAAAGGGGGAGATTGAAAGTGCAACTATCCCAAGGTGGTTTTGGTAATTCATAACAACATATAGCTCATTGAGCTAATACTATTCCAAGACAAATATTTTAGGAAAGCTCAATGAATGGCATGGCATGTATGATGAAAGTGGATCCCTCGAAATATTAAGGAAAAGGATTGGCTCAAGCTCAAAAGCTCAAGACTCTACATTTTACATTTTAGTGATCCAAGATCACATTGAGTCTATAGGAAAAGCCAATACTATCAAGGAGGGATGATGTGTTGCTTAATGAGCCTCTTGCTTCATGTGCTTAGTGATATGCTCCAAAACCCTCCACTACTTTCTCACATCCACATATGACCTAAACCTAAAGTCAAACTCGGCCCTACCGATTCTTTCTATCCGGCGCCACCGAGTTCAGATATCATAGCCACTGCCACAAACCCTAGGCAAATCGGTCTCACCGATAGGGATCTCGGTCTCACCGAGATGGGATTGTAATCTCTCTGTTTCCCTTCATAACGTTTCGGTCTAACCAAAGTGAGCGATCAGTCCCACCGAGATTGCAATGTAAACTCTCTGTTTCCCTTTCGTAACTTTTCGGTCTCACTGAAAGAGCGAATCGGTCCCATCGAGTTTACCTGACCAACTCTCTGGTTAGCTAATTACCAAATTCGGTCTCACCGAGTTTGTGTAATAGGTCTCACTGAGATTACATTATGCCCTAACCCTAATCATATCGGTCCTACCGAGTTGCATGTCAGTCCCACCGAAAACCCTAACGGTCACTAGGTTTACTAAATCGGTCTGACCGAGTTTGATGATTCGGTCCCACCGAGTTTGGTAAATTGTGTGTAACGGTTAGATTTTGTGTGGAGGCTATATATACCCATCCACCTCCTCTTCATTCGTGGAGAGAGCCATCAGAAGAAACCTACACTTCCAACTTACCAGTTCTGAGAGAGAACCACCTACTCATGTGTTGAGGCCAAGATATTCCATTCCAACCACAAGAATCTTGATCTCTAGCCTTCCCCAAGTTGCTTTCCACTCAAATCTTCTTTCCACCAAATCTAAATCCTGTGAGAGAGATTTTAGTGTTGGGGAGACTATCATTTGAAGCACAAGAGCAAGGAGTTCATCATCAACACACCATTTGTTACTTCTTGGAGAGTGGTGTCTCCTAGATTGGCTAGGTGTCACTTGGGAGCCTCCGACAAGATTGTGGAGTTGAACCAAGGAGTTTGTAAGGGCAAGGAGATCGCCTACTTCGTGAAGATCTACCGCTAGTGAGGCAAGTCCTTCGTGGGCGACGGCCATGGTGGGATAGACAAGGTTGCTTCTTCGTGGACCCTTCGTGGGTGGAGCCCTCCGTGGACTCAGCAGAACTGCTACCCTTCGTGGGTTGAAGTATCCATCAACTTGGATGTACGATAGCACCACCTATCGGAACCACGACAAAAACATCCGTGTCTCCAATTGTGTTTGAATTCTCCAAACCCTTCCCTTTACATTCTTGCAAGTTGCATGCTTTAATTTCCGCTGCCTATA
Organism: Aegilops longissima; assembly: GCA_021605205.1. Lineage (NCBI taxonomy): Eukaryota > Viridiplantae > Streptophyta > Magnoliopsida > Poales > Poaceae > Aegilops > Aegilops longissima. The sequence goes on along the minus strand of CM038676.1, from coordinate 355,912,788 downwards.
TACTCTTTGCATGCTTGCTTGAATTGTGTGTATTGCTTGACTTGCTCAAAGATAGCTAAAATCTGCCAAAGTCTAAAATTGGGAAAAGGTTAAGTTTTTAATTGGTCAAGTAGTCTAATCACGCCCCCCTCTAGACATACTTCAAGGTCCTACATTCCACGGCGCGGCCGGACCAGTCTGCTGCATCGACGGCACGGCGGGTCCTTTGTGCTGCTTCGGTGACAAGGCGGGACCTCTCTACTGCTACGGTCGTGCGACGGGACATGTTGGCTGCTTTCGCGGTGAGGCGGGACATCTCTCGTGCTCCCGCTTCCAGGCTCGCCTCTCCTTGGTGGCAACCTCTCGACCCAGAACTCACGCTGGCCTTGGCAGACGCAAGGGAACGATGATGAATGACTTGTTTGTTTTTGACTTTTTGTGGATGAGGAGTTGAGGAGGAATGTGTAGTCATCTTGGAGTAGTAGTATTTATAACCGCGTGGTAATACGCTCCTAAGTGGGAAACCGTTTAAGTTTTGATCGGTGTGAACAGGTTTGCAATTTGGAATGTGACGGGACGCGGCCTCCCTGTTCTTCTAAAAAAATTATGACGGGACGCATGCTCAAACTTTACTGACGGTTATAAGTGCGACACTATTCCCGAAAGGCTTAACCTGGGCACGTACGCCTTCTCGGCCGCGTACGTGGAGTTTGCACCATAGGGTGCACCGCAATAGGCAATGTCAGCACACGTCTTGTTCCAACAATCGTGCGCGCTCGTTATTACGATCACGCATGCTTCTTTTAATTAGAATGGGTGTGCCCGTCTAGCGCACACACGTTGATCTATCTAACTGTTTCAGTTTGTTGTGCCTCATCGCAAACACTTCATCCATGTGAAGTGTATGCCATCAATGGCAGACACTTTGTTCAGGCTTACCCGTTTCTGTTCTGTTGCCTAATCGCAAATAGTTAATCCTTCTAAAGCGTATGCCCTCAATCACACACACCTTGATCTGGATGACCGTTTCTTTTGTGTTGCCTAATCACAAACAGTTCATCTGGGTGAACCGTATGTTCTATATCGCACACACCTTCATCTGGCTTCCCATTTCTTTTTTGTGGCCTAATCACAAACAGTTCATCCGAGTGAACTGTATGCTGTGTATCGCACATGCCTTCATCTGGCTGCCTGTTTCTTTTGTTCCGCCTCATCGCAAACAGTTCATTGTATAGAACCGTATGCCCTGGATCGCACACAAAACTAAAACCTGAACCGTGTTTGATGCATCCATCATCGCAAACGTTTTATACATTTCTGACGGTTTTCATACAACATCTTTTGCGATTATGGCATCGCACACAGTTTCTCGAAGGGTCTCTGATTCTAGTGTCGCGTTAGCAGCATCCTGCAGTAGTGGAAGGTGTACCCAACAGTCTCCTTTGGGTATCCTATGAAGACACATTTCTCCGATTTGGGTTCGAGCTTATCAGGTTGAAGCTTTTTCACATAAGCATCGCAGCCCCAAACTTTAAGAAACGATGATATATCCATTTTGCATCATGCTTTTATATCAATATTTATTGCATTATGGGATGTTATTACACATTATGTCACAATACTTATGCCTATTCTCTCTTATTTTACAAGGTTTATATGCAGAGGGAGAATGCCGGCAGCTGGAATTCTGGGCTGGAAAAGGAGCAAATATTAGAGACCTATTCTGCACAACTCCAAAAGTCCTGAAACTTCACGGAATTCATTTTTGGAATTAATAAAAAATAAAAAAATACCTCGTGGGCCCCCTGGCGGGCCTCCGGTGCCCATCTTCTACTATATGATGTCTTTTACCTTGGAAAAAGTCAAACGCAAGCTTTCGGGAAGAAACTCCGCCGCCACGAGGTGGAACCTTGGCGGAACCAATCTAGGGCTCCGGCAGAGCTGTTCTGCCAGGGAAACTTCCCTCCGGGAGGGGGAAATCATCGCCGTCGTCATCACCAACGATCCTCTCACCGGGAGGGGGTCAATCTCCATCAACATCTTCACCAGCACCATCTCCTCTAAAACCCTAGTTCATCTCTTGTATCCAATCTTTGTCCCAAAGCCTCAGATTGGTACCTGTGGGTTGCTAGTAGTGTTGATTACTCCTTGTAGTTGATGCTAGTTGGTTTATTTGGTGGAAGATCATATGTTCAGATTCATTATGCATATTAATACCCCTCTGATAATGGACATGAATATGATTTGTGAGTAGTTACGTTTGTTCCTGAGGACATGGGAGAAGTCTTGCTATAAGTAGTCATGTGAATTTGGTATTCGTTCGATATTTTGATGAGATGTATGTTGTCTTTCCCCTAGTGGTGTTATGTGACATCGACTACATGACACTTCACCATTGTTTGGGCCTAGAGTAAGGCATTGGAAGTAATAAGTAGATGATGGGTTGCTAGAGTGACAGAAGCTTAAACCCTAGTTTATTCGTTGCTTCGTAAGGGGCTGATTTGGATCCATATGTCTCATGTTGTGGTTAGGTTTACCTTAATACTTCTTTTGTAGTTGCGGATGCTTGCAATAGGAGTTAATCATAAGTGGTATGCTTGTCCAAGTAAGGACAACACCCAAGCACCGGTCCACCCACATACCAAATTATCAAAGTAACGAACGCGAATCATATGAGCGTGATGAAAACTAGCTTGACAATAATTCCCATGTGTCCTCGGGAGCGTTTTCCTTCATATAAGAAATACTCCAAGCTTGTCCTTTGCTACAAAAAGGATTGGGCCTTATTGTTGCACCTTATTTACTTTCATTACTTGTTACCCGTTACAGATTACCTTATCACAAAACTATCTGTTACCGATAATTTCAGTGCTTGCAGAGAATACCTTACTGAAAACTGCTTATCATTTCCTTCTACTCCTCGTTGGGTTCGACACTCTTACTTATTGAAAGTACTACGATAGATCCCCTACACTTGTGGGTCATCAAGACTCTTTTATGGCGCCGTTGCCGGGGAGTGAAGCGCCTTTGGTAGGTGGAATTTGGTAAGGAAAAAAATTTATATAGTGTGCTGAAATTTACTGTCACTTGTTACTATGGAAAGTAATCCTTTGAGGGGCTTGTTTGGGGTATCTTCACCCCGACCAGTAGAGCAAAGAGTGAACCTACTGAAAATGTTTACTTTGAAATTCCTTCGGGTATAATAGAGAAACTGCTAGCTAATCCTTTTGCAGGAGATGGAACACTGCATCCTGATTTACACTTAATCTACGTGGATGAAGTTTGTGGATTATTTAAGCTTGCAGGTATGCCCGAGGATGTTATCAAGGAGATGGTCTTCCCTTTATCTTTGAAGGGAGAGGCATTGACATGGTTTAGGCTATGTGATGATATGGGATCATGGAACTACAAGCGATTGAAATTGGAATTTCATCAGAAGTTTTATCCTATGCATCTTGTTCATCGTGATCGTAATTATATATATAATTTTTTGCCTCGCGAAGGATAAAGCATCGCTCAATCGTGGGGGAGGCTTAAGTCAATGTTATATTCATGCCCCAATCATGAGCTCTCAAGAGAAATGATTATTCAATTTTTTGTGCTCGGCTTTCTCTCAATAATCGCTCCATGCTCGATACTTCTTGTACTGGATCTTTTATGATGAAGACTATTGAATTCAAATGGGATTTATTGGAAAGAATTAAATGCAACTCTGAAGATTGGGACCTCGACGAAGGTAAGGAGTCAGATATAACACCTAAGTTTGATTGTGTTAAATCTTTTATGGATACCGATGTTTTCTGTGAATTTAGCACTAAATATGGACTTGACTCTGAGATAGTAGCTTCTTTCTGTGAATCATTTGCTACTCATGTTGATCTCCCTAAGGAGAAGTGGTTTAAATATAATCCTCCCATTGAAGTAAAAGTAGTTCCACCTATTAAAGTTGAAGAAAAGACTATCACTTATAATGATCCTATTGTTCCTACTGCTTATATTGAGAAACCACCTTTCCCTGTTAGAATAAAGGATCATGCTAAAGCTTCAACTTTGGTCAACAAAAGTAACATTAAGACACCCAAACCCCCTAAGCAAATTAAAGTTTAACCTAGTATTGCTATGGTTAAAGATCTCTTGGTTGATAATATTGATGGGCATGTCATTTACTTCTGCGAAGAAGCTGCTAGAATTGCTAGACCGGATACTAAAAATAAACATGGACCTGTGGTAGGCATGCCTGTTATATCTGTTAAAATAGGAGATCATTGTTGTCATGGCTTGTGTGATATGGGTGCCAGTGTCAGTGCAATACCTTACACTCTATATACAGAAATTATGCATGATATTGCACCTGCTGAGGTAGAAGAAATTGATGTTATTATTAAGCTTGCCAATAGAGATACTATTTCACCAGTTGGGATTGTTAGAGATGTTGAAGTATTGTGTGGGAAAGTTAAATATCCTGCTGATTTTCTTGTTCTTGGTTCCCCACAAGATAACTTTTTCCCCATTATATTTGGTAGACCCTTCTTGAATACTGTTAATGCTAGGATAGACTGCGAAAAGGATGTTGTTACTATTGGTTTGGGTGATATATCTCATGAGTTTAATTTTGCTAAATTTCATAGACAACCCCGTGATGAGGAATTGCCTAGTAAAGATGAAATTATTGGTCTTGCATCTATTGTCGTGCCTCCTAATGATCCCTTAGAACAATATTTTCTGGACCATGAAAATGATATGTTTATGAATGAAAGAAGAGAAATAGATGAAGTATTCTTTAAACAGGGACCTATTTTTAAACACAACTTGCCTGTTGAAATACTAGGGGATCCTCCTCCACCCAAGGGTGATCTCGAGTTTGAGCTTAAACCATTGCCTGATACTCTTAAATATGCTTATCTTGATGAGAAAAATATATATCCTATTATTATTAGTGCTAACCTTTCAGAGCATGAAGAAAAGAAATTATTGAAAACTCTGAAGAAGCACCGTGCTGCTATTGGATATACTCTTGATGATCTTAAGGGCATTAGTCCCACTCTATGCCAGCACAAAATAAAATTGGAGAAAGACGCTAAACCGGTTGTTGATCATCAACAACGGTTAAATCCTAAGATGAAAGAAGTGGTAAGGAAAGAAATACTAAAGCTTCTGGAGGCAGGTATAATTTATCCCGTTGCGGATAGTCAGTGGGTAAGCCCTGTCCATTGTGTCCCTAAGAAGGGAGGTATTACTGTTGTTCCTAATGATAAAGATGAATTGATGGCACAAAGAATTGTTACAGGTTATAGGATGGTAATTGATTTCCGCAAATTAAATAAAGCTACTAAAAAGGATCATTACCCTTTACCTTTTATTAATCAAATGCTAGAAAGATTATCCAAACATACACATTTTTGCTTTCTAGATGGTTATTTCGGTTTCTCTCAAATACCTGTGTCAAAAGAGGATCAAGAAAAGACCACTTTTACTTGCCCTTTCGGTACCTTTGCTTATAGACGTATGCCTTTTGGTTTATGTATAGCACCTGCTACCTTCCAAAGATGCATGATGGCTATATTCTCTGACTTTTGTGAAAAGATTGTTGAGGTTTTCATGGATGATTTCTCCGTTTATGGAACTTCTTTTGATGATTGCTTGAGCAACCTTGATCGAGTTTTGCAGAGATGTGAAGAAACTAACCTTGTCTTGAATTGGGAGAAGTGCCACTTTATGGTTAATGAAGGTATTGTCATGGGGCATAAAATTTCTGAAAGAGGTATTGGAGTTGACAAAGCTAAAGTTGATGCTATTGAAAAGATGTCATGTCCCAAGGACATTAAAGGTATAAGAAGTTTCCTTGGTCATGCCGGGTTTTATAGGAGGTTCATTAAGGACTTCCCAAAAATTTCTAGGCCTCTGACTAATCTCTTACAAAAAAGATATTCCTTTTGTCTATGATGATGACTGTGTAGAAGCATTTGAAATACTTAAGAAAGCCTTGATTTCCGCACCTATTGTTCACCACCTGATTGGAATTTATCCTTTGAAATTATGTGCAATGCTAGTGATTATGCTATAGGTGTTGTTCTAGGACAAAGAGTTGATAAGAAATTAAATATTATTCAATATGCTAGTAACACTCTAGACAGTGCCCAGAGAAATTATGCTACTGCCAAAAAAGAATTTTTAGCAGTTGTATTTGCTTCTGATAAGTTCAGACCTTATATTGTTGATTCTAAAGTAACTGTTCACACTGATCATGCTGCTATTAAATATCTTATGGAAAAGAAAGATGCTAAACCTAGACTTATTAGATGGGTTCTCCTACTACAAGAATTTGATTTGCATATTATTGATAGAAAGGGAGCTGAGAACCCCGTTGCAGATAACTTGTCTAGGTTAGAGAATGTTCTTGATGACCCACTACCTATTGATGATAGCTTTCCTGATGAACAATTAGCTGTAATAAATGCTTCTCGTACTGCTCCATGGTATGCTGATTATGCTAATTATATTGTTGCTAAATTCATACCACCTAGTTTCACATACCAGCAAAAGAAAAAGTTTTTCTATGATTTAAGACATTACTTCTGGGATGACCCACACCTTTATAAAGAAGGAGTAGATGGTGTTATTAGACGTTGTATACCTGAGCATGAACAAGAACAGATCCTATGCAAGTGTCGCTCTGAAGCGTATGGAGGACACCACGCTGGAGATAGAACTACACATAAGGTATTGCAATCCGGTTTTTATTGGCCTACTCTCTTCAAGGATGCATGTAAGTTTGTCTTATCTTGTGATGAATGTCAAAGAATTGTTAATATTAGTAGACGTCAAGAAATTCCTATGAATTATTCACTTGTTATTGAACCATTTAATGTTTGGGGCTTTGATTATATGAGACCGTTTCCTACCTCTAATGGGTATACACATATTTTAGTTGTTGATTACGTTACTAAGTGGGTAGAAGCTATTCCAACTAGTAGTGTTGATCATAACACCTCTATTAAGATGCTTAAAGAAGTTATTTTTCCGAGGTTTGGAGTCCCTAGATATTTAATGACGGATGGTGGTTCACATTTTATTCATGGTGCTTTTCGTAAAATGCTTGCTAAGTATGATGTTAATCATAGAACTGCATCTCCGTATCACCCGCAGTCTAGTGGTCAAGTAGAATTGAGTAATAGAGAGATCAAATTAATTTTGCAAAAGACTGTTAATAGATCTAGAAAGAATTGGTCCAAGAAACTTGATGATGCATTATGGGCCTATAGAACTGCGTATAAAAATCATATGGGTATGTCTCCGTATAAAATGGTTTATGAAAAAGCATGTCACTTACCTCTCGAACTAGAACATAAGACATATTGGACTATTAAAGAGCTCAACTATGATTTCAAACTTGCCGGTGAGGAGAGGTTGTTTGACATTAGCTCACTTGATGAATGGAGAACCTAGGCCTATGAGAATGCGAAACTGTTTAAAGAAAAAGTTAAAAGATGGCATGACAAAAGGATACAAAAGCATGAGTTTAATGTAGGTGATTATGTGTTGCTATTCAACTCTCGTTTAAGATTTTTTGCAGGAAAACTTCTCTCTAAATGGGAAGGTCATTACGCTATCGAGGAGGTCTATCGTTCCGGTGCCATAAAAATCAACAACTCCGAAGGCACAAATCCAAAGGTGGTGAACGGTCAAAGAATCAAACATTATATCTCAGGTAATCCTATAAATGTTGAAACTAATGTTATTGAAACCGTAACCCCGGAGGAATACATAAGGGACACTTTCCAGAACGTTTCAGACTCCGAAAAGGAATAGGTATGTGGTACGGTAAGTAAACCGACTCCAAAATAATTCTGATGGCAATTTTTCTCCGTTTTGGAATATTTAAGAAAATAGGAAAATAAGAAGTAGTCCGGGAAGGACACAAGGCTTCCACGAGGGTGGAGGGCGCGCCCTACCCCCCCTGGGCGCGGCCCCCTGCCTCATGGACACCTCGTGTGCCCTACGGACTCTGTTTTCTTGCACGATACTTCTTTTGGTAGGTAAAAATTCATTATATAATCATCCGAAGGTTTTGACCACCGTACCATGCAAATATCCTCTGTTTTTGTTTCGAGCTGTTTTTCTGACAGATTTAGATCACCATGGCGTTTCCAAGTGCCCCCAAGGACAAGTTCTTCGAGAAGGTCATCAACCCCTACCTCGCAGAAGTGCTACAACATCCTCAAACCATTGAGATGCGTGAGGGGTTGCTGAACATCCGCGATGTTGAGGGACCAAGGAGGACCGGAAGCATGGAGACAAGGCTCGAGGAAATGGAGCAACAAGTTTTCAAGTGCCAGGAGATGGTGGAGCATGGACTCGACTCCAATCACATAATGATCATGGAGTTCGCCAACAACCACAAGTTGGACACCAAGGACATTGGGGAGGCCATCTTCAAGCTTCATGAGAAAATCGAGCATCTTCAAGCCCAGATCTATGACCTGCAAAACCAAAACTGTGACTATGAATATAGATTCAAGAGGATGAGTTTGGCTGCAGATTTAAGGATCCCGGAGACTCGATCATCCTTCTATGATGGCGATCCTATGCCTTGGAAGAGGAACGACAAGCCTACATCATCAACAACTCCATCATCACCACCCCCGAGGAAAGAGATATAATCACATGGGTATGGGCACTCCCCTTGGCAACTGCGAAGCTTGGGGGAGTGCCCCAGTATCGTATCACCATCACACTCCTATCTTTTCCGTTTTTCTTAGTTCGATCCTTTTGGTAATATCTTGATCTAGTAGCATAAAGTTTTAGTATGATCAAGTTTTGAGTTTTGCTTTGTGATCCTTCTTTGTAATCGAGTCTGTGAGCTATATATAATAAAGATTAGTGTTGGGTCAAGGGCTTGATTATTTTGCTATGATCTCGAGGGAATAAAATAAAAGAAAAAGAAAAGAATAAAAAGAAATAAAGAGATCATATTGATCTTATGGAGAGTAATGACTTCACATATAAAGAGTATGATGAATAAAAGTTGTTGAGAGTTGACAAACATAGTTTTGGTCATCGTTGCAATTAATAGGAAGTAATAAAGAAAGAGAGGTTTTCCCATATAAATATACTATCTTGGACATCTTTTATGATTGTGAGCACTCATTAAAATATGACATGCTAAAGAGTTGATGTTGGACAAGGAAGACAACGTAATGGCTTATGTTTTATTATATCCGAAATAAAGTATATTGTCATGAATCATCCAACATGTTGAGCTTGCCTTTCCCTCTCATGCTAGCCAAATTCTTTGCACCAAGTAGAGATACTACTTGTGCTTCCGAATACCCTTAAAACCAGTTTTGCCATGAGAGTCCACCATATCTACCTATGGATCGAGTAAGATCCTTCAAGTAAGTTGTCATTGTTGTATGCAAAAAAAAATTGCTCTCTAAATATGTATAATTTATCAGTGTGGGGAAAATAAGCTTTATACGATCTTGTGATGTGGAAGCAATAAAAGTGACGGACTACATAATAAAGGTCCATATCACAAGTGGCAATATAAAGTGACGTTCTTTAGCATTAAGATCTTCTGCATCCAACCACAAAAGCACATGACAACCTCTGCTTCCCTGTGCGAAGGGCCTATCTTTTACTTTGGTCTTATACCTTGTACAAGAGTCATGGTGATCTTCACCTTTCCTTTTTTTGCATTTTATCTTTTGGCAAGCACCTTGTGTTGGAAAGATCCTGATGAATATATCCAATTGGATGTAAGTTAGCATGAATTATTATTGTTGATATTACCCTTGAGGTAAAAGGTTGGGAGGCGAAACTATAAGCCCCTATCTTTCTCTGTGTCCGATTAAAACTCCATAACCACAAGTATTGCGTGAGTGTTAGCAATTGTGAAAGACTTAATGATAGTTGAGTATGTGGACTTGCTGAAAAGCTCTTATATTGACTCTTTCCGATGTTATGATAAATTGCAATTGCTTCGATGACCGAGATCATGGTTTGTTAAGTTCTCAATGAAGTTTCTGATTCATACTTGATATTTTGAATAGATTGTGTAGGACCTTGAAGTATGTCTAGAGGGGGGGTGATTAGACTACTTGACCAATAAAAACTTAACCTTTTCCCAATTTTAGAGTTTGGCAGATTATAGCTATTTTAGGACAAGTCAAGCAATCATCACACAATTCAAGCAAGCATGCAAAGAGTGTATAGGCAGCGGAAATTTAAGCATGCAACTTGCAAGAAAGTAAAGGGAAGGGTTTGGAGGATTCAAACGCAATTGGAGACACGGATGTTTTTGGTGTGGTTCCGATAGGTGGTGCTATCGTACATCCACGTTGATGGAGACTTCAACCCACGAAGGGTAACGGCTGCGCGAGTCCACGGAGGGCTCCACCCACGAAGGGTCCACGAAGAAGCAACCTTGTCTATCCCACCATGGCCGTCGCCCACGAAGGACTTGCCTCACTAGCGGTAGATCTTCACGAAGTAGGCGATCTCCTTGCCCTTACAAACTCCTTGGTTCAACTCCACAATCTTGTCGGAGGCTCCCAAGTGACACCTAGCCAATCTTGGAGACACCACTCTCCAAGAAGTAACAAATGGTGCGTTGATGATGAACTCCTTGCTCTTGTGCTTCAAATGATAGTCTCCCAAACACACAACTCTCTCTCATAGGATTTGGATCTGGTGGAAAGAGGGTTTGAGTGGAAAGCAACTTGGGGAAGGCTAGAGATCAAGATTCATATGGTAGGAATGGAATATCTTGGCCTCAACACATGAGTAGGTGGTTCTCTCTCGAAATGGTAAGTTGGAAGTGTAGGTTCGTTCGATGGCTCTCTCCATGAATGAAGAGGAGGTGGAGGGTATATATAGCCTCCACACAAAATCTAACTGTTACACACAATTTACCAAACTCGGTGGGACCGAATCGTTAAACTCGGTCGGACCGATTTAGTAAACCTAGTGACCGTTAGTGATTTTCGTGGACTGACATGCATCTCGGTGAGGCCGATTCGGTTAGGGTTAGGGCATAACGTAATCTCGGTGAGACCGATTACACAAACTCGGTGAGACCGATTTGGTAATAAGCTTTCAGGAGTTGGTCGTAAACTCGGTGGGACCGATTTGCTCTTTTCGGTGAGACCGAAATGTTACAAAAGGAAACAGAGAGTTTACATTGCAATCTCGGTGGGACCGATCACTCACTTGGTTAGACCGAAACGTTACGAAGGGAAACAGAGAGATTGCAACCCCATCTCGGTGAGACCGAGATCCCTATCGGTAAGACCGATTTGCTTAGGGTTTGTGGCAGTGGCTATGACTTTTGGAATCGGTGGTGCCGGATAGAAAGAATCGGTGTGACCGATTTTGGCTTTAGGTTTAGGTCATTTGTGGATGTGGGAAAGTAGTTGAGGGTTTTGGAGCATATCACTAAGCACATGAAGCAAGAGGCTCATTAAGCAACACCTCATCCCTTCTTGATAGTATTGACTTTTCCTATAGACTCAATGTGATCTTGGATCACTAAAATGTAAAATGAAGAGTCTTGAGCTTTTGAGCTTGAGCCAATCCTTTGTCCTCAGTATTTTGAGGGATCCACTTTCATCATCCATGCCATGCCATTCATTGAGCTTTCCTGAAACAATAGTCTTGGAATATCATTAGCTCAATGAGCTATATGTTGTTATGAATTACCTAAACCACCTAGGGATAGTTGCACTTTCAATCTCCCCCTTTTTGGTAATTGATGACAACATATAGATCAAAGCTTCGAAAAATGATAATAAAATTTAAATAACATCGTCGCTTTGAGAAGTATGTGATAAGCAAGAGCTCCCCCTAAATTTGTGCATAGTTTTAGATTTGCTTTGGACTGCAAATGCACAATGAATTAGGCTCATGGGTTACTCTTCCATGTCACATACATCTTGGTGGAGCGCTCAAAATAATAAACAATGAATACATGCACTCATCACCAAGCATAGTGAGTGATCACATAAGATAGATAGGATAATATCAAGCATGCATAAGTGTAGCTTATGATCAAACACATGATCATCAATGTCTCACAAGCATAGTATCTCAACCAAAAGCAAACAAAATTGAAAAACCACCAAATAAAGCAAGAGAGAACAAAAGCAACACTCTCTCTCTCGAAGCCTATGATCTATACATTTTTCTCCCCCTTTGGCAACAAGTTACCAAAAAGTTCATAGAAAATGCATAGTGCTAGATCGACTCTCAGGCTTGATCTTCTGGTGGTGGTGTAGAGATGGATCCTTGGATGAAGGCTTCATTTGAAGTGGATGGAGCTGGAGGAGTTGGTGCTGGAGCTGGTTGCTTTGGGCTGTAGGGGCAAAGTGGCTGGTGCTTGAAGTTGTTGCTCTAGTGTCATCACCGCACTGCAATGACCTTTGGGCTCTGGGCACTCTGGCAAACACATTGGTGGTAGTCTTGCCCTTCCTCTCCTGCATGTCATCCTGCAGCTGCTCCACAACCGATCAATCTCGCCACCTTGACATCTAGATCATAGAATTTTGTTCCATGATTCTTTCCAGTGCTCTCCCGGTTTTGAGTTAGGTGGCCAACCCTTCTCAATCCTCGAGATGATGCTATCAAGTAACCAAGCTGCTCTTGTTTGGTTTTCAAGAAATATTCAGATGCCTCCTCTTGAGTTGGCATCTTGGCAGCCTTCTCCCTCTTTGCCTTCTCCTTCTTCTCCCGAGCTTGAACTGATTGTGGATCATCTTCATTCATGACAACCTCATTGTCCTCAAAGTCTGGATAAAGTGGAAAGTGTTCCTTATCCAACTGATATTTTCCTGTGCCCATCTTTGAGTTTATCAATTCTTGAATCTGAGGTGCATATCCACAACTCCTCTTCTGATCTGCTGCAGTCCTCTTGATTGTTTCAATGATCAGGCTCATGACTTTGAACTTCTATGGCACATCAAACACATGCAACATGTTGATGGCATGCCCTCTGATCATGTTATGGTCACCGGACTTGGGCAACAAAGTGTGCCTCGTAATCCAATTTATGGTTGGCAACCTTGAGTGCAGAAAGTGAACTGATCCAAACTTGTGAGTCTCTAATGCCTTGTCTGGAATTTCCTTGTACATGTGAGCCATTGAATTGTGACCCAACTTCTTCTTTGCATAAATGTCTAGGTCATCCTCATTCTCCTTGGGGCATTGATCGACTTGCCCATTCTTCAATAGTGTCTGGTACCTTGTACCTTCGCACATCCAAACTATTCTTCCATCTGGGTAAAAGTGTGCTGTGGAGTAGAACTGCATGATAAGCTCATCATTCCAGTTGGTTAACTTCTGTCCAACAAAATCTGCAACTCCGCAAGCAACAAAGTTGTCTTGCACTCCAGGATAGTGCTATTCATTTTCCTTGATGAATTTCCAGTCAACCCACCTCATGTCACAGACTATGGGCTTCTTGTCCAACAAAATTGTTTCATAGAAGTCCTGTTGTTCCTTTGTGTGGAACCTGTAGTCAACAACAGTTCTTCTTCTTGAAGCATATGGATCTTCCATTCTCCACAGTCTCAGCCCTGAATCCTTCCTGATTCTCATGTCCTGAGCCACAGGATGGGCATCACTGTGGTCTGGTATCTTGGCCTTGAGCTTTCTTAGAACCTGTCCTTCTTCTTCGAATCTTCGCAACATTGGGCTTTGGGGCCTTGTTCTTCTCAAAGAGCTGGAATACTCCTAGTATTCCTCTTTGAACTTGCTTGGCCTTGGAGGCAGCTTTGGGTGTTTCCTTGGGCTTGGATGTTGCAGCCCCGATCTGATTGCATCTCCCATAAGCTTAGCTGCCTTTTGAGCTGGTGCAGAAGCTCTTCCTCTTCCATCATGGAAGGTTGACCAACAATTTTGGCCATGGTCTTCTTGACCCTTTCCTTCCTCTTCTTTCCTTCAAGAATGGCTCTTTGGGATCAGGCCTTTAGGCAGTTGAGTTGATGCTCACGGCCTTGGATATTGGTTGTCTTCCCGCAGGCCTTTTGGTCTTCATGCTCGGCTTTGTATTCTTTGTTGAGCCATATTCCTTCTTGAGCACCTCTTTCTTGGAAGTAGCCTCATCTTCCTCGACTTTGTAATCTTCATCCTCTGAATCTAAAGTTCTTTTCCTCCTTTGCCTAGTTGCAGCCTTAGGCAAATTGCTAGGAGTACTTCTGCTCCCTTCATCCGAAGTTGAGGGACTAGTGCCCTCACTCAAGTCCATCTGCTCTTCCGACTGTTCGCTGTCACTTTGATCAGACATACTGCAAAAGCTGACTGCTGACCCTGTGAAGAGTTATAGATGAGATAGAAAAGATGAGCATCACAAAATGCAGAGGTTTTTGCAAAAGAATGACTCAAAAGTTCATTCTTAGTTTTCCACAGAAAGCATTTCGGATCCACCGATTTTCAAACTCGGTGATACCGAAGCAGTTTTGGAACCTAAACTGATGATCTCGGTTGGACCGAGTTTCAGTTCGGTGGTACCGAGACTGCTAGGGTTTCACAGAATCCTCAAATCGGTTGCACCGATTAGTAATTCTCGGTCGACCGAGAGTCACTAGTGCAATGGCATAAGCCAATCGGTGAGACCGAGTTATTCAACTCGGTGGGTCCGAGATGGTTTCATGAAACCTAACCCTAAAAATTTGAATCACACCTAATCTATGAACTACTTTGGCTGGATAGAAGAGTTTCAATCGTGGCAAGAATCAATATAAAAACAATGTGCCAGGAATCAGACGTGGATAGCACAAAGATTAAGTCCATACCCTAACTTGGCGGTGGACTTGCTACGGCAGCAACGGTGGGGACGAAATCCGTTGACGGCGGCCGAGACCAGCGACAGGAGGCTGCTGGCGACGAGGAGACGATCCGGAGACCAAGATGGCAGAGCGAGCTGTTGCGCGGGCGAAGGGTTTCGGAGAAATTTCCAAAATTTTGCCCGTGGCTATATATAGCTCGACCCTGTCGGTGTGACCGAGTGGAACAACTCGGTGGCACCGAGATGCATAACGTGTTCGACATAGCAAATCGGTGAGACCGAAAGTTCAAATCGGTTGCACCGAGATTGAAAACTCAGATCAACTTGATGATCTCGGTAGGACCGAAATGGAAGGATCGGTCGACCGAGAATCACCGAGAGGTTTTGGAAGTTTAAGTCTATGACGAATCGGGACTCGAGTGCTCCTCACACGAGTGGTTCGAATCGACTTGATCAAATTTTGTGATGTAACATGAATAGAGTTTGAGACGAGAAAAGCATAGATAGCTAAAGAAGGTTCTTAGGCATTCATGTCCATCCACTTGGCACAAAGAAAAGAATCCAAACAAACAAAACAACAAGTGGATGTCCTTGAATGAGTAAAATATGCACCAACATGCTCACACAATAAGATGGCAATTGAAATATGTGGCAAAGCATGCACAACAAATTTTAGCATCTATCAAGCAATTGGCGATGACTAGGTCATCTATATATGAGCATATTGACTTAGGAGTCAAATGAGAACATTTGATCATAGGTCATACTCATCGTTTAAGCTCAGGTGGGGTTACCACTTTTACATAATGCATTAATGTGTTCACACCATTAGAGTTGCTTTGACTCAATTCTTAGAGTTAAGATCCCCCTAGATGTGAGATCCCCCCTTAGAGGGATGAACTAACCTTGGGTTTTGTCGATGATGACTTCATGTAGGTGTTGAAGATGTAGATGCTCAATGTTGATGTAGATCATTTGGAGCAATCCTTTGGAGTGAGTTGCACTTTCAACTTGCCTACATGGGTTAGTCCCACAAGGAACAAACAAGAATATCCATAGACATAGAGTGATGCACACACAAGATGATGTCCATGAAAACATTAGGTTACCTTGTCCCTTGCCTTATCAACATGAGGGTTTGTGACTCCATGAACTAGTGCAAGATGTGAAAGTTGATTGCACTTGTTCTTGCCAAAATGATATGAGTGAAGAATGTTGGCGGAGTCACCCTCAAGAACTCTCTAGTTCTTCTTCTTCGGGATCCACATCATCTTGATGGGAATCCTTGGAGTTGTAGTTGTACTTGATGAAGTAGAACTTGACGTAGTCTTGGGGACCCACTTGAACGAGGCTTTAGCTGCTTCTTCAAATGCATCAATCTCTTCTTGAAGCTTGTCCTTGCCTTTGTTCTTGTGGTCTTGTGGTGGAAGATCATCTTGACCTTGTGTCCCCTTGAAGGAAGTAGGATCATACTTCTCTTGTTGAGGAACAAACTTTGTCTTGGGGTATTGATCTTCCTCCCACTCAACTCCATTGGCGTTGAACTTTTGTTCAAAACCAACACCTTGATTCTTCCGTGCCTTCCTTGCTTATGCATAATTTCCTCAATTGCTTACTCCCGCAAGGCTCTTGTAAGCACCTTTCTCTACAATTCCCTTCAATAAACTATTTTCTTGCTCAAGTGTAACTTGGCTAAGAGAATCATTAGTGGAATCAAGAGAACTACTAGAAGCAACAACATTGGATTTTACATTATCATTGTTACTACTAGAGGAAGTATCTTTCTTGTACTTGCTACTGGACTTGACTTGAGGCATGTAAGTAGATAAGAGTAAACGCTTGGCAATGTAAGAAGAACTTTTCTTGCGGAGATCATCATTGATTGCCTTTAAGAACTCATGCTCTTGCTCAAGATTGAGATTTTCAAAGCGTAACTTCTCATGAGCCCTTAAAAGTTCTCGATGATCTTCGAAGATAGTTTCATGAGCCAACTTAAGAGTGTTTAGTTCTTTAGATAGAAGCTCAATTTTCTCCTTATCATTTTCATTCGTTTGATTAGCATGATTAATTGACGTTTCATCGTAGTATTCATCACTAGAGTTGTCAACAAGTAAATCATCATCCACAAGCAAGTCATCTTCATCACTATTAAAATCAACATACTCGGGATGTGTTACCTTTGGACCTTTGGCCATGAAGCATCTTCCAACACCTTCATTTGGTGAGTTAAATATGTCGAGGAGTTGGTTGACACAAGTGCTAGACCGCAACACCTTCATCTTGAGTATATTCGAGTCGAGTGATAGCTTCTCTCGGAGTGATTGTCGGAGTCGGAGCCGAAACCCATTCACCAACATGAGCTTGATGTCTTCGCTTTGTGTAGCTCCTTGATGACTTGTCCTTTCTTTCCTAATCGTTACTTCTCCGTGAGGGTCTTCGCTCATAACGATCATCTCTACTCCTCCTCTCTCTTGGTGGTGATTCTTCTCTTTGCTCCTTCTTCTTGGAGAATCTTTCTTCTTTTGTAGGGTGCCGTACACTCATTGGAGTAGTGTCCGGTATCCCACAATTGTAGCAATTGCGCTCTCGACTAGAAGATCTCTTGTCATTGTAAGACCTTGACTTGGAGCTTCTTTATTTTCTTCTACTTTTGTAGAATTTGTTGAAGTTCTTCACCATTAAGCTCAATTCTTCATTGAAGGTTGGTTTCTCACTTGACGATGTGCGGGCTTCACTTGAGGCTTTGTAAGCACGACTTGACTTGTTGTGAAGTTCTTCCTTATCCTTGAGTGACATCTCATGAGCAACAATCCTTCCAATAACTTCCATTGGTTTGAGATCTTTGTAGTTTGGCATCATTTGGATCAATGTGCACACGGTATCATACTTTCCATCCAATGCTCTTAGGATTTTCTTGATGATGAATTTGTCGGTCATCTCTTCACTCCCTAAGCCGGCAATCTCATTTGTGATAAGAGCAGGCCTAGAGTACATTTCAGCGACACCTCCACCATCCTTCATTTTGAACTTGTCAAGCTGACTTTGGAGCACATCCAACTTGGATTCCTTGACGGATTCGGTACCTTCATGCATATCAATCAAAGTATCCCAAATTTCCTTTGCATTCTCAAGACGGCTGATTTTGTTGAATTCTTCGGGGCACAATCCGTTGAAGATGATGTCACATGCTTGAGCGTTGTATTGCAGCATCTTCAATTCTTCCAAGATTAGCTTCACGGTTCGGTTCTCTCCCATCAAGAATTCACCTTGCAAGCCAATACAAATAATTGCCCAAACGGCGGGTTATGTCCAAGAATATGCATTTTCATCTTATGCTTCCAACTAGCAAAATTAGTACCATCAAAGTAAGGACCTCTACGGTGATAATTTCCCTCGCTAGACGCCATACTCTCCTAGGTTGTGAAACCAAGGCTATGACCACCAAATGCTATGGAAATCAAAGCAAATGGAGACCAATGCTCTGATACCACTTGTAGGACCTTGAAGTATGTCTAGAGGGGGGGTGATTAGACTACTTGACCAATAAAAACTTAACCTTTTCCCAATTTTAGAGTTTGGCAGATTTTAGCTATTTTAGGACAAGTCAAGCAATCATCACACAATTCAAGCAAGCATGCAAAGAGTGTATAGGCAGCGGAAATTTAAGCATGCAACTTGCAAGAAAGTAAAGGGAAGGGTTTGGAGGATTCAAACGCAATTGGAGACACGGATGTTTTTGGCGTGGTTCCGATAGGTGGTGCTATCATACATCCACGTTGATGGAGACTTCAACCCACGAAGGGTAACAATGCATGCTTGAGTCCACGGAGGGCTCCACCCACGAAGGGTCCACGAAGAAGCAACCTTGTCTATCCCACCATGGTCGCCGCCCACGAAGGACTTGCCTCACTAGCGGTAGATCTTCACAAGTAGGCGATCTCCTTGCCCTTACAAACTCCTTGGTTCAACTCCACAATCTTGTCTGAGGCTCCCAAGTGACACCTAGCCAATCTAGGAGACACCACTCTCCAAGAAGTAACAAATGGTGTGTTGATGATGAACTCCTTGCTCTTGTGCTTCAAATGATAGCCTCCCCAACACTCAACTCTCTCTCATAGGATTTGGATCTGGTGGAAAGAGGGTTTGAGTGGAAAGCAACTTGGGGAAGGCTAGAGATCAAGATTCATATGGTAGGAATGGAATATCTTGGCCTCAACACATGAGTAGGTGGTTCTCTCTCTAAATGGTAAGTTGGAAGTGTAGGTTCATTTCGATGGCTCTCTCCACGAATGAAGAGGAGGTGGAGGGTATATATAGCCTCCACACAAAATCTAACCGTTACACACAATTTACCAAACTTGGTGGGACCGAATCGTTAAACTCGGTCGGACCGATTTAGTAAACCTAGTGACCGTTAGTGATTTTCGGTGGGACTGACATGCATCTCGGTGAGGCCGATTCGGTTAGGGTTAGGGCATAACCTTATCTCGGTGAGACCGATTACACAAACTCGGTGAGACCAATTTGGTAATAAGCTTTCCATAGAGTTGGTCAGGTAAACTCGGTGGGACCGATTTTCTCTTTTCGATGAGACCGAAATGTTATAAAAAGGAAACAGAGAGTTTACATTGCAATCTCGGTGGGACCGATCGCTCACTTCGGTTAGACCGAAACGTTACGAAGGGAAACAGAGAGATTGCAACCCCATCTCGGTGAGACCGAGATCCCTATCGGTAAGACCGATTTGCTTAGGTTTGTGGCAGTGGCTATGACTTTTGGAATCGGTGGCGCCGGATAGAAAGAATCGGTGTGACCGATTTTGGCTTTAGGTTTAGGTCATTTGTGGATGTGGGAAAGTAGTTGAGGGTTTTGGAGCATATCACTAAGCACATGAAGCAAGAGGCTCATTAAGCAACACCTCATCCCTTCTTGATAGTATTGGCTTTTCCTATAGACTCAATGTGATCTTGGATCACTAAAATGTAAAATGAAGAGTCTTGAGCTTTTGAGCTTGAGCCAATCCTTTGTCCTTAGTATTTTGAGGGATCCACTTTCATCATCCATGCCATGCCATTCATTGAGCTTTCCTGAAACAATAGTCTTGGAATAGCATTAGCTCAATGAGCTATATGTTGTTATGAATTACCAAAACCACCTAGGGATAGTTGCACTTTCAGATTGGTACTTGAGCATAAGAAATCATATGACAATATCCATATATGTTGCTGTTATAAGAATTATCATGATGCCCTCATGTCTGTATTCTATTTTATCGACACCTCTATCTCTAAACATGTGGACATATTTATCACTATCGGCTTTCGCTTGAGGACAAGCGAGGCATAAGCTTGGGGGAGTTGATACGTCCATTTTGCATCATGCTTTTATATCGATATTTATTGCATTATGGGCTGTTATTACACATTATGTCACAATACTTATGCCTATTCTCTCTTATTTTATAAGGTTTACATGAAGAGGGAGAATGCCGCCAGCTGGAATTCTGGGCTGGAAAGGAGCAAATATTAGAGACATATTCTGCACAACTCCAAAAGTCCTGAAACTTCACGGAAGTCATTTTTGGAATTAATAAAAATACTGAGCAGAGAAAGTACCAGAGGGGGCCCACACCCTGGACACAAGGGTGGGGGCGCGCCCTACCCCCTGGGCGCGCCCCCTGCCTCGTGGGCCCCCTGGCAGGCCTCCGGTGCCCATCTTCTGCTATATGAGGTCTTTACCCGAAAAATCATAAGCAAGCTGAAGAAACTCCGCCACGAGGCGAAACCTTGGCGGAACCAATCTAGGGCTCCGGCAGAGCTGTTCTGCCAGGGAAACTTCCCTCCGGGAGGGGGAAATCATCGCCATCGTCATCACCAATGATCCCCTCATCGGGAGGGGGTCAATCTCCATCAACATCTTCACCAACACCATCTCCTCTAAAACCCTAGTTCATCTCTTGTATCAAATCTTTGTCCCAAAGCCTCAGATTGGTACCTGTGGGTTGCTAGTAGTGTTGATTACTCCTTGTAGTTGATGCTAGTTGGTTTATTTGGTGGAAGATTATATGTTTAGATCCATTATGAATATTAATACCCCTCTGATTATGAACATGAATATGATTTGTGAGTAGTTACGTTTGTTCCTGAGGACATGGGAGAAGCCTTGCTATAAGTAGTCATGTGAATTTGGTATTCGTTCGATATTTTGATGAGATGTATGATGTCTTTCCTCTAGTGGTGTTATGTGAACATCGACTACATGACACTTCACCATTGTTTGGGCCTAGAGGAAGGCATTGGGAAGTAATAAGTAGATGATGGGTTGCTAGAGTGACAGAATCTTAAACCCTAGTTTATGCGTTGCTTCGTAAGGGGCTGATTTGGATCCATATGTCTCATGTTGTGGTTAGGTTTACCTTAATACTTCTTTTGTAGTTGCGGATGCTTGCAATATGAGTTAATCATAAGTGGGATGCTTGTCCAAGTAAGGACAGCACCCAAGCACCGGTCCACCCTCATACCAAATTATCAAAGTAACGAACGCGAATCATATGAGCATGATGAAAACCAGCTTGACAATAATTCCCATGTGTCCTCGGGAGCGTTTTCCTTCATATAAGAAATTTTCCAGGCTTGTCCTTTGCTACAAAAAGGATTGGGCCATCTTGCTGCACCTTATTTACTTTCATTACTTGTTACCCGTTACAAATTACGTTATCACAAAACTATCTGTTACCGATAATTTCAGTGCTTGTAGAGAATACCTTACTGAAAACTACTTATCATTTCCTTCTACTCCTTGTTGAGTTCGACACTCTTACTTATTGAAAGGACTATGATAGATCCCCTACACTTGTGGGTCATCAAACGACAACTTGGGTTTCTTGCCAAACCAGAGTTCATATGGTGTCGTCTCAACGGATTTAGATGGTGCCCTATTTAACATGAATGCAGCCGTCTCTAAAGCATAACCCCAAAACAATAGCGGTAAATCAGTAAGAGACATCATAGATCGCACCATATCTAATAAAGTGCGGTTACGACGTTCGGACACACCATTATGTAGTGGTGTTCTGGGTGGCGTGAGTTGCGAAACTATTCCGCATTATTTCAAATGAAGACCAAACTCATAACTCAAATATTCACCTCCACGATCAGATCATAGAAATTTTATATTCTTGTTACGATGATTTTCCACTTCACTCTGAAATTCTTTGAAGTTTGCAAATGTTTCAGACTTATGTTTCACCAAGTAGATATACCCATATCTGCTCAAATCATCTATGAAGGTCAGAAAATAATGATACTGTAGCAACCCGACCTCAGACGGTCAAGCCTCTGTGTTACTGTGCCATCCCTGGATCAGTATGCTAGCACACACAGTACATCAATGTATATATCAAAGTGCAATCACATGTATAATTAACGCAAAACTGATATATACCTCATAATACTCAGCGGAAACAATCAAACGGGTGTGGAGTCCCATCAACGCCATCGGCAGTTGAGTGTAGACCGTAACCTCAGATCGTAACTCTTACTGTCGAGGAAATATACGCAACATGATACGTTGCAGCCGTGTAGGTCAAGACATTGAATGTACCGCAAGATCACAATATGCGAAAACAGATAATAAAACTATACTATATGCAATATGGCTTTATGGCTCAGATCTCGAGTTTTGTTTGCGTAAAAGTTGGTTTTATTTTCCCTACATCAAAGGAATAAATGAAGTCTGAACTATGGAGTTTTCCATCATGACATGGTTCCGCCAACCGATGTCTCATAGCCCAAAATCATCATATGTTGCCCACCATTAAGTTATCAATCCGTGTTGAGAGTTCGAGATAGATCCAGTCCAGATGCTCAAATTGTCCGTAATCGGGACACGGCTAATCGATTAGGTTTAAACCCTCTGCAGAGGTTTGTACACTTTACCCGCAAGATTCGATCCTCTCTTTACGTTCTCGCACTTCAGAGTGTTTGAGAACAAGATGACCAAACATGGTCTTCCAAAGAGTTCCTCCGACCACCGTCCGTACTCAACCCATCCTACCGTAGTTCTACATCTGCTAGTACCGCCCCAGCCAGAGTCACAACTAAGGTCAACCAAGCCGAGCCCATAATGACTTGCGGTTGCATGTAAGCTTCCGGGCGTGAAGTATTCTTCCGTCTCTTTGAGTCTGGGTGAAGCTTTCCGCAAGATGTCATGGCGCTTCTCCATGCATCCCGCCAACCACGGTTTCTCCAGGTGCCCACAACCGTCCTTCACCCAAAGAGTGTGTATTGAATTCTTGTCTCGAGTCTTGAAGTCTTGAGGCCTTGAAGATGCAGTCCTTGCAGATGCCATCATGGAGTTATCATCATCAACGAGAGTCCTCCTTCTTCACACCACTCTCGTGCACTCATACCAAACCCCGTCTACTATAGCGTAGCATTAAAATAAATAACGTCCCGGGCTTGGTAACAGGGTGATGGGTTCCTGCCTCATGCATACTACTCAACTACAAGGATTCAATAACACTACTGAGGGTTGTTGCAAAGATGCCACTAAATGCAATAAAACATAGGTATGAAAGCATGGTCAAAGTGAACTTGCCTTGTTGACGATCTTCGGAAACTAGGGATTCGTAGTAGCAAGCTTTGCACTCCGGAAAATTCTACCGAGACAAACAAATAATCACAATAAGCATATAGCATAGGATCACATAACACAATAGCATAACAAAAGTAACATAACACACCAAAACAACCAAATCAAAATCCAAAGGGAAAACTCAAAGAAAACCAACTCAATTTTCCTACTTCAAACAACAACTAGAACTAGTTTTATATAATAAAATTTTTCTAACATAACCTAATCATGGTTTTATGTTAACTTAACAGAAAAGATTTCATAAATCAACTAGGAGCAAAAAGAATTAATTTAAAACTATTATAAAACTCCTTTTAGGCCTAATCCAATTTTTATTAAGAAAATAAAATAAAACTTTTATTAATTATAAATAAAAGTTCATCCTATAAAGTGACAGAAACCATCCTAGAATAATCAATCACATGTTAAAAATAAATTTATTTACTAATTAAATTAATAGGAAAACAGTAGCTAGTTAATTAATTGGGATTAATAAGATTCTGCTTAAAACTATTTATTTATTAATCCTAAAATACCCAAGTTAATTTCTATGGTTTGGCAATGTCAAAATAAAGTTGGGACAAAAAGAATCATCCAAAAATAATTTTTCTAACTCCAGTTATAGCAGATTTACTATTATGACTAAAACTAAATTAAAGCAATTTTAATTAATTTTAACATAGCTAAATATATATTCTACGGAAACTATAGAAAATTTGCAAACCAACAAAAAAAGAATCATCAAAAAATAATAAACAGAATAAAAGATATGAATTTTTCAAAACAGAAACTATTATGTTAAAACAGAAAAACAAAAATAAAAGAAAAAGGCCTAATGGGCCTAAACTACGCACTGTGCGTCAAATAGCCTAAACGGGCCTAGGGTTAAACTAAAACGGGCCGGCTAAATAAAAATAAACCTAACTAATAAACCGTAAACTAAACCGAATGAACCGGGCCGGTTTTCTAAAAAAAACATACCCCTTCGGGGTCTAATCTTAGCCACAGGCGATCGACGGGGGAGTCTCGGCGACCTACCGGCGTCCGGACGGCGGCGGCGGCGGCGGCGACGAGGCGGCGAGGGCTCCAGGCGTCGGGAGGTCGGGAAGTAGCCGCCAAAAGGAGAGCTCGGGAGGGTTTGTGGAGTCGGGGGTGACCGGGGTGGTCTAGGGCGGCGACGGCGACGAGAATGGCGGCGGCGGGAGCTTCGGGCTCCGGTGAGCTCGAGCGGGAGGAGGAGGGGGTCCGGCGAGGGCTAGGGGGGGAATGGGGTGCGGGCGACGGCTTTTATAGCCAGGGGCCTCGGCCTAGCTTCGGGGGGCGATCGGGGGCGGATCGGCATCCCGGATCCTTCGGGATCCGGCGATCTGCGGCGGCGACGGCGTGGCTGTGACGCCCTCGATTCAATCGTACACTAATCATGCACGCAAATGTGTACGATCAAGATCAAGGACTCACGGAAGATATCACAACACAACTCTACAATAAAAATAAGTCATACAAGCATCATAATACAAGCCCGGGGGCCTCGAGGGCTCGAATACAAGTGCTCGATCATAGACGAAGTCAGCGGAAGCAACAATATCCGAGTACGAGACATAAGTTAAACAAGGTGCCATAAGATGGCTAGCACAAACCGGGATACAGATCGAAGAGGAGCAGGCCTCCCGCCTGGGATCCTCCTAGGTCACTCCCGGTCGCCGTCGGGCTGCACGTAGTAGTAGGCGCCCGTAGTAGTAGTCGCCGAGGCGGTGGCGTCGGCCCGGCTCCATCGTGCCTGTTGCAGCAATCGAGTAGAGGTAGGGGAAAAGGGGAACAAGGCAACCGTGAGTACTCATCCAAAGTACTGCAAGCAAGGAGCTACACTACATATGCATGGATATATGTGTAAAGGGCCATATCGATGGACTGAAGCTGAGAATGCCGTAATAAGAGGGGATAGCTAGTCTTAACGAAGACTACGCTTCGACACCTGCCTTACAGCATGTAGGAGGGACAATCAAGTCCTCCAAGTAACATCATATAGCAATAATCCTACCCGCAATCCCTCGCTCATATCCACGAGCGAGAGCGACCACCGTTGTATCGGCACTTGGAAGGGTGTGTTTTATCAAGTATCCGGTTCTAGTTGTCATAAGCTCAAGGTACAACTCCAAGTCGTCTGTTATCAAGATCACGGCTATCCGAATAGATTAACTTCCCTGCAGGGTGCACCATCTTACCCAAAGACGCTTGATCCCATTTGGTGGACACACTTTCCGGTCATGCCCGCCGCGGAAGATCAACACGCCGCAGCCCCACCTAGGCACAACAGAGAGGCCAACACGCCGGTCGAACCTAAGCGCCAGCAGGGCCGGGCCCATCGCCTCAGCACACCTGCGTTCGCGTCGTGGCCGAAGCAGACCTAGCCCATCAGCGTTCCGGTCCAATCCGGCCAGCGCCGCTCCGTCCGCCGACGTCTGAAGTACTTCGCCGATACCACGACGCCGGATACCCATAACTACTCTCGCGTAGATGGTTAGTGCGTATAAGCTCGTAGCCAACCCAGATCAAATACCAAGACCTCGTTAAGCGTGTTAAGTAACCATGAACGCCGAACAGGCAGGCCCACCTCTCTCCTAGGCGGTCTCAACCTGCCCCGCCGCTCCGCCACAATGATCCACTCATGGTGCTCCATCACCGACCCGACTTTAGTCTCACATGTATCATGTATAAGTATATAGTATATACCGTGATCAACTCCCGAGTGATCACGGCCCGATAGTATAGCACGCAGACGGACAAGAAAGTAGGGCCACAGATGAAAGTACTAGCATCCTATACTAAGCATATAGGATTGCGGTAAGGTAGCAACAAAAGTTACAAGGACAAAGCTATGCAGCAAAGTATAGGAGTGTCAAAACAAGAATATGCTATGCTACTCTAATGCAAGCAGTGTAGATAAGAGTAGGCGATATCCGTGATCGGGGGGGCTTGCCTGGTTGCTCTGGCAAGAGAGAGGGTCACAACACCGTAGTCGAGCTGCCACCGCAGCGTCGGTCTCGTAGTCTACCGAAGAGAAGAGGGGGAAGAAACAATGAATACACGGTAACAGATGCATAACGATGCATGACATGCCAAGAAGCGATGCTAGGCGTGCCCTAACGTGGTAAGAAGGGTACTGGTTTAGGGGGGAAAACATCCGGGAAGTTATCCGGTTCGGACGTCTGTCGAGACGGATGAACCGGAGAGGAAAGTTTGCAGGTTCGATAGGTTAGAGGCGTGTGGTGGACGAACGGATTGCGATCCGGATTCGTCTCGCCGTTACGAGCAACTTTCATGTTGAAAATATTTTAATCCGGATGACGGATTAAAAGATATGATTTTTAAAAGATTTTATTAATTTCGGAATTTAATTAATTAATTAATTAATTTCGAAATTGCATTTATGACATCGCATGATGTCATCGACATCATCATTCAACAGGGTTGACTGAGTCAACCACGGTGTGGGTCCCGCATGTCATTCACTAATGACTAATTAATTTAATTAGCCTAATCAAAGTTAATTAACCTTAGTTAATTAAGTTAATTAATGATTAGGGGTTAATTAATTCAGAATTAATTAGTTTAATTAATTACTTAATTAATTAATTAATTAATTAATTAATTAATTAATTAATTTAATTCATTTTTATTTCCATTTTAATTTCTATTTTAATTTAAAATGTTCTTTTGTTTTTTGGGGGGGGGTGGGGCCCCCACGTCAGTGGCCTTGCCAATCGGGCAGGCGGGTAGCGGGCGATGCCCGAATCGATCGGGCAAGCTTTTGGGGATCGGGCACGATCCAGTGGCACGACCGGGCGCTGGGGCGGGCGGCCGAGGCCATGGCGCTTGGCCGGCGGCGGCAGCGGCGCCGACGAGTCGGCGGCGAGCGGGTGGTGGTTCGGCCGGGACCGAACGTCGTCGTGGGGAAACGAGGGGCTCGGGGCGAGGGCTCGGGGGCGCCTGCTGGCTCGGTCGAGGCAGGGGCCCGCTAGGGAGGCGGCGAGGACGCCGACGGGGGGAGGAGGGGAGAGGGCCACGCGGTGGCCGGGGCAGTCAGGCCTCGAGCGGCCGGATCCGGCGGGTGAAGGGAGAGGAACAGGCGCGGCTGCAGCAGCTGGCCATGGACCGAAGCCAGCGACGGGGCAGTCGGGCCCTGGCGTCGGAGAGGAGAAGGGAGCTGGGGGCCGGTCTGTGTGACGGCCGGAGCCTTCGACGGGGGGGGGAAGGGGGAGAGGAGGCCTCACAGGGGGGGGGGCCTAGGCGGCGGGCTCGGTGAGGCGGCGATGACCGTCGGGAGGGGTTTGGGAGCGCCGGCGAGTCGGGAGGCGTGGAGGCCGACCAGGGGGGATGGCACACTGGGGCGACGGAGGGGAGGAGGGGAGGTCCGGGGCGCGGTGGGCGGCGGGGGGGCGGGGGGGGGCCGACGAGGTGGGGGACGAGGGATCGCTCGGTGGGGCCTCCTCTGCCCGATCCAGATCGGGCGGAGGAGAGGAGCGCGAGGGCGGGGGAAGTGGGAGGCGGTTTAGGGTTAGCAGCGGGGGGGGGGGTAAGTGGCCGTGGTGGGCGGTGGGCCGCCCAGGGGAAAGGGAGCGGGCCAAGTGGGGAGAGGGGGAGCTTTGGGCAGGGGTTTCCCCTCTGATTTATTTTTGTTTTCTCTTTTTATTAATTTTCTTTTTCTGTTTTTAGTTTATTTAAAATGCTCTGGCATTTTGTAAAAATTAGTGCACCCCACCAATATTAGGTTAGTTATTTTAAACAGCCCCCGAACATTTTAGAATTTATTTTCGAAACCTTTTATCGTTTGTTTTATTTTTAATTTTTGTTTTAGGACGGGTCCGTATCAACGAGAGGTTAATTAACATAACCGGGGTGATTACTGTTGCATAACCATCCGGGCGTTACAAATCTCCTCCACTACAAGAAATCTCGTCCCGAGATTTAGGAGGTAGAAGGAAAGAGTGCGGGATATTCATCTCGTAGGCGATCCTCGCGTTCCCAGGTGGCTTCGTCTTCAGAGTGATTCGACCACTGGACTTTGAGGAACTTGATCGCCTTCTGACGTGTGCGGCGTTCAGCTTGGTCGAGAATACGGACCGGATGCTCTTTATAGGAGAGGTCCTGCTGCAATTCGAGCACTTCATGGTCCACTGCTCGGATTGGGTCCTTGAAGCAGCGTCGAAGTTGTGACACGTGAAACACATCGTGAACTTGAGAAAGGTTCGACGGAAGCTCCAGTTGATAAGCCACTTTTCCACGCCTTTCCAGAATAGTGAAAGGGCCAATATAGCGAGGAGCTAACTTGCCCTTGATCCCGAAGCGGTGAGCACCCTTCATTGGTGTAACACGAAGATAGGCCTTTTCGCCAGGTTGGTAGACCATGTCTTTGTGATGACGGTAATAATTACTCTTTTGACGCGACTGAGCAGTCTTGAGATTCTCGCGAATAATGCGGACTTGTTCTTCGGCATGTTGGATAATATCCGGACCGAAGAGTGGACGTTCCCGATTTCGACCAGTTCGAGGGTTCGCACTTTCGTCCATATAACACTTGAAGGGGCCATCTTGAGACTAGCTTGATAGCTATTATTATAAGAGAACTCAGCATACGGGAGAGATTCCTCCCATTTCTTGCGAAGGAGCGACACAAGCTCGAAGCATGTCTTGAGAATTTGTTTGACACGTTCAACTTGCCCTTGAGCTCATGGATGAAACGCGATCTTGAAAGATAAAGGAGTCCCCATAGCTTCTTGAAAACTTGCCCGAATCTTGAAGTGAATAAGATGCCACGGTCCGAATCGATAACCGGTGGAATACCGTGAAGTGAAACAATTCTGGACATATAGGCGTTGCCGGTGGCTAGCAAGTGATCGTTTCTTTGACCGCGGAAAATGTGCAACTTTAGAAAGCGGTCAATGGCGACAAGAATTGCATCATTACCTTCTGCGATTTGGGAAATCCGATGGCGAAGTCCATTTCAACATGGTCCCATTTCCATTCGGAATAGAGATAGGCTGCGAGTTCCAAAGAGGCCTTTGATGTTCTGCTTTGATCTGACGGCAAGCGTCACACTCGAAACATAGCGAGCAATGTCACGCTTCATATTCGACCACCGTAATCTCGATTTAATGTCTTGATACATCTTTGTCTTGCCGGGATGGATACATAGAGGAGTATCATGAGCTTCTTGCATAACCTTCCGAGTCATATTCAGATTTTCCTTCTTACGGCACCACTTGGCGGCCTTTGAAGTACAAGGCGCCATCATCGGCAATAGTGAAGGATGAGGATTTCCTTTCACGATGTCTTGTTTAAGCTTGTAGACTTCAGAGTCAAATCCCTGCATTGTCTTTATGGTGCCCACGAGATCGGGTTCAACAGCCAGGGTATAGAGGGAACCCTGGGGAACAACACGGAGATTCATCTTTTGGAACTCCGGAGGAGGGGGAGCGAGTGCACCCGGAGGAACAATATGGAGGTTCAGCTTTCTGAATT
This sequence comes from Aegilops longissima, assembly GCA_021605205.1. NCBI lineage: Eukaryota > Viridiplantae > Streptophyta > Magnoliopsida > Poales > Poaceae > Aegilops > Aegilops longissima. The sequence goes on along the minus strand of CM038676.1, from coordinate 355,882,874 downwards.
CTTCGACAAGTGGGGGCTGAACTTGGTGAACCTGAAGATGGTTGCAGTAAGACTTGCGGCTCAAGGCATCAGCCATTACATTAGCCTTGCCTGGCGTATAGGAAATACCCAAATCAAAGTTCCGCAGTCTCCATCCATCTCTGTTGACGGAGGTTCAGGTCTGGCTGAGTAAACAGATACTTCAGACTTTGGTGGTCGGTGAAGATCTCGCAACGATTACCGAGAAGGTAATGTCGCCACTGCTTCAGTGCATGTATGACAGCAGCAAGTTCGAGGTCGTGAACTGGGTAGTTCTCTTCGTGAGGGCGCAATTGTCGAGAGGCATAAGCAACTACTTTGCGCTCTTGCATTAGGACACCGCCTAAACCTTGACGAGAAGCGTCGCAGTAAATGACGAAGTCCTTCTTAGTATCAGGAGGAGCTAGCACTGGGGCAGAAGTCAACTTGTCTTTGAGTGCCTGGAAACTTTCCTGACACTTATCTGTCCATTGGAACTTGACGCCCTTATGCAACAGGTTAGTCAGAGGCCTGGCAATCTTGGAGAAGTTCTCGACGAATCGACGGCAATAGCTGGCGAGACCGAGAAAACCGACTTGCTTAACGTTCTTGGAGGAGTCAATCGAGAATAGCCTGAACTCGTTTCAGGTTGACGGCAATACCATCCTTAGAGATGACATGCCCAAGATAGGTTACTTCGGGAAGCCAAAATTCACACTTGGAGAACTTGGCATAGAGTTGATGCTCTCGTAGCTTTTCCAGCACAAGACGAAGATGTTCAACATGTTCTTCTTCATTCTTGGAATAGATCGGGATATCATCCGGATAAACCACGCACGAACTTGTCGAGGTAATCCATGAATATATAGTTCATCAAAGTAGAGAAGGTGGCTGGAGCATTGGTTGCCGAAAGACATGACGGTGTACTCGTATGAACCATAACGAGTCACAAATGCGGTCTTGGGGATATCCTCCTCACGAACACGGATCTGGTGGTAACCCAACCTCAAGTCGAGTTTCGAGAACACTGACGAACCAGCCAATTGATCATAAAGATCATTGATCCGAGGAAGAGGATACTTATTCGAATGGTAGCATGGTTTATAGGACGGTAGTCTTGGACCAATCGGTTTGTCCCATCCTTCTTCTTGAAAGAGAGAAGGTGCTCCCCAAGGTGAGCAACTTGGCGAATGAAGCCGCTTTGAAGAGATTTGTCGATTTCCTCCTTTAGCTCAAGGAGTTCATGCGGCGGCATCTTGTAGGGCGCTTGGCTATAGGAGTGGTGCACGGTTTCAAGTCGATGACGAATTCGACAGCTCTAGCAGGGGGAATCCTGGAAGTTCTTCAGGAAAGACGTCTTGGAAATCGCAAACGACAGGAATGTTTTCAATTCCCTCGAGGGGTGCGGCGTTCAATGCATTCAATGCATAGAGCCTTGCCTCGGCATCTTGAACCAGACGAGCATTGTAGCTTACGATTTCATCAGAAGGGTGCAGCAGATGGACGGTCTTAGTGGCGCAAACGATTGACGCCGTATGCGCTTTCAACCAATCCATCCCCAAAATGAGGTCGATGTTAGACGCCTTCAGGATAATGGGGGAGGCATAGAATTCCAACCCTTCGATTTCCACGGGGACGTCGACGCCAACCATGGAGGTTTGACATTGTCCCAATGGGGTTTTTACCACTACCGAAGAGTTCATCTCTTCACACTTAACGTCGTGCTTGTATGCAAAGTCTTCAGACATGAATGAATGCGATGCTCCTGAATCGAATAAAACAGATGCGAGTACTGAATTTACGAGGAGTGTACCCATCACGATGAGCAGGCTGGTCATGAGCTTCGCTCGGATCAACGTGGTTGGCTTTGAGCTTGCCCATAAGACTTGCCGGTGTTGTTGCGGTTCGGTTGTTTCCACGGCCGATTCTTTGGAAGGGCGATTGATTCGGTTACGGTTGCATTCTCTAGCACGGTGCCCTCGCTGTCCGCACCAAGCATAAGCCATTATTGGGAGTGGGAATAGGAGCTTGGGGTGGTGGAGCTGGAAGCTTCGCCGCTTAGTTGTAGGCGCAGCGAGGTGTAGCATAGTTCGCTTTGAAGCGGTGCATTAATTGGTACATGCTATTGGGAATCCATATCTTGCGCTTCTGCGAGGACGGGCTCAAGATGAGCCCGTGTCACAGTTGCGCTGTTAGAGCTCTGGTATTCCTGCAGACCAGTTTCGACGTTGATAGCTTTGTTCACCAAGGTGGCGAAATCAGCAAAGTCATGCACTAGAAGTGCGAGCTTGATGTCGACTTGAAGACCGCCACGGAACTTCTCTGTCTGCGTGCATCGGTTGCAATATCCTCTTGACATAGCGAGACAAGTCCAGAACTCTCTGATAGGCTTCAACAGTCTTGTTGCCTTGGGTGAGGTTGCGGAACTCACGCTTCTTCGGTCCATGACCCCTTGAGGATGAAGCGGGCACGGAAGGCAGCCTGGAAGTGCGCCGGTGATGAGTGTTCCAAGCTGGCAGAGTACGCGGTGGCTGTCCCACCATTGAGCTGCGGGTCCCTTCAGGAAGAAGGAAGCAAAAGTGACATAGCTGGCAGGGGCTACATCAGCAGACTCCATCTCATAGGTGATGTCACGGAGCCAGTCATCAGCATCCAGTGGTTGAATTGAGCTGCGGTACACGCTGGGGTTCAGGCGTATGAAATCCTGCAGAGTTGTCCCGTTTGGGTGTTGATGCATATTCGGGCGAGGGAACTGAGCCATCATGTTCTCCATGAACTGGCGATTCATCTCGAGCTGTTGGATCATACCAGCCATGTACTCGGCGGTGGTGGAAAGTTGGCACCACGGCCACGACCTGCTGGCCTAACCATCCTGCTATTATATAACAGGGGTAGTTCAGCATTTGAGAAAGTAAGCAAGAGACAGGAATCATTCATGATGAAACATGCATAATGAAAGTAGCATGATGGGAACTACATAGTAGTTGGCATATCTTACAAAAGGAATCATGCATAGAGTTCGATACATAGAGTCGATTACATAGACTACTACATCATAGGCGGCACGCAGCTCTCATGACGAATACATCAAACACTAACAAGCAAGTCTACAACAGTCCCACGCTGCATCTGCGGAGGTAGTCAGAGCTGAAAGCTGATAGTGCGGCGATGGATAGTCCTCCACGTCGGTGACACAGGGGCCGCAGATACTCGGTGCTGAATCGGCGTCCAGTGTGGGAAAGGGCCAAGCGCGGAGAGTAGCCTCCCACGCCCCGCCAACCGACACCTGAGGGCATCACGGTCTGGCTGGGTAGATCGCGAACGCGGCAGCTCTCCGGATCGGACAAAGGGTGCATCAGCGTCGAGCACGGTAGAGGTGCTTGACGGGTGATGTACAACTCGTGGCGAAGAGCCGGTTAGCTCGATCCAGCCCATCGGCATGCGTAACAAAGTTACGATGGTGGAAGGGCTCTCTGGTGACGATGGTGTAGGCAGCGGTGTAGTAACCCTCCTCACCAACATCGACGCGATAGCAATGTGCACGAAGGGGAGGTGTCCAACTCTCGATACTCTGCATGAAGGCGTGTCGAGCAGCATAAGCGCATCGTGGACTGCCATATCGATAGTCACTCCAACACCATGTGCGGTGTGCAAAGACAATGAGTGGACTCGTACTCCCGAGAGTAGAGGTGGACGATGGCGCGGTATCGCCCTCGGTTATAGTCTGGTACTCCTCATAGGCGGTGTACTCGGGGTGCCAGCGATAACCCGATAGGTCATCATCTCGGCTAGCACCGCAGTGATCCCGAGGCACCAATGGCCGTCGTGTGGCGCACGACCTGCCTCGTGGGTTCCATCCGAAAACAAAGACGTTTCAAAGGAGTCAAATGACGGTGTGGAAATTGCTCAAATACAATTCCAAAAACAACTAAGGCTATATCCATCTTCGGGTGAATGCGGTCACGGGATCCTAGTGATAGTTAGTAAAATCGTTTAACCCGAGTAGAAGAGAGTCGAGTCCCGAGTAAAGGTCGAGGAGTAAAAGATCCTAGTACCACCCGATGGCGGCGTGGGCCCGTAAGGCACACAACCAAGTTAGTAAAAGTTTTGCAATGTCTAGACTCGACTTCGCCAAGGAGTGTGGAAGGGGATTCCTACAGCAATGGCTCGATACCAACTTGTGGCGCCCTCGATTCAATCGTACACTAATCATGCACGCAAATGTATACGATCAAGATCAAGGACTCACGGAAGATATCACAACACAACTCTACAATAAAATAAGTCATACAAGCATCATAATACAAGCCAGGGCCTCGAGGGCTCGAATACAAGTGCCCGATCATAGGCAGTCGTGGAAGCAACAATATCTGAGTCTAGACATAAGTTAAACAAGGTGCCATAAGATGGCTAGCACAAAGCGGGATCTGATCGAAGAGGAGCGGGCCTCCCGCAGGATCCTCCTAGGTCACTCCGGTAAATCGTCGCGGCGGGCTGCACGTAGTAGTAGGCGCCTCGAGTAGTAGTCGCCGAGGCGGTGGCGTCTGCTCCTCGGCTCCATCGTCAGTTGCAGCAATCGAGTAGAGGTAGGGGAAAAGGGGAACAAGGCAACCATGAGTACTCATCCAAAGTACTGCAAGCAAGGAGCTACACTACATATGCATGGATATATGTGTAAAGGGCCATATCGGTGGGGTGAAGCTGCAGAATGCCGAATAAGAGGGGATAGCTAGTCTTAACGAAGACTACGCTTCGGACACCGCCTTACAACAGGTAGGAGGGACAATCTGAAGTCCTCCAAGTAACATCATATAGCAATAATCCTACCCGCAATCCCCGCTCATATCCCCGAGCGAGAGCGACCACGGTTGTATCCGCACTTGGAAGGGTGTGTTTTATCAAGTATCCGGTTCTAGTTGTCATAAGCTCAAGGTACAACTCCAAGTCGTCCTGTTATCAAGATCACGGCTATCCGAATAGATTAACTTCCTGCAGGGTGCACCATCTTACCCAAAGACGCTTGATCCCATTTGGCGGACACACTTTCTGGGTCATGCCCGCCGCGGAAGATCAACACGTCGTAGCCCCACCTAGGCACAACAGAGAGGCCAACACGCCGGTCTAAACCTAAGCGCGCAGGGTGCAGGCCCATCGCCTCGAAAGCACACACAAGACGTTCGTGACTGTGCCGGAAGCAGACCTAGCCCATCAGCGTTCCGGTCCAATCCGGCAGCGGCGCCTCCGTCACGACGTCTGAAGTATTTCGGTGATACCACGACGCGGGATACCCATAACTACTCCGCGTAGATGGTTAGTGCGTATAAGCTCGAGCCAACCCAGATCAAATACCAAGACCTCGTTAAGCGTGTTAAGTAACCATGAACGCCGAACAGGCAGGCCCACCTCTCTCCTAGGCGGTCTCAACCTGCCTGCCGCTCCGCCACAATGATCCACTCATGGGTGCTCCATCACCGACCGACTTTAGTCTCACATGTATCATGTATAAGTATATAGTATATACCGTGATCAACTCCCGAGTGATCACGGCCCGATAGTATAGCACTGACAGACGGACAAGAAAGTAGGGCCACAGATGAAAGTACTAGCATCCTATACTAAGCATATAGGATTGCGTAAGGTAGCAACAAAAGTTACAAGGACAAAGCTATGCAGAAGATAGGAGTATCTCGAAAACAATAACATGCTATGCTACTCTAATGCAAGCGGTGTAGATAAGAGTAGGCGATATCTAGTGATCAAGGGGGGGGCTTGCCTGGTTGCTCGCAAGAGAGAGGGTCGTCAACACCGTAGTCGAAGCGCCACCGCGGCGTCGGTCTCGTAGTCTACCAAGAGAAGAGGGGAAGAAACAATGAATACACGGTAACAGATGCATAACGATGCATGACATGCCAAGAAGCGATGCTAGGCGTGCCCTAACGTGGTAAGAAGGGTCTTGGTTTAGGGGAAAACATCAGGAAGTTATCCGGTTCCGGACGTCCGCCGACGGATGAACCGGAGAGGAAAGTTTGCAGGTTCGATAGGTTAGAGGCGTGTGGTGGACGAACGGACTGCGATCCGGATTCGCCTCGCCGTTCGAGCAACTTTCATGTTGAAAATATTTTAATCCGGATTACGGATTAAAAGATATGATTTTTAAAAGATTTTATTAATTTCTGGAATTTAATTAATTAATTAATTAATTTCGAAATTGCATTTATGACATCAGCATGATGTCATGCTGACGTCATCATTAAACAGGGTTGACTGAGTCAACCCTGACAGGTGGGTCCCGCATGTCATTCACTAATGACTAATTAATTTAATTAGCCTAATCAAAGTTAATTAACCTTAGTTAATTAAATTAATTAATGATTAGGGGTTAATTAATTCAGAATTAATTAGTTTAATTAATTACTTAATTAATTAATTAATTAATTAATTAGTTAATTAATTTAATTCATTTTTATTTCCATTTTAATTTCTGTTTTAATTTAAAACGTTCTTTTGTTTTTTTTTTTGGGGGTGGGGCCCCCACGTCAGTGGCCTTGCCAATCGGGCAAAGTGTGCGGCGATGCTGAATCGATCGGGCGCGCACTGTGGGATCGAGGCACGATCCAGTGGGCGATCGGCGAGGCAGGCCGAGGCCACCTGCCTGCCGGTGGCGCAGCGTCGCCAGTCAGCGGCGAAGCGGTGTTGGTTCGGGCAGGACGAACGTCGTCTTGAAGCGAGAGGCTCGAGGCGAGGGCTCGGGGGGCTGCCATGCTGGCTCGGTCGAGGCAGGCGCCCGCTAGAGGGCTGGCGAGGACGCCGACAGAGGAGGAAGGGGAGGGGCCACGGTGGCCGGGGCAGTCAGACCTCGAGCGGCCGGATCCGCGGGGAAGGAGAGGAATGGGGGGCGCGCGGTCTTGCAAGGCGGCGACAGGCGACGGGCCGGTCGGCCACCTGGCGTCGGAGAGGAGAAGGGGGAGGGGGGAACGGTCTGGGCGAGGTGGCCGGAGCCTCGTCGGGAGGGGAAGTGGGGAGAGAGGAGGCCTGTGGGGGGCAGGCCTAGGGCGGCGGGCTCGGTGAGGGGGCGGCGATGGCCGTCGGGAGGGTCGGGGAGGCTGGCCGTGAGTCGGGGCGTGGAGGCCGACCACCAGTGGTGGTTCGCACTGGGGCGACGGAGGAGGAGGAGGTCAGGGGTCGGTGGCGGGGGGAGGGCGGGGGGGCGCCGACGGTGGGGGACGAGGATCGCTCGGTCGGGGCCTCCTCTGCCCGATCCAGATCGGGCGGGAGGAGAGGAGCGAGGGGCGCGGGGGGGAAGTGGGGAGGCGGTTTAGGGTTAGCGGGGGGGGGGGTAAGTGGCGTGGCTGGGCAGTGGGCGCCAGGGGAAAGGGAGCGGGCCAAGTGGGGAGAGGGGGGAGCTGCTGGGCCAGGGGGGTTTTCCCCCCTCTGATTTATTTTTGTTTTCTCTTTTTATTAATTTTCTTTTTCTGTTTTTAGTTTATTTAAAATGCTCTGGCATTTTGTAAAAATTAGTGCACCCCACCAATATTAGGTTAGTTATTTTAAACAGCCCCCGAACATTTTAGAATTTATTTTCGAAACCTTTTATCGTTTGTTTTATTTTTAATTTTTGTTTTAGGACGGGTCCGTATCAACGAGAGGTTAATTAACATAACCGGGTGATTATTGTTGCATAACCATCCCAAGTTCATAGTGGCGTGGGGCGGGGGTTGAAGATGGGGCGGGGTTGAAGATGGGGCGGGGCCATTGTCGATGTGAGAGAGGAGGGTGGGGGCGGCGGGTGGCCTATGCGGAGGGTTGAGGCGAGGTGAGGTGAGAGGAGCTGGGCAGCTCATTGGCGCTGGGCTGGGCAGTGGGCCTGGTGGGCCAGTGGTGGGGGGCTTGGCTGGCTGGGCAGAGGGCTGGTGGCGCTGAGGGGTTTTTTTTTTTTTTTTTTTAAATTTTATTTTTTAAAATAAAACAAAACAGAGTATATCTTTTAAAATATAAATATTTTATATAGGGTATATATATACCAAAATGATCAGGGGAATATTCCCTTTCATTTGAACATTTTTCCAAAGGTAAAATCCAAACTTTATAAAAATCCATTTTTTTCAAATTCAAATAAAAATCAGATTTGAATCCAAAACTTTTGGCATTGTTTCCTCTGATATTTTTGGAGTGTCATGTCTACTCCTCTCATACTTTTGATCAAGTATTTATCAGGCATAGTTTTTGAAATGATTCCCACTTGCCAAAGTTTGAATTCAAATTCAAAACTCAAAATTTGAAAGAGGGTTTCAAGGCACTTTCAAATGACTTTCAATTTGATACTTTTTAACTTCCAACTCATATTTCATATAATTAAAGAAGTCATTTTATCTTCCCTCATGAAAATCATTGAGTTGCATAAAGCCTTGAATTTGAAATATTCCCAGATGAAATTCAAATCCTTTCAAAAACCCTTTTCATTCCAAATGGAAGAAGTCATGTCATCTTCACTCTAGGTTTTGGTGTTGGAATGAATTTGAATTCATTGAGATCCAAAAAGCAAAGGAGAAAGTTTTGGGAAAGTCATTTCATTCCCTCTCATTCAACTTTCAAAAGTTTCAAATTTCACTCAGTTTCACTCATTCAATCAAACCAACAATCAGACAACAAGCATAGTTATTTATTTAATATAACATTCCAAAATTTAGAATTTTGGGATGTTACAGATACCCGCCGCAAGAATCAACACTCATCGGGCCGCATACATCATTATGTATTATTTCCAACAAGTCTGTTGCTCGCTCCATTGTTCTGGAGAACGGAGTCTTAGTCATCTTGCCCATGAGGCATGGTTCGCAAGCATCAAATGATTCATAATCAAGTGATTCCAAAAGCCCATCAGCATGGAGTTTCTTCATGCGCTTTACACCAATATGACCTAAACGGTAGTGCCACAAATAAGTTGCACTATCATTATTAAACTTATATATTTTGGCTTCAATACTATGAATATGTATATCACTACTATCGAGATTCAATAAAAATAGACCACTCATCAAGGGTGCATGACCATAAAAGATATTACTCATATAAATAGAACAACCATTATTCTATGATTTAAATGAATAACCGTCTCGCATCAAACAAGACCCAGATATAATGTTCACGCTTAACGCTGGCACCAAATAACAATTATTCAGGTCTAAAACTAATCCCGAAGGTAGATGTAGAGGTAGCGTGCCGACGGCGATCACATCGACTTTGGAACCATTTCCCACGCGCATCGTCACCTCGTCCTTAGCCAATCTTCGCTAATCAGAGCCCTGCTTTGAGTTGCAAATATGAGCAAGAACCGATTATCAAATACCCAGCGCTACTACGAGCATTAATAAGGTACACATCAATAACATGTATATCAAATATACCTTTCACTTTGCCATCCTTCTTATCCGCCAAATACTTGGGGCAGTTCCGCTTCCAGTGACTAGTCCCTTTGCAGTATAAGCACTCAATCTCAGGCTTAGGTCCAGACTTGGGCTTCTTCACTTGATCAGCAACTTGCTTGCCGTTCTTCTTGAAGTTCACCTTCTTCCCTTTGCCCTTCTTCTTGAAACTAGTGGTCTTGTTAACAATCAACACTTGATGCTCCTTCTTGATTTCTACCCCACAGCCTTTAGCATCGCGAAGAGCTCGGGAATTGTCTTATCCATCCCTTGCATATTATAGTTCATCACGAAGCTTTTGTAGCTTGGTGGCAGTGATTGAAGAACTCTGTCAATGACACTATCAACCGGAAGATTAACTCCCAGTTGAGTCAAGTGATTGTGGTACCCAGACATTCTGAGTATATGTTCACAGACAGAACTACTTTCCTCCATTTTACAGCTGTAGAACTTATTGGAGACTTCATATCTCTCAATCCGGGCATTTTCTTGAAATATTAACTTCAACTCCTGGAACATCTCATATGCTCCATGACGTTCAAAACATCGTTGAAGTCCCGGTTCTAAGCCGTAAAGCATGGCACACTGAACTATCGAGTAGTCATCAGCTTTGCTCTGCCAGGCGTTCATAACATCTGGTGTTGCTCCTGCAGCGGGTCTTGCACCTAGCGGTGCTTCTAGGACGTAATTCTTCTGTGCAGCAATGAGGATAATCCTCAAGTTATGGACCCAGTCCGTGTAGTTGCTACCATCATCTTTCAACTTAGCTTTCTCTAGGAACGCATTAAAATTCAACGGAACAGTAGCACAGGCCATTTATCTACAACAACACAAACATGCAAAATACTATCAGGTAGTAAGTTCATGAGAAATTAAAGTTCAATTAATCATATTACTTAAGAACTCCCACTTACATAGACATCCCTCTAATCATCTAAGTGATCATGTGATCCATATCAACTAAACAATGTCCGATCATCACGTGAGATGGAGTAGTTTTCAATGGTGAACATCACTATGTTGATCATATCTACTATATGATTCATGCTCGACCTTTCGGTCTCAATGTACCGAGGCCATATCTGCATATGCTAGGCTCGTCAAGTTTAACCCGAGTATTCTGCGTGTGCAAAACTGGCTTGCACCCGTTGTATGTGAACGTAGAGCTTATCACACCCGATCATCACGTGGTGTATCGGCACGATGAACTGTCGCAACGGTGCATACTCAGGGAGAACACTTGTACCTTGAAATTTAGTGAGAGATCATCTTATAATGCTACCGCCGTAGTAAAAAAATAATATGCATAAAGGATAAACATCACATGCAATCAATATAAGTGATATGATATGGCCATCATCATCTTGTGCCTTTGATCTCCATCTCCAAAGCATCATCATGATCACCATTGTCACCGGCTTGACACCTTGATCTCCATCGAAGCATCGTTGTCGTCTCGCCAACTATTGCTTCTACGACTATCGCTACCACTTAGTGATAAAGTAAAGCAATTACATGGCGATTGCATTCCATACAATAAAGCGACAACCATATGGCTCCTGCCAGTTACCGATAACGGTTACAAAACATGATCATCTCATACAACAAATTATATATCATCACGTCTTGACCATATCACATCACAGCAAGCCCTGCAAAAACAAGTTAGACGTCCTCTACTTTGTTGTTGCAAGTTTTACGTGGCTGCTACGGGCTTCTAGCAAGAACAGTTCTTACCTACGCATCAAAACCACAACGATTTTTCGTCAAGTGTGTTGTTTTAACCTTTAACAACGACCGGGCGTAGTCAAACTCGATTCAACTAAAGTTGGAGAAACAAACACCCACTAGCCACCTGTGTGTGAAGCACGGCGGTAGAACCAGTCTCATGAACGCGGTCATGTAATGTCGGTCTGGGCCGCTTCATCCAACAATACCGCCAAATCAAAGTATGACATGCTAGTAAGTAGTATCACTATTATCACCCACAACTCTTTGTGTTCTACTCGTGCATATAACATCTATGCATAGACCTGGCTCGGATGCCACTGTTGGGGAAAGTAGTATTTAAAAAAATTCCTACGATCACGCAAGATCTACCTAGGAGAAGCATAACAACGAGCGGGGAGAGTGTGTCCACGCACCCTCGTAGACCGAAAGCGGAAGCGTTCAGTAACGCGGTTGATGTAGTCGAACGTCTTCGCGATCCAACCGATCCAAGTACCGAACGCACGGCACCTCCGCGATCTGCACACTTCAGCTCGATGACGTCCCTCGAACACTTGATCCAGTTGAGGCCGAGGGAGAGTTTCATCAGCACGATGGCGTGGTGACGGTGATGATGAAGTTATCGGCGCAGGGCTTCGCCTAAGCCCTATGACAATGTGACCGAGGTGTGTTTCTGTGGAGGGGGCACCGCACACAGCTAAAAGATCAACTTGTCTGTTCTAGGGTGCCCCCCTCCCCACGTATATAAAGGAGGGAGGGAGGAGGCCATCCGGCCCTAGGGGGCGCGCCCAAGGAGGGGAGTCCCATTAGGACTCCAAGTCCTAGTAGGATTCCACCAAGAGGGAGAGAGGGGGAAGGAAGGAGAGGGAGAGAGGGAGAAGGAAAGCCCCCCCCCCTCACTTGTCCAATTCGGACTGCAAGGGGCGGGGCGACCTGCCCTGGCTGCCCTCCTCTCTCTCCAATAAGGCCCATGGTGGCCCATTAGTTCCCCCGGGGGGGTCCGGTAACCCCTCCGGCACTTCGATTTTACCCGAAACCATCCGGAACACTTCCCGTGTCCGAATAACATGGTCCAATATATCAATCTTTATGTATTGACCATTTCGAGACTCCTCTTCATGTCTGTGATCTCATCCGGGACTCCGAAAAACCTTCGGTACATCAAATCATATAACTCATAATACAAATCGTCATCGAACACTAAGCGTGCGGATCCTACGGGTTCGAGAACTGTGTAGACATGACCAAAACACATCTCCGGTCAGTAACCAATAACGGAACCTGGATGCTCATGTTGGCTCCTAAATATTCTATGAAGATCTTTATCGGTCAAACCGCATAACAACATACGTTGTTCCCTTTGTCATCAGTATGTTACTTGCCCGAGATTCGATCGTCGGTATCGCCATACCTAGTTCAATCTCGTTACCCGCAAGTCTCTTTAATCATTCTGTAATGCATCATCCGCAACTAACCCATTAGTCACATTGCTTGCAAGGCTTATAGTGATGTGCATTACCGAGAGGGCCCAGAGATACCTCTCCGACAATCAGAGTGACAAATCCTAATCTCGATCTATACCAACTCAACAAACACCACCGGAGACACCTGTAGAGCATCTTCATAATCACCCAGTTACGTTGTGTTGTTTGATAGCACACTAAGTGTTCCTCCGGCATTCGGGAGTTGCATAATCTCATAGTCATAGGAACATGTATAAGTCATGAAGAAAGCAATAGCAATAAACTAAACGATCATAGTGCTAAGCTGACGGATGGGTCTTTGTCCATCACATCATTCTCTGCTGATGTGATCCCATTCATCAAATGACAGCACATGTTTATGGCTAGGAAACTTAACCATCTTTGATTAATGAGCTAGTCAAGTAGAGGCATACTAGGTACACTCTGTTTGTCTATGTATTCACACATGTACTAAGTTTCCGGTTAATACAATTCTAGCATGAATAATGAACATTTATCATAATATAAGGAAATATAAATAACAACTTTATTATTGCCTCTAGGGCATATTTTCTTCAGTGAGATACTATGTGTCATTGATCATACTATGCTTCATGTGATGCTTAATGCTTATCGTTATCACTATCCTTGTATGACCATTCACTTGTGTTCTGGTGATGCGTGCTTACTATTCCATTCATATTATTTTGTGCGCTCCACCAAGTTGTATGTGACATGAAAGAGTGACCCATGATTCTAATCGATTGTGCATTTGCATTCAAATGCAAATTTTTAATAATGCACAAATTTAGGTGGAGCTCTTACTTATCGCATACTTCTCAAAGCGACAATGTATTTCATTCATTTAATCATTTGTCGAAGCTTTGATCTATATATTGTCATCAATTACCAAAACGGGGGAGATTGAAAGTGCAACTAATCCCCAGGTGGTTTTGGTAATTCATAACAACATATATCTCATTAAACTAATGTCCATTCAAGTTAAATATTTCTGGATGTTCAATTATTGGCATGGCAAGGACTAGTGATTGTGGACCCCTCAAAATGCTAAGGACATGAATTGGCAAAAGCTCAAGACTACATTTTTGGTTAAGTGATCCAAGATCACACTGAATCCATAGGAAAGCCAATACTAATAAAAGGGGATGAGATTTTGATTATGATCTATTTGCTCAAGTGCTTAGTGATATTGCTCCAAAACCCTCAACTACTTTCTCTATCCAAATATGTCCAAAACCCTACATTCCAACTCGGCCCCACCAAAATTTCCCTATCCGAACCCACCGAGTTCATCTGGACACTACTACTACCAAACCCTAACAAATCGGATCCACCGATATGGTTCTCGGTCCCACCGGTTTTGCCTGCCCTGCCTTCTGTAACCAATTGCAATTATTTCGGTCTCACCGAGTTTTGCGATCGGTCCCACCGAGACGTCCTGGCAAACCTTCTTTAACTTGTTGCAATAATTTCGGTCTCACCGAGTTTTGCAATCTGTCTCATCGAGACGGTGTGCCAACCTTTCTGTTGCCTTATTGCTTCACTTCGGTCCTACCGAGTTGATGCAGTCGGCGCCACCAAAACGAGGCTTGCTCTAACCATTAAACATCGGTTCATCCAAGTTGTTTCCAGTCGGTCCCACCGAGACCTTCGACGTTCATATCTTTTACACAGGTCGGTGTCATCGAGTTGGGCCAAAAGTGTGTAACGGTTGGATTTCGTGTGGAGGCTATTTATACCCCTCCACCCCCTCTTAGTCACTAAGAGAGCCATCAGAACGTGCCTAGACTTCCACTACTCATCTATAATACCTAAATAGGTCATCCCCACTATACTATTTCTCTTGACATGCAGCCTATCCACATCAGCAAGGCAGCCACATCAGCGTTCCACTACTGACTTACAGATGGGACCAACCATGAGTTGACCAACATAGACAATGGCCACATCAGCGTTCAGTTATCAGCTACAGATGGAGCCCATTCCTCTTAGCCCGTTGGCTGCATGCTTGCATGGGAAGGTGAACAAACATGGCAATGATCACGGGAGTTAGTTGACTATTTCGGCTGCAGCATCGGCTGGCTGATTTACGTCACATACCTTTTGTACGTTTTTTGAAGACAAAACGATGGTCTCTCCAGCTTCCACCCACTACTGTGTACTATCAATCATCTAGGCCGATCGGCTTCCACGGAGCCCCTCTACTCCGTGTCCATAAAACGAGATAGAATACCGCGATGTGCTCTCGCCCCTCTCCTCAAGTCGCAACCAATCCAGTTTGTCTCCGCAAGTCACCAGAACATCCTTTCCTCCGGAGCAAGGTGTAGCGGCTGGGTAGAAATCTCCGCTTGAGGGCACTCCTTCAGCTCTGACCGTCAGCCCACTCGCCTCCGACGGCTCTCCGTCTCCGGCACGACCTCCGGCCCGCCTCGCCTGCTTTCCGTCCCCGGCACGACCTCCGGCATGTCTCGCCTCCGACGGCTTTCTGTGATATCTCGGGATGCGGCGCCGTTGCCGGTGGGCCGGCTCTGGTCATCGGGCCCATTGCCTCCGACGGATGTCCCGATCTAGCATGAAGTACTGCTGGTGTAGCTGCGTCCATGGTGCAGAACTGCAGATTTGTCTTTCGTCCTCTCCGAATGCTCCTGCTATGATGTTGGTTTGGAGTTTGAAGCCGGCTTCACTGAATCACAACTGAAGGTTGAAGTATGCATGGCCTTACTTGAAATATTTAATGTCAATATATAGTGCAGCACAGATGAATCCTATGTAACTACGATGAAACTATCTATATCAGGAAAGGCCAACAATTGATGTTTTGTCTATGTACTGCTGACCTTTATGCTTTGTGTTTTGATAATTTAGCAACTGACCTGTTCTGTTGTACAAAGATTTATTCTGCCTATAAATGTCCCAACTCTGTAACATTAATTTTAGAATGGGAGAAATTTACTCCCTTCTGTTCCTAGAATAATTTCTTGAGTTAGTTATATACTTGCTATGTTATAGATTTCAAATATGCTTGACATAAAGTACTAGAAGTAGTCCGCTCTGTCCAGGATTCTAAGATTGTGGAAAATTTTCACCCTACCAATAAGTTTTTATGCCTGAATACTATGGTTGATATATAGAGGGAATGAACAAAGCATTCACAATAAAATAATAGGTTGATACGTCTGCTAAAAGATTGTTCACGGGTCACCCGCAAAAAAGAAAAAGATTGTTCACGGTGAAATATCAATGTAGGAAATACTATGGAACAACTCCAAGCATATGCTCACCCTTTTTTAACCAATGATTTTGTAAGAAATGGCATGACGCATCTCTGAAGAGGGCAAAATCCAAAAAAGATAATGCATAGTCCTCTTAAATGTTAACACAATTGAAGGATGAATTATTCATGCAAACGTAATAAACTTTATGTAGTTACAATATTCACATTTTGAAGGTGCAACTATCAGATTATGATTCTAACTACTATTATTCAATATGTAAATGTTGATCTTCTATATTATTACTATGATTTCCCGCAGCAACACGCGGGGTATCATCTAGTTTTCTGAGAGAGAACCACCTACTCATGTGTTGAGATAAAGAGATTTCATTCCTACCATTTGAACCTTGATCTCTAGCCTTCCCAAGTTGCTTTTCACTCAAATCCTTCTTCCACCATAACCAAATCTGTCAAAGAGAAAGAGAGTTGAGTGTTGTGGAGACTAACATTTGAAGCACAAGAGAAAGAAGTTCATCATCAACACATCGTCTATTACCTTTTGGAGAGTGGTGTCTCCTAGATTGGTTAGTTGTCGCTTGAGAGCCTCCGACATGATGTGGAGTTGAACCAAGAAGTTTGTAAGGGCAAGGAGATCGCCTACTTCATGAAGACCTACCCGAGTAAGACAAGTCCTTCGTGGACGATGACCATGGTGGGATAGACAATGTTGCTTCTTCGTGTACCATTCGTGAGTGGAGCCCTTCGTGGACTCGCGCAACCGTTACCCTTCGTGAGTTGAAGTCTCCATCAACGTGGATGTACGATAGCACCACCTATCAGAACCACGCTAAAAATCACCGTGTTCCCATTGCGTCGGCCTTCCCCAATCCCTCCCTTTACTTATATGTGCAGTGTCTTACTTTTCACTGTTATACTCTTAGTTGCATGTGTAGGGTGTTGCTTGACTTGTCGTAATTGCTAAAATATGCCTACAACTAAAATTGGGAAAATGTTAGGTTTTATTTGCTCAAGTAGTCTAATCATCCCCCCGCCCCTCCTCTAAACATACTTTCGATCCTACACTGGCTCGGGGCTGGCCTGCAAGTTCGTTTGATAGAAGGCATCCTGGATTTCCTAGGTGGAGAAGTGGGGTTCTAAATGACGTAACTGAGGAAGATGAGTCGGGTAAAGTTCAGAGAAGGAGAAAAGGCAAATCGAAATCTTTTGGGTTCCTAACAGGTTTAGGAAGAAAATTATCATGAGCAAAAAATTCAGTCCCGTTATCCTCAAGGATGGCAATGTTGTTTTTGCAGAACCTCTATGAAGCGGAGATGTGGAAACTTTTTGAGTTTTCGTTACCGTCGATAATGGCTTTGACTTTTCCCCTTTGCTTCCGATGTATATAGATATATTTTAAAGTGTTGATTCATTCATTTTAATTTGTATGTAGTTTATATTATAATCTTTAAAAAAACTTATATTTAAGAACGGATGAAGTAATTATTAAACAAGTTGATCTTGCAATTGAATAATAAGAGACCACCCAGAATCACACGGCAAGGGATCAGCAGCCAGCCAGCGCCCTCGAGCGTGTCGAGGCCGTCGCCTTCAAAGGTTTTGCGTCGATATTTCCCTGGGAGAATTGTCTCCCGTTGCCATCACATCACAGATTCCAGTTGCTACTAGCGCAGCGTACGTGCCCAACCAACCACGCGAGGCTGGACCCTGCCGGACAATCAACAAAACCCCGTAACCTCCTCCCCAATCGTTCGAAAGTGCTCCGACTCATCATCATCACACTAACCTGTGATTGACCGTGTGGGGAACGGAGGGACAGAGATCAGTCCACGGCATGTCGGTCCGTCCGGAGACGACCCAAGTCGCCACACGCATGATGGTTAACTGCATTTCTGCTGCCTGGCCTGGCCCGGCCCGGTCTGCAAGTTCTCTCAGACTTGTCACGAATTTACGGCGACGACGATTTTCGCGGAAACTACTCCGTGACATACGTTCACCGCGTCGCACGAGTTATACTTGTCACTGAGGCTAGAATGCATTCATTCAGTTGCTGGCACGGCAGGGAGCAGCGATGACATCTCATCTCAGAGGTCGGTCCACGCCGATGCGAACCGGAGACGGAGAAGCACCAGCCTGCGCGTACTGGCGTCTATGGACGGATCATTTATCTCGTGGCGATGCACGTCACGGCCCACGGTCGGCAACGGCGACGGCAATGTCGTCAGCTGCGTCTTCCCGCTGGTGCTGCTCGACTCGCCGCCCGTGGACGGATGGGCAGCGGCAGCGACTTGTCAAGCGCGTGCGTGCCCGCCGCCCATTCACCTCCGTTCCCTTTCCTCCGAGAAAGGTCTCGCGCATTTCTTCACGTCATTTTCGGCTGAAATCCGAGCGATCCATCCAATCCACGGAGAAACTTTTGCCGCACAAGGAAATCGACCAGAATACACACATAAAGTAGCATAACATGCTCTTGTCCAAGTGGCATTAAGATTAGCATTATCTATTTTTGCAGCTTGCTGATCAGGAGATGTATGTAGCCAGCGACATCACAGGATTAACACAAGCGAAGAAGGGGCACGCTTGATTTGGCTGCACACAGGCAGGGAGGGTTTTTGGGGAGGCAGGCACGGCATGTGGCTGGCCCTGCAATCCGGGGGGTCGCTAGATGTATACAATAATAAGTATCTGACGAAGTGTGTCATTAAGGTTAACGGCTCCACTGCCTCCTCCCTGCTCCCCGCTCGCTTTTTTTTTAACCAAAAAAAAGAGCGAGAGAGAAAGAATCAATGCAGCGGCATGTGAATAAAGAAGGCGCAAAGCGGCTTTGGTGGATGATAGTATCATGATTGAGTGGCGGCAGAATCTTTTCAAAAACCCACACTTTCTGCCTCTTTCCAGTTTTATAGTTCCTCCTCTCCTCTCTCTTCGATGCATGTTGGGAACAGCAAACGGAGCGTCCATTTGATCTGATCCCACGCAAATTCATCAGCTTCAACAAACAAACCAAGCTGCTGCCCTATTCTTTTTGCATTATTTTCGATAAAGCTGTTCGTATGTGCTGTTTTTAGTAGCAGCAGTTGAATCCGTAGGGCAGCATTATTGGCGGTGGCAGGAGCGGAAGGCCTGGAAACGAGCAATAAGTAATCCAAAGAATGGAAGGTGGCAAAACCGATGGTGCAACCGATCCAACCTAAGCATCATCATCAGCACACCCAATGATCCAAACAAAGAACAAGAATTGACGTACACTACAGTTGGCAGCTATCACAGGCTCGTTTGTTTAATCACACACCCTACACGAACACAAGGAAACCACACCGTTCAGTGAAAGATGAGGTGAGGTGAGGGCAGCTCAAACCGCCAAATGCTGCGCTGCACCGGTGTTGGGTTAATGCAAATGTAAGCACAGTATGCTAGCACTGGCCAAAGTCAAGGGAAGGAATGCGTGACTCCTGCATCGGGCCATATGACCGGGAAAGTGCAAGTGCATTCCGTGCTATACACGGAGGAGCACTTCTGGATTTGTCATGTCCCGCAAAAGGTGAATTAACTTAGGGATGCCATTCTTAGTTAATTGCCACTTGGATGCCTGCTCAGCAAGCATTTACCTTCTTTGGAAATTAATCTCTCTCTTCCTTAAGCAATTCTACCAAATAAATACTCTTGACCAACATTTTTTCACCCTGCCCGCAAAAAGAAAAACATTGTTTTCACCCAGTACTAATATGTGTACCAAATGCATCCCTTTGCTTTCATCTTCATTGTTGGGTCATCCACTCATCCTCTCCTTCAGAGTTTGGACTAATGTAGTAAGGTCTCTTCTAATGCATATGTGCTTAGATGAGATGCTAAACGGATTAAAGGCTTAAGCAACTAAAGTCTTCAATGCACGGGTGCTTAATTTGTTTTGGTAGCTAGTAAGCTCCTTCATTTATTTCATTTCACTTTTGCCACTCGTAGATTTTGACAATGTATCATGATTGCCATTTTGAAAATTTTGCTTTTGTCATGTAACGGCAATTGTGATAATTGTGAAAAGTTAAGAGTGGCAAAAGTGATATGTCAAATTTTAGAGTGGCATAAGCAAAGTGGGTAAAAGATAGAGCGGTAAAAACAAAGTTTTTCTAAAAAAATAAAAAAAATAAGACTAGACGTGAGATATATTTATTCAAATTGGCTTAGCTATATAGCCGCCGCCTAAACCTGTGAAGCACGGACAAAGCGTGACCCAAAGAGAAACGCGCCGTGGAGCTAGCACAATACCAACACATGCAGGGCTAGGGCATCAGGACCACCACAAAACACAGTGCAAGTGTTGCAACTCAAATCAAATCAAGTGGGGTGGGGTGAAATGTCCGTCCGTCCAAGCAGGGAACACGTGCCCAAACCCCCAAGGAAGAAGAAGGGTTTGGGTGCACCGCGTCGTGTGCCCCATGCATTTTGCCTGCCCCTTCACTGACCATCAGACCACAAACCTGAGGTCACGGAGCAGGAGGGCTTAATGAATCAATTAATCAATCCGGCACTTCGCTTTCAATCCCTGTTAGTAATCAAATGCGAGGGAGGGAATTGAAGGCCGCTTTGCGAATAACGCATCTGCCGTTGCTAATTAAGCCTGATGGATTAATTAATCCGGGGTTTAGGAAGAGCGGCCACCATACCACCACAGACACAGAGAGGAGAGGGGGAAGACGACTTGGTTCCGGTTTGGTTGGGTCTGGCGGCCCGGGTGGACGACTGACTTGGGTCGATAAGAACGAGACACGCGCACTCGGAGGGAGAGACCCCTCCCATTCCCATTCCCCTTCCGTTCCGTTCTACTAAACCCCTCCTTCGTCTACTTCTAGACTCCCAGCGCCCGCCTGCCCGTCCATATATCGCTTCTTCCGCCGCTCCGCTTCCACGCGCACCAACCGCCGCCTGCTCTTCGATTCCCCCGAGGCCCCAGCAGGAACACAGCCCAGCCCCTTCTTCTGGTTCTTGTTCTTGGTGCGGTGCGGTGCGCGGGCATGGCCATCGACCACGAGTCGCCCTTCAAGGAGCTCCGCCTCAAGAACAGGAGGATCATGGTAATTGACTAACCCACCCTCCTCCCCTTTCCCCCTACCTAGCTGCGATGGCATATCGCCATTCCTCTCCTCTCCTGCTTATGGTAGTAGTAGTAGTTTCTTGGCTCGTGTGCGCGTTTCTTTTTTGCTTCGTCCGGGGTGGAGGAATGAGGGGTTGCGTTACTGTTGTATATCTGGCGTGCGGATTGCTGTTCCTGTTGCTGCGGGAGCGGGATCAGTTCGTTCGTCAATCCTGCGAGGAATGACGGTCAAAGCATTGATTGATTCTTGAGGTTTCTCTGTCTTGTGCGTTAACCCACCCACCCTTCTTCTCCCCCGCCTCCTGATTAATGGCGGTGTTTCTGTTTTGGTTCTGCGTCCTCTCTCTGCTCCAGCATTGATTGATTCTTTATGTTTTCTTTTGTTTCTTCTCTTTGATTGATTGATAACTCGCAGTAGATTTCGGGCAATCTTGTCAGCGTTCACACGAGATCGGTTTCTTTCCTGTCAGGATGCCAATGTTTCTTCTGGCAATCTTGAGGTTTCTTGTTGAACTGACCAATCTTTCTTGTGGCTATCGTGTGCAGGGAGGCGGCGCCCCTGGGCCGGACGAAGAGGAGGCGGAGCCGCAGGTGGCCGCAGCGGAGGAGGAGCAATGGCCGCAGTGGCTGCGCCCGCTGCTGTCCGCGCGCTTCTTCGCGCAATGCAAGACGCACACCGAGTCGCACCGGAGCGGCGAGTGCAACATGTTCTGCCTCGACTGCGCCGCCGGGGCCGCCGCCGGCGCGGCAGCGCTCTGCTCGCTGTGCCTCGCGCACGCGCACCGCGGCCACCACACCATCCAGATCCGCCGCTCCTCCTACCACGACGTCATCCGGGTGTCGGACATCCAGCGCTTCATGGACATCGCCGGCGTGCAGACCTACGTCATCAACAGCGCGCGCGTCGTCTTCCTCAACGAGCGCCCCCAGCAGAAGCAGCCCGGCAAGGCCGGCGGCGGCGCCGGCAGCGCCAACCTCTGCGAGGTCTGCAGCCGCAGCCTCCTCGACAACTTCCGCTTCTGCTCCCTCGGCTGCAAGGTCGCCGGCTGCTCCTCCGACGGCGGCGGCAACGACAAGGCGAGGACGATGCGGGCCAGCAGGCCCGGCCGCGCCAAGGGCTCGTCGGACTCCGAGGCGGCCTCCTCCTCCTCCTCTCCCCTGCGCAATGCCGCCAGGCAGAGCTTCACGCCGTCCACGCCGCCGCCGCCGCCGCCCCCAGCGGCCAAGCGGCGCAAGGGCATCCCGCACCGGGCGCCATTCGGCAACCTCATCATCGACTACTAGGCGCGCACCACCCGCCATTGACAAAGCTGCGACCCACACGCCCAGTTGCAGAGTGAATGGAGTGAGAAAGCGGCCACCACTTCGGTGCCCGCCATTGCCTTCGGTTGTGCTTCTCGATGTGGATTCCACCATTAGCTTTTCAGGGAGAAAGCAGGCAGGCAAGAAAGGGCGGTGGATGGATGGAAACACAGCTGAAAAAGCACCAGCCTTTTCTTACTGCTTATAATCATCATCATCATCACTAGGACAGAAACCAAAAATTACCACACCACAGAGAGATTACTGTATATGATTATGGCCCTGCTCTACTATTTCTACCACACTAGACTTGAGTTTTGTGATAAATGTTTTGAGGTAATATCAGGCAATGCGCAAGTGGTAAGCTAGCTAGAGTAATAAGCAATTGCTACTTGTTAATCAGGTTTTGTGATAGCTTGTGCTTTCTTCATCTGTAAATATTGAGTGCTGGGAGAGGATGGATGACTGCTTGTTAAAAAATATGGTGTTGCTCAACCTTCAATCTTCTTTCCGTATGGGTCAATGGCTGGCTCTGGATTGATTATTATCATTATTATTATTATTATTATTATTATTAGTATTCATCTCTCTTGCTGATCCTTCCTTAACTGCGAGGCATCTGCAAACTTGCTTGACGTTGATGTTGGCAATTAGCTGACGCTGTCACGATAATGCCGCCCCCTACAAGCAAAGCCGCACAGCTTGCGTTGATGCACGGGCAGCACGAATGTGACGGCCTGATTAATTATCACTAGTACTAATTAATCGGCTTCGTGTTCTTGTTCCTGTGGCTGCGGTTGCGGCATTAAACTAAGCTGAATTTGAACGCTTCTGATATGATGGCGATTCGCCGGTCGACCGAGCAGCCGTATATTATTGCTGAAGCCGACGCGGAACGAGAACGAGAATTGTTTGCACCCAAGAGGGGAGATGCCACATTTTTCTTCAATTGGAACCAAGTAATCGCACAAGCATCTTGCCATCTCCGTAGTGCTGCAACTTTGCATCGGCCTTTGCTGCCGCAAGAATCGTCCGTCTTTGGTCTCGCTGTCTTCAGAGAATACGGACACATTGTGGTAGTGTGCGTTTGCAATGCGTTTGTGTGAATTGGAGCGAACATTGGGAGGCAGCAGAGACTTTTTCCTTTGTTTTTTATATATATGAAAGCAGCAACGAAAGCCCTGTTTTAGTGGGGTGGATGCCGACGTTGATTGATCAAGACGTGGATTGGGCAGAAAGATGCTCTGCGTTTTGGGATTTGGTTGGCTCGTGCCGATCTTTGCCGAGTCAAAACCAGCAAAATCGAGCGGAAAATGTGATGCATCGAGCATGGGGCGTCGTCAAACGTGACATGATCTCGGGTCTGGAATTCTCTGCGCTTGCTCCTCCTAGTCATGTCTTGTGAACTTTGAATATCATGAAATGTCCGTAATTATCCTCTTGGTATGTTCTGTGAAGTACGAGTGCCATGAAAATATATAGGATTCTAATAAAAACACAAAAGTAAAATAAAATGCTTGATTTAGTAAGAGAAAAGGCTTGATTCAGATGGTACAGTTGTATTGAAAGGAACTTGGCGCGGATTTTATTTTAGAACTGATGATACGCCGGCTTTGGATGTCAGCCTCTCACGCCAATGCCGGTGGAGACACAAAAACAAGTCCCTCACATAAAGCTGGTTTCGTTTCTATATGACCACGGCCATATTCTTCTGCACCTAAAGCTTAGGAGTTTGCAAACAATAGTTGTTTATTTTTTTGCGAGCAGTAGTTGTCTAGGAGTTTGTTTTCTCAGAAAGACCTTTGAAAATTTGTCCTCAATTTCGATAATCACAATTCTTTTTAGTTAGCATAGTGAAGTGAACAGCCGCTTCTTCTCCTCTCTTCCTGCCCCCGTGTCGCTCCTCTGGGGCGACTCGGGCGGCCCCGACCCTAGTGCCACCGGCCCCTTTCCCCTCCCTCCAGATCTCGCCGCCATCAGTGATAGCCGCCGGCAAGCCCGCGCGGCGTCGAGGAAGGTGGCGGCGGGGCTGGCTGCTCCTTGCGCGGAGAGCTTGGTGTCTTTGGGGTGGCGGCCCAGTCGAGTGGGTGGCGCCTTCCCCGACGGAGGTGGTGCGGGTGTGTGGCCGGTCATCCTCGGCTTGCATGGGCGGCGAGGACCCGGTGGCGGGATCTCATGGCGGCCGTGATTCCGTCGGTCGGCAGCCAGATCTGGATCGACCTGCGCCAGCTTCATCTCCTTCACCTTATCCCGCTCGATCTGGGCTTCGGTGTGGCCTTGCTCACGGATTCGGGTGGCGGGCGGTGATTGGATGGTGGGGCTCTTGGAATCGGAAACCCTTGGCGGGCGACGGCGGCCCTAACGACGACGAGCGCCATGGCGCCGATCCACTCCTTGAGTCTTCGTTGAGATCCCGACAGGATGGCGGCGCCCGTGCACGAGATGTAGGTCTTCGATCGATCTGGGTGAAAACTGCTATTGGCTATTGCAAAGGTCGACGATGGCGACATTTGTCTGCTCGCTTCCTTCTGAAGGCATCGCCGTGGAGAAATTCAAGGCCTCTCGCTACCTCTGGGAAACCCTAGATCGAGAGATCGATGACGGCGGCTCTCGGTGTCGTTTCCCTTGAGGGCGCTCATTCTTGGAGGTGCACACGGCTTGAGGGACCGGAGGACGGCGTCTTTGGTGGAGCGGTGCTTCATCTTCCACATTGATGGTGGCGGTTCTCAACGGCGTGGCGCTGTGGAGTCTCGGCGTCTCATGCGAGAAGATGGACTCGCGTAGGAAGAGGAAGCTGTCTGGCGTCATGATGGCGTTGATGGTAGAGAGGCTCGCAAAGTTGGTGCATCGCTTATGCTCGAGGATGGGTGAGGAAGATGGAGGTGACGGCCCTTGCGGCGTGCGGTGCTCTTTGGGAGTGTGCGGACGGTGTGGGACCCAATCCGGTAGTGGCTTGGATGGGACACCCGCTTTAGATGTTAGGCTTTGGTGTGATGTCTGCTTTGGTACAGCCGGACGTTGACGCGCCTTCATCATGGGGATAGGAGTAGCAACGGTGTTGTCAAGATGGTGACTTCAAGCTTATTGATGTATCACCTTGTATGGTCTTTGTGAGTAATTAATAATATGGCTGCATGCATCGTCCAGATGCAGAGGTCAGGGGTACATCTTTCTTTCAAAAAAAAGAAAGAAGTGAACAGCTGAAAAAGAAAAAAAAAACATGGTGAGGTGAAGGAAGCATCTGGTGCCGTTGGACGTGCGCGTAGCAACCTGCGCGTGCGAGCTGCTGCACGGGTGCATGTCCAAGTCAGCACGCCCCACGCCGTACGCCGGGTCCACACGCGTGTGGGTGGGCCGTCACGTCGACGTGTTACAGCCTCATTTGCTGGAGCCGGCGCGTGGCGTACGTGCAACGCAGCAGAAGGCGGCTTCGCTGCGAGCGGGGCTTTGCGCTAGCCGCCGGCCGCCGCGGCGCCGCCTTTCGTTAACTCTCCTTTGTTCCTGACGCTAGGTGATGCTCGTCGTGCGATCGGCATCGGACGGCAGCTGTGGTGTGGTGTGGATTGATAGCAACGGGGCGACGTCATCCGGTGCGTCGGGGTTTATGTGGGCCGGGGGGGTGGACAGGGCCGTTTGGTCGGCAGGAGCAAACGTTGGCTGCTCGGAGTAAGCCCACTGATTTTGAGGAAAATCAATTGGCTGGTCTGCCATGGAGTAGTAAGTTGATCCGTCGTCTCCGCAGCGCCTCAAGCCCTACACGGCCCGTCGCGACAACTGGTCATCTCCCCCCCTCTCCCGCAACACCCGAAGATGGTGACATGCAACACCTTCGGCCCGTCGCTTTTGCTTGTGTATCCAGTTACACCCTTGCAACACGGCGACGACACAACTCGACTTGCAACACCGTCTGCTGCCACGACCACCTCCTTGCAGCGCTGATAAGATACTGAAGTTGAGCAAGTGTTGCATTCTAGCATCCTCGCCGCCGGCGAGATCCAGAGTTGCATCACCATGGGAGGCACGGACAAGCGATGCTTTGTAGCGTTCCCGTCTGTCGATGATATCTACAGTTACAAAACCATAGGCAAGCGCTTCATTGCAGCATCCCCACCGCCCCGATGAGATCCACGGTTGCAGCGCCACCGGCAAGTGCTGCATTGCATCAGCTGCTACTTGACGAGATTTGCAGTTGCAGCACTAGTCAACGGTTACAGCACCACACGAGATCTTGGGCTTCCAACATTGAGCGTTGCGTTGGAGCATCGCCTTCGGAGATCGCAGGAAGAAAATGACACCTTAGGTGCGGCGCTCTCTGCGACGCCAGGTGCTCCCTATTGGAAACATAGTAAAAAAAAGAAAAAAAAATCACCCTATGATCAACCAGGAAAACTATGAAGATGCAATAACGGTTTAGATCGGATCGTTACTAACTCTGAGTTGCAGCGAAAGAAGACGAGTCGGTGTAGATCGTACTTGAAGTCCCTCCTACCTTTCACGAACGATCCCTCGAACGGAAGGCCAAAAGCACGATTTCTCCATAGTTTGCAAGCGTACGATCTTCACGATCAGACAACGCTTCACCGTCCAGAGCTAATCGCTGTCGGAGAATTAGATGGAGGAAATTAGAACCACACTTGGCTTCTAATTATGAGGATTAGGGAGGATCTAGATCTAGCTTTAATTGGATCGATTAGACCTAGAACTAGAGAACCAGAGGAGGCTCCGAAACTTGTGTCTTCATGAAGGAAATATGCCCTATAGGCAATAATAAAGTTGTTATTTTATATTTCCTTATTCATGATAAAGGTTTATTATTCATGCTAGAATTGTATTGATCGGAAACTTAAATACATTTGTGAATATATAAACAAATACTGTGTCCTTAATAAGCCTCTACTAGACTAGCTCGTTGATCAAAGATAGTTAAGGTTTCCTAACCATAGACATGTGTTTGTCGGATTTGGTGTTCCGGCAGACCCTCTAGGTTCGAACTCTGGGGTGCACGCGGAGATCTCACCTCCAACCTACCTACACCTCGTCGCCTCGTAAGGATCTAAACTACACAAAGAGCAACACAAGGGACACAAGATTTATACTGGTTCGGGCCACCATTGTGGTGTAATACTCTACTCCAGTGTGAGGTGTGGTGGATTGCCTCTCGGGCTGATGATGAACAGTACAAGGAAGAACAGCCTCGCGAGGGCCTGTTCTTGGCTGGTGCGATGAACTGCTAGGGGAGTTCAGTCGCTCCTCTCTCTCTCTCTTGCCTATTTTCCGGTCGATCAGGTCTTGATCTTCCTTCTTCTAGATGCCTCTACCCTGTGGGTGGCTAGTCCTATTTATAGGCAGAGGCCCTGGGCCTCTTCCCAAATATTGAGCGGGAAAGGCGCCAACAATTGGCCATTTTGAAGGGGAACATCTAGTACACTTATCTCGACTAAAGTCGGTCCTCGCCGCCAAAGACTCGACGGTGACGCCGCTTGGGCTCCACGATGACCTCCTTCCCGCCGCTCATTGGTCTTGGTCTTGTTGCACGAAATGGTTGCCTTTGCTTGATGCTCTCGCCCGCTTGCCTCCTTTGCACCAAAGAGGAAATGAGGACATCTGCGGGCTAGCGCCTCACCGCACCCTTGGTCGTCATGGCTTGCATCATGGGCACCTCGTGAGGTACCCGCCTTGATCTCTCGCCTCCTCGCGAGCCACCGACGAGGCCGTGCTCGAGGAAGCTTCGTCGTCCGCCCCAGAGGCTTGGCCTCGCGAGGGTCTTGAGCTTGTGCCGATGAAGATGGGCGTGCACTGGCCACCCTTGAGCCACGCCGCAGCGTGCAAGTCTGGGTACCCTGCTCCCGAACGCCGACAAGAGCCCCGGGCCCAAGCGCGCTACCGACTTGGCTTAGCAGAAGCGAAGGGCAAGTCGCGGCGCGCATGGGCCCTAACAGCCTGCGGCCTTGGGCGCCGGTGGCGGTTGATTAGACATGGGCGTCCCCACTTCCCATGACGCCTCGGCAACTGCACGAATTGACAAGTCCCTGCATGCAAAGCGGGTCATGATTACCTGTGATCGTGGAGGTCGACAGTCGGCCTTCTCTGGCTATAAGTACGGAACGACGCGTGCCCTTCCAGTCCATCTCTTCTTGCTTCTCCTTCTTCTCCATGGCTCCGTCGAAGAGGTTCTCGGCCGCGGAGAAAGGAAAGGCCCGCCTGGTGGAGCCTGACTCTCCCCCGGCCAAGCACGGTCGAGGCCGTCCTTGCAAGCACCCCGTGGCTCCCGTAGCGGCTTCCCGCGGCCGTGGGGGTGATCTCCGTGGCGCGGCAGGCGCCAGCCGCTGATGGGGGCTACACTGTCGCGACCTCGTAGGCAGCGCTTCCACTTGGCGAGGTGCTGCGGAGTTTGTCGTGTGGTCGGTGGAGCCGACCAAAGACTGCTCCAGCTTCCCACTTCCTTTTAGGTGAACTTCCGCCGGCGCCCGGCGCCGCGCTCAAAGCGGACGGTTGCTGCAGCCGGGCCTCCTGGCTTCGCTGGAGGTCTCCGCTTGGGAGCGTGGCCTCGACCCACGGTGGCAAACGCTTGCCGCGCGTGGTCTAAGCGGCGGTGCACCCTGCACTTCAAGTTCGACGGCGATGCCACCTCTATGTGAGGGTGTTCGGGAAGACGGTCGCCACTGGTGCTGCCTCGAGGACGACGACCGCGGCCGTGGGCCTAGCCCCGGCGACGATCGGGATGAAGATGACAGCGCGCGCGTGGTCGGTGGCGCTCGGGGCTCATCGAGCTTCGGTGACTCTTCTTCGGACAACGGCTCTTCCAGTGGTGGCCGCGACCAGCCTCCGCGCCGCCGCGCCCGCCTGGAGGGAGGTAACGGGTCTGCCTGCCGTCGCGCCTCGGTGAAGCGCGAGAGGGAGTCCGCCTGAGCTCCGGAGGCAGTTCGAGCCTTCGCCGCGAGTTGGTGTCAAGCGAGCCGCGCCTGTTTTGTTCTTTTACTTTTCCTGTGCAAAGAGACAGTAGTGTAGGGCCCGCGGGGGCGTGCTTGGACTGTTGCTGTTAATTATCGTACTGTTTCCACTATTTCCACTATTTCCGTATTAGGCTTTTGTGCCACACGCCTGCGCGCAGAAATTACTTAGCTTGGGGCGACTGTCATCTTCGCCTCCCGAGGCCGAGGCCTCGCCGAACGCTTCATGCCCCGCAAAGATTAGCCAGAGAGGTAGCTTCCGGCCTCGGCCAGGAGGCGACCACCCAGTCCTGTGTTCAGCGTCGCGGTGCCCGTGGGGCACGGATTGGAGGGGTGCTCCAGAGTGGACCCGGCTAGGGAAGCCTCAAACAATAGGGCAGAAAACACTCATGAGGGTGCCGCGTTGCTTCTCGCGAGACTCGTCGAGAGAAATCGAGGCAGGAGAGCAAAGAAGGCAAAGAGTCACAAGCCAAAGACGGCAACAACTTCAATAAACCTTCAAATGGGAATGAACAAGCCAACTGCATAAAGCAAATGAAAAAGCCGCGTCCTGCACCTAATCTAGTCTTCGACGTCTTCTCACCAATATGAGCTAAGTGCTGCCATCTGGCGTGGGAGGGAGCCCCAGGCCCGAGGCGGCGCCTCGAGACTCCGGGTGTACAACCCCAACTCATTATTACGTGAGAGTGTCACGGGCGGCGAGCTTCACAGCATTGGCCTTCTTCACAGTGCTCCGGCCTTTCTTGAGGAAGCGAACTTCACAGCGCTGGCCTTCTTCACGAGCTCCGGCCTTTCTCGTAAAGATAAGCTTCACAGCGTTTGCCTTCTTCACGTGCTCCGGCCTTTCTCACAAAGATAAGCTTCAAGCGTTTGCCTTCTTCATGCACTCTGGACCTTTTCCAAAACGCAACAACTTCACGGGCATTCGCCTTCTTCACGTGCACCGGCCTTTCTCGTAAAGATAAGCTTCACAGCGCTTGCCTTCTTCACAGCACCGGCCTTTTAGGGTAAACCTCCGGAGGTGCTGGATGTTCCACGCGCTCGGACGGGCACCCCTCCCGAGTCTCCAAACGCGGGAGCGGGCCTCGAAACATGAACAACCTTGAACGGGCCCTCCCACATGGGAGAGAGCTTATGCAGTCCCTCCCGGAGAGAACCCGCCCGAGCACGAGGTCCCCTACTTCAAGAGTCTGGGGCGTAATGTTGTGGCAGTGGTATCGCCCAGTTGCTTGTTGGTACTCGCCGCCAGCGCTGCTTCTCGACGATGCTCCCCAAAGACGAGGTCCGTCCCCGCATGGCGCCCCGCTGCGCCTCGTCGAACGCCAGACCCGTGCGGAATGACGCCTCGCCAGCGGCTTGGTCGCATCGTGCGAATGGACCACAACACGGATCAAGCTCATCGTACCAGCCTCTACCGCAGCCTCCGGCTTCTTCTTGAAGGTCCTGGTTTTGAGGCCCTCAGACCTCTGCGCTGGTTCGCTCGGCTGACCGCTGTTCGTGGGTGCGCTATCAAGCGTAGCATACCAAGGCCCCAAGGTTAGTACAAGATGTTTTGAAGATGTTATTGGTGAATCGCGAACCGTTGTCGGTGATGATGCGTTCGGCACCCGAACCGCTCACGATGCCCTTGATGAACTTGACCGCAGAACTGCGGGATGGTGCGGACGGCTTCCACTTCAGCCCACTTGGTGAACTTGTCCACGGCGACGAGAGGTAGCGATAGCCTCCGGCGCCGAGGAACGGGCCAGGATATCCAGCCCCTGCATCGCGAATGGCCACGAGAGGAGTATAGTTTGCAGACCTCCCACCGGCTGATGGATCTGCTTGGCATGGAATTGGCAGGTCTCGCAAGCCTTCACCAGTTCCACGACATCATTGAGCGCAGTGGGCCAATAGAACCCGCTGCGGAACGCCTTGCCAAGGAGGGTCCGTGATGACGAATGATGCCCACAGTCTCCATCGTGTATGTCTGCCAGCAGCTCCTTCCCTTGCTCCCTGGGAATGCAACATAGGGACACATCATTCGGTCGCTTCCGGTAGAGCTCTCCATGCCTGATGCAGTACGCCGTGGCTTGCCGCGCCACACGCTCCGCTTCCTCCTCCTTTTCCGGCAAGGTCCCTTGCGTCAGGTAACTCCGGAGCTTTGTGATCCAGCACCCCTCCTGAGGCTCCAGCGTCAGGAGCAGACGCACTCCTGAGGCTGGGCCGCAGACCGAGGCTCCCGAGGCAGGTGGCTGGGGGAGCTCTTCCCGGGGCTGCACCGTGCTTGACAGCGATGGCATTGCCGAGGGCTTGAAGAGCCGCTCCTCGAAGACGCCAGGTTCCTGAGGTAGCCGCCTGGATGCCCGTTTGGCGATGTCATCAACCTCTTGATTGGTGCCGCGAGGCACATGCTGCAACTCTAGTCCCCAGAACTGCTTCTCCATCCTGCGGACCTCCGCAAGGTAGGCTTCCATGTGCTCATCCTCGGCTCGTATACTTTGTTGGAGAAGTTGACGAGGAGTTGTGAATCACCCTTGATGATAAGGCGCTTCACTCCCAGGGTGATCGCGGCTTTCAGGCCTGCTATCAGGCCTTCATATTCTGCTATGTTGTTGGAGACCTTTTCTCCGTGCTGGAAACAGAGCTGCACGGCGTAGTAGAGCTTGTCTTGAGTAGGAGATATAAGCACTGCGCCAGCCCCCGCGCCGTGTCTGGAGAACGCCCCGTCGAAGTACATGACCCAACCGTCCGGTGCCTCGCTTCCCGGGGAGAGGGATCGATCCTCATCAGCCTTGAGGCCCGGCGCCTCCGCCCATTCCGCCACGAAGTCCGCTAGCGCGGCCCCCTTGATGACTCTGGTGGTGCTGAATTCTAGCTGAAACGCTTGCAGCTCGATGTTCCACTCAGCGACTCTTCCAGCCGAGTTGGGGCTCCTGAGCACCCTTTCCAAGGGGTACGCTGAGACAACCTTGATGGGATGGCCCTGAAAATAGTGCCGCAGCTTGCGCGAGGCCACCAATAGCGCGAGGAGGAGTTTCTGGGGCATGGGGTACCGCGCCCTCGCGTCCCGCAACACTATGCTGACGAAGTACGCAGGGTGTTCGACGAGGTTGGGAGTGCTGGTGCTGCTGGCGTCCTCCGGAGGCCGTGGCGCCTCCTGAGACAGTGGAGCCCCCAGTGGCTGGTCGCCAGGGGGAGGGGTCTCTTCTGTTCCAAGTGCGCTTCCCTGCAGCGGCTGATCCTTCTCGGCTGTGGTAGTGGTCTCTGCAAGGCCCCCTTGATCCTGCTTCGCCTTGACCCGGGCAGCTGCCGCGGCTTTGGTCCAATGCTCCTCCCTAACCGCCACCAGGGCTGCGCTGGCAGAGTAGGGAGTGGCTGCAAGGTAGAGCACCAGGGGCTCTTGAGGGCGCGGAGCCACCATAACCGGAGGGCTGGTTAAGTACCTTTTGAGATCTTGGAACGCCTTTTCGGCCTCTTGGTCCATTCAAAGGGGCCCTTTTCTTCATCAGCTTGAAGAAGGGTAGCGCTGCCCCCAACTTGAGATGAAGCGCCCTAGTGCGGTCACACGCCCAGTGAGCTTCTCAGATCTCTCCGAGGGTCTTGGCGGGCTCATGTCCTTGACTGCTTTGACCTTTTTCGGTTAGCTCGATACCGGTGGGACACGAGGAAGCCCAAGAGCTTGCCCGAGGGGACTCAACACACACTTCTCGGGTTGAGCCGCAGGTCCACTGCGCTGAGGCTCATGAAGGTTTCTCCAAGTCTTGTATCAGATTCGCCTCCCGAGACTTCACCACAATGTCATCGACGTAAGCCTCAACATTCCTCCCGAGCTGCCGACCCAAGGCGATGTGCATCACCGCTTGAAGGTCGCTCTGCGCTATGCAGCCCGAATGGCATGCATGTGTAGCAAGACACTCCACACGGGTCGAAAGCTGTTTTTCCATGTCTTCTACCGCCATCTTGATCCGGGTGATAGCCGAGAAGGCATCCAGAAACATAACAGTCGCACTCAGCGGTGGAGTCGACGATCCGATCGACACGAGGGAGCGGGAATGGATCCTGCGGGCAGGCTTTGTTGAGGTTGGTGAAGTCGACACACATCGCTCCTTCCCCTTTCTTTGGCACGACAACCGGGTTAGCCAACCAACTGGTATCGGACTCGCGAATGACCCTGCCGCCTCTAGCTTGCGGGTCTCTTGGACAATGAAAGCCTACTTCTCAGTGGACTGCCGTCTCGCTTTCTGCTTCATGGGGCGCACGTTGGGGCACACGTTGAGGTGGGGCTCGATTACGCCTCTTGGGACCCCTGCCAGCTGATGAGGTTCCCATGCGAACACCTTCTTGTTTATGCCAGAGGAACTTGACCAGGGCCTCCTCCTGCTCGGGCTCGAGGTTGGCGCCTATGGTGAAGGTGGCATTAGTGGATCCGTCCTCGTCGACCAGTATCTGCTTGGTTTCTGCCTTGTCTTGGGTGAACAACTGCTTCTTCTTGGCCAATGCAGCCCCCTTGGGCTCAGGGGCGTCTGAGTCGGCAGGCTGTGCCGCTGCCGCAGTCTTGAAGACGAGCTTGAGCACTTGCAACGCATTCCCGGTGTCTCCGGACACGGTGAGGACGCCGCTGCTCCCGGGCATCTTCATGAGGTTGTACGCTAGGTGAGTCGCGGCCATGAATCGGGCTAGTGCTGGGTAGCCGAGGATGGCGTTGTATGGGAGGCCGATGGGGGCGATGTCGAAGTCGATTAGCTCCGTGCGGAAGTTGTCGAGGTGCCAAGGTCACCTTTGGAAGACGGATCTACCCGTGGAGCCGGCGGAACCGCCTCGACGCCTAAGAAGGGCTGCTGGCTGAAGCCGCCCGACGGTATGTGGAGGAGGCTGAAGGCTTCAACCAAGAGCACGCCGAGGCTGCGCGCCGCCGATGAGAGTCTCGTGACGCCACTGGCAGATGGTGGGGTGCACAACATAGGGAGCGCGCCCAGCAGGCTGAGTTGAGGGTGATCCTCCGAGTCAAGGCCGACCGCCTTGGGCGCCGACCGACCCGGAGGAGCCCCATGCGCATGGAGGCGGCGCCGATCTGGCGGACGAATGGCTTGATGTGGCGGCCTGAAGGTGGCGCCTGCGAGCCGCCCAGGAGAGTTGCGACGACCCGAGGCGCCGGGCGCAGAGCATGTCGGGCGAGGAAGAGGTCACGCAGCTCCTCCCAAGAGGCCACTAAGTCATTGGCGGGTGGAGCAGCCACATGCTGGGCGCCGTGAGGGCCATGGGAAGCCAGTTAGCCATGACCGTGTCGCCGCCCCTACTTCGAGGACGGCCCCTTGTACGCCGGCCAGAAGGCTGGCGGATCGGTCGTGCCGTTGCCAGAAGCGATGGCGCCTCCGGCTCGAACTTGTTCGCCATCGCACCCGCCGCAGGTGGGGCCAAGGCTCGAGCCCTCGGCCCTCGCGGCGTTAGCGGATCGGAGCGGGCGGCGCGCTGCTCATCATAGGGCGAATCGAGATGTTGGCGGAGAGCGGGTCAGCGGAAGGGAAAGCTCTGGCGCACCCCTACCCGGCGCGCCAAATGTCGGATTTAGGGTTCCGGCAGACCCTCTAGGTTCGAACTCTGGGGTGCACGTGGAGATCTCACCTCCAACCTACCTACACCTCGTCGCCTTGCAAGGATCTAAACTACACAAAGAGCAACACAAGGGACACAAAGTTTATACTGGTTCGGGCCACCATTGTGGTGTAATACCCTACTCCAGTGTGTGGTGTGGTGGATTGCCTCTGGGGCTGATGATGAATAGTACAAGGAAGAACAGCCTCGCGAGGGCTTGTTCTTGGCTGGTGCGATGAACTGCTAGGGGAAGTTCAGTCGCTCCTCTCTCTCTCTCTTGCCTATTTTCCGGTCGATCAGGTCTTGATCTCCCTTCTTCTAGATGCCTCTACCCTGTGGGTGGCTAGTCCTATTTATAGGCAGAGGCCCTGGGCCTCTTCCCAAATATTGAGCGGGAAGGGCGCCAACAATTGGCCATTTTGAAGGGGAACATCTAGTACACTTATCCCGACTAAAGTCGGTCCTCGCCGCCAAAGACTCGACAAGGACGCCGGCTTGGCTCCACGATGACCTCCTTCCCGCCGCTCAGCTGGTCTTGGTTTTGTTGCAATCAAATGGTTGCCTTTGCTTGATGCTCTCGCCACGCTTGCCTCCTTTGCACCAAAGAGGAAATGAGGACATCATGTGGTGGCGCCCGCCTAGCACCCTTGGTCGTCATGGCTTGCGTCATGGGCACCTTGTGAGGTACCCCGCCTTGATCTCTCCGCCTCCTCGCGAGCCAGCCTAACGAGGCCGTGCCTGAGGAAGCTTCCTGTCATCCGCCCCGCGAGGCTTGGCCCCTCGCGAGGGTCTTGAGCTTGTGCTCATGAAGATGGGCTGTACTGGGCCACCCCTTGAGCCACGCCGTAGGCCGCAGGCAGGCAAGTCTGGGTACCCCCGTTCCCAGAACGCCGACAGTGTTGTCATTTGATAACGGGATCACATCATTAGGAGAATGATGTGATGGACAAGACCCATCTGTTAGCTTAGCATAATGATTGTTCAGTTTTATTGCTATTGCTTTCTTCATGTGAAATACATATTCCTTCGTCTATGAGATTATGCAACTCCCAGATACCGAAGGAATACCTTGTGTTCTATCAAACGTCACAACATAACTGGGTGATCATAAAGATGCTCTATAGGTATCTCCGAAGGTGTTTGTTGAGTTGGCATAGATCGAGATTAGGATTTTCACTCAGAGTATCAGAGAGGTATCTCTGGGCCCTCTCGGTAATACACATCATAAGCTTGCAAGCAAATGACTAAGGAGTTCGTCACGAAGTGATGTATTACGGAACGAGTAAAGAGACTTGCCGGTAACGAGATTGAACTAGGTATGAAGATACCGACGATCGAATCTCGGGCAAGTAGCATACCGATGGACAAAGGGAATTACGTATGTTGTTATAACGGTTCGACCGATAAAGATCTTCATAGTATATGTAGGATCCATTATGGGCATCCAGGTTCCGCTATTGGTTAATGAATGGAGAGGTGTCTCGGTCATGTCTACATAGTTCTCGAACCCGTAGGGTCCGCACGCTTAACATTCATTGACGATATAGTATTATATGAGTTATATGATTTGGTGACCGAATGTTGTTCGGAGTCCTAGATGAGATCACGGACATGACGAGGAGTCTCGAAATGGTCGAGAGGTAAATATTTATATATAGGACAATGGTATTCGGACACCGGAAGTGTTTCGGAGGGTACCGGGTACTTATCGGGTCACCAGAAGGAGTTTCGGGCACCCCGGGAAAGATATGGGCCTTATGGGCCATGTGAGGGAACACACCAGCCCACAAGGGGCTGGTGAGTGATAACCCACAAGTATAGGGGATCGTTTGTAGCCTTCTTCGATAAATAAGAGTGTCGAACCCAACGAGGAGCTAAAGGTAGAACAAATATTCCCTCATGTTCTATCGACCACGGATACAACTTGTCGGAGTAAATGACCACGGGTAGCCTCATCAGCCCCCCATGGTATTTCAAGACATCAGGGAAAGTTGTGCCCCTCACACCTCCCGGACGTATGACTGGTTTCTTCGGCCGGCCGGTCTAAGAGGCCTGCTGCTGGAAGACGGTGAGACCTCAGAAGGCGGCCACGAGGAGGCCGACTCCTAGCAGGCGACCCCTCGTCCCCTCAAAGTTTGCACCCCATTACCACGATGAGACGGGACGTGGCTATAGTACGACCGGCCACCCCCGAATCCAAGGCAAAGCGTGGCCACAGTGCTGGTGTACCAAGCGGACACCCCTCGCCCGACGCGACATTGTAGCCACGCATCCCGTGACATCACT
The DNA here is from genome assembly GCA_021605205.1 of Aegilops longissima. Lineage (NCBI taxonomy): Eukaryota > Viridiplantae > Streptophyta > Magnoliopsida > Poales > Poaceae > Aegilops > Aegilops longissima. The sequence goes on along the minus strand of CM038676.1, from coordinate 355,845,810 downwards.
TACTTCAGAAGGAGCCACACTACCACGACGGGCGGTCGGTACGGCCCGCAGGCGGCGGGTCCTACCTGTCCGCGAGCCACCAGAAGGTGGTGAACCCCAAGCAGGCGGCAACAAGGGCGGGTCGACTCCCAGCAGGCGGCCCTCCTCCCCCTCGGAGTCTGCGCGCCATTAACCATATGAGACGGGGTGTGCCTACAGTGAGCGCCCGCCAGGCGGCGGGACTGTAGCCATGCTCCCCCCAACAAAGCCTGCATCATCAAAGGCGAGGTTACAGTATAAAGCAGTCAATGTGGCCCGCAGGCGGCGGGCCCTACCTGTCACCGAGATCACGGCAGCCAGCGGGACCCACCAAGCGGCGGGCACCAGCAGCCGGTGGAGAAGCCGGCGCCCAGAGACACTGACGGCCGGGTCCTACACCCGGCCGGATTACCATTGTACCCCTCGGGGGTAGGCCTATATAAACCGCCCAGGCTTCCCCATGCAAGGGGATCAGAACCCTAGAGATCATACACACACATAGAGAGAGAGGAGTAGAGCTAGCCTTGACCTTCTTCCTCCTCTAGCCAAACAGCTCAAGGAGCAATCTTGTAGCTACTCTATTGACTATACTCATAATGCGGAGACCCCGCAGAGCAGGATTAGGGGTGTTATCTCCACGGAGAGCCCCGAACTTGGGTAAGATTCGCAGGCGTATGCGGTCTCGCTCACTCCTGCTTCTAGAGTCCGGTGACGTACTCTTGTACCTATCCATGATAAGCCACCCCCTGGCATATGTCGCTAGATATCCCTAACATTTGGCGCCCACCATGGGGAAGGTGTACCGTTGTCCGGAAACACGTTCTGGACGGGAACCCTTTTCCTTCCTTGCGAGCGCTGCCAGCCCGGCACGCCCGATGGCGTCTGCGTAGACGCGCGACATGGGAGCCGTTTGCGCCGCGAGCAGCCTAGCTGATCAAATCGGCGGGATCCGCCTCTCCGATGAGCCTGCACCCGATGCGGGTGCAGCCAGCTCCGAGAGCTGCCTCGTCGACCTCCTTGGCAAGCTCCACATCGCCAACGAGCCTGCCTCTGACCTGGAGCCCGTCGGCTCCACTGACCCGCCTGTCCACATGATCATCCACGCCGACTCCGCGCCCGCTGATGCTTTCCCTCGCAACATGGTGATCATCGACGACCTGCTCCCCTCTACGTACAGCAGCGCCAGCACCAGCACCGTCACGGAGGTGCTAGTCATTAGCCACGAAGGAGCCTCTGACGGGGCCGGCCAGGACCCGCTGCAGGCGGTAATGCGGGGCGTGTCCACGCCCATAGCGCATGGCGCTGATGGCGCGAAGCTGGAAACGTGCCGCGCCGCACTCCTCGACAGTGCAAACAAGCTGGCAGCCAAGAGACGCCTCACCGAAGCCTACCAGTGCGAGATCGACCGCGTTTTCTGCTGCACGCCGGTTGCTGGTGAACCCAGCCGCGTGGGCATGGTCCGGCAGCGCGGTGCGACCATCGGCAATATGCTGGGGGCCGACCGCCCGGTCTACGCCACGCCCATGGAGAACTTGCGCGGCGCCCAGGCGGCAACAAACGAGCTAGATCACCTCGAGGGCGACGAGCGTCGCTGCATCACGGAGCGCGTCCAGCAGCTCCTCGACGCGGCCGCCGCTGATAACCCACAAGTATAGGGGATCAGTTGTAGCCTCTTTCGATAAATAAGAGTGTCGAACCCAACGAGGAGCTAAAGGTAGAACAAATATTCCCTCTAGTTCTATCGACCACCGATACAACTCTACGCACGCTTAACGTTCACTTTACCTAGAACAAGTATGAAACTAGAAGTACTTTGTAGGTGTTGTTGGATAGGTTTGCAAGATAATAAAGAGCGCATAAATAAAAAGTAGGGGTTGTTTAGATGAAGACACAACTAAGTTAGTTTTCGTAGAGACCTTTTTGTCACACAAGACAGTTATTTGTCCATAGGCAATCGATAACTAGACCGGTAATCACTATCGCAATTTTATTTGAGGAAGAGGCATAAGCTAACATACTTTCTCTTCTTGGATCATATGCATTTATGATTGGAACTCTAGCAAGCATCTGCAACTACTAAAGATCATTAAGGTAAAACCCAACCATAGCATTAAAGTATCAAGTCCTCTTTATTCCCATACGCAAACAACCTACTTACTCGGGTCTGTGCTTCTGTCACTCACGCCACCCACCATAAGCAAATCATGAACATATTGCAAACCCTACAACGGGGATCCCTCACGCTTGCGCGACACAGAGAGCACCATAGGACAGCACCAATAATAAAACATGCACCTCAAACCAATCACGATCATCAATTAACCCACAGGACAAAACGGATCTACTCAAACATCATAAGATAGCCATACATCATTGGGAAATAAGATATAGCGTTGAGCATCATGTTTAAGTAGAGATTACAGCGGGTAAAAGAGGGGTTACACCGCTGCATAGAGGGGGGAAGAGTTAGTGATGACGGCGGTGAAGTTGTTGGTGTAGATCGTTGTCGCGATGATGGCCCTGGCGGCATTCCGGCGCCACCGGGAGAGAGGGGGAGAGAGCCCCCCTTCTTCTTCTTTCTTGACCTCCCCCCTAGATGGGAGAAGGGTTTCCCCTCTGGTCCTTGGCTTCCATGGCGGCGGAGGGGCGGGAGCCCCTCTGAGATTGGATCTCTCTCTGTGTTTCCTTCTATTTCTGCGCTCCCTGATTTTGCCCTTTCACCGTTTCTTAAATTCCCGGCGATCCGTAACTCCGATTGGGCTGAAATTTGGAAACGATTTTTATCCAGATATTGGATTTCTTGCGGAGAAAGAAGGGCACCAACCACCTTATGGAGTGGACACGAGGGCCCAGGGCGTGCCCTACCCCCTGGGCGCGCCCCACACCCTCGTGGGCCCCTCGGGCATCATCTCGCGTTGATTCCACTTCCCAAAATTCACATATATTCCAAAAAAATCCGTAAGTTTTTATCCCGTTTGGACTCCGTTTGATATGGATTTTCTGTGAAACGAAAAACATGCAAGAAACAGGAACTGGTACTGGGCATTGGATCAGTACGTTAGTCCCAAAAATAGTATAAAAAGTTGCCAAAAGTATGTAAAAGTTGTAGAGTATTGGCATGGAACAATAAAAAATTATAGATATGACAGAGACGTATCAGCATTCCCAAGCTTAATTCCTGCTCGTTTTCGAGTAGGTAAATGATAAAAAAGATAATTTTTGATGTGGATACCTAGCATAATCTTGATCATGTAATCTAATCATGGCATAAATATTAAGACACGAGTGATTCAAAGCAATGGTCTATCATTTGACATTAAAAGAATAATACTTCAAGCATACTAATAAAGCAATCATGTCTTTTTCAAAATAACATGGCCAAAGAAAGCTTATCCCTGCAAAATCATATAGTCTGGCTATGCTCCATCTTCACCACACAAAATATTCAAATCATGCACAACCCCGATGACAAGCCAAGCAGTTGTTTCATAGTTTTGATGTTCTCAAACCTTTTCAACTTTCACGCAATACATGAGCGTGAGCAATGGATATAGCACTATAGGTGGAATAGAATATGATGGTGGAGGTTGTGTGGAGAAGACAAAAAGGAAGAAATCCCACATTGATGCAGCTAATCAATGGGCTATGGAGATGCCCATCAATTGATGTCAATACGAGGAGTAGGGATTGCCATGCAACAGATGCACTAGAGCTATAAGTGTATGAAAGCTCAAATTGAAACTAAGTGGGTGTGCATCCAACTTGCTTGCTCATGAAGACCTAGGGCATTTGAGGAAGCCCATCGTTGGAATATACAAGCCAAGTTCTATAATGAATATTCCCACTAGTATATGAAAGTGATAACTCAAGAGACTCTCTATATGAAGAACATGGTGCTACTTTGAAGCACAAGTGTGGTAAAAGGATAGTAACATTGTCCCTTCTCTCTTTTCTCTCATTTTTTTTATTTTTTCTCCCTTTTTTTCTTTTTTTATATAGGCTTCTTTGGCCTCTCCTTTTTCTATTAGGGCTTCTTTGGCCACTTTTATTTTGATAACCTCACATGGGACAATGTTCTAATAATGATGATCATCACACTTTTATTTACTTACAACTCAATATTACAACTCGATATCTAGAACAAAGTATGACTCTATACGAATACCTCCGGCAGTGTACCGGGATGTGCAATGATCTAGCATAGCAAAGATATCAAAAAACGGACAAGCCATGAATATATTATGCTAGCTATCTTACGATCATGCAAAGCAATATGACAATGAATGCTCAAGTCATGTATATGATGATTGCATGGCAATAAATCTCGGAATGGCTATGGAAATGCCATGATAGGTAGGTATGGTGGCCGTTTTGAGGAAGATATAAGGAGGCTTAAGTGTGACAGAGCGTATCATATCACGGGGTTTGGATGCACCGGCGAAGTTTGCACCGACTCTCGAGGTGAGAAAGGGCAATGCATGGTACCGAAGAGGCTAGAAATGATGGAAGGGTAAGAGTGCGTATACTCCATGGACTCAACATTAGTCATAAAGAACTCACATACTTATTGCAAAAGTCTATTAGCTATGGAAATAAAGTACTACGCACATGCTGCTGGGGGATAGATTGGTAGGAAAAGACTATCGCTCGTCCCCGACCGCCACTCATAAGGAAGACAATCAATAAATAAATCATGCTCCGACTTCGTTACATAACGGTTCACCATACGTGCATGCTACGAGAATCACAAACTTCAACACAAGTATTTCTACAATCCACAATTACCCACTAGCATGACTCTAATATCACAATCTTTATATCGCAAAACTATTGCAAGGAATCAAACATATCATATTCAGTGATCTACAAGTTTTATGTAGGATTTTATGACTAACCATGTGAATGAGCAATTCCTGTCATCTCTCTAAATAGATATAAGTGAAGCAAGAGAGTTTGATTCTTTCTACAAAAGATATGCCCATGCTTTAACAAATATAAGTAAAGAAAAAGAGCATTCTACAAATGGTTGTTTTCTATGTGTAGGGAAACATGCAATCCAAACTTCAAATGATATAAGTGAAGCACATGAAGCATTTTATAAAGCCATACTCAAAAGATATAAGTGAAGTGCAATGAGCATTCTATAAATCAACCATGAACTATCTCATACCAGCATGGTGCATTAAAGAAAAGTGAAAACTAAATACAAAAGAGCTCCAAGATTTGCACATATCACATGAACGACATGAAACCAAAAACATATCGATACTTGTTGAAGAAAGATGGGATGCCTTCCGGGGCATCCCCAAGCTTAGACGCTTGAGTCTCCTTGAATATTTACTTGGGGTGCCTTGGGCATCCCCAAGATTGAGCTCTTGCCTCTCCTCCTTCTCCTCATATCGAGGCCTCCTCGATATTTGATCACTTCATCCACACAAAACTCAACAAAAAGTTCGATAAGATCCATTAGTATAATAAAGCAAATCACTACTCTAAGTACTGTTGCAAACCAATTCATATTTTGTTTTTGCATTGTAGCTACTGTAATATAACTTTTCCATGGCTTAATCCAGTGATATAAATCGATAGTTTCATCAAAACAAGCAAACAAGCACTACTGCAGGATGTTGCTAACGCGACACTATGATCAGAGACCCTTCGAAGAAACTGTGTGCGATGCCATAACCGCAAACGATGGTGTAAAAAACCATAAAAAAGGTGCAAAACATTTGCGATGATGGATGCATCAAACACGGTTCAGATTTTAGTTGCGTGTGCGACTCAGGGCATACGGTTCAGTTGAATTAACCATTTTCGATGAGGAGGAACAAAAGAAACGGGCAGCCAGATGAAGGTGTGTGCGATGTACAACATATGGTTCACTCGGATGAACTGTTTGTGATTAGGCAACACAAAAGAAACGGTCAGCCAGATCAAGGTGTGTGTGATGTACAGCATACAGTTCACTCGGATGAACTGTTTGTGATTAGGCAACACAAAAGAAACGGTCTGCCAGATCAAGGTGCGTGCAATGTACGACATGAGGTTCCACCGGATGAATTGTTTGCGTTGAGACAAGAGAACAGAAACGGTTCAATATAACAAATACCATAAATATTGCAAGGTTCAAATTCAAAGATTACAACGCCCAAATTCAAACATTGCAAGCTGCGTCATTTCTGAAAAGGGATCAGCCGCTGACAAGTCATGTATGGGTTTGACACAATAACTTCCAATTGTTTTGCCATATGCTCTTCCAATACGAAGTTTGGCATTTTTGGAGGCACTTCCATTCCACAGTACCAAACGCCTCTGATAATCATACCATTGATCTTTCCTAATTAAATGCATGTTCAACCTTAGTACCCTCAGCACCTTTGCTCTGGCAAGAAAGAACATGGCGAGTGTAATCTCTGGTGGGGTCCCTCAGTAAGAGTTCAAAGTAATATTTTAGAGATGCAGATCCAGGCATTCGATGTGATTGTCGTTATAAACATCTTCCACCGGGCCTAATATGCACTGCAAAAGAAGAGAACGTGTTAGTGACTACATGCAGTTTTGAACACTGCTACATGCCCATTTGGTTTGCAGGATTTGTAAAATGCACCAACGTGCCATCTTCGATCTGGCATGATTAACATGGGCATTTGATTACAATCTAGAAACATGCAACGTTCTTCACAAGAGGTTGGATTGGATGAAAAATTCCCTAAGAAAACTAGTACAAATGAATCCAAAGAAGAAATGCTTATGGACGATTGTAACCATATGAATGAAGCAACCAATATGGGGTGGGGGTGTATGTCCTAAAATCCTGCAAAATTCCTTCAGAATTCATAGTACATTGTCATTGTAAACTTGGGAAAAGGTGCAAAAATTTGAACTCCCTTATGGATAACATTTAACAAGAAAGGAACATCACCTCGATATACAGCTTCTTTAGGCACGGAAAGCATCTCAGGCAACTGAAAACTTGGTCCAGGTTGGGGACGATGATTCTAGTGCCAAGACCTTCTTTGTGCCTGTAGTCCAGGTGAAGCTTCATTGGATGATGAGATAAACATACATCTTCAAAACTAGAAATAACGTTGATATCAAGAAGGAGAGGTATATAAAGCATTGTTGTACCGAAAGTTGTAGTATTTGATGACGAGTAGCCCACCACTTTCAATTTCGGCACATAAATGACATTGATTCTTGTTGGACCTTGTTGATCAACTACAAGTAATCTCTCAAGTGCAGGTGTGTCCTGGATCACCATATTGTGGTCCACCTTTTGTGATCTCTCGTTGCAGCACCAGCAACACACACAAATAGTGCGGAGAGTCCTGGAGATGATGTGTAAGGTACTCGACCAATTCATCGTCTCAAGACGAGGAACTCGAGTGCAAGACAGCCATGAGCAAAGCGCCCATGTCATCCTTTGGGATGCGGACGACGACGAGCTCGAGGTACTTCAGTCGTGGTAGAAAAAGAGCGGGCGCGTCATTAAGGGGGGATGGTAGTTCATTAACTTGGTGAGGCGCAGCATGGGCGTGAAGTGGAGCGAGGGCGTTAGCAGTACGCTCATATGCCCATCATTATAACTTAGCTTCTCGAGTTGATCTATGGTGCAGGATCAGAACCACTCGTCAAGCTTGGCTCGCTCCTTGCCATTGGAACGGAACTTGCCCGCGATAAGGCCTTTGATTGGGCCATGGTGACTGCCGAGGATCTGGGAGAACACATCCAAGATTTGGCGATAGCCATGGCAGAGCTTGTGGGCGTGGAGGAGGTCGACAAGGGTGCGGAGCCATAGGGTGCGCCACCGCCGGGAAACGACGGTTGTCCTCGCCCGATTTTGGATTGGGAGGAGGGATATGATGACTATCAACATATCATCGGGGAGGTTGTTGATGAAGTGTAGGCCCGCTGGAGTCGCTTGCGGTTCTTTCTCGACCCGCCTCCGCTTGTTGGCAGCCTCGTTCTCCACCTCGTCGGCGGGGACGGAAACCTCTATCTCCATATTCACACCTTGCTCCAGTGCTTCAGCAGCCCCGGCGTCGCCACTCCCTCCGATGGGCGCGCCAGCGCATCCTCGTGACACTGACGGCTTTGAGGACTCGAGCGCGCCGAGGGTGCAAAGCGGAGAGAGAGAGAGGAGTTGTGTGTGTGGCGAGGATGGGGGGTGCGGCCACTCGGCGGCGCCATTAATATAGACCAGTGGGAGTGAGGTGGGCGGCGGTCCAAGGCTATCTCGCTTCCCGGTGAGAACGACTGCTTAATCTCTAGTATGAATGAAATCTATGCTTAATTACTGAATTTTAGTTGCAAAAAATAGATAGTGATATTGATTTTTAGCTGCATATTTTTACAAATGTAGTGTCTCTTGGCTTAGCACCGAAGTCTGGCTTTAATTTGCATACCGTAATCTGAGCCGTTTGCATTGAAGGGATGCACAAATCCTGCGTTGAATAGCTTGTACGCTTCCCGGTGGAGCCTACGCACCGAACTGCGCTCGCACGCCTCCCGTTCAGTCAAGCAGCTGTCCACACGGCACCTCCTACAGCCATTAAAATCAAGACATGTGGCATCACGTGAATGGTTAACCGAACGCACACGATTTGAACTATACAAACATTTGAGATATTAAAGTGGCAGCTATTTCTTTTCAAAATGCCTATGTTGGCTGTCATTATTCGAGTGCGCCTTCTCTCAAAATGGACACGGAAAATACCACAGCATGTCGGGTGCCCTTCCATGATAGCATGCCAAGTTTCATGAATTTCAGACAAGTTTGGATTTACTAGAATTTAAAAACCAGGCATCTCAATGTTTTGCCGGCAATCAATGGTGCCCTAGTGTTTGAAATTCATTCCCATTTCTTGCATGGGACCTAAGCATGCACCCAAGGACACATATTTGATTTTTCAACCAATTTATATGCACTGGAGCATGCACAGGTAGTTCAAATTTGAATTATGCACATAAATGCATTGAAAACTCAGTTAATGCATAAAAATGTCCAAACGAACCCCAAAAATAACAAAAATTCACACAACACTCCTGTTGTTCTATGTTGACACGAGAAAAAAAATTGAAAGCAATAAAAGGCAATGGATATCGTTTTGTCCCCAAAGGTGGGGCGTTCCCTACCGAAAACCATCATGCTTGTTGTGAGAAGCTCCGATTTGTGAGAAGCATATACCCAAACCTGCCCCAAATGCGACAATATTTGTACCACGGCATGTTGATGCCGCTCCATGATAGCATGCCAAGTTTCATGACTTTTAGACGAGTTTTGGATTTACTATAATTTAAAAACCCGGCATCTCAATGTTTTGTCGGCAATCAACGATGCCCTGGTGTTTGAAATTCATTCCCATTTCTTGCATGGGACCTAAGCATGCACCCAAGGACAAAGATTTGATTTTTTCGACCAATTTATATGCACTTTAGCATGCGCATGTAGTTCAAATTTGAATTATGCACATAAATGCATTGAAAACTTAGTTAATGCATAAAAATGTCCAAAGGAACCCCGAAAAATCACAAAAATTCACACAACACTCCTGTTGTTCTATGTTGACACGAGAAAAAAAATTGAAAGCAATAAGAGGCAATGGACATCGTTTCGTCCTCAAAGGTGGGACGTTCCCTACCGAAAACCACCATGCTTGTTGTGAGAAGCTCCGGTTTGTGAGAAGCATATACCCAAACCTGCCCCAAATGGGATAAAATTTGTACCACGACATGTTGATGCCGCTCCATGATGTCATGCCAAGTTTCACGAATTTCAGACGAGTTTTGGATTTACTAGAATTTAAAAACCAGGAATCTCAATGTTTTGCCGGCAATAAACGATGCCCTGGTGTTTGAAATTCATTCCCATTTCTTGCATGGGACCTAAGCATGCACCCAAGGACAAAGATTTGATTTTTTTCGACCAATTTATATGCACTTTAGCATGCACATGTAGTTCAAATTTGAATTATGGACATAAATGCATTGAAAACTCAGTTAATGCATAAAAATGTCCAAACGAACCTCGAAAAATCACAAAAATTCACACAACACTCTTGTTGTTCTATGTTGACATGAGAAAAAAAATTGAAAGCAATAAGAGGCAATGCATATCATTTCGTCCCCAAAGGTGGGGCATTCCGTACCGAAAACCATCATGCATGTTGTGAGAAGCATATACCCAAACCTGCCCCAAATGGGAAAAAATTTGTACCACGACATGTTGATGCCGCTCCATGATAGCATGCCAAGTTTCATGAATTTCAGACGAGTTTTGGATTTACTAGAATTTAAACACCAGGCATCTCAATGTTTTTCCGGCAATCAACGGTGTCCTGGTGTTTGAAATTCATTCCCATTTCTTGCATGGGACCTAAGCATGCACCCAAGGACACATATTTGATTTTTCAACCAATTTATATGCACTGGAGCATGCACATGTAGTTCGAATTTGAATTATGCACATAAATGTATTGAAAACTCAGTTAATGCATAAAAATGTCCAAACGAACCCCGAAAAATCACAAACATTCACACAACACTCCTTTTGTTCTATGTTGACACGAGAAAAAAAATTTGAAATCAATAAGAGGCAATGGATATCGTTTCGTCCCCAAAGGTGGGACGTTCCCTACTGAAAACCATCATGCTTGTTGTGAGAAGCTCCGGTTTGTGAGAAGCATATACCCAAAGCTGCCTCAAATGGGACAAAATTTGTACCACGGCATGTTGATGCCACTCCATGATAGCATGCCAAGTTTCCTGAATTTCAGACGAGTTTTGGATTTACTACAATTTAAAAACCAGGCATCTCAATGTTTTGTCGGCAATCAACGATGCCCTGGTGTTTGAAATTCATTCCCATTTCTTGCATGGGACCTAAGCATGCACCCAAGGACAGAAATTTGATTTTTCGACCAATTTATATGCACTGGAGCATGCACATGTAGTTCAAATTTGAATTATGCACATAAATGCATTGAAAACTCAGTTAATGCATAAAAATGTCCAAATGAACACCGAAAAATCACAAAAATTCACACAACACTTCTGTTGTTCTATGTTGACACGAGAAAAAAATTTGAAAGCAATAAGAGGCAATGTGTCATGGGTTTGTCACGACAGATGTCCTCGTGAAAGGACTTAGTCGTGGAGCCATCGCTATGGGTTAGCTTAAAGGGGTTAAACCGGACAAGGGACACGAGAGTTTTATACTAGTTCGTCCCCTTACGATGAAGGTAAAAGCCTACGTCTAGTTGTGATGGAATTGCTGGGGTTTCGATGACCAGGGAGTGAATACGCTTTGCCTGAGTCTCGAATTGTTGTCTGTTGTCCTTGAACCGCCGCCGGGTCATCCCCTTATATACATGGGTTGACACCCGTTGGTTTACAGAATCCCGAGGCCGGCTCACAAACGTGTCCGGCTCGGTCTGTGCTCTTTCTATCTTACAACACAAGTCTACATATTAATACCGGTTTATGTCTACAGGCCTTAAACCGGCTTTGGGTCCTGGGCCTTCGTAAAGCGTCACCATCTGTCTTCATGGGCTTCAGATATAATGAACTATTTATGGAGTTAACCCGGCCTCTCCTGGCCGGTTTACGGCCAGTGGTAACATCCCCAACATTAGGCCCCAGATTGATTTGAACTGGTTCATGTCAATCCTCAATACTTAAGAAAATTTCTTCTTCAACATCTTCACATAATCTTGTAAACCGCCGTGACGTCACTTTCCAGGACCATGGTAAACCACCATGACGTCATCTGTTATTTAAAATTTGATATAACCCATCCTCATTAATGAGCCTCCGACAATCGAGGCGACAGCTTTGCCTCACCAAATTTCGGGCTCCTCGATTTTCGCACCCGACGCTTATCTTTTTGCCTTTATAAATAGGGCCAGGGGTCTTTCCATTCCCCCCGTATCTCTTCACCTCATCTTCTTCCTTGCACAGCCCGACCTTTGAAGCTCCACCGCCACCGTCGATCTTCGTTTCTGCCTCCTCGACGGCCGCCGCATCAACCTGTCTGGACCAGAAAAGTGCGGCGCTCCTCCGCTGTTCCCTCATCATCAGTGAGTTCTTCCTTTCTTTGCTCTAGGTCCACCATTAGGGTTTCGAGGTTCATCGGAGTCTATCCAACCTCCGCCATTGTTCTTTCATGTTCCTTTCATTAGCATAAACAACTAGCTGGATCCGATATTTCTTACGCGGCCGTAGCCATAATCCCCTTTTCGTTAGAACTGTTCCTTTACACAAAACTCATCTGAACCTTGCTGAACTGTTCAAACTCTTGAAATTAGGTTTGAATTTATTTTGATTTTCCAATGCACGGTAGATCTGAAATTACCATGCCAAGCTGTGAAACTTGTTTTTTCCTTCACTTATACATCTTTAGACTTATACCAGATTAGGCGGCTTAACTTCATAGAAAAAATGATGACCCAGTAGATACCATTAGTCCCCTGTTGAACCGCCAATGCACTCATCATTGTACTGTCTCCATCTTCAGACTCCGGTTCACAAATAACCAACTCTGGTTTAACAATATGCTTTCATCCTTATACCGCTTTATAATTGTCCACTGTAAATCTTAAACCAGAAATAATCATGTTTCAGATCTTTCATTGCCATGGCCAAGCAAGTCTATGAATGCTATTGGGCTCCTTCTCGAGTAACCGAAGAACAGTTAAACAATCTTGTTTAAACGGGCGCTTTAGCCAAGAAAGATGTCATCCATTGGAGGGTCCCTGGCCCGGAAAATCCTCCTATACTCAAGGACGGAGAGGTAGTTGTGTTTGCTGATCACCTGAGTCGAGGGCTTAGCCCTCCCGGTTCAAATTTTTTCCAGGATGTACTGGCCAATTTTCAACTGCGCCCTCAAGACATTGGTCCAAATTCAGTGACCAACATCTACCACTTCCAAGTCTTCTGTGAAGCTTATCTACAAGAAGAACCTAGAGTCGAACTGTTTAGGGATTTCTTTCACTTAAACCATCGCACCGAATTCACAGATGGACCCAATACTGAACTGGGCGGAATGGCAGTTCAGAAAAGGAAGGAAGTCACTTTCCCTCATCCCAAGCTCCACAGTCACCCCAAAGAATGGAACCAGACCTAGTTTTATTGCAAGGATACATCTCCTCCTGATGAAAACCCCCTGTCGGGTTACCACCCTGAACGCCTTAGCAACACACATCCGTTTCCTCAGAGGTTGACTGCAAAAGAAAGGGCCAACTATGCCCCTCAACTATCAAAGCTTAGAGCCTTCATGGCGAACGGTTTGACAGGAGTGGATCTTGCTCGTTGTTGGATAAGCTAGAGTATTCTGTCCTTAAGCCGGCGCTCTGGTTTGATGTGTGATTACACAGGGAGTTTGAAGGATGCTCAACGGCACATTGACATTCAGCTTACAGATGCAGAAGTCACTGAGGCTGTAAAGAAGATGCTAAATGAACCGGAGGTTGTCTGTGCCCAAACCGGACTACTCCCTTTCTGCACCTTCAACAAGCCGCTCGCTGTAAGAATCATATAATCTTTTCATCTTAATTTGCTTCTGTCCAAATATTTTTTGAAAGCGTGATTACTTTTTGACAGGGTAATGATCCGTTCTGGAACAAGAAACCTCAAGAAAAACCAGCAAAACCGCAAGACAAACCGGTCAAGCCAGTTCGTCCAAAGACCAAGGTTGTTAAAAAACCTGCCAAGAAAAGGACCACTGCATCCTCCGAGCTACCATCTGATGACGATGTGGGTAACCCGGAATCAGAGGTAGAACTTGATTCTCTTGGTTCATTTTTTGTACACCTCATTGACAATGATTATTATCAGGACGACGCTAAAGGCAGTCATGCCGATGATGTAGAGGTAATCATTCTTTCCTCCGATTCAGATCCTCTGCCAACATCAAAAATCCGTCGAGCAAACCGGAAAGTAAAATTTTCTCACCCCCTTGCATACTTGGATCCAAACTTTCTTTTGAAGACACAGCAGCACGAAGCTCGCCGCACAACCTGGCACAGCGGCTAGGTAGTTACCTCCGCCGTTTTACCGAACACTCCGGTTCAGAAACACCGATCAGAGGTCTCTTATCCCCTTGACACTTCATGCCCCAAAGCGGGTTGTTTCTGTCAACCTCTTAACCCGTCTGATTCAAATTATCAGGGTACTTCTCACTCATCTTTTGGCGAGTCGTCAGCCACAAAGCTTCCACCCCTCAAAACAGTTCTTGGGTGAGCTATACACTTGTTTTTATCCTTGATGTGCCATTTTTACATACTATACTGATCCTCATGTTTATTTTTCTCAGCGCCAAGCCCAGACCCAGCAAGAAGGCTCGGTTGAACAAATCGACTGATGATGAAGTGGCTGTTGAACCAGAAAAAACTCCAGATCCTAAAGAGGCCAACGTTGACGCCATACTGAATGACCCACCGCCTCAAGATCATGACTTTGTTGCTGAGCAGGTAGAAGTTGACACCATAAGCCATGCTGACCAGCCAACCAGCCCTGTCCGAACTGATGACAAACCGGCAAGTCCAGTTAAAAATACTGACAAACCGCCAACCCCAGTAATGACTGCTGATGACAAAGATGATGACGTTATGATTACTGGACTGGCCATACCACTCCTGGCAATCCTGTCGCTTTGTCAAAGCATACTGCTAAGGACGAGCTTTCTGCAATTGGCAAAGGCAAATGGAACGCCGATTTGTCAAATTATGCCCATCTGAATGCTCAAGACCTTCACTCCGGCTTCTTGAACCGTCTGTACACCAGCCGTGACTATGAAGCCGGTTTGGTAAATTTGATGAAGGAGCGATATGAGGTAACTCCATAAGTGTTCCTCTCTTATATTCAATTGCAGCTTATCAACTTCCAGTAGCCCCCAAGTGACGGTTTAGGATACTAATCTAAACCGGGACTTTAGTAACAATTTCCTGTTCACAACAATGCATCTTAACTTCACTCATGTAGCCCCCAGGGCCGGTTTAACTTTATAAAGATGAACCGGGACTTTGTAGAACATTTCCCATATCAACAATTATGAGCAAACACACATTAGCCCCCAAGTGCCAAGTTTAATACTTGTATTGTGCTTGGGACATGTAGAAATTTGTGATAAAGAGAAAATATGCATTAGCCCCCAAGTACCAAGGGCATAACTTGTTATGTGCTTGGTACTTCAAATATGTACTATCAACTCATTATATATCTGTCTCTTTATAGGCTGAACTGAGCAAGAAAGAAAGCCAAACCGCTGATCTGCAGGAGAACCTCAAATCCCAGCAAGCCGAAACCTCCAAAGCCAAGGAAGAGTTAACCAGCGCTCTAGGCGCTATGGGGAGACTTAAAGAGGGCTTCAATAAGGAGCAGGCGGACTGGGAGATTGAAAAATCCGCTTTGATGAAAATGGCTGAGAACGCAGAAGCAGCTCTTAAACCGGTGGTTGACGAACTGACTGGTGTAAAGCGACAGATTCATGCCATGACCACTGATGTGTTCGGTAAACATCTTTTCCTTAATACTTTCAACATATCTTCCCATGTGTTGTCGGTTTACTGATGTGTACAATGGCATGGAACTCGATAGCTATCCGGCTCGACGCATGTAAGAAATTGAAAGCGGCCTATACTCTGATAGAACAGCTGTATACCGGTGCTCAGCGGATCATCTATACTGCTTCACACAATAAACCTCCTCCCACTTTGATCAAGGATACCTTAGAAAGGTTATATATGCTTCCTGCCCGGGTAGACGAGCTAAAAAAGTCTGCCGCTAGAACGGGCGCTTTGGCCGCACTAACCCGGGCAAAAGCGTGGGTACCTGGCTTTGATCCAGTAGAAGCGGCCCAAGGCTATACCAGTTTGAAGGAAGATGGAACAGAATTTGGCAATGATGATCTCCGAATCATAAACCAGGAAGTACGCCCATGGGCTTGTCAACTGGTTGAAGAAGCGGATCTCTCGTACTATCAGGCGAGTTATGATGATAAGAACATATGGGTTGCTGCACCAATTCCAGAAGTGCAAAATCTTATCCCACCAATCCGTAAGCACACTTATGCCCCTGACATTGAACCGTCCACGCTTATAAGCGATGAAGCTGTATTCAAAGCCCTAACTGGGATCGATCGGGCAACTGCTGACTTCACCACCGGGTAGAGAGGAGGAGTTGAACTGGCGCGAGATGATCCGCAGCCGTCAGGCCAAGCTGGTGACCAATCATGAACCGGAGGCCGGTTTAGTCTTCTACATGCTGCAACATGTATTTGAGAAAACAATTATCCTTTTGGGCACTGAAACGCCTTGTAATAGGCCAGTAAAAATACTTGGTCTGGTATGCCTTCGTGCATTTTTAACTGTGACTGATGCTTGCTTAATCCGACATGCTTAAGATATGATATTCATAATCCATAGCCATTTATTCAAGCTGTTCCTGCAGACAAGAAGCTTAAAGCACCCGACGGTTTACCCCCGGGCAGGTCATATATATATATATATATATATATATATATATATATATATCGACCAAGGTTTATAATCAAGGTTGTAAAAGATAACCAAATATGGAAATATATGATACCTGTGACCTTTGGGCATAATGTTGGCTGACCAACTTCGTAGTGAGGGTAACAACCCTAATCCGGAGTATAAGTAACTCCTGTTATTATATGTCGGCTTATAATAAAACCGTTCCGGGTTGTGACCAACACCGGTTTGTTCCATACTGGAGATTTTGAGTCAAAACCAGACTGGGCTGATAGTCTCCGGATTATAACTTGATCATGTACTGACAACTTTTAGTTGACAGCCTATCCGGGTTAATAAACACCGGTTTGAAAACATCACAAATCTTAACAAAAGAAAGAAAGACTTAGCAAAAAGCAAATAAAAACCTTTGTAGTCGAGGCTTTTCACGGGCTGCCAGGCCCCAAATTCGAGGCTTTTCATGGGCTGCTAGGCCACTGAGTTAAACCATTTTTGCAAAGCCTTTTAAGATGGTCCTCAATCCTTAACCAATCATCATTTTAAATTGACAAGTTCAGGGTCTTTATTTTAGAGTAACTTGTCAAAGTTTGAAGGGTCATACCAGGTTTACCTGGGCGGAGTGACTTAGTTAAATAGGCAGGTTAACCCGGGGTTTTAGGTGTATACACCAGGCTTCCAAGCCATGGCTTGATAGCCTATTACAAGTGTAGATTCTAAGTTCATTTCGATAGCAAAGAATCCCCAAGTAACATTTTGAGATGTGCTCAGTGGGTGCCTATGTTTGAGTTGTTGTTTTACATCACTCTCTTTTGCCAGGATTGATTTGGCTTTGAGCCAATCAAGAGGTGTGACTATGGTTCGAATACGACCAAGCCCCCAAGTGATGATGTGGCATTGCGCCGATCAAGAGGTGTAGCTATGGTTCGAATACGACCAAGCCCCCAAGTGATGTAACATAAAGCTTTGAGAAGCTGAATCAAGGGGTAAACCGGACGCCGCTTTATAAACAGAAGCTCCATGAAACCACACATGATGTAAGAAAAACAACACATACCCCGCTTTACCTGAGGTTCCGGTTTATTATATTGATCATAATATATACATTGTCATAATATGTACATAAGCAGAGCCTATGGCTCAAGTATAGTAAGGCCGAAGATGAGAAATATTCCACGGCCGGTTGGTCTCCTCCTCCGATTTACGTGAGTCTTTGCGCTCTCGAACATCTATTAGGTAGTATGACCCATTGTGTAGATTCTTGCTGACCACAAAGGGTCCTTCCCAAGGGGGGGGGGGATAGCTTGTGCATATCCGTCTGATCCTGGATGAGTCGAAGCACCAAATCACCTTCTTGAAAGGTTCTGGTTCTAACCCGACGGCTATGATAACGATGCAGATCTTGCTGATAAATCGCCGAGCGGGCTGCCGCCATGTCACACCCCTCATCTAACAGGTCAAGAGCTTCCTGCCGTTCCTTCTTGTTGTCAGCTTCAACATATGCCGCTACACGAGGTGAGTCATGACGGATGTCACTAGGAAGAACCGCTTCCGCTCCATAAACCATGAAGAAAGAAGTGTATCCTGTCGATCTATTGGGTGTGGTATTGATGCTCCATAACACAGAAGGTAACTCCTCAACCCAACAACCCGACGTCCGTTGCAAAGGAACCATAAGCCGGGGTTTGATGCCTCTCAAGATCTCTTGATTGGCCCTCTCTGCTTGACCATTGGACTGGGGATGAGCTACTGATGACACGTCAAGCCGGATGTGTTCACGTTGACAGAACTCCTTCATGGCACCCTTTGACTGATTGGTACCATTGTCTGTTATAATGCTGTGTGGAAAACCAAACCAGAAGATAACCTTTTTGATGAATTGAACCGTCGTGGCTGCATCACACTTACTAACTGGCTCTGCCTCCACCCACTTCGTGAACTTATCAACCGCCACCAAAAGGTGGGTCTTCTTGTCCTTGGACCTCTTGAAAGGCCCAACCATATCCAGCCCCCAAGTTGCAAACGGCCAGGTGATTGGAATCATCCTCAATTCTTGAGCCGGTACATGAGCGCGCCTTGAGAATTTCTGACAGCCATCACATCTTTTGACCAAGTCCTCGGCATCAGCATGAGCTGTCAACCAATAGAAACTGTGAAAAAACGCCTTGGCCACCAAAGATTTTGAACCGGCATGGTGACCACAATCTCCTTCGTGGATCTCACGCAAAATTTCACGACCTTCCTCAGGAGACACACAACGTTGAAACGCCCCTGTCAAACTGCAATGATGTAACTCTCCATTGATAATAGTCATGGACTTGGACCGCCGGACTATCTGCCTGGCCAAAGTTTCGTCCTCTGGTAACTCGCCCCGGTTCATATACGCTAGATATGGAACCGTCCAATCCGGGATAACATGAAGAGCCACCACCAACTGAGCTTGCGGATCAGGAACAGCCAAATCCTCTTCACCAGGATGCTTGACGGACGGATTATGCAGAACATCCAGGAAGACATTAGGTGGAACCGGTTTACGTTGGGAACCCAGGTGGCTTAAAGCGTCCGCCGCTTCATTCTTCCGCCGGTCCACATGATCCACCTGATAACCTTTAAAGTGACCTACAACAATATCCACCTCACGATGATATGCTGCCATGAGTGGGTTCTTGGAATCCCAAATGTCGGACACTTGTTGAGCTACCAGATCCGAGTCACCGAAGCACTTAACGTGGCTTAGGTTCATCTCCTTAGCCATCCGAAGACCATGGAGTATAGCCTCATATTCAGCTGCATTGTTAGTGCAAGGGAACATTAAACAGAGAACATAACAAAACTTATCACCTCGTGGGGAAGTTAATACGACTCCAGCTCCCGAGCCCTCCAATTGCCTGGACCCATCAAAATGAATAGTCCAATAAGTATGATCCGGCTTCTCTTCTAGTGCTTGTAGTTCTGTCCAATCATTGATGAAATCCACAAGTGCCTGAGATTTGATCGCCGTTCGGGGCATGTATTTCAACTCGTGAGGCCCGAGCTCGATAGCCCACTTAGCAATTCGGCCAGTTGCTTCCCTGTTCTAGATTATATCCCCCAAAGGAGCAAAGCTGACCACCGTGATGGGATGACCTTGGAAATACTGCTTAAGCTTCCGACTTGCCATAAAAACCCCATACACCAATTTTTGCCAATGTGGGCACCTCTGCTTGGACTCGATAAGTACCTCACTGATATAGTAAACCGGCCGCTGAACCGGATATTCCTTTCCTGCCTCTTTGCGCTCCACCACAATAGGCACACTAACAGCCCGAGCGTTAGCTGCTACATATAGCAACAATGGCTCTTTGTCAACCGGAGCAGCAAGAACCGGCGGATTAACCAGCTGCCGCTTTAAATCCTCAAATGCTTCATTAGCGGCGTCACTCCAGGTGAAGTTATCCGTTTTCTTTAGCATCTGATATAAAGGGACGTCCTTCTCACCAAGGCGACTGATAAACCGGCTCAACGCAGCAATCCGGCCCGCCAGGCGTTGAACATCATTGATACACTTTGGTTTGGCCAAGGAGGTGATGGCTTTGATCTTTTCTGGATTAGCTTCAATGCCCCTGTTAGACACCAAAAAGCCCAAGAGCTTGCCTGCAGGTACACAAAAGACGCATTTGGCTGGATTAAGCATTATTTTGTAAACCCGCAGGCTATCGAAGGTTTCCTTCAAGTCATCAATCAATGTCTCCTTCTTCCTTGATTTCACCACTATATCATCCACATAGGCGTGACCATTGCGGACGATCTGTTTATGAAGACAATTCTGCACACACCGTTGATAAGTTGCCTGGGCACTCTTGATCCCAAAGGGCATGGACACATAGCAGAAGGCTCCAAAGGGAGTTATGAAGGCTGTCTTCTCCTGGTCCTTAACTGCCATTTTGATCTGATGATAACCAGAATATGCATCCAAAAAGCTTAAACGGTCGCAACCCGCCGTAGCATTAATAATTTGATCGATACGGGGGAGGGCAAAAGGATCTGCTGGACAAGCTTTGTTGAGATCTGTGTAGTCCACACACATACGCCAAGTGCCGTTCTTTCTAAGGACCAGCACCGGATTAGCCAACCACTCAGGATGAAATACTTCAACAATAAATCCCGCTGCCAAGAGCCTGGCCACTTCTTCTCCAATAGCCTTGCGTCTTTCTTCATTGAAACAGCGGAGAAACTGTTTGACCGGTTTATACTTGGGAGCAACATTGAGAATGTGCTCAGCGAGTTCTATCGGTACACCTGGCATGTCAGAAGGCTTCCACACAAAGATGTCCTGATTCTCACGGATGAACTCGATGAGCGCGCTTTCCTATTTCGTATCCAAATTAGCGCTGATGCTAAACTGCTTGGATGAATCGTCGGGCACGAAGTCAACAAGCTTAGTCTCATCAGCCGATTTAAACTTCAGGGCCGGATCATGCTCTGTAGTTGGTTTCTTCAATGAAGTCATATATGCCGGATCAACATTGTCTTTCTAAAACTTCAACTCTTCGGTTGCACAAACCGACTCAGCATAAGCCGCATCACCTTCTTCACACTCCAAAGCGATCTTGCGGCTCCCATGCACTGTTATAGTTCCCCTTGTGACCCGGCATCTTGAGCCGCAGATAGACATAACAAGGTCGTGCCATAAATTTAGCATAAGCTGGCCGTCCTAATAGGGCATGATACGGGCTTTTGATTTTCACCACTTCAAAGGTCAACTTTCTGATCTCGAGTCATGCTCATCTCCAAAAGCCACCTCCAGAGCTATTTTACCCATAGGATATGCCGATTTACCAGGCACCACGCCATGGAACACCGTATTGGACGGTTTAAATTTTTTATCTGTTAGCTCCATGCGACGGAAGGTTTAATAATAAAGGATGTTGATACTACTCCCTCCATCCATGAGTACTTTGGTGAACTTATAACCTCTGACCCGAGGTGCCACCACCAACGCCAGATGGCCCGGATTATCAACCCGGGGCGGATGATCCTCTGGACTCCACACAATAGGTTGTTCAGACCAACGTAAGTACCGGGGAACCGCCGGTTCAACGGCATTCACTGCCCTTTTATGAAGCTTCTGATCGCGCTTGTCCAGGCTAGTGGTGAAGACATGATACTGTCCGCTATTCAACTACTTCGGGTTGCTCTGGTAACCCGACTGCTGTTGTTGCTGTTGCTGATTCCCCTGATTGTTATAACTACCTTGGTTGCCCTGATTGCCTTGATTGCTATGCCCGCTCTGGTTACCGTGAAAACCTGAACCGGAACTGCCTCCACCATAACCCTGCCCATGAGACCCGGGGCCCAAACCGCCACCCGGTCCATGATCATACCGGAAAGAATTAGAATTTTTGAACTCTTGCATGATGTAGCAATCTTTCCAGAGGTGCGTGGACGGATTCTCCTTCGTCCCATGTTTTGGGCAAGGCTGGTTCAACAGATAAGACATGCGGTCCGGGTTAGGACTTGGTCCTCCACCGAGCTAGGGAGGTTTACCCTTACGCCGTTGGCCCTTGTCCTGCGTGCTCGTATTAGCCACAAAGTCTAAGTCGTGGTCTGCTTTACGCTTGCCATCGTTTCCATGACCCGCTGGGTTGTGGTGCTGCCCCTTGGCGTTGCCGCTCCTTTTTCCCTTCCCTGTCTTATCATTGTCAGACTCGGGATCCTTGGTACTATCAGAGTCGGCATACTTCACCAGAGCAGCCATGAGGGTTCCCATGTCATTACAATGACGTTTGAGCCGTCCCAACTTCAACTTCAGGGGTTCAAACCGGCAATTGCCTTCCAATGTTAAAACTGCGGTATAGCGGTTAATGCGGTTCGATGAATGCACAATTTCCGAAACCCGGCGCACCCAACGGGTTGTTGACTCTCCTTCCTCCTGGACACAGGCAGCTAAGTCCACAATTGACATGGGCTGATTGCATGTATCCTTGAAATTCTAGATAAACCGGGCTCTCAACTCGGCACATGACCTGATAGAATTAGCCGGTAAGCTCTTTAGCCAAGTGCGGGCCGTTCCTACTAGCATCATGGTGAAGTATTTCGCACATGCTGCATCATCCACATCCAGCATCTCCATGGCCATCTCATAGCTTTCGACCCATGTCTCAGGGGATAAATCGGCTGTGTAATTTGGCACCTTGCGCGGGCCTTTGAAATCCTTGGGCAGGCGCACATTGCGCAACGCTGGGACGAGACACGGCACTCCCAAAGAACTAGAGGTAACTCCTGGTTCCATCGACGTGGTTGGACGAACCAGAGTAAGCTGACGGGCTTCATGCTGCGCCGCTAACTCGGCCTCTCTGCTTGCCCGAGCCCGGTCCACCACCTCCTGAGCATCACCAGCACCACCCGCCGGGGTATTGCCACGGGGCGGATCACGGTTCCGCGCGTTGCTTGACACTGCCGGTTCATCCATACGCCTGCTGTAACTCCGTCTTGGACGGGGAGTGGAATGAATCTGATCGCGACTATATGAATAAGCCTCCTGTTGAACCAAGGCTATCTGAAGAAGCTCCTTAACCCGACGCGTCTCGACTGCCGCCGGAGAATCACCTTCGATCTGGATGGCCGCCAGCCGTGAAGCGGCAGCGACAATGTGGTCCATCGCGTCAGAGTAATGACCTGGTGGCGTTGGGACATGCGGTGTTACAATGTTGTTCTGACGAGGCGGATCTACCAAACGTGGCTGAACTGGCGCCCCTGCTCCAGGTGCCTCCGCCCGGTTTACCACCGCGGATTACTCGTCCTCGCCCCGGTGTTAAAGAGGTTTCTAGCGCCATAAACCGGCGGCGGCGTAGACCGGTACCTCCTCTTGAACTTCGCTCGACGACTCGATCCAAAGATAATCCGTAAGCCTGCATCCAGCGGCCGCTCGCGCCATCCTGGTATCCTCAGCTGCCAAGTCGGCTTTGGCCTGGGTGATCTGATCTTTCACCTTCGCGATTTCCGCATTGTGTGCATCCTGATCCGCTGGGTTAACCTCAGCCATCAGTGTTACCAACGCGTCAAATAAATCAGATAGAACCCGAGCCGGCGGTCGCACAGGGCCTCCTGCCCCGGCTGCTGTTGCCGCTGCCGATCCAAAAATCATCGCCACTATGATCGAAGAGTGGAGCGCTGGTTGCGTACCGGCCATGAAGATCGCAACCCGGTTTGGCAGATCGAAGGGGTTCGGAATACTGTCGCCATCGGAACAGCCCCCAACCCGGCCATCTTGTAACTGATATAACGACTCGGTCTCTTCGGTCGATGACTTGTCGCCGGAATAAACGACGGTTTCACCACCAGATTCCGATCTATACTCAGATTCCCTTCCATGGACGACTCCCATGAAGGCACGTTTCATGATAGGCTTGACCCGGGCAGATCTCGCATGCTGAGCCGTTTCGATGAGGTCGGTGCAGATGTCCGGCTCAGGGCCCGGTTCGCTGATCTTGCCAATGAAAACATGTATGCTTCCAAAGGGGACCCGGTACCCGTACTCGATTGAGCCGGCCTCGGGGCCCCAGCCTGCATCATCGATGTAGAGTTTGCCGCGATGACTCTTGGTCATCCGACCCACAGCGTAGCCCTTGAGTCCTTCAAAGCTGCCCTCGAAGAACTCGAAACCATCGTGCGATAGCCCCACGGTGGGCGCCAACTGTCGTGGGTTTGTCACGGTAGATGTCCTCGTGAAAGGACTTAGTCGTGGAGACATCGCTACGAGTTAGATTAAAGGGGTTAAACCGGACAAGGGACACGAGAGTTTTATACTAGTTCGGCCCCTTACTATGAAGGTAAAAGCCTACGTCTAGTTGTGATGGAATTGCTGGGGTTTCAATGACCAGGGACCGAATACGCTTTGCCTGAGTCTCGAATTGTTGTCTGTTGTCCTTGAACCGCCGCCGGGTCATCCCCTTATATACATGGGTTGACTCCCGTTGGTTTACAGAATCCCGAGGCTGTCTCATAAACGTGTCCGGCTCGGTCTCTGCTCTTTCTATCTTACAACACAAGTCTACATAATAATACCGGTTTATGTCTACAGGCCTTAAACCGGCTTTGGGCCCTGGGCCTTCGTAAAGCGTCACCGTCTGTCTTCATGGGCCTCAGATATAATGAACTATTTATGGGGTTAACCCGGCCTCTCCTGGCCGGTTTACGCCAAGTGGTAATATCCCCAACACAATGGATATCCTTTTGTCCCCAAAGGTCGAAGTTCCCTACCGAAAACCATCATGCTTCTTGTGAGAAGCTCTAGTTTGTGAGAAGCATATACCCAAACCCGCCCCAAATGGGACAAAATTTGTACCACGGCATGTTGATGCCGCTCCATGAGAGCATGCCAAGTATCATGAATTTCAGACGAGTTTTGGATTTACTATCATTTAAAAACCAGGCATCTCAATGTTTTACCGGCAATCAACGGTGCCCTGGTGTTTGAAATTCATTCCCATTTCTTGCATGGGACCTAAGCATGCACCCAAGGACACATATTTCATTTTTTGACCAATTTATATGTACTGGAGAATTCACATGTAGTTCAAATTTGAATTATGCACATGAATGCCTCAAAAACTTAGTTAATGCATAAAAATGTCCAAACAAACCCTGAAAAATCACAAAAGTTCACACTACACTCCTATTGTTCTATGTTGACACAAGAAAAAAATTTGAAAGCAATAAGAGGCAATGGATATCGTTTCGTCCCCAAAGGTGGGACGTTCCCTACCGAAAACCATCATGCTTGTTGTGAGAAGCTCCGGTTTATGAGAAGCATATACCCAAACCTGCCCCAAATGGGACAAAATTTGTACCACGACATGTTGATGCCGCTCCATGATAGCATGCCAAGTTTCATGAATTTCAGATGAGTTTTGGATTTAATAGAATTTAAAAACCAGGTATCTCAATGTTTTGCCGGCAATCAACGGTGTCCTGGTGTTCGAAATTCATTCCCATTTCTTGCATGGGACCTATGCATGCAACCAAGGACAAAGATTTGATTTTTAAATGAATTTATATGCACTGGAGGATGTGCATGTAGTTCAAATTTGAATTATTCACATAAATGCATTGAAAACTCACTTAATGCATAAAAATGTCCAAACAAACCCTGATAATTCCAATTCTTTTATGATCACTACAGATAAAAGGTCTAGCAATTCAAACACCGTCCATGGCCGCTGTGACCCCATTATGTAGTTGAAATCAAGACGAAAAATCAAGTAGATCCCACACAGTTTATTATAACCAACCGTGTGAGATGCATCACATGCCCCGACCGCCGGCGCGAGCGCGACACCTTCCACCCAAATCACCGACCCTCCACCAAATAAGCGCTGGCCTAAGCCATGGTGCACGCAGTATAGCCAGGACCTCAAGGAGCATTTGGCAGCGGAGAAACAAATCGCGGCCGCACGCGCGGATGAGGTCGCGATGGCTGCCATTCGTGCCGACCCCCAGATCTTGGAGGAGCACCTCGCCGTTGAGGCCACCGTTGACGCCTCGCACGCCGACGCCGTGACGCGTTTGGCTGCTTTAAACGACAGTTCGTGGCGTTTTCTCGAGGCCACCGTCGGTGCCTTCGACGAAGACTACGAGGTGTTTTCTCAGCGTGCATGTGCTTACCTCATCTCGAGAGCCAGCAGGTTGGCGCCCGGAGCGGCTCAGGCAACTCACCAATACAACCAGGGCACCCACGATGCGGAGGCCTCGCCCTCTTCCATGTCCAAGGAGCCAATCGTCATTGATATCTCCGACAATGAGGAGTAGCTTGTCTTATTAGCTCACTATAAGGACCCATGTTCAGTTTGCTAGCTACTGCCTTTCCTTAACAAATTCTAGTGAATTATGCTACTACTTTCACCATGCAATCTTCTGGTATAGTGTATATGTTCTATATGTCGTGCAATGTGGTGTTCAATTAACTACTTGGTTCAATTCTGCAAATGTGATGTTCAATTCTTCAGGGTGCAATATTTCCAAGTTGTGAAGCATGCTTGGTGTGGTTAACTATCTGATCCTCTATTAGGAGTATGTTATATTGTTCAATTGGTGTTTAGTTAACTGCTTAGTTCATTTGTTGTGGCTTGGTTCACTTGTTGTGGTGTTTAGTTAACTGCTTGGTTCAATTCTGCAATGCGATGTTCAATTGTTGTGGCTGCATTCTGTTATTGTATACCATGTGAGAAATAAATCAAATTTGGCTATACTAAATACATGAGAAACAAATACAATTGCTATATTTCCAAGTTGTTAAGCATGCTTGGTTTGGTTAACTGTCTGATCTTCTATTAGGAGTATGCTATATTGTGCAATGTGGTGCTCAGTTAACGTTTGGTTCATTTGCTGTGGTGTTTAGTTAACTACTTGATTCAATTCTGCAATGCGATGTTCAATTGTTGTGGCTGCATTCTCTTATTGTATACCATGTGAGGAATAAATCAAATTTGGATGTACTAAATACATGAGAAACAAATACAATTGCTATATTTCCAAGTTGTTAAGCATGCTTGGTTTGGTTAACTGTCTGATCTTCTTTTAGGAGTATGTTATATTGTGCAATGTGGTGCTCAGTTAACGTTTGGTTCATTTGTTGTGGTGTTTAGTTATCTACTTGGTTCAATTCTGCAATGCGGTGTTCAATTGCTGTGGCTGCATTCCGTTATTGTATACCATGTGAGGAATAAATCGAATTTGGCTGCACTTAATACATGAGAAACATATACAAGTGCTATATTTCATAGTTCTTAATCATGCTTGGTTTTGATAAATGGGTTTTCCATGTGGCTTGAATTAATCTGATGAATCTGCAATGTGCTTATTTTTCATCAACATATTTTACTGATAGCATGCGAACCCTTACTTAACCTGATGACTAACTACCTTATATGTGTTGTAGGGAAATAATGGGAAGCACTGAGGTCTACAAGATGGTACTAACTATTATACCTTGCCTTTTTGTATTCCTTTGCCCCATTTCCAATATAGAGAAGATATTTAGGCACATCCTTGTTTTCAGGCTTAATTGATGATTACCTCTCAAACCACCTCTGTGGTCAGGAGGCGAGGAAAGTTTTCATACAACACCCACGGTTCAATATTGAAGTGTTCCTGAAGAGGTCGAAGGATGGACGGTCAATCATCCACAGGCACTGGCCTAAAGTTGCAAAGACCTTCAACATGAATGAAGGCTCAATATTCGCCTATCGCTTCAAAGAGTTTTCGAGATGAGATGCATCTCTATGTACCGCCTATGATTCTAATTTCGAAAGGTTCTAGATGTTGCATGTGAAACTTGCTGCTGGTGCAGTTGTGTAATGGGGTAGCTGAGTGCTGAAGCTATATCATGTTGTACTCCGATGTATTTCAATTATGAAATCCTGCTTCTTTACTATGGAAATGGAATATATTATGTGCTTAATATGAATGTCAATTAGATTAGTAAATGGATTATTAATAATAGGGCAATTAGCCCGCTAATTAGCCAATTAGCTTGCTAATTGGGTTTTCCTATTGCAAACAGTTAATGAGAAACCACCGTGGGCGATGACCTCAGGTAACGCACACAGTTTCTAGTAATAAACCGTGTTGGATCAATGAACAATCACACACGACATTCTCTTCAAAACTGTTTTGCGTACGCCACCTTTGCAAACGTTTTCCTTGCAAAGGATTGTGTGGGATGTATATATGAACGAAAACGTTTAGTGGTGACTGATCGTGGGATGTACTTACGAGCGAAATGATTTCGCCAGATAATTGTATTTTTTGAGCACTCACATGCGTATG
This sequence comes from Aegilops longissima, assembly GCA_021605205.1. Lineage (NCBI taxonomy): Eukaryota > Viridiplantae > Streptophyta > Magnoliopsida > Poales > Poaceae > Aegilops > Aegilops longissima. Next base: position 355,817,494 of record CM038676.1, on the reverse strand, counting down.
TACGTATTTGAGTGCTCTTGATCGCCTACGACCTCATTTTGCCGAAGCGTGTGTGCCAGGAGGGCATATCCCCAATGGTTTCTGGGTCGTGTGGGAAGGACCCCCCTATCGCCCACACTCACTTGGCGACGGTTCCGAATGGCGTCATGGAAAGGGGTTAAAAACCGTTTGTTTAGGACCAATGCGTACCAGTGAATGCATCAAAAATAGAATCTGTCTTAAACAAGACAGTCTGTAGTAATCTGAACATTCACCATACTTCTGGTACTCCAAAAGTTCTGAAAAAATTAGGAAAAATAAACAATTTGTATAGAAAGACATTGCAAAAAGTTTCAGAACCGTTTTATGTTCCAGTAAAAGAACATAAAATCGCGCACTACAGCCAAAGTTTCTGTTTTGCACCGCACAAACCAACAAGCAATGTAAACATCCTAAAGGAAAATCTTGGCACATTATTTTTATAAAACAATGGAATTTTACAAGGGGATAATTATTTTTGTTGAAAATTTTCTGTAATCAAGATTCACAAACTTTCCGTGAGCATGAACAAAGTTCAAGGAGCTCCCTCACTTCAACAATGCTTGTCTCTCTCACTTTCACTTTCCTTTTTGAAAAGTTTTGGGTTCCCCTCTTTATTTTTTTTGTTTTTAAGCTCTATAAAAGCACTCAAAAGAAATAAATGACTCTCTAAAACTTCCCAGTTGTCTCCTTGGCAGCGCTTTCTTTAAAGCCATTAAGCTAGGCATAAGGTGCTCAAGTATGGATCCACCCGGATCCCAAGGTATATCAAAGCCAATTTGAATCAACAATGATTTAGAATTTAGTAGTGAGCACAAAGTAACATATATCAAGCAATGACAAAGTCTAACTCTCTTCCTATGCATCGGCATGTCATACAGGAACAATTCATGAACATCAAGTAAAGGCCAATACATAGCATAAGCAGTTTCTTGCAATTTTATCATGTTGGAAACATAGAGAGGTGGAGATATAGTTCCTCTCTCATAATAATTGCAAGTAGGAGCAGAAAGCACATGCAGATTATATTCATCAAAATCATCATGTTTAATGGTAAAAGGCAACCCATCAATGTAATCCTTAACAAGAGCAAACTTCTCTGATATAGTGTAGTTTGGAGAATTAAAAAAGATAATAGGACTATCATGTGTGGGTGCAATAACAACAATTTCATGTTTAACATAAGGAACAATAGCAAGTTCATCTCCATAAGCATCATTCATATTGGCATCTTGGACACAAGCATAGAAAGCATCAAGTTCATCAAAAAGGGATATTTCAAAAGAATCAACGGGATCATAGCAATTATCATGGCATTCATCCTTCAGTAAGAAAGAAGGGAAATTAAATAATGTATGAGTTGAAGAGTTACTCTCATTAGAAGGTACGCACGGGTAGCTAATCCGTTCTTCCTCCTTTTGTTCTTCACTCTCCTCGTCATCTTTTTCATCCAATGAGCTCATAGTTTCATCAATTCCTTCTTTCATAGACTCCTGCAAAATATTAGTCTCTTCTTGGACAGCGGAGACTTTCTCAATAAATTCATCAATATCATAATTGTATTTATAATTCTCATAGCCATATTTAAGGATAGCTAAATTTTTAGGTCTATAAACTGAATCATCAAAATCTTCAAACTCTTTAAACAAAGATTCAATTTCACAAGAACCCTTAAAAGCAACAAATTCTTCTATTCGCTCCACATAATAGTAATCATATATACCATTAGCATAAGAAGCTAAGGTTTCGTTATCATTAAATTTTCATGAAAAGGGAAGGTGTGGAGGCTTCATCCTAGAGCAACAAGTATAATCATATCTCAAGCATAGTTGCCGAGCATACCAATGGAACATATAAATTTGATCCCATAATAGTTTCCCTTTTGAGTCAAGCGATAATCCCTAAAGTATTCACGTTGATCCAACGTGTCTCCCATTATATAATTGAATGGGGTTTTCACAGGATTATTAAAGTAGTGCATAATATCTTTCACATAATGAGCATCGAGGGTTTTAGGAGGTTCCCCATCTCCATGAGTAGCAAGTAAACCTAATTTTTTTGGTATTTCGTGTTCCACATCCATAACTAAAGATAGGGAACAACTTAGAACAGAAAATAAAAATTACTTAGTGATAAAGCAAACAAGCACACACGAGAATATTCACCCCACGCTATTGCTCCCCGGCAACGACGCCAGAAAAAGTTCGTGATAACCCACAAGTATAGGGCATCAGTTGTAGCCTCTTTTGATAAGTAAGAGTGTCGAACCCAACGAGGAGCTAAAGGTAGAACAAATATTCCCTCAAGTTCTATCGACCACCGATACAACTCTACGCACGCTTAACGTTCACTTTACCTAGAACAAGTATGAAACTAGAAGTACTTTGTAGGTGTTGTTGGATAGGTTTGCAAGATAATAAAGAGCGCGTAAATAAAAAGTAGGGGCTGTTTAGATGAATACACAACTAAGTTAGTTTTAGTAGAGAGATTTTTTTCACATAAGAAAGTTATTTGTCCCTTGGCAATGGATAACTAGACCGGTAATCACTATTGCAATTTTATTTGAGGGAGAGGCATAAGCTAACATACTTTCTCTTCTTGGATCATATGCACTTATGATTGGAACTCTAGCAAGCATCTACACCTACTAAAGATCATTAAGGTAAAACCCAACCATAGCATTAAAGTATCAAGTCCTCTTTATTCCCATACGCAAACAACCTACTTACTCGGGTCTGTGCTTGTGTCACTCACGCCACCCACCATAAGCAAATCATGAACATATTGCAAACACTACAACGGGGATCCCTCATGCTTGCGCGACATGAAGAGCACCATAGGACAGCACCAATAATAAAACATGCAACTCAAACCAATCACAATCATCAATTAACCCATAGGAAAAAACAGATCTACTCAAACATCATAAGATACCCATACATCATTCGGAAAGAATATATATAGCGTTGAGCACCATGTTTAAGTAGAGATTACAACGGGTAAATGAGGGGTTACACCGTTGCATTGAGGGGGGAAGAGTTGGTGATGATGGCGGTGAAGTTGTTGGTGTAGATCGTTGTCGCGATGATGGCCCCGACAGTGTTCCGGCGCCACCGAGAGAGAGGGGGAGAGAGCCCCCCTTCTTCTTCTTCTTCCTTGACCTTCCCCCTAGATGGGAGAAGGGTTTCCCCTCTGGTCCTTGGATTCCATGGCAGCGGAGGGGCGGGAGCCCCTCCGAGATTGGATCTCTCTCTCTCTCTCTCTGTTTCCTTCTGTTTCTGCGCTCCCTGATTTTGCCCTTTCACTGTTTCTCAAATTCCCGGAGATCCGCAACTCCAATTGGGCTGAAGTTTGGCCACGATTTTTATTCGGATATTGGCCTTCTTGCGGCGAAAGAAGGGCACCAACCGCCTTACGGAGTGGCCACGAGGGCCCAGAGCGCACCTTACCCCCTGGGGCGCGCCCTTGACCCTCGTGGGCCCCTCGGGCATCGTCTCGCGTTGATTCTCCTTCCCAAAATTCACATATATTCAAAAAAAATCTTCGTAAGTTTTTATCCCATTTGGACTCCGTTTGATATGGATTTTCTGTGAAACAAAAAACATGCAACAAACAGAACTGCCTTGAGCAATCGGATCAATATGTTAGTCCCAAAAATAGTATAAAAAGTTGCCAAAAGTATGTAAAAGTTGTAGAATATTTGCATGCAACAATCAAAAATTATAGATACGATGGAGACTTATCAGCCACGTAGCAAGAAGCTGGCCGCCACGTGGTGGAACCTGGCCTGCAGGCTGAGAACCTCCCCCCTGTCGTGAGCATGTGGCAACCTCCTGGTCCCTGACAGGCAGTGCCCACGATCGGCGAGATCAAGAGCCGGCTGCTAGCCGCACTCGAACGCGGCGCCCCCACATCACCATTGAGTGCGACCAAGACGGGCGCCCTCGAGCAGTCGAACAGCAGGACGATCGTCTGCCTCCTCCGCGCAGGGAGAGGCACGCCTCTCCTCCGCCTGTTGAGCACCCGACTCTCGGAGGCCGGCTAGGCCCCCGTGAAGGAGTCGGAGAGAACGACGCCCGCCACCGGATCGAGCGGCTTGCCCGGTCCCTGGCGGTAGAAGAAGAAGGTGCAATCGACCCGGCCTGCTTTGGCCCCCGCATTCGCGACGAGCCCTTTCCCAAAGGGTTCTTGCTCCCTCGAGACACTCCCAAGTACAACGGCTCCGTGAAGCCGGAGGATTGGCTGGTTGACTACTTCACCGCCGTCAGCATAGCAAACGGCAACAAGCGCGTTGCCGTGAAGTACATTCTGCTCATGCTCTAGGGCACGGCCCGGACGTGGATGAACAGCCTCAAGCCCTACAGCGTCAACAACTAGATGGACTTCACCGATGTCTTCATCCGCAACTTCACCAGCACCTACAAGCGCCACCCAAGCCCCACCAGCTCTCTCTATGCGTCCAAGGCCCGACCAAGTCCACCCACGACTACTTGACGCGGTGGGCAGAACTACGCAACTCCTGTGAAGGAGTGCACGAGATGTAAGCCATAGAGTACTTCACTGCCAGGTGCAGAGAAGGAACCCTACTCAAGCACATACTCCTCTGGGGTGAGCCAGCAATGCTCGACGAGCTGCTGATCATAGCAGACAAGTACGCCATTGTCGACTTCTCCATGAAGTCGAAGCTCCGGTTGGACACATCCGGGAAGGTGCTCCCTCCAGCTCCTCAGACGCTGGCTGGAGACTCCAGTCGGTGCCAGCAGCCGAGCGACAACAAGTGCAGGGCCCCGCAGCCGGCTTCCACCAGCCGGAAGGTGGCAACAGTTGAAGACCAACAGCCGGAAGGGCAGCCTGGCCCCAAGCGTCAGAAGGGCGGCAAGCCTGCTTGGTTGCCTGCCTTATCCTTCGAGAAAACCCTTGATGCTCCCTGCAAGTTCCACAGCGGCGCGAAGCTGTCCAACCACACCACCCGAAAGTGCCACTGGCTCACCCGAATTGCCAAGGGCGAAGGACTGCCGCCTCCACCTGCGGGCCTGCTGGCTCTGCCTCCTCAGCAGCTGGCGGCCCATCCAGTTGCCGCTATCCAAGATGAATTCCCCAAAGAGCATGGGGCCTACGTCGTCTTCACCAGTGTGGCCGACGACAGGCATAGCCGGCATCAGCAACACCGGGAGATGAATGCTGTCGCCTCTGAGGTCCCGGAGTTCATGCACTGGTCCGAGAGGCCCATCAGCTGGAGCCGCGTCGACCACCCGGAAGTGATGCCTTCTCCGGGTTCCTATGCCATGGTGCTGGATGCCACCTTTTCAACAGAATGGCGAGTGAGGGAGTCCTGGATTAGGGGGTATCCGGACAGCCGGACTATATCCTTTGGCCGGACTGTTGGACTATGAAGATACAAGATTGAAGACTATGTCTCCTGTCCGAACGGGACTCTCCTTGGCGTGGAAGGCAAGCTTGGCGATACAGATATGTAGATCTCCTCCCTTGTAACTGACTCTGTGTAACCCTAGCCCCCTCTGGTGTCTATATAAACCGGAGGGTTTAGCCAGTAGGGCAACAACAATCATACCATAGGCTAGCTTCTAGGGTTTAGCCTCTACGATCTCGTGGTAGATCAACTCTTGTACTACTCATATCATCAAGATCAATCAAACAAGAAGTAGGGTATTACCTCCATCGAGAGGGCCTGAACCTGGGTAAACATCGTGTCCCCTGCCTCCTGTTACCATCCGCCTTAGACGCACAGTTCGGGACCCCCTACCCGAGATCCGCCGGTTTTGATACCGACATTGGTGCTTTCATTGAGAGTTCCACTGTGCCATCGCCGTAAAGCCGGATGGCTCCACCGATCATCGATAACGATGCGGTCCAGGGTGAGGTTTTCCTCCCCGGACAAATCTTCATATTTGGCGGCTTCGCACTGTGGGCCAACTCGCTTGGCCATCTGGAGCAGATCGAGAGCTACACCCCTGGCCACCAGGTCAGGTTTGGAAACTTGAATTACACTGCCGATATCCGTGGAGACTTGATCTTCGACGGATTCAAGCCCATGCTAGGTGTGCCGCACGATCACGACGAGCACGATGTAGCTCTGCCGTCAGACATTGTTCGAGAAATCATGCCAGCGACCACTCCGGCCTTCAATCCGGAACAGACTGCGCCGTCCGAGGGCGGGCGGATAGACCCCGCCTTTGAGGCCGCACCCTCAGTGGCGATAGAGCCGAATACTAACCTTACCCCTCACGAGAGCCGTGACGCCGAACCAATGGACTCGTCTCCAGCCACGGACTCCGAACCGCCTGCGCCCATGCCCATCGAATCCGATTGGGCGCCAATCACGGAGTTCACCTCCGCGGATATCTTTCAGCACTCGCCCTTCGGCGATGTACTAAACTCGTTAAGGTCTCTCTCCCTGTCAGGAGAACCTTGGCCGAACTATCTTCGGCTAGAATGGGATGCGGATGACGAAGAAATTCACTCCCCACCCACCACCCACTTAGTAGCCACTGTCGATGATTTAACCGACATGCTCGACTTCGACTCCGAAGACATCGATGATATGGACAACGATGAAGGAGACGAACAGGAACCACTGCCCACGGGGCACTGGACCGCCACCTCATCATATGATATATATATAAGGTGGATACACCCAAAGAAGGCAATGACGACAAGAGAGCAGAGGATGACCCCTCCAAGAAGCAACCCAAGCGCCGACGTCAGTGGCGCCGCTCTAAGTTTCGCCACAACAAAAGCGGTGATACCGCACAGAGATAATAAAGATTCTCGGAAGGTGCAAGATGATGACAATCCCCTCCAACAAGATCTAGAGCCGGAAGATGAACAAGCCAGCCCTCCTGAGCGAGCAGCAGAGGGAGAAGGAGAGGATGACAATTACATGCCTCTCTCCGAAGACGAAGTGAGCCTCGACGACGAAGAATTTGTCATACCCGAGGATCCCGTCGAGCAGAGGCGCTTTAAGCGCCGGCTTATAGCCACAGCAAATAGCCTGAAGAAAAAACAGCAACAACTTCGTGCTGATCAGGATTTGCTAGCAGACAGATGGACTGAAGTCCTTGCGGCCGAGGAATACGAACTCGAACGCCCCTCCAAGGGTCACCCAAAGCGCAGGTTGCTACCCCGACTTGAGGAGCAAGCATTGAAACCTACATCACCAGCGTATGACGAGGCTGACCGGCCACCTCGTGGCCGAGACAGAGAGGCAATTCAGTCAGAAGCTCAGCCCGCAGCCCGCCGGAACTCAAACAAAAATACCAAGGCACCGGGAAACACGCCACCTGTGAGACGTATTGGAATACAGGGCAAAACACGCAAGATCGATCTACGGATCACGAGGGCACGCCTCTATGCGGGACGGTGACCGCCACGCTGGATACAGTAAAAGCAAATCCGGCCGGGCCGAATACAGCAGGCAAGACTCATATGAGCTGCGTCACGATATAGCCCAGCACAGAGGCGCGACACACCCCCTATGCTTCACTGACGAAGTAATGGAGCATGAATTCCCAGAGGGCTTTAAACCCGTAAACATCGAATCATATGATGGCACAATAGATCCCGCGGTATGGATCGAGGACTTCCTCCTCCACATCCACATGTCCCGCGGTGATGATCTACATGCCATCAAGTACCTCCCGTTAAAACTTAAAGGACCAGCTCGGCATTGGCTGAATAGCTTGCCAGCAAACTCCGTTGGCTGTTGGGAGGATCTGGAAGATGCATTCCACGACAACTTCCAGGGCACTTATGTGCGACCACCAGATGCCGATGACCTGAGCCACATAATCCAGCAGCCAGGGGAATCGGCCAGGCAATTATGGACACGGTTCCTAACCAAGAAAAATCAAATTGTCGACTGTCCGGATGTAGAGGCCTTAGCGGCATTTAAACACAACATCCGTGACAAGTGGCTCGCCCGACATCTCGGCCAGGAAAAGCCGAAGTCTATGGCAGCCCTCACAACACTCATGACTCGCTTTTGCGCGGGAGAGGATAGCTGGCTGGCTCGCAGCAGCAACATATCATGAAACCTTGGTACTTCGGATGCCAAGGACAGTAACGACAGGCCATGTCGCAGCAAACACAAGCGCCACAACAACGGCGATAACACCGGGGATACAGCAGTCAATGCCGGATTCAGAGGCTCTAAACCTGGTCAGCAGAAAAATCCATTCAAAAGAAGCACTCCGGGCCCGTCCAGTTTGGACCGCATACTGGATCGCTCGTGCCAAATACACGGCACCCGCGATAAGCCAGCCAATCACACCAACAGAGAATGCTGGGTGTTCAAGCAGGCCGGCAAGTTAAACGCCGAAAACAAGGACAAGGGGCTGCACAACAATGAAGAGGAGGAGCCACGGCCGCCAAACACGGAGGACAGAAGAGGTTCCCCCCACAAGTGAGGACGGTGAACATGATATACGCAACCCACATCCCCAAGAGGGAACGGAAGCGTGCACTAAGGGACGTATATGCGATGGAGCCCGTCGCCCCAAATTTCAACCCATGGTCCTCTTGTCCGATCACCTTCGATCGCAGGGACCACCCCACTAGAATCCGTCATGGCGGATCTGCAGCATTAGTCTTAGACCCATGATTGAAAGATTCCACCTCACTCGAGTCCTTATGGACGGCGGCAGCAGCCTGAACCTGCTCTATCAGGATACAGTGCGCAAAATGGGTATAGACCCCTCGAGGATCAAACCCACAAAAACGAATTTAAAGGCGTCATCCTAGGTGTAGAGGCCCATTGTACGGGCTCAATCACACTGGAAGTGGTCTTCGGATCTTCGGACAACTTCCGAAGCGAGGAGTTAATCTTCGATATCGTCCCGTTCCGCAGTGGCTATCACGCACTGCTCGGGCGAACCGCGTTTGCAAGATTCAAAGCACTACCGCATTATGCATACCTCAAGCTCAAGATGCCAGGACCTCGGGGTCATCATACCAATGGAAACACAGAGCGCCGCTCTGACGGAGGAGCACACCTGCGCCCTCGCAGCAGAAGCACAAAGCAGCCTTTTAAGGCAATCCAGCAGTTCGGCGATAAAGCCCCTGGACACCGTCAAGCGCGTCCGGGCTAATCTACAACAGGATCACCTGGCACGTTCAGAGCTCGCCTAGCAATTAGGCCCCCGCCCTAGTCTCAGTCAAACGGTGAAATAAGCGCCGCGCGTACATAATTACGCATTGAAAATACCATGGGCGATTGACGGGGCACGGCCATGGCACGTAACACAATGTGGCTCAACCGCACTAGGGGCTGGTTGCCGCTATCGTTCCTTCTCTTTCAGGACTTTACTCTCTGGAAGCACTATCCGGCAGCACGATTGCCAGACACATGATACAACAACCAAGGCGGCAGGAAGCTACGTCGCACAATGGAATCCCCAGGTGGTCTCTGTTAACGAGTGTAATACCTGCTTTAAATACCATTCCGTAGTCTGCCCTTGGATGGGACATGTCAAATAGTCCTATTTTTTGCTTATCGCATTACTTGTATCAGTGCGCTTCAACGCATTTTTTAATAAACAATGCATAGCACTAGTGTATTGTTGCATTCTATATTCTTCTTTTATATATGTTCATTTATAATAGTCAGCACCCGTACAGTCTGGTACGGCCAATACGCCAGGGGCTTCCGTATACCCCATAATACGGCGTGAGAAGTTCGAACACTTTCGACAGTACGACACCCCGAACTTATAGCATTATATGCATCAGCTCCGAATCATGTCTTGGGTCAATAGTTGGGTTTGCCCGGCTCCCATGTTTTGGTACCTTACGCCCGCTTATATCGCTAAGGTAGCACTAGGAGAACCATCGCGACAGCCCCGGTTCTTCCGGCCGAGCACCTCAAGAGAGAAAGCTAAAACTGACTGTCATGATGAGGCGAGAGTTGGTCGCTGTTTGAGAGGTCTCAAGTCCCTAACGACTTTTTCCGCTTAGGGCGAGGAGTCGGCCTTGCCCGACTTAGGCGTGGATAGCGCCCCAAATTCAGCCTTCCGAATACAAGGGGCTTCACCAAGATTTAAAATTGTAGACTTCTATGGCTAAGTGAGAGTGATAAAGCATTATAGTCCGATTGCCTGGTTCGTGGCGCTGAGCACCTCCCTCGAAGGACCCAAAGATGGGAAAAGAGTGTCAGATTTATCCCAACACCCCAAAGACTAGTTGCATGGGGGTGAAGCCGACGACTAGCCAACTCTCAGATTTTATAAACGTCCGCATGAAGGTAATATTTTAAATACAAAAGCGTTGCATAGCGCACATGAACTAGTTTTCATAATATAGGATCACATGAGCAATTTCATTCAAAAATTACATCTTTGGAACACTCGTCCGCCACAAGACGGGCACCCTTCAGACACCCTCATAATACATTTCAGGTGGCGATGCTTCCTTGCCCAAGGCGGCCCCTCCTTCACCAGCTTCTCGGGCCCATCTTGGCCCAGCAGCACCTTCAAGACGGGCAAAGCCCTGCATGCACCTTCGATGCAGACGGACCGCTTTATGACTTCTAGCCGTGGGCAGGCATCCACAAGCCGCCTCACCAGGCCGAAGTAGCTGTTGGGAAGGGCATCGCCAGGCCACATCCGGACTATAAGGCCCTTCATGGCATGTTCGGATGCCTTGTGGAGCTCGACCAGTTGCTTCAGCTGGTCGCTCAGGGGCATCGGGTGTTCGGTCCCAGTATACTGAGACCAGAACACCTTCTCCGTCGAGCTCCCCTCCTCAGCCTGGTAGAACTCCGCGGCATCAGACACACTGCAGGGCAGATCGGCGAACGCCCCTGGAGAGCTCCGAACTCGGGTAAGTAAATAGAAATTTTCTTTCACATGCTTGCTTTGCAGAATGAATGCCTTACCCGCCGCTATCTTCTTCACAGCCTCAATCTCCTGGAGGGCCTTCTGGGCTTCGGCCTTGGCATGTTTTGTGCTTTCGAGGGCCTTGGCAAGCCCGGACTCTCGCGTCTTCGAGTCAAGCTCCAAGGACTCGTGCTTCCTCACGAGTGCCTCGAGCTCTTGCTGCACCTCGCCTACTAGGGCTTCTTGTTTTTCTCGCTCGGTGCGCTCCTGGGCCACTTTGTTTTCGGCCTCGGACAGCGCCTGCTTCAGGGTCGCCACTTCTGTCGTGGTCCCTGACAAATTCATGACGATCCTATTATCTTGCAACCAAATTTATTTTTTACATATAGATAAGGTATTGCTTACCTCTGTTCTCCTCGAGCTGCCTCTTGGCAAGGCCGAGTTCTTCCTCGGACCGCTCGAGGTTCTGCTTGAGCAGCGACCGCAAAGACGCGCGGCAAAGGGCTGCAAGTGAAGCTCGTGACACGATATAGACATTTTTGGATTAGACTCCTGCAGTTATTATTTGATCCTCTATTCGGCTTTTCTTCACGAACGCCAAACAGAGCATCAGGGGCTACAGTCTATGCGGTAATATTTTCCTATATTTCGATTACTCACCTCAAAGCCTGTTAGGAGGCTGGCACAGGATTCAGTCAGTCCGCTCTTGGCGGACTGAACCTTCTTGATCACCTCACTCATAATAGTGCGGTGCTCTTCGTCGATGGAAGCGCCGCGAAGCACTTCCAGCAAGTTGTCCGGTGCCTCTGGGTGGATAGGGATCACCGGCACGGGCGGATTGCCCCTCTTAACAGGTAGCCGCCTGCCGGAGTCCGGGACCACTAGTGGTTCCGATGTGGTGTTCGGCTGAGGGCCGAACTTGGAGCCCTTGGGAGTTTTGCTCCCTTTGCGCCAAGGGTCCGGAAGGTCGCCTCGAGGCGCCTCCAGGACCACCTCCCCTCAGCTTGGTACCCTTTGAGACAACACCTCGACATTGTCCGTAGGGCGAGGGGACGAGGCGGTCGGTAGTGAACCGCTACTCATAGCCGACGGGTCCAAAGAACCGTCCGACAAAGATACGTCGAGGCGGTCTCGAGGCGGACTGCATAATCATATTCGGCGTAAGGAGGAGCAGTGCAATAAAAGCATACCATGAATTACTCTGGTATCTGAATACTTACGACTTCGCCAGGGGCTTGACCCTGGTCAACCAGTCATCTTCGCTATGAGCGGCGGTCGTGGAACAGTCCGGAAGGAGAGTCCTTCCCTTCTTGGACCCTTCGACCTCCCCGGTTGGGGAGGCCTTCCATTTCTTGTCTCCCCCGGCTGGAGGGGAAGAACCTCCATCTTCCTCATCCTCGTCTTCACGAGAGGAATGCGTCTTGGACTTATAGGACGATGAGTCCGATATCACCTAACGCCGGGAACTCTTTCGAGTCCCCGCGGTCTTCTTCTTCTTGGACTTCTTCTCTGGCACCTCATAAGGTGCCGCAGTCAGCATCTCCGTTAGGAGAGCGTTGGCTGGATCTTCGGGCAGGGGGGCCGGGCAGTCGATCTGCTCCGCTGTCTCCACCCAGTCCCGTCAAAGGCATGGGAGCTCAGATCCCGCACATGATTAAACTGGGGAAAGTAAATACCCTATAAGGTGTACAGAACTTACCGGATTCGCAGGGCGCTTCGCGCTAAGTCCACGGTCCTCGGTAAGGGAAGGGGGGGGGGGGGACCTCGGTGCCCTTGAACAACACCCACCTGATGTCCTTGTGCGTCGTGTCAAAGAGCTCGCGCAGAGTCTGGTGCTGGGCCGGGTCGAACTCCCATAAATTGAACGCCCGTTGTTGACACGGGAGGATCCGGCGGAAGAGCATGACCTGGACCACGTTGACAAGCTTGAGTTTCTTGCTTATCATGTTCCGCATACACTTCTAGAGTCCGACCAACTCTACTGATGAACCCCAGGACAAGCCCTTCTCTTTCCAGGAGGTAAGCCGCATGGGGATTCCGGATCGGAACTCGGGGGCCGCCACCCAGTTGGTGTTGCGCGGCTCGGTGATGTAGAACCACCCCGATTGCCTCCCCTTTATGGTCTCCACATAGGAGCCCTCGAGCCATGTAATATTGGGCATTTTGCCCACCATGGCGCCTCCGCATTCCGCTTGCTGGCCGCCTACAACCTTCGGCTTGACATTGAAGGTCTTCAGCCACAGACCGAAGTGGGACTGGACGCTGAGGAAGGCCTCGCACACGACGATAAACACCGAGATGGTGAGGATAAATTTCGGGGCCAGATCATGGAAGTCTAGCCCGTAGTAGAACATGAGGCAGCAGACGAAAGGGTGAAGGGGGAACCCCAGTCCGCGGAAAAAGTGGGTGAGGAAAACTACCCTCTCGTAAGGTTCCGGGGTAGGGACGATCTGCCCCTCGTCGGGCAGCCGGTGCCCGATATCCGCGGCCAAGTATCCGGCTCCCCGCAGCTTCTTGATGTCCTCCTCTGTGACGGAGGATTTCATCCACTTGCCTCCCGCTCTGGACATGATTGGAGCGGTGTAAGGAGAAAGGTGCGAACTTGGGTGTTGGAGCTCGAGTGCGCAAGAATGGATTAGCAAGGAGGAAGAAGGCGTGGGTGAAAAAAAGGTGAACTCTTATCCCTTTATAAAGGCGGACGAAACTATATGCCCCCACTAGCCTAGTAAACCCGCTTATTCCCCAAGCGCCAGAATTGATGGCACGGTTGGGTTACCGCCCGTATTGATGAGAATCCATGATAAGGGACACGATCTCTGCTTCGACAAGACGTGCCAAAGAAACCGCCTCGCGATATGCGCCAAGGCTGGTTGAGAAAAACGGTTCGAATAATGACCGGGCCGTGGTATGATGTCAAGATATCAAGCGTGTCAGCAAATTGGATTTGTGGAAATATTATTCTCTCTACAGTGGTATGTTTAACTTGTTTTGCAGAGCCGGACACTATCCTTGTGTTCAAGATCTTCTATGGAGTATTCGGAGGAGGAACCCGCCTTGCAATGCCGAAGACAATCTGCGCGCCGGACTCATCGTCATTTAAGACTGGTTCAGGGGCTACTGAGGGAGTCCTGGATTAGGGGGTATCCGGACAGCCGGACTATATCCATTGGCCGGACTGTTGGACTATGAAGATACAAAATTGAAGACTTCGTCTCGTGTCCGGATGGGACTCTCCTTGGCGTGGAAGGCAAGCTTGGCGAGATGGATATATAGATGTCCTCCCTTGTAACCAACTCTGTGTAACCCTAGCCCCGTCCGATGTCTATATAAACCGGAGGGTTTAGCCCGTAGGGCAACAACAATCATACCATAGGCTAGCTTCTAGGGTTTAGTTTCTACGATCTCCTGGTAGATCAACTCTTGTACTACTCATATCATCAAGATCAATCAAGCAGGAAGTAGGGTATTACCTCCATCAAGAGGGCCCGAACCTGGGTAAACATCTTGTCCCCTGCCTCCTATTACCATCCGCCTTAGACGCACAGTTCGGGACCCCCTACCTGAGATCCGCCGGTTTTGACACCGACAGCGAGCCTGTCGCTTCTCCCGAGTCGTGATAGATGGTGGTAGCCGCATCAACATCCTCTACGGCGACACCCTATAGAAGCTGTGCATCAAGGAGAAGCAACTCCAGCCCAGTCAGACTGTCTTCCACGACATTGTACCTGGCCTTTCCTGCTCTCCAATCGGCAAGATCAAGATAGGCGTCCTCTTCTGAGACAAAGATCATTTCCTCCGCGAGCCCATCTGGTTCGAGGTGGTCGACCTGGAGAGCCCCTACCACGCGCTCCTGGGCCGGCCCGCTCTGGCCAAGTTCATGGCGGTGCCGCACTACGCCTACCTCAAGATGAAGATGCCGGGTACCAAGGGCATCATCACCATAGCCGGCGACTACAAGAAGTCGGCCGCATGTGCTGCCGCCAGCAGTCGGCTGCCCGAGTCCCTTGTCATCGCCACCAAGAAGTGACTCCTTGACCGGGTTGTGGCCATGGCCAGCAAGCAGCCAGACCTGTCACCAAACCCCAAGGAGTCGGAGACCCAGGGCTCTTTCCAGCCGGCCAAAGAGACCAAGAAGATACCCTTGGACCCGGAGCACCCGGAGAGACACGCTATCATGGGGGCCAACCTCGATAGCAAATAGGAAAGAGAGCTCGTCGATTTCCTTGGTTAGAATCGGGACATCTTTGCATGGTCTCCCAAAGACATGCCTGGTGTTCTGACGGATTTCACAAAGCACAAGCTACATGTCAGATCAGATGCAAAACCAATCAAGCAACCCCTCCGCCGCCTGTCAGAAGAGAAGAGAAGAATTGTTGGTGAAGAGATAGCCCTGCTTCTGGCAGCCGGCTTCATCATGGAAGTGTTTTACCTAGAGTGGCTTGCCAAGCCGGTCCTTGTACTGAAGAAGAACAACAAGTGGCGCTTGTGTATTCACTACACCCGCCTCAACAAGGCCTGCCCCGTTTGCTCTGCCTCGGATAGATCATGTGATTGACTCCACAGCCAGATGCGAGCTGCTATCCTTCCTTGATGCCTACTCCGGCTACCACCAAATCAAGCTGAACCCGGCCGATCGGCTGAAGACCGCCTTCATCACGCCATTCGGAGCCTTCTGCTACCTGACCATGACATTCAGTTTGAGAAATGCCGGTGCCACGTTTCACTGTTGCATGCAGAAGTGCCTCCTCAAGCAACTCGGTAGAAATTCCCATGTCTATGTAGACGATATTGTGGTGAAGACGGAGAAGAGCGGTACCCTCCTGGAGGATCTCAAGGAGACCTTTGATAATTTGCGCCGTTTTCAAATCAAGCTCAACCTGAAGAAGTGTGTCTTCGGAGTCCCAGCCGGACTGCTCCTTGGATTCCTTGTCTCCGAACGCGGCATTGAGTGCAACCCTGTGAAGATCAAGGCCATTGAGCGGATGGAGAGACCCACCCGGCTACGAGACGTCCAGAAGTTCACCAGGTGCTTAGCATCCCTCGTCCGTTTCATCAGTCGGCCGGGCGAGAAGGCTCTTCCCCTGCACCAGCTAATGAAGAAAACCACTCACTTCGAGTGGAACGACAAGGCAGATGAGGCCTTCCTCCAGCTCAAGAAGATGCTGACCACGCCGCCTCTCCTGGCGGCTCCAGCTGCTAAAGAGCCCATGCTCCTCTACATCGCCGCCACCAGCCATGTGGTCAACACCGTCATCGTGGTCGAGCGCCCAGAAGACGGCAGGGCACAGCCGATCTAGAGGCCCCTCTACTACCTGAGTGAGGTACTGTCGGCCTCCAAGCAGAATAACCCCCACTACCAGAAGATGTGTTATGGCATGTACTTTGCCGCCAAGAAGCTCAAGCAGTACTTTCAAGAGCACTCCATCACGGTCGTCTGCACCGCCCTGATGTTGCTCGAAGCTACGTCGGTATTTCCCCAAAGAGGAAGGGATGATGCAGCACATCAGCGGCAGGTATTTCCTTCAGATATGAAACCAAGGTTATCGAACCAGCAGGAGAACCAAGCAACCCGACGTGTTAAAGGGGTTGTCAATCCCTTTCGGGGTACGGTGCCAGAAATTGCGTGTTGACGGAAGAAAGTTATAATAGATTAAATAAATAAATCGCAAATAAAATAAAGTGCAGCAAAGTATTTTTGTATTTTTGGTTTAGTAGATCTGAATAAAAAGTGCAAATAAAATAGACCGCAAAGCAAATATATGCAAAAGAAGACCCGGGGGCCGTAGGTTTCACTTGTGGCTTCTCTCAAGAAAGATAGAAAATGGTGGAACAAATTACTGTTGGGCAATTGGTAGAACATCAAATAATTATGACGATATCCAGGCAATGATCATTACATAGGCATCACGTCCAAGATTAGTAGACCGACTCCTGCCTGCATCTACTACTATTACTCCACACATCGACCGCTATCCAGCATGCATCTAGTGTATTAAGTTCATGGAAAATGGAGTAATGCAATAAGAACGATGACATGATGTAGACAAGATCTATCTATGTAGACATAGACCCCATTGTTTTATCCTTTGTAGCAGCGATACATACATGTCGTTTCCCTTTCTGTCACTGGGATCAAGCACCGTAAGATCGAACCCACTACCGGGCACCTCTTCCCATTGCAAGATAAATAGATCAAGTTGGCCAAATAAAACACAAATATCGGAGAAAAAATACGAGGCTATAAGAGATCATGCATATAAGAGGTCAATGAAACTCAAATAACTTTCATGGATATAAAAAGATATGACTGATCATAAACTCAAAATTCATCAGATCCCAACAAATACACCGCAAATAGAGTTACGTCATATGGATCTCCAAGAGACCATTGTACTGAGAATTCACCGAGAGAGAGAGAAAGCCATCTAGCTACTAACCACGGACCCGAAGGTCTACAAAGAACTACTCAAGCATCATCGGAGAGGCACCAATAGAGGTGGTGAGCCCCATCTGAGATGGTGTCTAGATTGGATCTAGTGGTTCTGGACTTTGCTGCGGCTGGATAAATATTTCGTCGACGCTCCTAGGGTTTCTGGAATATTGGGGTATTTATAGAGCAAAGAGGCGGTCTGGGGGCACCTAAAAGACAACCCACTAGGGCGCTGGCCTCTGGCGCCGCCTGCTGGGTTGTCCCCTTCTCGGGACTCCTCTAGGTGCAACCAGGGGCCAATATCTTCCTTCTGGTCCATATAAGATCTCCGCGAAGTTTCGTGGCATTTGGACTCCGTTTGATATTGATTTCCTGCGATGTAAAAAACATGGAAAAAACAGCAACTGGCACTTGGCACTATGTCAATAGGTTAGTACCAAAAAATGATGTAAAATGACTACAAAATGATTATAAAACATCCAAGATTGATAATATAACAGCATGGAACAATAAAAAATTATATATACGTTGGAGACATATCAGCATCCCCAAGCTTAACTCCTGCTCGTCCTCGAGTAGGTAAGTGATAAAAACAGAATTTTTGATGTGGAATGCTGCCAATCATGTCATGTCATATTTATTTTCTTTATAGCATGGACATTTGGACTTTTATGTGATTCAAAGCAATAGTCTAGTTTTGACATAATAATTTAGATACTCAAGCATATCCACAAGCAACCATGTCGTTCAAATTATCTACGCTAAAATAAGTTATCCCTAGCCCATCATGCTCAACCATTGATCCATTCATGAATCACACTCGAATATTAGCTACACCCAATACTTAAGTATGATCATATTGCCTCCTAGTTGGTGCTTTTTATGTGAGAAGATGGAGACTAAAATTCAAAATAAAAATTGCATAAAGTAAAAGAAAGGCCCTTCGCAGAGGGAAGTAGGGATTTGTAGAGGTGCCAGAGCTCAAAGCGAAAAATTAGAGATAAAAACATTTTGGGAGGTGTATCCATCCCACCAACAAAAACAACTTAGAGTTCCGAACACTTTCCATGCTAGATATGCCATAGGAGGTTCCCAAGCAGAAAATAAAGTTTATTCCTTTTTCCACCATACTTTCACTTTCCATGGCTAACTGTACCCACGGGTGCCCTCCATACCAGCACTTTCCAAGGAATTTATTATTTGACAACATAAAAAAAATTAATTTTTGCATTTCAGGACTGGGCATCCCTAAGACCTTTGCCTTACTCTCGTGCAATGACAAGTGAATAAACACTCATCGTGAGAATAACACATCCAGCATGGTAAATATTAGCCACCCGTTACCGTTCCGAGAGCGAAACAAACACACAAAAGAGAAGTTTATTTTGAAAATTAGAGATGGCACATGCAAATATGCTTAGAACGGAAAAAGAATACCGCTTATAGGTAGATATAGTGGACTCATGTGGCAAAACTTGTTTAAAGGATTTTGGATGCAGAGATCATGCTTTGTGCAAAATGAAGGCTAGCAAAAGATTGATAAGCGACCAACCAAGAAACGGATAATCTCATAAGCAAGCATTAAGCATAAACAACACCGAATAATGCACCACAAGTAGGATATAATTTCATTGCATGACTATTGACCTTCGTACTTGCATAGGGAATCACAAACCTTAACACCAATATTCTTACTAAAGCGTAATTACTCATCAACATAACTCACATATCACATCATCATATCTCAAAACTATTACTAAGAATCAATTTTATTTTGTCCAATGATCTTCATGAATTTTTTTACTTATCCTTCTTGGACATCTATGTAAGTGCATCTAGTGCCCCTTAGTGATTTTGGTGTATTGAAGACTTATAGGTTAAGGGACTAATGAGTTTATGAGTGTACACAGGTCTATAAGTCTATGAGGAGTTTGATATTTACAGAGAAAGTCGACCCCTAAAAATGAAGTTCTTCGACTGAAGACTTTGATATTCTGAAGACTTTGAAAGTGAAGAAATTGGTGTGACCTTGAAGACTTGGTATTCATTTGAGGAACATGAAGCGTGACGACTTTTGTTTTCGTAGTTTCGTTTTCTCTTTCTTGAGTCATAGGAAACTGTTGGAAATATTCCCTAGAGGCAATAATAAAAATATTATTATTATATTTCCTTGTTCATGATAATTGTCTTTTATTCATGCTATAATTGTATTATCCGGAAATCGTAATACATGTGTGAATACATAGACTACAATACGTCCCTAGTGAGCCTCTAGTTGACTAGCTCGTTGGTCAATAGATAGTCATGGTTTTCGACTATGGACATTGGATGTCGTTGATGACGGGATCACATCATTAGGAGAATGATGTGATGGACAAGACCCAATCCTAAGCATAGCACAAGATCGTAGTTCGTTTTGCTAGAGCTTTTACAATGTCAAGTATCTCTTCCTTAGACCATGAGATCGTAACTCCCGGATACCGTAGGAGTGCTTTGGGTGTACCAAACGCCACAACGTAATCGGGTGACTATAAAGGTGCACTACAGGTATCTCCGAAAGTGTCTGCATTGGGTTGACACGGATCGAGACTGGGATTTGTCACTCCGACACGGAGAGGTATCACCGGGCCCACTCGGTAGTGCATCATCATAATGAGCTCAAAGTGACCAAGTGTCCGTCACGGATCATGCATTACGGACGAGTAAAGTGACTTGCCGGTAACGAGACTGAACGAGGTATTGGGATACCGACGATCGAGTCTCGCAAGTAACATACCGTCGACAAAGGGAATAGTATACGGGTTGCTTGAATCCTCGACATCGTGGTTCATCCGATGACATCATCGAGGAGCATGTGGGAGCCAACATGGGTATCCAGATCCCGCTGTTGATTATTGACCGAGAGCGTCGGTCATGTTCAAGAAGTCTCCGAACCCATAGGGTCTACACTTAAGGTTCGGTGACGCTTAGGGTTATTAGGAAGACTTGTATGTGATTACCGAATATTGTTGAGTCCGGATGAGATCCCGGACGTCATGAGGAGTTCCGAAGGGTCCGGAGGTAAAGATTTATATATGGGAAGTTGTCAAACGGACACCGGAAAGTTTCGGGCATATCGGTATTGTACCGGGCCACAGGAAGGGTTCTGAGGTCCACGGGAGGGGCCACCCCTCCGGGGGCCACATGGGCTGCGTGGGGATAGCAGCCAGCCCCGGTGGGCTGGGCGCCCCTGGGCCCATGCGCCTAGGGTTGTGGGAACCCCAGAGGCGGCCCCTTGCTTGGGGGCAAGCCACCCCTCCCCGCCGCCGCCTCTAGATGCCATCTAGAGGGGCCGGCCCCCTTCTCCCTTCCCCCTATAAATAGAGGGGTGAGGGGAAGGAAGCCGCACCCAAGCCAAGGTGCAGCCCTCCCTCCCAACCTCTCCTCCTCCGTTGTGTGCTCGTGAAGCCTGCCGAGTATCGCTTCTCCACCATCATCACGCCGTGCTGCTGCGGTGGAGCTGTCTTCCTCAACCTCTCCTTTCCCTTGCTGGATCAAGACGGAGGAGACGCCACCCGCACCGCACGTGTGTTGAACGCGGAGGTGCTGTCCGTTCAGCACTTGGTCATCGGTGATCGGAATCACGTTGAGTACGAGTCCATCATCGCCGCTCCCTCGAACGCTTCCGTACGCGATCTACAAGTGGTATGTAGATGCAAACTCACTCCCTTGAATCGTTGCTTAGATGAACTTATAGATGGATCTTGGTGAAACCGTAGGAAATTTTTTAATTTTCCACAACGTTCCCCAACAGTGGCATCATGAGCTAGGTTTATGCGTAGTTCTCTATTGCACGAGTAGAACACAATTTAGTTGTGGGCGTAGATCTTGTCAACTTGCTTGCCGCTACTAGTCTTATCTTGCTTCGTGGTATTTTGGGATGAAGCGGCCGGACCAACCTTACGTGACGCTTACGTGAGACCGGTTCCACCGACTAACATGCACTAGTTGCATAAGGTGGCTGGCGGTGTCTGCTCTCCCACTTTAGTTGAAGTGGATTCGATGAAAAGGGTCCTTATGAAGGGTAAATAGAAGTTGACAAAATCACGTTGTGGTTATTCGAGGTAAGAAAACGTTCTTGCTAGAACCCAATTGCAGCCACGTAAAAGATGCAACAACAATTAGAGGACGTCTAACTTGTTTTTGCAGCAATTGTCATGTGATGTGATATGGCCAGAAGTTGTGATGAATGATGAATGATATATTGTGATGTATGAAATCATGTTCTTGTAATAGGAATCACGACTTGCATATCGATGAGTATGACAACCGGCAGGAGCCATAGGAGTTGTCTTTATTTTTGTATGACCTGCGTGTCATTGAAGAACGCCATGTAAACTACTTTACTTTATTGCTAAACGCGTTAGTCATAGAAGTAGAAGTAGTCGTTGGCGTGACAACTTCATGAAGACACGGTGATGGAGATCATGATGATGGAGATCATGGTGTCATGCCGGTGACAAGATGATCATGGAGCCCCGAAGATGAAGATCAAAGGAGCTATATGATATTGGCCATATCATGTCACTACTTTATATAATTGCATGTGATGTTTATTATGTTTTATGCATCTTGTTTACTTAGAACGACGGTAGTAAATAAGATGATCCTTACAACAATTTCAAGAAGTGTTCTCCCTAACTGTGCACCATTGCTAAAGTTAAATGCTTCAAGCACCATGTGATGATCGGGTGTGATAGATCCTTACGCTCACATACAACGGGTGTAAGACAGTTTTACACATGCAAAACACTTAGGGTTAACTTGACGAGCCTAGCATGTACACACATGGCCTCGAACACGGAGACCGAAAGGTCGAACACGAGTCGATAGAAGATACGATCAACATGAGAATGTTCACCGACGATGACTAGTCCGTCTCACGTGATGATCGGACACGGCCTAGTCGACTCGGATCGTGTAACACTTAGATGACTAGAGGATGTCAAATCTGAGTGGGAGTTCATTCAATAATTTGATTAAGATGAACTTAATTATCATGAACTTAGTCTAAAACTTTTGCAAAATATGTCTTGTAGATCAAATGGCCAACGCCATGTCAACATGAACTTCAACGCGCTCCTAGAGAAAACCAACCTGAAAGATGATGGCAGCAACTATACGGATCGGGTCCGAACCCGAGGATCATCCTCATAGCTGCCAAGAAGGCATATGTACTAGAAGCACCGTTAGGTGACCCACCTGCTCTGCCAAAGACTGCAAGACGATTTGAACGTTTGGCGGACACGCATCGATGATTACTCCCTCGCTCGAGGCGGCATGCTTTACAGCTTAGAACCGGGCTGCAAAAGCGTTTTGAGCAACACGGAGCATATGAGATGTTCAAGAGCTGAAACTAGTTTTCCAAGCTCATGCCCGGTCGAGAGATATGAAGTCTCCGACAAGTTCTATAGTTGTAAGATGGAGGAAAACAGTTACATCAAGGAGCACATACTCAAAATGTCCTCAGGTTGCACAACCTCCGTCCCAGCTGGAAATTAACCTCCTGACGAGGCGGTCATTGACAGAATCCTTGATCGCTCCCACCAAGCTACAAGAGCTTCGTGATGAACTACAATATGCGGGGATGGTGAAGACCATTCTCAAGTATTTTCAATGTGAAGTCAAGAGGTTGAAATCAAGAAAGAACATCAAGTGTTGATGGTCAATAAGACCACTAAGTTTAAGAAGGGCAAGGGTAAGAAGAAATTCAAGAAGGACGGCAAGGAGGTTGCCGCGCCCGTAAGCAAGTTGCCGGAAGAAGTCAAAGAATGGACCCAAGCCCGAGACCGAGTGCTTTTATTGCAAGGGAAGGGTCACCGAAGCGGAACTGCCCCAAATACTTAGCGGATAAGAAGACCGCAACACTAAAGGTATATTTGATATACATGTAATTGATGTGTACCTTACCAGACTCGTAGTAACTCCCGGTATTTGATACCGTGCCGTTGCTCATATTTGTAACTCACAGCAGAGCTGCGAATAAGCGGAGACTGGCGAAGGACGAGGTGACGATGCGCGTCGGGAATGGTTCCGGAGTCGATGTGATCGCCGTCGGCACGCTACCTCTACATTTACCTACGGGGTTAGTTTTGAACCTTAATAATTGTTATTTGGTGCCAAGTTTGAGCATGAAAATTGTATCTGGATCTCGTTTAATGCGAGATGGCTACTCATTTAAATCCGAGAATAATGGTTGTTCCATTTATATGAGAGATATGTTTTATGGTCATGCTCCAATGGTCAATGGTTTATTCTTATTGAATCACGAGCGTAATGTTACACATATTCATAACGTGAATACCAAAAGATGTAAAGTTGATAACGATAGTCCCACATACTTGTGGCACTGCCGCCTTGGTCACATTGGTGTCAAGCGCATGAAGAAGCTCCATGCTGATGGACTTTTGGAGTCTTTAGATTATGAATCATTTGACACATGCGAACCATGCCTCATGGGCAAGATGACCAAGACTCCGTTCTCCGAAACAATGGAGCGAGCAACCAACTTGTTGGAAATCATACATACCGATGTGTGCGGTCCAATGAGCGTTGAGGCTCACGGAGGATATCGTTATGTTCTCACTCTCACAGATGACTTGAGTAGATATGGGTATGTCTACTTAATGAAACACAAGTCTGAGACCTTTGAAAAGTTCAAGGAATTTCAGAATGAAGTAGAGAATCAACGTGACCGAAAGATAAAATTCTTACGATCGGATAGTGGAGGAGAATATTTAAGTCACGAATTTGGTACACACTTAAGAAAATGTGGAATCGTTTCACAACTCACGCCGCCTAGAACACCTCAGCGTAACGGTGTGTCCGAACGTCATAATCGCACTCTATTAGATATGGTGCGGTCTATGATGTCTCTTACCGATTTACCGCTATCATTTTGGGGATACGCCTAGAGACAGCTACATTCACTTTAAATAGGGCACCGCCTAAATCCGCTGAGACGACACCGTATGAATTATGGTTTGGGAAGAAACCTAAGCTGTCGTTTCTAAAAGTTTGGGGATGCGATGCTTATGTCAAGAAACTTCAACCTGAAAAGATCGAACCCAAGTCGGAAAAATGCGTCTTCATAGGATACCCTAAGGAAACCATTGGGTATACCTTCTACTTAAGATCCGAAGGCAAGATCTTTGTTGCCAAGAACGGATCCTTTCGAAAAGAGTTTCTCTCGAAAGAAGTAAGTGGGAGGAAAGTAGAACTCGATGAAGTACTACCTCTTGAACGGGAAAGTGGTGCAGCTCAGGAAAATGTTCCTGTGATGCCTACACCAACTGAAGAGGAAAATAATGATGATGATCAAGGTACTTCGGATCAAGTTGCTACTGAATTTGGTAGGTCCACAAGGACACGTTCCGCACAGTGGTACGGCAACCCTGTCCCGGAAATCATGTTGTTAGACAACGGTGAACCTTGAACTATGAAGAAGCGATGGCGGCCCAGATTCCAACAAATGGCTAGAAGCCATGAAACCGAGATAGAATCCATGTATGAAAACAAAGTATGGACTTTGACTGACTTGCCCGATGATCGGCGAGCTATAGAAAACAAATGGATCTTTAAGAAGAAGACGGACGCGGATGGTAATGTCACCATCTATAAAGCTCTACTTGTCGCTAAGGGTTAACGGCAAGTTCAAGGGATTGACTACGATGAGACTTTCTCTCCCGTAGCGAAGCTTAAGTCCGTCTCAATCATGTTAGCAATTGCCGCATACTATGATTATGAGATATGGCGATGGACGTCAAAACGGCATTCCTTAACGGGCATCTTAAGGAAGAACTGTATATGATGCAGCCGGAAGGTTTTGTCGATCCTAAGAATGTCGACAAAGTATGCAAGCTCCAGCGATCCATTTATGGGCTGGTGCAAGCATCTCGAGTTGGAACATTCGCTTTGATGAGATGATCAAAGCGTTTAGTTTATGCAGACTTATGGAGAAGCCTGCGTTTATAAGAAAGTGAGTGGGAGCTCAGAGCATTTCTCATATTATATGTAGATGACATACTTTTGATGGGAAATGATATAGAATTCTTGGACAGCATTAAGGCCTACTTGAATAAGTATTTTTCAATGAAGGACCTCGGAGAAGCTGCTTATATATTAGGCATCAAGATCTATAGAGATAGATCAAAACGCCTCATAGGTCTTTCACAAAGCACATACCTTGATAAGATTTTGAAGAAGTTCAAAATGGATCAGTCCAAGAAGGGGTTCTTGCCTGTATTGTAAGGTGTGAGATTGAGCTCGGCTCAATGCCCCACCACGGCAAAAGATAAAGAAGAGATGAGTGTCATCCCTATGCTTCAGCCATAGGATCTATTATGTATGCCATGCTGTGTACTGCACCTGATGTAAACTTTGCCGTAAGTTTGGTAGGAAGATATCAAAGTAATCCCGCAAGGAACACCGGACAGCGGTCAAGAATATCCTGAAGTACCGAAAAGGACAAAGGACATGTTTTCGTTTATGGAGGTGACGAAGAGCTCGTCTAAAGGGTTACGCCGATGCTAGCTTCGACACAGATCTGGATGACTCTAAGTCACAAACCGGATACGTGTATATGTTGAATGGTGGAGCAAGAAGCTGGTGCAGCTGCAAGCGAGCGCCGTGGCGGGATCTACATGTGAAGCGGAGTACATGGCAGCCTCGGAGGCAGCGCATGAAGCAATTTGGGTGAAGGAGTTCATCACCGACCTAGGAGTCATACCCAATGCGTCGGGGCCAATCAAACTCTTCTGTGACAACACCGAGCTATTGCACTTGCCAAGGAGCCAGGTTTCACAAGAAGACCAGGCACATCAAGCGCCGCTCAACTCCATCCGTGAAAATGTTCAAGATGGAGACATAGAAATTTGTAAAGTGCATACAGATCTGAATGTCGCAGATCCATTGACTAAACCTCTTCATGGGCAAAACATGATCAACACCAGAACTCTATGGGTGTTCGATTCATCACAATGTAACTATATTATTGACTCTAGTGCAAGTGGGAGACTATTGGAAATATGCCCTAGAGGCAATAATAAAACATTATTATTATATTTCCTTCTTCATGATAATTGTCTTTTATTCATGCTATAATTGTATTATCCGAAATCGTAATACATGTGTGAATACATAGACTACAATACGTCCCTAGTGAGCCTCTAGTTGACTAGCTCGTTGGTCAATAGATAGTCATGGTTTCGACTATGGACATTGGATGTCATTGACGACGGATCACATCATTAGGAGAATGATGTGATGGACAAGACCCAATCCTAAGCATAGCACAAGATCGTAGTTCGTTTTGCTAGAGCTTTTACAATGTCAAGT
The DNA here is from genome assembly GCA_021605205.1 of Aegilops longissima. Taxonomy (NCBI): domain Eukaryota; kingdom Viridiplantae; phylum Streptophyta; class Magnoliopsida; order Poales; family Poaceae; genus Aegilops; species Aegilops longissima. Next base: position 355,790,839 of record CM038676.1, on the reverse strand, counting down.
ATCTCTTCCTTAGACCATGAGATCGTAACTCCCGGATACCGTAGGAGTGCTTTGGTGTACCAAACGTCACAACGAATCGGGTGACTATAAAGGTGCACTACAGGTATCTCCGAAAGTGTCATTGGGTTGACACGGATCGAGATCGGATTTGTCACTCCGTATCACGGAGAGGTATCTTGGGCCCACTCGGTAGTGCATCATCATAATGAGCTCAAAGTGACCAAGTGTCGGTCACGGATCATGCATTACGGTACGAGTAAAGTGACTTGCCGTAACGAGACTGAACGAGGTATTGGGATACCGACGATCGAGTCTCGGGCAAGTAACATACCGTCGACAAAGGGAATAGTATACGGGTTGCTTGAATCCTCGACATCGTGGTTCATCCGATGACATCATCGAGGAGCATGTGGGAGCCAACATGGGTATCCAGATCCCGCTATTGATTATTGACTGAGAGCGCCCCGGTCATGTCTCATGTCTCCGAACCCGTAGGGTCTACACACTTAAGGTTCGGTGGCTTAGGGTTATTAGGAAGACTTGTATGTGATTACGAATATTGTTGAGTCCGGATGAGATCCGGACGTCGAGGAGTTCGGAAGGGTCCGGAGGTAAAGATTTATATATGGGAAGTTGTCAAACGGACACCGGAAAGTTTCGGGGCGCACGGTATTTGTAGGGGCCACGGAAGGGTTCCGGAGGTCCACCGGGAGGGCCACCTCCCGGGGGCCACATGGGCTGCGTGGGGATAGCAGCCAGCCTCGGTGGGCTGGGCGCGCCCTTGGGCCCATGCACCTAGGGTTGGGGGAACCCTAGAGGGGCGCCCTGCTTGGGGGCAAGCCACCCTCCTGGCCGCCGCCCCCCTCCATATAGAGGGGCCGGCCCCCTTCTCCCTTCCCCCTATAAATAGAGGGGTGAGGGGAGGGCAGCCGCACCCAAGCCAAGGCGCAGCCCTCCCCTCCCCAACACCTCTCCTCCTCCGTTGTGTGCTCGGCGAAGCCCTGTCGGAGTACTGCTTCTCCACCATCATCACGCCGTCGTGCTGCGGTGGAGCTGTCTTCCTCAACCTCTCCTTTCCCTTGCTGGATCAAGACGGAGGAGACGCCACCCGCACGTGCACGTGTGTTGAACGCGGAGGTGCTGTCCGTTCAGCACTTGGTCATCGGTGATCGGAATCACGTTGAGTACGACTCCATCATCACAGCTCCCTCGAACGCTTCCGTACGCGATCTACAAGTGGTATGTAGATGCAAACTCACTCCCTTGACTCGTTGCTTAGATGAACTCATAGATGGATCTTGGTGAAACCGTAGGAAAATTTTTAATTTTCCACAACGTTCCCCAACAAAAACACCATACTGTTAAAGGGGGTCGAGGAAATACTAATGAAAAATTTCCATGTGATGCTCAACTCAAAATCCTACACCTACCAATCCCTTCGAGTGAAGCCTTTGGAAATCTCATACAGCTCAGTCAATTTCTTCAAAGGATGTGAGACGAAGGTCTTCAGTCACGAGGAATTTGTTCTCGACCGAGGAGTTAGGAATTCGCCGATGTGGATTGCCTACACAGTGAGGAACATGATAGCCCCGAGGAATTTGAGAGTCAAATTTCCGACCGTTCTTGTCTCTTGCCACCTGTCCCAAAAATATCTTATCTACCTAACGGCCATATTATTGAAGGGCATTTATGTCTTATCATGTCGGGCTGCTCCCTAGGCTATAAACAGCCGCCCTACAACCACTAGCTGGTTGGCTGCCCGAGAGAACTTGACACTTGTCATTTGAGAGCAACCCATCCTCCGAGGACTTTGAGCGAAAATCATCGAGTGAGGAAAACCCAAAACCAAACCCTATAAACCCAAAGTGATTGAGCATCACTGAAGAGATTGATCCTGCGTGGATCCGACGCTTGTTACCTTTGAAGACTGTGCTTCTCCTAGACGGTTAGGCGTCATGGTCTAGAGCATCCAAGAAGAATTGTGGATCGTGGAGTGACCTAGTCTGTGAAGGTTTGGAAGTCGCCTGAAGACTTACCATGAGTGATTGGACGAGGTCTGTGTGACCTTAGTTCAAGGAGAATATGGTGAGGACTTGGTGTCCTGAGCTGCGTGCTCAGCGACTGGGTGTCCGGGACTGTGTGTCCTCGAGTTTAAATACTCAGCCGCTCCAACCAGACATACAACTGAGATAGCAGTTGGAACTGGTCTACCAAATCATTGTCTTCACCAACCTAACTGGTTCTATTTCCTCAACTCTTTCATTTCCTCATTACTGTGTTGAGTGTTCGTTCATATCTGTGTTTGAAAACTTTGATCAAGACCTTCTCAATTTCCTCACCCAATTCTTGATCTGTTTGTCTTCATCTTGTGCTATCCTGTGTTTACGCTTTCTGTACTCTTTGATTATCTTCATTTAATCATGATGACCATGCCCGCATTGTCTTATGCTTACTTCTAAGTACTTATTCCGCTGCAAGTAGTTCTTCACTTAGGAATTTCCTCACCGGAAATTTCCTCATTGAAGAATTCATAAAAATTGCCTTTTCACCCCCCTCTAGTCGATATTACGCACTTTCAATTGGTATCAGAGCAAGGTACTCCCTTGTTCTGTGTGATTTTGGTTTAACCACCTAGAGTTTTAGTTATGTCGACCGCAGGTATGAAGAAAGTGACATGCCCTATCTTTGACGGTCATGACTATCCCAAGTGGAAGGCCATGATGAGGAAGCGCCTCATGGCAATGAATGCAAGTCGTGGACCGTCACCGAGATTGGGCTTACCGATCTATGCAAGAAGGCGGCATCGATGACATTCGCAAGTACACTCGACTTGACATCATGGCGAAGGACATCATCTGTTCCTGCCTATCCAGAGATGAATTCAAGCGCATTATGCATCTTTGCAATGAAGTTTATCCGGGACTGAATCTCGATGTCTATGAAGGTCATCGAACCGTCATGATCCTTGGTTTGAGGACTTCAAGGAATCTCTCAAACGATGACTTTCGAACCGAATCATCATCTTCGCATCATGTCTCATGGAAAAGGGTGACAAGGTAACGAATGTTCCTCATCCGAAGTTTAGTGACGATGAATCGATGATGATGGATCCGATGATGATATTGAACCTAGTTATACCAAACTTGTTTGCATTGTCACAAACAACAACATGCCTTGGAAAAGGTTCAAAACATGTTAGGTAAAAGTGATGATATGTTGGGTGAAGAAATGGATCGACTAAAGCCCACGATTGAAAATCTTCAGAGACTTCGTCTAGGTTTGACAACCTTCAAGGTCATCATAACACTCTCTTGTCTCATCATGAGAAACTTTCTTATGAATTTCTTCAAAGAAAGCAAGATCTTGAGAAGCTAAGAGTGAGTTATGAAGATCTTTGAAGGAGCGCGATTCATTGCTAGCTCAACAAATCAGCGCTTCGTGAAGAATTTGTTCCTCCATGCTTAAAGTGCATTGAACGTGAATCTGCTAATTCTTCACCTGAATGTTCAAATGCTTTAACTGTTACAAATTCTTCACCTGCCTCTGCTATCACTAATTCCTCATCTGAGGACATTGCTAGTATCATTGACGATGCAGGGCTGAAGGAATTGTACATGACAGGCATGTACAAAAGCCTCAACTCTTTGTGATGTGCTTAAAAAGCAGATCCTCAACAGGAATCCTAGGAAAGAGGGTATTGCCTTTGAGAGGAAACTCAATGCTGATGGAACATATTGGAAGCCTGAGCAGTACCCCAAAACCTCATGGGTTGCTGCTAAGGGACCTCCAGTTGATCCATCTAACTTATCTGGCTTTACATGTGAATCTCCTCATTCTTCTGATGAGTCATTTGACTCCAACTATAAACTGTTCAAAAATCAGAATGGTGAAGTATTTGCTAGATATGTTGGCACTAACTGCAGGAACGGTTCCCCTATGAAGAAAATCTGGGTTCCCAAGAAGTGCCTTGAAAGTATTCAGTGAATGTCCTCATGACACCACCGTGAAGAATAGGAACCCCAGATCAAACTCTTCATATGGACCAAATTCTTCATATGGATCCAAGTCCTCATCTGGACCAAATTCCTCACCGGATCAAAGTCCTCATATGATTATCATCGTGCTAACAACTCTGCTTTCGCAGGTAGAGCTAAGGGCTATGAATATGTGCATTATTCTTCAAACCAATATGTTCATAAGTCCTCGAAGAATTTCTCTCGCTTATTCATATGCTTACCCTAACCTCTCTTATGTGAAACGAAATGGATTGGCTTCTATGCCACCATTCTCATATGGAGCTTGTAGAGTGATGAACTCTTTGCCACCCCTTGAGATGTGGGTGGTGAATAAAAGAACTAAGCTCTTCTGCAGGGTCAGGCCTCGGGCGTGCTTTAACGTCTGAAGAATTTCTTGGGCCCGACAAAAATGCTGAAAGGACGCAGCTAATCATGAAAAATTAACTTTCATTTCACATGTCCTCATATCGCTTATCTGTTATAACGCTCGATGAAATTCATCGATGAAATTGATATCATATTCTTCACTTGATGAAGTATATGAGATCGTAAGTTGCACTAATTCATCCGCAGGATGATCAACCCAAAGCCAATGAGTGGGTCCTCGATAGTGGATGTACAAATCACATGATGGTGACAAGAATCTATTGATGGATGCTCCTTATCACCGTCACATCTGTGGCATATCATCTTTTGACAAAGGCAAAAGTCGTATTGGGTCTTGGTAAGGTTGCGATCTCTAAGGACATACACATGGACAAAGTCATGCTTGTTGAGTCCTTAGGATACAACCTCATGTTAGTCTCAATGCTTTGTGATCTTGATATGGTTGTTGTCTTTGGCAAGTATCGTTGTGTTGTGATCATGGAAGTCGACAATTCCAAAGTCTTGAAGGCTTTAGGAGAGGAGACTTGTATATTGTTGATTTCTCTACAGGACCACAACCAGCCGTGTGTCTACTTGCAAAAGCTTGGAAGGCTGGCTATGGCATCGACGACTTGGTCACGCAGGCATGAGGAATTTGCACACGCCTTGGAAGAAGAAGCATGTCATTGGCATTGAAAATGTTAAATTCCTCAAGGATCACTTGTGTGGAGCCACGTGAAGCTGGAAAATGACCAAGGCCAAGCACTATCATGACCACTACTCGTCCATTCAATTGCTTCACATGGACCTCTTTGGTCCTAATCATTACTCAAGAGTCACTAATGATGCATCTCTATATGGCTTTGTTATTGTTGATGATTACTCTCGTTACACATGGGTACACATTGTTACTTACAAACATGAAGTGCAGGAAGTCTTCAAACGATTTTCCTCGAGGGCTTCAACCAACTTTGGTGTGAAGATCGTGCACATCAGAGTGACAATGGAACTGAGTTCAAGAATTCGGTCTTGATGACTATCTTGATGAACTTGGTATTACTCATGAGTTATCTGCTCCCTATACTCCTCAAAGAAATGGCGTCATGGAGCGCAAGAACAGAACTCTTGTTGAGATGGCTCGCACTATGCTTGATGAATACAAAACGCCTCGTCGCTTTTTGGATTGATGCAATTGATACCGCGTGCCACATCATCAACAGTATATCTTCACAAATTCTTCAAGAAGACTGCCTATGAACTCCTCAACGACAAGAAACCCAATGTGAGTTATTTCAAAGTCTTCGTGCTAAATGCTGGATTAGAGATCCTCATCACAATGCTAAATTTGCACCGAAAGCACATGAAGGGTTTATGCTTGGTTATGGAAAGGACTCGCACACCTACAGAGTCTTCAACAATGTTCTTTAAAAGATTGTTGAAACTGTAGATGTGAGGTTCGATGAAACTAATGGCTCACAAAGAGAGCACCTACCTTTTGTGATAGATGAACCAGCACCAGAGGAATCTATCAAGTTCAAGGCTACTGAGGATGTAATTCCTACTGAAGAATCTGCTGAAGAATTCATTCCAGAATGCGAAGAACGTCGAGCTGATGCACCTGAAGATAATGCTGAAGAAAATGGTGCTGAAGAAAATGCGGATCAAATTCCTCGACGACAACCAGCTCATCCTCGCGTTGCAAAAGAAGTGCAAGTTGACAAGATCAATGACATTGAAGCGCCAGGTCCTCTCACACGCTCAAAAGCTTCACATTTATCTAACTTTTATGGGCACTATGCTTTTGTCTCTATCACAGAGCCCACTAAGGTAGATGAAGCATTTCTGGAGCCTGAGTGGATTCAGGCAATGCAAGAAGAATTACATCAGTTCGAGCTCAACAATGTCTGGTAAGTTGTCAAACGTCTAGATCCTCGCAAGCATAACATCATTGGCACAAAGTGGATCTACCGCAACAAGCAAGATGAAAATGGCCTTGTGTAGAGGAATAAGGCACGACTTGTAGCTCAAGGCTACACACAGGTTGAAGGAATTGATTTCGATGAAACTTTTGCACCTGTTGCTAGACTTGAGGCTATTCGCATATTACTTGCTTATGCTAACCATCATAGTATCACTTTATATCAGATGGATGTGAAAAGTGCACTCCTCAATGGTAAGATTGAGGAAGAAGTATATGTTGCTCAACCCCCAGGTTTTGAAGATCCAAAGAATCCCGACAAAGTCTTTAGACTCAACAAGGCCCTCTATGGCCTCAAACAGGCCCCACGGGCGTGGTATGATACATTGAAGGAATTCTTCGTGAAGAATGGCTTCACACCCGGTTCACTCGACCCTACTCTCTTTACTAAATCGTATGATGGTGAACTGTTTGTGTGCCAAATATATGTTGATGATATTATCTTTGGCTGTACTGACCAACGTAATAGTGATGAATTTGCCTATATGATGAGTGAAGAATATCAAATGTCTATGATGGGAGATTTCAAATTCTTCTTAGGTCTTCAAATTCGTCAACAACACAATGGCATATTCATATCTCAGGAGAAATACCTCAAAGATGTTCTGAAGAAATTCGGCATGCAAGATTGCAAAGGCGTCAAAATTCCTATGCCCACAAATGGCCATCTATGCACTGATGAAAATGGTATTGACTTCGATCACAAGGTATACCTCTCCATGATTGGTTCTCTATTGTACTTATGTGCATCTAGGCCAGATATAATGCTTAGTGTTTGCATGTGTGCCCGATGTCGGTGTCAAAACCGGCGGATCTCGGGTAGGGGGTCCCGAACTGTGCATCTAGGCGGATGGTAACAGGAGACAAGGGACACGATGTTTTTACCCAGGTTCGGGCCCTCTCGATGGAGGTAATACCCTACTCCTGCTTGATTAATATTGATGATATGGGTAGTACAAGAGTAGATCTACCACGAGATCAAGGAGGCTAAACCCTAGAAGCTAGCCTATGGTATGATTGTTGTTCGTCCTACGGACTAAAACCCTCCGGTTTATATAGACACCGGATAGGTTAGGGTTACACAGAGTCGGTTACAATGGTAGGAGATCTACATATCCGTATCGCCAAGCTTGCCTTCCACGCCAAGGAAAGTCCCATCCGGACACGGGACGAAGTCTTCAATCTTGTATCTTCATAGTCTTGGAGTCCAGCCATGACGATAGTCCGGCTATCCGGACACCCCCTAGTCTGGGACTCCCTCAGTAGCCCCTGAACCAGGCTTCAATGACGATGAGTCCGGCGCGCACATTGTCTTCGACATTGCAAGGCGGGTTCCTCCTCCGAATACTTCATAGAAGGTTTTGAACACCAGGATAGTGTCCGGCTCTGCAAAACAAGTTCCACATAACACCATAGGGAGAATAATTTTTGCACAGATCTGCTGACCTATTCCGCGGCGTGACATCCCACCCCGGCCAGGCCTTTATATGAATCGGTTTTTTTACCGTTCCACCTTAGCGTGTTTAGCGAGGCGGTTTCCTTGGCACGTCTTATCAAAGCATAGATCGTGCCCCCTTATTCCGAAATTCTCATCAATACGGACGTGGGTAACCCATCCGCGCCATTGATTACGGCGCTTGGGAGATAAGCGAGTTTTACCAGGCTGGTGGGGGACGCATAGCTCCATCCGTCCATATAAGGGGATAAGGATCCACCTTTTCACCTACGCCTTCTTCCTCCTTTGCTTCTTCATTTCCGCGCACTCGAGCTCCAGCGCCCAAGTCCGCACATCCCACCTCAACCTTCTCCAACCATGTCAGGAGCGGGAGGCAGGTGGATGGCCTCCTCCGTCACGGAGGGGCACATCACAAGGCTGCGGGAGGCCGGATACTTGTCCGGCGATATCGCGCACAGGCTGCCCGACGCGGGGCAGCTCATTCCAACCCCAGGCCCCATGATAGGGTGGTTTTTCTCCCCCACTTCCTCTGCGGACTAGGTTTTCCACATCACCCATTTGTCCGGGGGCTCATGTTCTACTACGGCCTGGACTTCCACGACCTGGCCCCGAATTTCGTCCTCAACATCTCGGCGTTTATCGTCGTGTGCGAGGCCTTCCTCTGCATCTAGCCCCACTTCAGCCTATGGCTGAAGACCTTTAATTTCAGGCCGAAGGTTGTGGGCGGCCGTCAAGCGGAGTGCGGAGGCGCCATGGTTGGCAAGATGGACAAAGTCCTATGGCTCGAGGGCTCCTTTGTGGAGACAATAAAGGGGTGGCAATCGGGGTGGTTCTACATCACCGAGCCACGCGACCCTGAATGGGAGGCGGCCCCCGAATTCAGATCTGGCTTCCCCACACAGCTCTCGTCATGGAAAGAGACGGGCCTGACGTGGGGGAATTCGAACGAGCTATCCAGACTCCAAACATGCGTCCGAAACCTGGTGGACAAGAACCTCAGGCTTGTCGATGTAATCCAGGTGATGCTCATCCGCCGGATTCTCCCATGCCAACAACGGGTCTTCAATTTGTGGGAGTTCGATCCGCACACCACCGGTTCTGAGCGGCTCTTGACACTATGTACGAAGATGCCGGAAGGTGCTGTTCAAAGGCGCGAAGCCCCGTGATCCGCCAACAAAGATCGCGGATACAGCTCGCGCGTCAAGCGGCGAGGTAAGTTATTTTACCCTTTATGGGACCCTTTTTCATAGATTGACTCTATGTGGGATCTAAAACTCCCTAATCTTTTATAGGACTGGTCAAGACGCCCGGACATATTAACTGTCGGCTCCTTTGCCGAAGACCCAGCGGACGCCTCGATTGACGGGCTGCTGGCTCCTGCACCCATGTGGTGCCGAGAAGAAGGCCAAGAAGGAGGTCACGGAACTCAAGGAGCTCCCGACGCCAGGTGTTGTCAGATTCTGAAGCAGAATCTTCTCCTGAAAACGAGGAGGAGGAAGAAGAAGCTTCTCCCCCAGCGGGGGAGGAGAGGAAAAGGAAGGCCGCCCCAACTGGGGAGGCCGGAGGGTCCAAGAAGGGAAGAACCCTTCCTCCGGACTTCTCCACCAACGTCGACAACGACGAGGAGGATTGGCCTACAAGGGCCAAGCCCCTGGCGAGATCGTAAGTGTCCGGATACCCATGGCTTTTTATTATTGCAGAGTGTTCTCTAATGTCGAACAATCGTGCAGCCCGCCCAAGGGCGAGTTCGCCGATTCATCGAGCGGGTCCCTGGGCTCGTCGGAAATGGAGAGTACTTCGCTTCCGACCGCCTCCTCGCCTCACGCTGCGGACGACGCTGCGGTGGGGCCCCAAGATGGGCTTGGTCAAGAGGAGGTGGCGCAGGAGGTGCCACAAGGAAACCTCCCGGACTCCAGGCGCGTGGGGGGCAAGACCCCCAGGGGCTCTAAGCCCGACCCTTTTCCGGACTCCATGCCGGAACCTTCAGCGGTTCCGGAGTCCGGCAAGTGGTCCCTTCGCAAGAAGGGTAAGACGCCGGTGTCCTCCGTCCAACCGAGGCACCGGATAGCTCTTGAGGCGCCAACGGCGCCCATCGAGGAAGAGCACCGCCTTTATTATGAGTGCGGTGATCCAGCATATTCAGTCCGCCAAGAGCGGGCCGATCAAGCTGTACTAGCCTTCTAACAGGCTTTGAGGTAAGTTTAGAATATGTAAAAATATTACCGCATAGACAGTAGCCCCTGATGCTTAGTTCGGTGGTCGGAAAGAAAAGCCGGACTAAGGATCTAAAAAGATATACGCATGAGTCTAACATAAGTATGTCAATATGGGAATGCAGAGGCGGCGCTTGACCTCTGCCAGACCGATCATGGAGGTCGATGCGTTAAAGCAGAGCCTCGAGCGGTCCGAGAACGAGCTCGGCCAAGCCAAGAAGCAGTTCGAGGACAATGAAGGTACGTAGTACCTTATTAAAGAAATACCATATAGAAAGGTTTCGGTTGCAAAAGATAACAGGAATAACATCGGTACTACATGGGCCACGAACGAGGTGGCGACCCTGAAGGAAGCGGTGTCCGTGGCCGAAAACAAAGCGGCTACAGAACGCACGGACCGAGAGAAGGGGGAGGCGCCGCTGGCCAAGGTACGGCAAGAGCTCCAAGCTCTCGTGGAAAAACACGAGAGTTTGGAGCGTGACTCGAAGACTCGAGAGTCCGAGCTCGCCTCGGCTCTTGAGAGTGCCAAAGCTGCTAAGGCCGAGGCCCAAAAAGCTCTCCAAGAAATTGAGTCATTAAAGAAGATAGCGGCGGGTAAGGCATTCTTTATGCAAAGCAAGCATGTGAAAGTGAATTACCTATTACTTACCCGGATTCGAGCTCTCCAGAGCATTCGCAGATTTGCCCGTGGTGTGTCCGATGTTGCCGATTCTACCACGCCAAGGAGGGAGCTTGACGGAATAGGTGTTCGGTCTCAAGATGTCGAGGCGGACATCCGGTGCCCTGAGCGACCAGCTGAAGCAGCTGGTCGAGCTCCACAAGGTCGCCGAACAGGCCATGAAGGGTCTTATAGCGGCTGTCAGGCCATTGGAGGCCATGCCCGGGAGCTACTTCGGCTTGGTGCAGCGGCTGGTGGATGCCTGTCCACGGATTGAAGTCATCAAGCGCTCCGTCTGCATTGAAGGTGTCCGTCGGGCCCTTGCCCGTGCTAAAGTGCACTGGGGCAAGCTGGATGCGGAGAAGCTTGTGACGGACGGGCCACCGAAGGGCAAGGAGCATCGCACGCCCGAAATGTACTATGAGGGCCTCCTGAAGGGTGCCCGCCGAATAGCGGATGAGTGCTCCAAAGATGTAATTTTTGAATAGGCTCGCATTTGTTATCCTGTACGCTGAAAACTTGTTCATATGCGCTAAGCAACGCTTGTTAATTTAAAATATTACCTTCTGTGCGGCCGTTTATCAAATTTGAGAGATGGCAAGTCATTGGCTTCAGCCCCCATGCCACGAAAGTCTTTGGGGTGTTCGGGATAAACTTGAGCACTCTTGTTCCCATTCTTGGGTCCATCTAGGGAGGCGCTCAATACAACGAACAAGGCAACCGGACTTACAATGCTTGAACACTCTCACTTAGCCATAGAATTCTATAATTTTAAATTTCGGCGAAGCCCCTAGTATTCGGAAGACCGAGTTCGGGGCGCTAGCCACGCCTTGGCCGGACAATTCCGGTTCCTCGCTCTAAGCGGCATAAGTCTTTAGGGACCCGAAAAAACTTCTCGAACAGCGACCGGCTCTCGCCCTATCATGACGGTCAGTTTTAGCTTTTCCATCGAGGTGCTCGACCCAGCTCAACTGGGGCACAATCGCAGATGGTTCTCCCGTGCTACCTTAGCCGATATAACGGAACGTAAGGTACCAAAACACGGAGCCGGGCAAACCCAACTATTGACCCAAGACATGATTCGGAGCCGATTCATATAATGCTATAAGTTCGGGGTGCCGCACTTGTGAAAGTGTTTGGAATTATCACACCATAATTATGGGATACTTAAGCCCCTGGTGTATTGGCCGTACCAAAGTGTACGGTTGCAACATGTCATGGAATGAACATGTGTATAGATAAAGGAAGTAGTGCAATAATAAGCAAGAGCTATGTATTGTTTATTCAAAAAGGTACTGCAATGAAAGCAGAACGATACAAATAGTGCGATAAGCAAGGGATGGGACTATCTAACATGTCCCCCTCCAGGGGTAAGCTCCGGGATGGTATGTAAAACAGGTATAATGCTCGTAATGGAGACCACCTGAACACTCGACGTGGCTTTCTGCTTCCCTGGCTGTTGCATCGTGAGTTCGGCGATTCTAGTGCCGGACATGACTTCTGAAAGATGGAGTCCTGAAAGTAAGAAAAAGGAATAAAAAGGAAAACGGAAAAGAATGACACAATCAGGAGCCCCTGGTGCGGTCGAGCCGCATTCTTGGCGTGCCGTGGTCTTGCCCCTCCCCATATGCCCATGGTATCTCCAGAGCGTAATTATGTACGCGTAACACTAGCTTCGCAATTTCACGAGGGCTGGGGTTAGCCGGATTGCTCTGGCGTGCTTGAATCGTGCAGCGGTCTTGTTGTAGGTTACTCAGCGCGCGCAGCGGTGTCCGGACACTTAATGGCCGGACTCGAGAGTTCTGTGAGAGGCTGCTTTGTACCTCCGCCGAGGGCTGCCGTGTGCTCCTCCGCTCGGAGAGAGCGCTCGTGTTACCATTGACCGTGATTACTCCTCGAGGGCCTCGCATCTTGAGCTTGAGGTATGCGTAGTGCGGCACCGCATTGAACTTTGCAAATGCGGTTCGTCCGAGCAGTGCATGATAGCCACTGCGGAATGGGATGATGTCGAAGATTAACTCTTCGCTTCGGAAGTTACCCGGGGATCCGAAGACCACTTCGAGTGTAACCGAGCCCGTACAACTGGCCTCTACACCCGGTATGACGCCTTTAAAGGTTGTCTTTGTAGGTTTAATCCTTGAGGGGTCTATGCCCATTTTGCACACTGTATCCTGATAAAGCAGGTTCAGTTGCTGCCGCCGCCCATCGGGACTCGTTAGGTGAAATCCGTTAATAATTGGGTCAAAACCAATGCGGCAAAACCGCCGTGGACGGATGCTAGTGGGGTGGTCCCTTCGATCGAAGGTGATCTGGCAGGAAGACCATGGGTTGAACTTCGGGGCGACTGGCTCCATCGCATATACGTCCCTTAGTGCACGCTTCCGCTCCTTTTGGGTATATGGGTTATGATATCATGTTCACCGTCCGCACTTGAGTGGGAAAACCTTCATCCTCTATTGTTCGTGCGCCGGGCTCCTCCTCGTCATCGCTATGCAGCCCCTTGTCATTGAGTTCGGTACTTTACTTTCCTGCTTGCTTGAATACCCAACAGTCCCTGTTCGTGTGATTGGCTGGTTTTTCGGGGGTGCCATGTATCTGGCAGAAGCGATCGAGTATTCGGTCCAAGTTGGACGGGCCCTGGGTATTTCTTCTGAATGGCTTCTTCCGCTGACCGGGTTTAGGGCCTCTGAATCCGGCATTGACGGCCGTATCTTCAGTGTTATCATCGTTAATGCGGCGCTTGTTCTTGTTGCGATGCTGTAACGCCCCGGATTTGATGCGCCAGGTGTCTGCCAGTTATTCGCCGTCGTTGCCATGTCATTTGCTTGCATGTTGCACTTTGCCATGTCATCATCTGCATTTCATATCATGTCATCATGTGCATCGCATTTGCATACGTGTTCCTCTCATGCATCCAAGCATTTTCCCGTTGTCCGTTTGCAATCCGCACTCCTATGTCTCCGGCGCCCCTTTTACCTCTTTTCATGTGCGGGTGTTAAACGGTCTCGAATGGACCGAGGTTTGTCAAGCGGCCTTGGTATAGCACCGTAGACCGCTTGTCAAGTTTCGTGCCATTTGGAGGTCGTTTGGTACTCCAACGGTTAACCGGGTAACCGTAAAGGCCTCTTTTATGTAAAGCCCAACACCCCTTCCAAACTGGCCCAAAACCCACCAAACTCCCCTCCATGCTCTCGGTCGTTCGATCACGATCGCGTGGCCGAAAACCACACCTCTTTTGGACTCTCCTAGCTCCCTCTACCTATATAAACACCTTCCCCTCCAAAAATCGCAGTCCAATCCCCCCCGAAACCCTAAAGATCTCTCCTCGCCGCCTCCGGACATGTCCGGCGCCCGCCGGACGTCTGCGCCGCCGCCCGAGCCAATGGCGTGCGTGCCACGTGGCCTCTTGCGCCGCCCTCCGCCATGCTGCCCGAGGAGCCCATCGCGGGCCCAGCGAGCCAGCAGCGCCGCCGCCAGAGCCCGACCACCGCCGCCTCCGCGCCGAGGGAGCCCGCGCCTCGCCCATGGCTGCCCCCGCCTCCGCCGCCGCTGCATCGAGAGATCGCTGCCGCCGCCCGCTGCGCGTCGCTCCGCCTGCCGCCCGCCTCCTCGCCGCCCTCCGGCGCCCCGGCCGGCGCCGCGCCACCCCCACGGCCGAACCCTCGCTGGCGCCGCCGGCTCCGCCCGACCAGCCGCCCGACCATTCGCCTCTCGCAAGAAACGCCGCCCGACGGCGCCCTACTACTTAGCGCGCCCTCGCCAGCCCCCATCTCCGGCCAGATCCGGCCAGGAGAGGGCCGGATCCGTCCAACTCCGGCGAGCCCCGATCCGGCCTGCCTCGGTAACCGTGCACGGAGGTTGACTTTCTCCCCCCCTCCGTTTTCTGCAAAGTCCCGAGCGTTTTCAATAATTTTCATGCATTTTCATCATGTCATAACTCTGTCATCGTTGCTCTGTTTTGCGCGTGTAATATGTCAAATTGTTCATCTCGATGAGTAGATCATTTCATCTCATTGCATCATTTTCATTTGAGCTCATCTTGATGCCCGAAATGCTGTTAGAAGAGTGCTATGTGATGTTAGTTTCTGTTTCTTAACAGAACATGCACTTTTGTCATTTTTGCCATGATTGATGTGTGCATCCTATGAACTTGAGTCCTACATGTGTTTTGTAATATGCCATGTCTTCTTTACAGTGGTGCTTGCTATGTATTTTTGTGATCTCTGTGGTGACTATCACAAGCATGCAAACTAGGTGTCTTGTTGTTGCTGATTTCAGCCTTGTTCTGCTGATATTTTTATGCCATGTTAACTTGATGCTACCGAGAGATCCATACTTATTTTGAGATACTTTAGTAAGGATGTTTTGAACATTTGGTTATGCTCTATCCATCCATGCCCTTGTTTGCAATTATGGAGTGCCATAGCTTGAGTCAATCGAGCTCTACTTTTGCTATAAAATGTTTCCTGGCAGGTTGTTTACTTGTTATTCAATTTTGCCAAGGTTGTTGTAGTTGATCCTTGCATGCAATGTTGTTGTTATTGCCATGTATAGCTTCTATAACATGTCTTATTACTGTTGGTTGCCTTTCCATGCCATGTATTGCTCTGTAGTGAGTGGTTCAAGCTCACCAACATGCCTACTTATTGTTGTTCCTGCCATGTATGAATCTGTAATATAACTTGCCATGTTTACATGGGTGCCATCATATCTTCTGATCCTTTTTGGCTTATGGTCAGTAAGGGACTTTTGTTCTATGCTTTGAGTAGATTCTTGCCATGCCTTTGTTTGCCATGATAAGTTCCTGTAGCATGTTGTTTGATAGCTCTAAACATTGCAACCTGATGTTATTTTCTGCAAAGTCTGAAACTGTTATTATTTGCAATCTTGTCATGTCATTTTGAGCATGTTCTAGTGATTTCTGGAGATAGCTCAGTGTTCATGTTTTGTAATGCTTTACCTGAACATCATGTCCATGCCTTTTGTTATCATGTTGAGATACTGTAGCATGTTGTTTTGATGCTTGCAATATGCCTAGTTGCTGTTTTGGACAGATTGTTGCTATAACTTGTATAGGGTGTATGTGTTGAACCGTTGCTCCGTTTTGAGTGTGCTCTATATGAAACTTGCTTGATTTTGCATGTAGTTTCATATTATCATGTTGCATCCTTGTTTTGAGGTGTTTGCTTGATGTTTGTATGCATTTTGCATCAATGCCATGTTTATCTTGTTTTGCTCATATCTTCTAGGTCGTAGCTCCGAATCTAATAAACTTTATATGTAACTTGACTAGAATTTCGTGTAGATCATCGTGCTGCATCTTAACTTGATGTTTAACAACTTGAACATAAGGTTTATTCAGATCTGGAGCAATTTCGAAATTTGCATATGAGGACTTACCGGAATTGTTATATGTTGCTCCCGGCCTCATTTAAACTTGCCTTGATGTGTTGTTCTTGTTTGCATCATCTCTTGCCATGAGTAGCTTAATGTAGCTTTGTCATGCATCACACTTGGTTGTGCATCATGTCTTTTCTATGTGTGGTGTGTTTACCTTGTTGTGTGCTTCTTCTTGTTAGTTCCTGTTTCGTTGCGATCGTGAGGATTCGTTCGTCTACGCTTGGTTCGTCTTCGTGGCTTCATTCGTTCGTCTTCTTCATGGAATCGTTCTTCTTCCTTGCGGGATTTCAAGCAAGATGACCGTCACCTTGGATCTCATTACTATCATTGCTATGCTAGTTGTTTCGTTCTATCGCTATGCTGCGCTACCTATCACTTGTTCCTCAAGCCTCCCAAATTGCCATGTCAGCCTCTAACCTTTTGCACCCTTCCTAGCAAACCGTTGTTTGGCTATGTTACCGCTTTGCTCAGCCCCTCTTATAGCGTTGTTAGTTGCAGGTGAAGATGAAGTTTGTTCCTTGTTGGAACATGGAGATGTTGTTCCTTGTTGGAACATGCTTACTTGTTGGGATATCACAATATGTCTTATTTAATTAATGCATCTATATACTTGGTAAAGGGTGGAAGGCTCGGCCTTATGCCTGGTGTTTTGTTCCACTCTTGCCGCCTAGTTTCCGTCATATCGGTATTATGTTCCCGGATTTTGCGTCCCTAACGCGGTCGGGTGATTTATGGGACCCCTTGACAGTTCGCTTTGAATAAGACTCCTCCAAAGAAGGCCCAACATTGGTTTTACCATTTGCCTCACCACCACCTACATTTCCCTTGGGAGTAATTAACCCAAGGGTCATCTTTATTCAGCCCCCGGCCAATGCTTGTCTAAGTGTTGGTCCAAACTAGAGTGCTTTAGCGCCTCAAGGAAACTTGAGGTTTGGTTTTAGTTGTACGGACTGCTCATCCGGTCGTGGCTCGAGACGAGATCTGTGCTGCTACTATCGGGGTGTCGGCACGCCGGGAGGTCTTGCTGGTCTTGTTTTATTGCTGTCAAAATGTCTTGTAGCCGGGATTCCGAGACTGATCGGGTCTTCCGGGAGAAGGAATATCCTTCGTTGATCGCGAGAGCTTATCATGGGCTAAGTTGGGACACCCCGCATGGTTTGAACTTTCAAAGCCGTGCCGCGGTTATGTGGTAGATGGAATTTGTTAATATCCGGTTGTAGTAAACTTGAAGCAAACTCTTTTAAAATACACCAACCGTATGCGTAACGTGAGTGTCTCTTTTCGGGTTGATCGAGAGGAGAACACGGTTTCTGTGTTATGTTTGACGTAAGTAGGAGTTCAGGATCACTTCTTGATCATTACTAGTTGACAACCGTTCCTTTGATTCTCTTCTCACTCTCATTTGCGTATGTTAGCCACCATACATGCTTAGTCGCTGCTACAACCTCACCACCTTATCCCTTCCTTTCCTACTTAAGCTTTGCTAGTCTTGATACCCATGGTAATGGGATTGCTGAGTCCTCGTGGCTCACAGATTACTACACCACCAGTTGCAGGTACAGGTTTGCGATGACCATGACGTGAGAGCGATGTTTGCTTGTATTGGAGTTCTTCTTCTGCTTCTTCTTCGATCAGGGGATAGGTTCCAGGTCGGCAGCCTGGGCTAGCAGGGTGGATATTGTTTGAGTTTCTGTTTATGTTTCATCCGTAGTCGGATGTTGTTCTCTTGTATTTGATGTTGATGTATTCATGTGACATTGTATGTATTGGATTTATCCCCACTATTATGTAATGTTGATGTAATGATATCCACCTTGCAAAAGCGTTTCAATATGCGGTCTATCCTTGGTGGGACCATCGAGTTCCTTTTGGATAGGGTCGCATATTGGGCGTGACAGATGCGACCTGCCATTGCTGTCCTTGGTATCCGAACTATCAGGATGTTTGGCCAAGTTGTTGCTTCGAGCTAGCCAGCTGTCCTCTCCCGCACAAAAGTGGGTCATGAGTGTTGTGAGGGCTGCCATGGATTTTGGCTTTTCCTGTCCTAGGTGCCGGGCAAGCCACTCGTCGTGGATGTTATGTTTGAAGGCTGCAAGGGCCTCTGCATCCGGACAGTCAACGATTTGATTTTTCTTTGTTAGGAACCGTGTCCAGAATTGTCTGGCCGATTCTTCTGGCTGCTGGATTATGTGGCTAAGGTCATCGGCGTCTGGTGGTCGCACATATGTGCCCTGGAAGTTGTCAAGGAATGCGGCTTCGTGTCCTCCCAACAACCAATTGATTATCTTTGGCAAGCTGTTGAGCCAATGCCGAGCAGGTCCTTTAAGCTTGAGGGAGGTATTTCATGGCATGTAGATCATCACCAATGGGCCATGTGGATATGGAGGAGATAGTCCTCGATCCGCACCGCAGGATCTGTGGTACCATCGTATGATTCGATGTTTACGGGTTTGAAGCCCTCGTGGACTTGATGATCCATTACTTCATCTGTGAAGCATAGTGGGTGTCGACGCCTCAGATTGGGCTATATCACGACGTAGCTCATATGAGCTTTGTCTACTGTGTTCGGCCCGGTCGGGTTTGCTGTATCCGGCGCGACGGTAATCATCCCGCGTCGTTGGGCGCCCAAGCGATCCGTAGATCAATCTTGTATGTTTTGCCTTATCCTCCAATATATCTTGCAAGTTCGGCGCGTTTTCCCATGCCTTGGTACTTTTTGAGCGGCGTCGGGGTGTGGCTTGAGCGGAGGGCCGAGAGGCTTCTCTGTCGCGGCCACGGGGTGGCCGGTCTGCCATGTCATGCGCTGGTGACTTGGTTGCTTCCTCCTCTGATCGAGGCAACGACCTTCGTTTGGGGTAGCCTTTGGAGGGTCGTTCGAGTTCATACTCTTCGGCTGCAAGGACTTCAGTCCATCTGTCAGCTAGCAGGTCCTGGTCAGCTCTAAGCTGTTGCTGCTTTTTCTTGAGGCTACTTGCCGTGGCTATAACCCTGCGTTTGAAACGCTCCTGTTCGGCGGGATCCTCAGGCACGACAAATTCGTCGTCGTCGGGGCTTGCCTCATCTTTGGAGGGAGGCGCGTAATTATCATCCTCGACCTCTCTTTCTGCCGTGCAAATGGATTTGCTTCTCCTCCTCCTGCGCCGAGTCCCGCTGGAGGGGGTTGTCTTGATCTTGTCCGGGGTGTTATTATCTCCGCACGGAATCACCGTTTTTGCTGTGGCGGGATTTAGAGCGGCGCCGCTGACGCCGGCGCTTCGGTTGCTTTTTGGAGGGGTCATCCTCCATTGTTCCATCTCCGTTCCCATCTTTTGGGATATCCACCATGTATATGTCGTATGATGAGGTGGCCTTCCAGTGCCCTGTAGGCGCTGGGTCTTGGTCGTCTCCGGCATCATCGTCCATACCGTTGATGTCTTCGGAGCCGAAGTCTAGCATGTCGGTTAAATCATCGACAGTGGCTACAAAGTGGGTGGTGGGTGGCTGTTGAATTCTTCGTCGTCCACATCCCAACCTTCCTGCCCATAGTCCGGCCAGGGCTCTCCGGATAAAGAGAGAGACTTTAGTGAATTCAGGATGTCGCCAAAGGGCGAGTGCTGAAAGATGTCCGCGACAGTGAACTCCATGACCGGCGCCCAATCGGATTCGATTGGCAGGGGCGCGAGGGTTCGGAGTCCGAGGAGGAGTCCGCACCCGGGTCGAGGTATTCGCAGCGACAGGATGGAGTTCGCCCGCCGCGTAGAGATTGTAGCCCCGAGGCTGTGTCCAACCACTCGCCCTCGATCGGGGAATCCGCCCGGATTAAAGGTCGGAGCGGATGTCGGTGCGGCCTCCTGTGGCTTTGCTCGCTGCAGAGCTAGATCATGCCCATCGAGACAAGGCGGCACTCTTGGTCATGCTCGAATCCGTCAAGATCAAGTCTCCGCGGATATTGGCCGATAGTTCAAACTTCCAAATCTGACCTGATGGCGGGGCGAGCTTCGATCTGCTCCAGATGGCCAAGCTTAATTGGCCCGCATGCAAAGCCGCCGAATCACGAAGATCTGTCCGGGAGAAAAGTCTCACCTGGACCGCGTCGTTGTTGATGATCGAAGGAGCCATCGGGCCTATCGGTGACGCATACGGAGGAACTCTCAATGAATGCACCAATGTCGGTGTCAAAACCGCGAATCTCGGTAGGGGTCCCGAGCGTGCGTCTAGGCGGATGGTAACAGGAGACAAGGGACACGATGTTTTTACCCAGGTTGGGCCCTCTCGATGGAGGTAATACCCTACTCCCGCTTGATTAATATTGATGATATGGGTAGTACAAGAGTAGATCTACCACGAGATCAAGGAGGCTAAACCCTAGAAGCTAGCCTATGGTATGATTGTTGTTCGTCCATTGAACTAAAACCCTCCGGTTTATATAGACACCGGATAGGTTAGGGTTACACAGAGTCGGTTACAATGGTAGGAGATCTACATATCCAGACGCCAAGCTTGCCTTCCACGCCAAGGAAAGTCCCATCCGGACACGGGACAAAGTCTTCAATCTTGTATCTTCATAGTCTTGGAGTCCGGCCGTGAAGATAGTCCGGCTATCCGGACACCCCCTAGTCCGGGACTCCCTCACCCGATTTCAAGCTACACCGAAGGAATCACACCATAAGGCTGTGAAGCATATTCTTCGATATCTAGCTCACACACCAACACTAGGATTATGGTACCCCAAGGGCTCTACGTTTGAATCCATTGGATATTCTGACTCTGACTATGCTAGTGATCGTGTGGACCGCAAGTCAACATCTGGTACTTGTCATTTCCTCGGACGATCTTTGGTCTGTTGGTCCTTGAAGAAACAGAATCTGCGATCACCGCTTCATCGCTGCGGAAGCTGAGTACATTGCTGCTGGCTCTTGTTGTGCTCAATTGCTGTGGATGAAGCAAACTCTCAAGGACTACGACATCAACGTGAGGAATGTGCCTCTATACTGTGACAATGAGAGTGCCATCAAGATTGCTCACAACCCAGTTCAGCACTCGAAGACAAAGCACATTCAGATTCGTCATCATTTTCTTCGTGATCATGTGTTGAAGGGCGACATCTCCATCAAGCATGTGAAGACTGAAGAACAGCTAGCCGATATCTTCACAAAGCTCTTGGATGAGAAGGGATTTAGCAAGTTGCGGTGGGAGCTAAATATCTTAGAATCTTCGAATGTTCTTTGAAAAGGACACACATCCTGACACTTATGCAAAATTGATGACTTAGATGTGCAACACATGAAGAAACGTTTTTCTTCAATCAATGAAGAATAACACTCTAAGTGTGAAGAAATTAATGAAGAATTTGATTCTCACAACCCTATGAAAATTGTACGCGGTGTCTGAAATTATCATTCTTATACGGTGGGTCACGCCACCACCAAAATTGAAAATCTTCAATTTGAGTTTTTCCTCAGTTTTGAAATTCTTCAGTTTTTCAAATTCTTCAACTTTGCAAAATCTTCACTGTTTCCGTTGTCTTTCTTCATTGACTATATATATATATATATATATATATATATATATATATATATATATATATATATATATATATATATATATATATATATATATATATATATATATGTCCTCTACAACATTCACTTATGGCTATTTCTTGAAGTTGCTTTTTACGCTAAGTGAATGTGATGGGACCCTTCCCTCTATGCTATACTCAACCCAAGCTATTCACAAATTCTTCATGTGCGTTCTATTTGAAACTCGTTCAAAATCTTCACTGTGTCCTTGTCAGCTGAAGAAATTGCGAACGGAACTTTTAACTTATCTTATCCAAATTTTTGGCTTTGCCGCTCAAACCATTCCGCATCCCACGATAAACTTATCTATTCACCCACGATCTAACACAATCTCCACTTTTCAGTACGTGGGTGACACATGTCAATCGAATGAGAAGGGCCAGGGGCACGTTCGTCCAAAATCTTCGGGCGAACGGTTTTTCACCGTGGCTATATATACCCCCTCTCCATTTACTCCGCTCGACCGCTCTCTCTCTCGCTCGAGCTTCTCAAAACCAAGCGTCGCCGCTACTCCATCGTCGCCGGTGAGGAAGAGCTTCACTGCCTTGACCTCGTCGCCTTCATACTCGCGCCGACCGCGGAAATCTTCACTCCGCCGCCGCCGTAGCTGTCTTCCTCCGCCGAGTTAGAGCGTGGGAGATCTGAACTGACGAACTTCTAATCTACACTTCTCAGTTCGTCGTGTTCTTCAGTTCGGGTAATTAAAAGTTACTTTTATTACTCGCTTTGATTCTCAAACCTTCCTGAAAATCTTCAAAGTTGTTTATTCTTCAAATCTTCACACATATGAACACCTCAAACGAAATATGCTCTTGATTCGTTTCTCTAAGCAATGATTTTTCTTCAAGATTCCTCAATTGTGTGGATCCTCGATCTATACAACTCTGGAACCTAAGACAAAGATCGCTTAGTGAAATTCTTCAAGGCTCATCTGGTCAAATTCCTCAAACTAGTTATTTTTGAAAAACCTTCTGAGAACGCATATGACCTCTCCAAATTCCTCGCAACTATACTCTGTTCACAGGTACTCATGTCCGCTGCTGAATCACTAGGTTCTCATCAACTTAACTCATTTGCAGCGTTCCTTGAAGAAAAGTTGCATACTTCTTCACAGAATTCGATTGTTCAAATTCCTCAGCTGAAGAATATGGCTGAAGGAAAGAAGCCACAGAAAGGAGGAAAGAGGCCTGAGGTCATGACTGCTTTCGAGATACATGAGGACATATATGCTGACTATTGCACACCTGATGAAGCCAAGTTTGGAAAGGAAAACAAAAATCAGCGCAAGGTGCGCATTCAGAGGATTGAAAGGAGATGGGCAATGGAATGGAGGGAGTACAGATATGTTACTCCAAAGTACATGAAGAAATTACTTGAATCCTCCATGCCCAAGAGCTCCATTGGCACCTGGCCAAGAAGTCGACCCCACCAAAGATCAAGCATGGTGAGGACTTTCTGAAGAATGGGCCAAGCGCCAAGCCAAGTTGGCGAGACAAGCCAAAGAAGCTGTGAGGAAATTCAATGGAGACTCACTCTCGCTGCTGCCATTGAGGCCCCCTGCTCAGCCAGGAAGATCAATGGCAAAGAAGCCGGCGATAAGCCAAGTGCTTCACAAACAGTGCCCTCACGGCCAAAATCCTCAAGAATGCCCTCACGGCCAGAATCTTCAATGCCCTCACGGCCAGTTCCTCATGCTGCTCCTGCTCCTCCCAAATCCTCGGCTCCTACAAAGTCCTCGGCAGCTCCTCCAAAGTCCTCAAGACTGTGCATCCGCCACGTGCCAAAGGACTGCAGCATCTCTATTGCCTCTGGTGTCTCAAAGAAGTTCCTCGGCTGCACCAAATTCTTCATCGAGCCCCACTCTGCTGAAGAAAAGGCAAGCTATTGGACGAGGTCCTCGACCAAGTCCGAAGAAGAAACATGTCGCCTTCCAAGTCCCATCTAATGATGAAGCTGATGATGATGAACTTGCAGAAATCATCAGAGACCGACAAGAAAGGGCCACTAGAGCCAAAGGCACACCTGTGCCACTGCTTTTGGATCCAAGGGCGATCCTCGAGTACATTGATCTCTGGCACAAGGATCCAGAGACACCTATGCCTGATTTTCATCTGACACCTAGACAAAGTCACATGCTGACCCATTTCATCTCTGAAGAGAAATGGAAATTTGAGAAGGCTAGACAGATCAAGAAGGCTCAATTCAGGAAAGAGAAGTTCCTGAGGAAAAACGTTGTCAGAATGACAACTGAGGAACTCCTCAAGATCCAGACTTAAATCCAAGCCCTCAGCAAAAACTTTGATGCTTATTATGCTGATTGGCAAGGAGCCAAAATCAGATTCGTCAACCTGATGAAGAAATTCACAAATGTTGCAGCCCCAACACAACAAGAAATTCCTCAGGCTGGAGCCTCTGCTCAGCCTGCTGAAGAACATGCCAGCACCGCTGATGTTTTTCAGCCTGCTGAAGACAATGCTAGTTCCAGGCTGATGACTCCATTCCAGCCCACTGAAGAAATTGCTGTGGCATCTACTAGTGGTGCGCTCAAGAAATCGAAGAAGTCAGGCAATCAGACGCCATACCGAGGAAATTCTACCAGATTCCTCGGCTCCTCCCCGCGCCTACACCAACTCCAATCCTTCCATCTGCATCGATGTGAAGAAGACCAAGGCTGCAGAGCGAGCTGCAGTGAAGAAAAGGAAAGCATCAGCTGCTTCAAATTCTTCAGCCCCGAAGAAAATGAAGCCTATGACAAGCTCTTTTGAAAATCCAATCGATGCTGTTCCAATTTCCTCCATTCCATCAAAGGACCTTGTTCCTTTTGGTGAAGAGTATGAGATCCCAAGCGGATCTGATGAAGAAAATCATTCTGCTGCTTCATCAAAGCAGATTGCTGAAGAAATTTAAGTGGATGCAATCCCTTCAACACCAATCATTTCCTCGCCTATGCCTCAGTTCACAGCTGAAGAGGCTGGTGTTGAGGAAATTGAAGACGAAGACGTGGATATTGGATGCACCACGCCTGTGATGAACGATGACTTTTGGGAAAGTCAGCATCCCAATTCTCCACTCTTCACCCCAATACAACAAATTCCTCGATCCCCTTCACCAACAGTTCAAATGGGCTCTGAAGAAACTCATCCCAACTCATCCGTGCATGAAGAAATTCCAGCCACTAGTGCTGAAGAACCTGCTGCTGCTGATCCTATGAACACGCAGATCGCATATGAAGAGGAACCAGAAAATCCTCACCAAGAACCTGAGATTGCGATTCCTGAGGTTGTGATGCAACTCACTGACACTCCACTGCCAAAGCCAAAGAATCCATTCTCAATGAAGCAAAAGTTCAAGGCTGAAGATTTCTTCGGCGAGCATGTATTCTTCACTGACTACAACCCATATGACTCTGCTCGCATAAGGAAGAGGCGTTTCTGGACTGCTATTCAATCCAACTTCTATTCCTCTGTGCTATTCAACAAAAACAAAGTCTTCGATCATGCACATATTCCTCATGTGGACATGGAATCTCTGCCAGGCTTCGAGCCAGTCCTCAGCGTTCTTCATGATGTAGGATTGCTGAATTTCTGCACTGACATGTGTGATTGGAATGAAGAACTCTTCAATTCTATGCGACGCTGCACATCACCGGAGATTCTGAAGATGTGAACTCATGGGTATTGGACTGGATGATAGAAAATACTCACTACAAGGCACCAGCAACTGTATTGCTTCGTGCCCTCCCACTCAGTCCTCCCCTTGATGGTGCTCGTTGCATCTACAACGAACCTGAGCTTTCAAATCATTACATGCAAGTGCTTGATGAAGCCTTTGAAGCCGTGATGTACACCTCGAACCAAATTCTTCGTCAAGGAATTATCTGATGTGCCTCGGACTGTCTATCGATTTCGACAAAGACAATGAGTCCTATCAAAGGCCACGACTCAAATGATGAAGAAGTCGTTGGCATCATGAAGAATATGCTTTTCAATATCATTCATGGCGTTCCTGGCCAACTTCCATGATTTCTTCATGAGGACTCGCAAATATTGCAATGTCACCATTTGAGCTGAAGCCTTATGCACCTTGGATTATGAGATTCATCGTAACAAGGTCTTCACTCAATTACAAGGCTGATACTCAACCACTCGCAGCTACTTGCCTCCAATTGAAGTCCTCAAACGGATATTTTCCTCACCGATGACAAGGGCAAGGCAAGCTGCTGTGATAGATGAAGGCATTCGCCCATTGATGGTCAATTTCGCAAAGCTGCATCCTACTCCACCAATGATGACTCTGCCACACATGACTCTGCCGCCAATATCTCAGCCAAGCAAAATCCTTAAGCCACAGCACCCAGGGTGATGACTGATCGTGAGTTACTCCTCAGTCTTCATCAGAAGGTTGATCGCAATCATAAATGGGTCAAGCGTCAGTTTGGTTCAGTTCTTCACAACATGACCTGAACACACAATGCAGTGAAGAAAAACCAATACTACCTCCATGAAACCTTCAACCGCACCTGGGCTGTTCTTTCTAATGTCTACAACGCAGAAGAACTGAAGACAATGGGTCTCAGGGAAGAATTTGACTGGTCTGTACCTCCACCGAAGAAATTCAAGAAGGTCAAGGTTCCTTCCTTGGTAGCCAGCTCCTATTCTTCATCGCGCGACACTAATGAAAATGAAGACTTGGACGACACTGCGGCAGGCCCGACTACGACAATCGACCCCGACAATGCTGGCGCTCCTTCATCAACTTGAAATTCTTCAGGGGCGTTAGTCCTCAGTTTCAATCCTTTTGGTCATTTGATGACAAAGGGGGAGAAATGTGAGTTAGTCTTCAAGCGGGTCTACTATATGGGCGTTTTTTTACTAAGTTTCAACTCTCGTTCTTCTGAAACTTTTATTGGATCCTTTCGGTGTACTAGAGTAGGGGTACCCTAGTATCCCGAACTCGCACGGCAATGTGACACCCTGCAAGGCTTACCTAGAGATCGCCAAGGTCCTCCGCGGCTCCTTTGGAGCCATTCAAGAACAAAGTATTCAAGGCCCCGGCAAGAGGAGTTTGCCGGGAAGGCCACTCAAGGCACAAAGGAAACAAGACCCCGACAAGAGGAGCTTGCCGGGAAAGATTGGTGAGCGACAAGCTACCGAGCGCGATAGGGATTCAGCCGCGGCAAGGTGCTTGCCGCGGCAGGCAACCTCTCTTCATCTCCGCTCCAGCTCATCTACCAACGTGTCGCCATGGGGCCATTCCAGGCGTACGTGTCAAGAGGCTGTGCAGCCAGCGGGGAGCAGCGATAAGCGGCGCTGACAAGCTTACCATCGTGGCAAATGGTGGTGCACTTGATGGTCCCTGTTACACTGTTTAGGCGATAGGGCGGGCATTTATTGATCTTGTCCCTTGCCGTCAGAGTTAGGTACAATGCACTGTACACTGTACAAGTCGGTGTACCAACCGCAACTCATTTTCCCATTTTTGCCCTCGTCTACGTTGCCACCTGTGGTGACCCCTTGAGCCTATAAAAGGAGGCCCATGTGCAACGTAGAAAGGATTCGGTTCATTCGACTCATTCGACTCATTCGAGACCACACCCACTCAGGCTAGGTTTTGTAGCTCTAATTTCTCCCTAGTAAGAACACAATACAATCAACCAAGCAGCAGTAGGAGTATTATCTCTCCGGAGAACTCCGAAGCTGGGTAAACTGCTCGTGTGCATCGCCTCGATCTGCTCTTCGTGCAATCTCCGCCACCCTCCGAACCAAAAGGGACTCGGTCCGCCAGGTCCCATAGGTGTTCGTGGGTCACGATCAGCATCCCCGACAGATCGAGTTGTAATCTTAAACCCGATGGTGCTCTGATACTTTTGATGTGTTCCTCTGCATGCTTATTCTTCGTTATATGTTAATACATGCATGCTGAATTACATCAGTCACCATATTTCATCATGCATTTCAAATTCTTCATATTATATGTCAAATGCGTGTATGAATTACAAGATATAGGGGGAGATCTCCATGATTCAACTCTTCAAATGTGCAATGCCTCAAAAGCAAAATTCCTCACTATGCACATCTTCAGGGGGAGTTCTTCTATATCTTGCAATCAAATTCCTCAATATTAGTATTTACGCTTCATATGTTTATCCCCGTTGAAAACTTAACCTATATTGTCATCAATCACCAAAAAGGGGGAGATTGTAAGTGCATCTAGTGCCCCTTAGTGATTTTGGTCTATTGAAGACTTATAGGTTAAGGGACTAATGTGTTTATGAGTGTACACAGGTCTATAAGTCTATGAGGAGTTTGATATTTACAGAGAAACTC
Organism: Aegilops longissima; assembly: GCA_021605205.1. Classification (NCBI taxonomy): domain Eukaryota; kingdom Viridiplantae; phylum Streptophyta; class Magnoliopsida; order Poales; family Poaceae; genus Aegilops; species Aegilops longissima. The sequence goes on along the minus strand of CM038676.1, from coordinate 355,762,865 downwards.
GGCCCCTAAAAATGAAGTTCTTCGACTGAAGACTTTGATATTCTAAAGACTTTCTGAAGACTTTGAAAGTGAAGAAATTGGTGTGACCTTGAAGACTTGGTATTCATTTGAGGAACATGAAGCGTGAAGACTTTTGTTTTCGTAGTTTCAGTTTCTCTTCTTGAGTCATAGGAAACACCGTGATCGTTAAAGGGGTCGAGGAAATATTAAGGAAAAATTTCCATGTGATGCTCAACTCAAAATCCTACACCTACCAATCCCTTCGAGTGAAGCCTTTGAAATCTCATATAGCTCACTCAATTTCTTCAAAGGATGAGACGAAGTTCTTCCGTCGCCGAGGAATTTGTTTCGACCGACGAGTTAGGAATTCGCCAAAGGCGGATTGCCTACACAAAGGAGGAACATGATAGCCCCGAGGAATTTGAGAGTCAAATTTCCGATCGCTGTCGTGCGCCTTGCGCCACTATCCCAAAAATATCTTATCTACCTAACGGTCATATCATTGAAGGGCATTTATGTCTTATCATGTCGGGCTGCTCCCTAGGCTATAAATAGCCGCCCCTACAACCACTAGCTGGTTGGCTGCTCCGAGAGAACTTGACACTTGTCATTTGAGAGCAACCCATCCTCCGAGGACTTTGAGCGAAAATCATCGAGTGAGGAAAAACCCAAAAACCAAACCCCTACAAACCAAAAGTGATTGGGCATCACTAAAGAGATTGATCCTGCGTGGATTTGACGCTTGTTACCTTTGAAGACTGTGCTTCTTCGAGACGGTTAGGCGTCATGGTCTAGAGCATCCAAGAGGAATTGTGGATCGCCGAGTGACCAAGTCTGTGAAGGTTTGGAAGTCGCCTGAAGACTTACCATGAGTGATTGGACGAGGTCTGTGTGACCTTAGTTCAAGGAGAATACGGTGAGGACTTGGTGTCCTGAGCTGCGTGCTCAGCGATCGGGTGTCCGGACTGTGTCCTCAATTTTAAATACTCAGCCGCTCCAACCAGACGCATAACTAAGACAGCAGCTTGAACTGGTCTACCAAATCATTGTCTTCACCAACCTAACTGGTTCTATTTCCTCAACTCTTTCATTTCCTCATTCTTGTGTTGAGTGTTCGTTCATATCTGTGTTTGAAGACTTTGATCAAGACCTTCTCAATTTCCTCGTTCAATTCTTCACTGCTTGTCTTCATCTTGTGCTATCCTGTGTTTACGCTTTTCAGTACTTTTGATTGTCTTCATTTCATCATGATGACCATGCCCGCATTCTCTTATGCTTACTTCTGAGTACTTATTCCGCTGCAAGTAGTTCTTCACTTAGGAATTTCCTCACCGGAAATTTCCTCATTGAAAAATTCATAAAAATCGCCTATTCACCCCCCCTCTAGTCGATATAACGCACTTTCAATCTATCACTTGGGGACTAATTTTCATGTGTTGCTTTTCATAAGCTCAAACAAATATAAGTGAAGATCATGAGCATAATTTTTCTTTTCTTTCTCTCAACATAATTTAAGTGAAGCAAGCGAGAATTTCTTCAAAAAAATTGCTAACTCTCAAATAAATATTAGTGAATCAAGAGAGCATTTCTTAAAAAATGCTAAGCACACCGTGCGCAAAAAGATATAAGTGAAGCACTAGAGCAAGTCCTAGCTCATAAAAGATTTAAGTGAAGCATAGAGAGCAATTCTAACAAGTCATGACGTAATTTTGGCTCTCTCAAATAAGTGTGTCCAGCAAGGATTGATGACTTAAAACACAAAATAAAACAAGCAAAGACTCATATCATACAAGACGCTCCAAGCAAAACACATATCATGTGACGAATTAAGATATAGCTTCGAGTAAAATACCGATAGTTGTTGGAAGAAAGCGGGGATGCCACTCAAGGGCATCCCCAAGCTTAGTTGGTTGCTCATTTTTGGATACTAGCTTGGGATGCCGGGGCATCCGCAAGCTTAGGCTCTTCTATCCTTCCTTCATCCATCGTAAGATAACCCAAAACTTGAAATCTTCAATCACACAAAACTCAACAAAACCTTCATTAGATCCGTTAGTGTAAGAAAAATAAATCACTAATATAAGTGTTGTATCAAACCAATTCTTATTTTTTTATTATATCTACTGTGTTCCAACTTTTCTATGGCAAAAACTCATCAAAGAAAACCATAGAGCCATCAAAATAAGCACACAACACAAAGAAAACATAATATGTCAAAACAGAACAGTCTGTAGCAATCTGATTTGTTTGAATACTTATGTAACTACAAAAATTCTACAAAATTAGGAAGACCAGGGTAATTTGTATATTAATATTCTGCAAAAACAATCAGGGCAAAATCTCTTTTCTGTGATTTATGAAAATTATTTTCGTGAGCGCAAAGTTTCTGTCTTTTTCAGCAAGATCAAACAACTATCACCCAAGAAGATCCTAAAGGCTTTACTTGGCACAAACACTAATTAAAACACAAAAAACACAATCATAACAGTAGAATAATTGTGTTAACACTCAAGAACAGGAAGCAAAAAGCAAAAATAAAATTTATTGATTGGGTTGCCTCCCAACAAGCGTTATACTTTTACGCCCTTAGCTAGGCATAAAGCAAGGATCTAAGTTTTGTCATCTTTGGTTCGAGATCCATAGGATGCCCTCATGATTGATTCATATGGTGGCCTAATTTTTATTCTAGGAAAGTGTTCCATACCCTTCCTCAAAGGAAATTGGAACTTAATATTGCCTTCTTTCATATCAATCACGGCACCGATAGTGCGTAAAAACGGTCTACCAAGAATAATTGGACAAGACGGTTTCAGTCAATATCAAGAACAATAAAATCTATGGGAACATAATTCCTATTTGCAAGAATAAGAACATCATTAATTCTTCCCATAGGCTTTTTAATAGTGGTATGCGCCAAGTGCAAATTCAAAGAACATTCTTCAAGATTAGTAAGACCAAGCACATCACATAAAGATTTCAGAATCGTAGAAACACTAGCACCCACGTCACACAAAGCAAAACACTCATAATTTTTAATCTTGACTTTGATAGTAGGTTCCCATTCATCATGCAATTTTCTAGGAATTGAAACTTCTAATTCCAAATTTTCTTCAAGAGCTTTCATCATAGCATCAACAATATGTTTAGTGAAAGCTTTATTTTCTTCATAGGCATGGGGTGAATTTATCATGGATTGCAACAAAGAAATGCAATCAATCAAAGATCAACTATCATAATTAAAATCTTTGTAATCCAAAAGAGTGGGTACATCACTAGCTAAAGTTTTTACCTCTCCAAACCCACTTTCATCTTTTTTCTCAACAAGATTTTCACCCTCCGAAATATTGGGACGCCTTCTACCTAAAGTTGACTCTTCTCCAGTCCCTTTTTCATCAATCTTAACTTTACTAAACAAGGAATCAATACAAGAAACACCAATCATTTTAAGATCTTCATCACTTTTATCTTCTAACGAGATTGGTTTAGCAGCCATTTGATTTACTAAAGTACCTTGTGCATCAGATATTTTTCCTATCAAGTTGTTTTGTGATAGCATCTAACACAACTGAGTGTTCCTTAAGTTCTTCAGTAAAATACTTATTATGCTCAAACTATGTAGTCATATAATCCTTAGTAATTTTATCAATTTCAAGCAAAATATTTGGGTAAGGAACATCCTAATATTTTGTTTGAGGCATCATGACTACGCAAACAAGAACACACACAAAAACAGATTCGACAAGAAAACGGCAAACGGAAAAGAGAGGCGAATAAAACGGCAAATTTTTGTGAAGTGGGGGAGAGGAAAACAAGAGGAAAATGGAAAATAATGTAAATTGCGAGGAGATGAGGTTTGTGATTAGGAACCTGGTATATGTTGAAGATCCTCCCCGACAATGGTGCCAGAAATTCCTTTTGATGTCGCTTGAAGCTACGTCGGTATTTCCCCAAAGAGGAAGGGATGATGTAGCACATCGGCGGTAGGTATTGCCCTCAGATATGAAACCAAGGTTATCGAACCAGTAGGAGAACCAAGCAAAACAACATAAACAGCCCCTGCACACAAATAACAACACCTCGCAACCCGACGTGTTAAAGGGGTTGTCAATCCCTTTCGGGGTACGGTGCCAGAAATTGCGTGTTGACGGGAGAAAGTTGTAATAGATTGAATAAATAGATCGTAAATAAAATAAAGTGCAGCAAAGTATTTTTGTATTTTTGTTTTAGTAGATCTGAATAAAAAGTGCAAATAAAATAGATCGCAAAGCAAATATATGAGAAAGAAGACCCGTGGGCCGTAGGTCTCACTAGTGGCTTCTCTCGAGAAAGATAGCAAACGGTGGGTAAACAAATTACTGTTGAGCAATTGATAGAACCTCAAATAATTATGATGATATCCAGGAATGATCATTACATAGGCATCACGTCCAAGATTAGTAGACCGACTCTTGCCTGCATCTACTACTATTACTCCACACATCGACCGCTATCCAGCATACATCTAGTGTATTAAGTTCATGGAAAAATGGAGTAATGCAATAGGAACGATGACATGATGTAGACAAGATCTATCTATGTAGAGATAGACCCCATCGTTTTATTCTTAGTAGGAACGATACATACGTGTCGCTTCCTTTTCACATCGATCAAGCAATCGAAGATCGAACCCACTACTGTGCACCTCTTCCCATTGCAAGATAAATAGATCAAGTTGGCCAAACAAAACCCAAATATCGGAGAATAAATACGAGGCTATAAGAGATCATGCATATAAGAGATCAAAGAAACTCAAACAACTTTCATGGATATAAAAAGATACGTCTGGTCATAAACTCAAAGTTCATCAGATCCCGACAAACACAACGCAAAAAGAGTTACATCATATGGATCTCCAAGAGACCATTGTACTGAGAATTCAGCGAGAGAGAGAAAGCCATCTAGCTACTAACTACGGACCCGAAGGTCTATAAAGAACTACTCATGCATCATCGGAGAGTCACCATGGAGGTGGTGAACCCCATCCGAGATGGTGTCTAGATTGGATCTGGTGGTTATGGACTCTGCGGTGGCTAGATGAATATTTCGTCGATGCTCCTAGGGTTTCTGGAATATTGGGGTATTTATAGAGCAAAGAGGCGGTCCGGGGGGCACCCGAGGTGGGCACAACCCACCATGGCGCGCCTGGTCCTCCTGGCGCGCCCTGGTGGGTTGTCCCCTCCTTGGGACTCCCCCTAGGTGTAACCAGGGCCCAATATCTTCCTTCTATTCCATAAAAAATCTCCACAAAGTTTCGTGGCATTTGGACTCCGTTTGATATTGATTTCCTGCGATATAAAAAACATGGAAAAAATAGCAACTGGCACTAGGCACTGTGTCAATAGGTTAGTACCAAAAAATGATATAAAATGATTGTAAAACATCCAAGATTGATAATATAACAACATGGAACAATAAAAAATTATAGATACATTGGAGACGTATCACGCCCCACTTGCCGAGATCATAGGCAACATAGATGCATCAAGCCAGGTGGCGAAGTGGGCCATCGAGCTAGCTCCCCACGCCATCCTCTACCACCCCGCACCGCCATCAAGTCCCAAGCACTGGCCGACTTCCTCGTCGACTGGGCCGAGACCCAGTACCTGCCGCCAGCGCTAGATTCCACCCATTTGCGGATGCACTTTGATGGCTCAATGATGCGCACCGGTATGGGAGCCGGCATTGTCCTCACCTCTCCCAAAGGCGACAAGCTCAGATACATGCTGCAAATTCACTTTGCCGCCTCCAACAACATGGCCGAGTACGAGGCACTCGTCCACGGGCTTCGACTGGCCAAAGAGATTGGCATCCACCGAGTGCTGTGCTACGGTGACTCAGACTTGGTGGTCCAGCAGTCGTCCGACGACTGGGACACCAAGGATGCAAACATGGCAAGCTACCGCTTCCTCGTCCAGCAGATCAGCGGATACTTTGACGGGTGCGAGTTCCTTCACGTGCCACGGGCCGACAACGAGCAAGCTGATGCCCTGGCACGGATTGGCTCCACCCGGCAAGTGATACCAGTCGGCGTCTCCCTCTAGTGCCTCCGCAAGCCGTCTATCCCCAGAACAGTCTGATCTAGCTTGGGGACCACAATAGTCGGCCCGGGGACTTTGGTAGGTGGCTCGGTGACTGCAGCAGTCGCACTCGGCCTTGGGACCTCAAAACCCGGCCCAGGGGCTGCAGCAGTCGGCCCAGGGACTTCGGCAGGAGGCTCGGGGACTGCAGCAGTCGCACCAGGCCCGGGGACTTCAGAACTCGGCCCGAGGGCTGCAGCAGCCGGCCCGGGGACTTCAATGACGCAGCAAGTGGCAGTCGACTCCAACCTGTCGCCTCCCAACCCAACCGCCCTGGTACAAGTGGCCGTGAGGACAGTGGTTGAAGCACCATCATGGGCGCAGCCCATCCTCAACTTCCGGGTGAGCGGAGAGCTACAAGTCGACGAGATCTTGGCCTGGCAGGTGCAACATCGGGCAGCAGCGTACACAATAGTGAACAGAGAGCTTGTCACGCGCAGCATGACTGGCGTTTTCCAGCGCTGCGTAGAGCCAGAGAAGGGCAAAGCAATCCTCAGAGACATCCACCAAGGCGAGTGCGGCCACCACGCGGCCTCCAGATCCCTTGTTGCCAAAGCTTCCCGCCATGGATTGTTCTGGCCGACTGCTTTGGATGACGCCAAGGATTTGGTCAAGAAGTGCAATGGATGCCAACGGTTCAGCTCCAAGCAACACCTGCCGGCTTCTGCACTCAAGACCATCCCCCTGACTTAGCTGTTTGCCGTCTGGGGGCTGGACATGGTGGGCCCATTCAAGACAGCACATGGCGGCATGACCCATCTGCTTGTCGCCATGGACAAATTCACCAAGTGGATTGAAGCAAAGCCAATCAAGAAGCTGAATGATCCAACTGTTGTGACCTTCATGGTAGATATCACCGTCCGGTACGGTGTACCGCATAGCATCATCACCGACAATGGCACAAACTTTTCCAAAGGCGCGTTGGCCCATTTCTGCGCGACACAGGACATCCGACTGGACTTAGCGTCTGTTGCCCATCCGTAGTCAAACGACCAAGTCGAGCGAGCAAATGGCCTCATCTTGTCCGGCATCAAGCCCCGACTAGTCGAGCCGCTAGAGCATTTGGCCGGCTGCTGGATCGGCGTGCCGCCGCCCTTCCCGAGCCTCCGACCACGCCAACAAAGCAATCGGCTTTACCCCTTCTTCCTCGTACGGGCCGAGGCCGCTATCCCAATCGACATCGAAGTTTGACTCGCTCTCGCCACCATGTACATGGAGGCGGATGCGAAGGAGGCGCGAGAAGATATCATCGACCTGCCGAAGAAGGTCACATCGCACTCATCCGTCCGCCATCTACCAGCAGGCTTGTGATGCTACCACACCGGAAGGTCGTGCCACGACATTTCCGAGAGGGGACTTGTGTTCGCTGATCCAAATAACTGCCGCCAACACAAGCTCGCCACTTGGGAAGGGCCTTTCATCATCAAGAAAGTTTGGGCAACGACTTACTACCTCATCGACGCAAGCAGGCCGAGGGAACGCAAGAGGGACGATTCCAAAGAAGGAAACAGAGCGTTTATGGAACGCAAATCTTCTCCGAAGATTTTACAGTTAATGCAGTATGTATCACACTACCTTTTGTATTAAGAGCAAAGACAACGGGTCCCTCAAGGAGCACTCGGGGGCTACCCTTTTTATCTATATGATAAGTTTATGCCTGTGAATGTGTCATTTCATTCCTCCGCCCGGCACCAGGTCCGACCAGTCGGCCCGGGGTGTCGGTGGGAACGACACCTACGGGGTCATTGGGATCCCTTCTATGGTCGGCGGGTGCGAGGTTGTGCAAAGAGCAGGTCTGACAGGAAGCACACGGGTCATTTACCTAGGTTCGGGCCACGAAGATGCGTAATACCCTAGTCCTGCTATGGTGGATGTATTGAGTGTTCTTGTGTTCTTGAGCTAGCTATGAGGTGCAACTTTCCCAAAGAGTGAATCCCTCTCCGGTCGCCTGGCCTCCTTTTATAGGCAAAAGGTTGCCACAAAGGGCACATGTGAGGTGGAAAGGTCTACAGCTTGATAAGCCTATCCTCCGGAACAATAGGACAAACACATTTAATGCGCTGCCGACGTGTCCCCCTTGCTTTATCGGGGACAACAAGGAAGCATGTCCCAGCTATCGCCGCCTCGCTCGCCTTGACACGCCATCGAAGCCGACGAGGTGTCGCGCGCCCACGCTGGCTGGCTGCTGGGCTGGCGCGTGGTGGAGCCTTCACGAAGGGGTCACATGCCACCACGCAGTGCTTGCTGAGTCGGTGAGTAGATTCTCCTGCCGCCACGCAGTGCCCGCCGAGCTGGTTGAGCTAGCAGCTGCTTGGGGACGGTGGTGCGTCTTGGTCGGTGCGGGCTCGGCTGCGGGCCTCACGATGCCTTCAAAGAAGGGTCTTGTCGGGGCCCGCAAGGGTCTTGCCGCATGCGTTAGCTTGTCCCAAGCAAGGCGCTTGCCGGGGTCTTATGGATTTCTCGGCTAGAATCCCGCCGAGGGTCCTCGCCTTCTCGATCCTCATCTGATCTTGTGTGTTTATGATCTTTACAAAGATCTGCATGCCACCACGGAGGTGCCTCCCGAGCCCTGGTTCCAATGTAGTTGTTGACGGCGTTTGGAACCCTTGGGCTCAAGGGTGGCTTGCTCTATTGGCGGTGGGCAAGTTGCCCCGGCAAAGCTCTTGCCAGGGCCGCGGAGGCCGCCCCGGCAAGGGTCTTGCCGGGGGTCCACCTCGCCCTCTTGCTCTTTGTGTTTCTGATCTTGGCGTTGTCTTGGTTGTCTTGTGCTTCAGCTTTCTCCGCTTCCTCTTCTCGCTCGCTAAGTGGGTCATGTGCACGGCTCGATCGCCTGCACAAGTAAAGGGGTCAAAAGGAGAGCCCCTAGTTTTGTACACCGACAGGAGCCCCCGGGTCTGGGCCACACATAAGCGCGACACGTTGTTGGGCCAGGCCCAGAAGAGTGCACGGGCAGGTGGGGCGGATTTTAGTGCGGTAACTGTTCGTCCGCTGTGCTCCTCCACGACCCATGTTGAACGCGCGATGTGGAGAGTCATGTGTGACGTGGGGGTCATGCGTGGGGCGGTTCCCACAAGCATGCGTCACATCACAGTTAATGGGAAAAGAGGTGGCCCGCGCCTTCCCCATAAAAAGGAATAACCGCGGGCTCGCTGCTCATTTACCCTCTGTGCTTTCCCCAATCTTGGAACCGCCATCCCCTTCTTCCTCCCTCTGAAGCTCTTGCCTTCGCTCGCCGCCGCCGCGCCTTCGCCATCCTTCATTTCTCGCCTCCCGCAGCCGCCATGGCACCCAAGACCAGCAGAGGCAAGGGAGTGGCCAAGGACACCGGGACGAACGAGCCGCCGGAGAGCAAGTTGGTGGTCCGGCGGATGCAGTCCGCCTACTTCCCCACGACGGTCGATGCAGTCCACCTCCGGGACTACTTCAAGCACTTGTGGGGGTGCAAGACGGGGAGACGACATGTGGCACCCGCCACGCTATCCCTGCTGCCTTCGCCGAGGATGGCCCGAATCGGTACCCGTTCTTCGTCGACTACTTTTCCTGCCCCCCTTATCTGATTTCTTCAGTGACATGATGCACACCTACGGCTTCCACCTTCTGGATTTTACCCCAAATGCCGTGGCGTGCATGGCTCTTTTTGCGCATTTCTGTGAGGGCTTCATTGGGGTGCATCCCAACACGACACTCTTTCGCCACTACTTCTTCCCTCAGATCCAAAAGGGGGGGCGCAATTTCTGGTTGTGTCACCTGGATCCCAAGGTCCAAGGGGACATACCCGAAGGGCGCTCAGAAGGAGAGGTGGGAGGAGTGGCAGGGCCGGTGGTGCTGGATTGAGGAGGAGAATCCACCGGCATTCTGCGGGGTTCACCAGGCGCCACCGCTTCGCCGGAGTAACTGGAGCGATGTTGACGCCGACGACGCGAAGCTCACGGTCGCCACCACCAGGATTCTTTGCCTCATCGAGGCCGGGCTCACCCTTGAGATGATCGGGGCGGATTTCATCCGCCGCCGAATCACTCCGTTGCACAACAAGGGGAGGCCGACCTGGCTCTTCACGAATGCGGCCGACATCATGATGCTTCGCCCCGGCCTCGACCACAACCTCACGGTGATGGGGCACGCCCACTTTTGCCAGCAGCTCTTCCAGCTAGACGTGAACCGCGATGGCAAGGTCGAGCGGTCCGGCAAGGCCGCGAAGGCTGCCGCGAAGGCTGGCAAGGTCGCCAAGGGGCCCTTGTTTAAGTTGCCGGCGGGGGTGGTCCCGCTGTGCAACAACTAGCGTCGAAATGACATCATCGCCATGATGCCGGAGTTCAACGCGCACGACCTCGTCCCAAATTGGGCCGAGCCGCCGGAGGATCAGGTGCAGGAGTTTTTTGACACCCTGGAGGAGAAGTACGTCCGTGATGAGCCGCGGCTCATCTAGGACACCTCCCAGGCGGAGCTGGACTACATTGTCACCAGAGCGGCGGAGTCGGAGCTCGCCAAGGAGGCCGGCAGCACCGGCGGCGTGGAGGATAAGGCCCGGCAGCCGCGGAGGAGAAGGAGCTTGCCCAGTGGGCGGAGTCTGCTGGGAAGGCCAGCAACGCCGGCATCGGGGCCCCTCTCATTGAGGATGTGGTCGATGAGTTGTCGGAGGAGGAGGCCGAGGCTGTCGACCCTCCGGTCATGGGGAGAGGGCGAGTCCTACGGCGGGCCACCTCTGGAGAGCCGGTCCGGCCCGGCAGGGCCGTACAACCGCAACAAGCCCAGGAGGGGTCTCCGCGCCTGACAAGGGCCGCGGTGGCGAAGAATAAAGCAACTTCCTCGTCTACGTCCAAGCATCCTCGGACTCCATCAGCTTCCCCTCCTCCGGCAGATGTCAACGCGGAGGTCGTCTTCGATTTTGGGTCCCTCAGCCCAAGGAGGAAGAGGAAGGCGGCAGAAGAGGAGGTGGAGGACGAGTAAGTGTCTTGTTCCTTTCTATCATCCCCGCCTCCTCAGATTGTGCCGCTTACCTCGATTTGTTTCCATCTTTGCAGGGATGCGGAGACACTGACCCAGAGGGTGAAGAGGGCCAGGGCTTCGGCGAGCGGCCAGCCCCCGGCCGGTGCTTCGGGTACACCGCTGGTGGTGTTGAGCAGCCCGGACAGCAGCCCCCGGCACAACCGCCAGCGTAAGTTCATCACTCACCCCTTGTGAACGTGTGTTGGGGGCACGATCTCGTGGTGCTGACCTTGCCGTGGTTGCAGGAGGAGGACAACAGCAGGAGGAGCCACATAAGGCTACTCCCAACATGTTGCCCCATCGACCACGCCGCCCGGAGGGGCGTCCCCGGCAAGGGTGCCAAGCACCGAGCCCATGCACATGGAGGAGGACGAGGCAAACTCGGGCGCTGGTGGCTTCGCCTCGGCGCCAAATGTTGGCGGGGAGGGGACCTCTGCTTCCCAGCCCGGCACGGGTAAGTCACTCGCCTTCCGTCCCTATTCCTTTTCTCTTCTTTCTGAATCTTGGTCTTGGATTCGCCTCATCCCCTTCTCGGTATCCAGATCCTCTCTCGGCGGATCCGGAGGATATAGAAACCGTCATCGAGGATGTCGCCAAGGATGCTGCAGCGGAGGCCAAGAAGATCGCCACCGAGGAGGCCGCCAAGGGTGCCGGTAAGGACGCCGCCAAGGGGCCAGCCGGGGAGCCCGGCAAGACTGCTGCCGAGGAGGCCGACAAGGCCGCTGCCGAGAAGGAGGTGGTTGACGACCAACCTTCCTCCTCCGCTGCCTCTGGCTCAGGCAGGTAGCTGAGGGTGAGCGACGACCTATTCATCCACCTCCCAGGGACGGCGAGCACCGGGGCGCCCGTCGAGGGGGATGTGTTCGATGACGAGGTGCTCGCCGCCGCCGGGCTTGAGGTGGTTGATGAGCCGAGTGCCGGTGACAGCGGTTCCCAGGAAGAGCGGCTCCTCCAGGCCATGGGCGCCAACTTCCGGAAGCTCCGGGCGCTTCACCACACTCGCCTGGACAAGGCCAAGTCCAGGATGGCGGTGGTGGACAAGGCGGAGGCAGACCTCGAGGGGCGCATCGCCGAGGCGCAGGCTTGGTTCTGCCAGGCACACAAGGACCTGAAGGCCGCCCAGGACGCACTGGCTGAGCGCAACCTGGAGCTCACCATGAAGCAGGCCGATATCGAGAAGGCCCAGGAACTGGTGGGGCAGCAGGCTGCCCAGGCCGAGGCTGCTCGGCACCAACAATAGGCTGTGCTAAACTCCTAGGAGGAGGACCTTGCTGCGCGTGAGGAGAGGCTCGCCGCAACTCTCCGCGGCAAGGATGCGGAGGTGGAGAAACTCGTCATGCAACTGACCTAGGAGCTGGAGCAGAGGCACAAGGAGGCACTCGATGCCCAGACTCTCGTTCACGCCGGCAAGTGAAGGAGCTGGAGGTGGAGCGGGACGAGCTGAAGGACCAGGTCCTGAAGCTGTCCAAGGAGAAGGACATGCTCAATGGTGCCCTGGTGGAGGTGCAGGGCGCAGTCCTTGGCAAGGCTGATCAGCTCTCCAAAGCCAACGACTCCATCAAAGACCTGAAGCGGAAGCTGGATGGTCTTGAGGAGACGCTCTTGGAGGCCAAGGCCCAGGAGGAGACCCTGGCCAAGGATCTAGAGGCCGAGAAGCAGCAGCGGAAGAACGAAGCCACCAACCACGGGGATTTTGTGGATGGTGAGAATCGCTGGATCGGCCACCTCGAAGACGTCGCCGGTAGGATCAGCATGCAGCTGGCCACCATGGGGATGCCAAATGTGAGGTACACCCTGGAGCACAACGCGAGCCCCAACACCAAGCTGACCCTGTTCTTTGAGGGTGTCTTCGGGGCCCTGGAGCAGCTTCACTCCAGCCGGGCGGCCTCTCTGGCCGATGAGGCCCGATGGCGTTGCCAGGGTGCTATGACCAAGGCCCTCACCAAGATGGCGTACTAGAATCCCAACCTCGACTTTGACGCCGTGCTGGATAGCTTGCCGGAGGATGCGGATCTCAAGGGCGCCAAGGAGCGATAAGCCCATCATCACCGCATTATGTAATTCAGAGGGTAGAGGCCCGCCGGATTAGGCACCTGCCTCTCACTGCCGTTGCAGGTTCATGACCAAGACAATTTTCACCTTTAGTTAGAACCGCATCAACACTTGATGTAATATAACTCTGCTGTACTTTTGATATTATGCACGTTACTTTCCTGTCTAATCCCCCCTTTGTATGTTCACCCTACATTAACCGGGTACGCTTGCCGGCGCGTAAACCCAGGGCGGCACCTTGGGGACGGATCCCCAATGGCCTGACGGTGTGCTTGCTACCAGGCGAACCACCTTACCGCTCTCAATGCGGCCGCTCAAACTGTTGAGCTTGACTCGAGTCAAAATTGAGAGCATTGCCAATTGTGGAAGGCCACCCTGCCATTCTCGACGCGGCCGCTTGAGCTGTTGAGCGGATTCGAAATAGAACAAGGGTATTGCAAATTGCGGAAGGTCCCCTTTGCGTGCAGGTTTTCCATACATTGGGCAGGACCTTTGAGGACAATAACCTTATATATAAAAAGAAATTGCTCAAAGTTTCGCATGACTTAGCTTTTCTGTCGTCAAGACGGGCGCCCATCAAGGCTCGCAGACGGTGCCATCAGCTTGGTTGTCTCCTCCTGAACGATGGCCACGATGGAGTCGCCATTCACTGCACTAGATTTCCACATCTGCGCCTTACTCAGATGCTAGAGATGTCGGGGAACGACATCTATGGGGTCACCGATCCTTCACGGTAGGCGGCGCGAGGTTGTGCAAAGAGCAGGTCCGGCAGAAGCACACGGGTCATTTACCCGTGTTCGCCACGTAAGATGCGTAATACCCTAGTCCTGCTTTGGTGGATGTATTGAGTGCTCTTGTGTTCTTGAGCTAGCTGTGGTGCAACTTGCCCAAAAGAGTCAATCCTCTCCCGGTCGCCTCGGCCTCCTTTTATAGGCAAAAGGTTGCCACAAGGGCACATGTGGAGGTGGAAAGGTCTACGCTTGATAAGCCTATCCTCTCGAACCATAGGACAAACGATTTAATGCGCCGCCGACGTGTCCCCTTGCTTTATCGGGACGGCAAGGAAGCACGCCTGCTGCCGCCGCCGCCGCCTTGACACGCCAGCCCGAGCCGACGAGGCGTCGCGGGCGCCACGCTGGCTGGCTGGCCGGCCGGGCGCGGTGGTGGAGCCTTCACGGAAGGGTTGCATGCCACCACGCAGGTGCTTGCCGAGTTGGTGTAGAGGTCGTCCGTCGCCACGCAGTGCCCGCCCAGCCTGGTTGAGCTAGCACCGCTTGGGGACAAGCAGGACTTCTTGGCTGGTGCGGGCCTCGCTGTGGCTCCCGCCGATGCCTTCGGCAAGGGTCTTGCCGGGACCCGCAAGGGTCTTGTCGTATGCGCAGCGCCGCCCCCAGAAGGCGCCATGGGGTCTTGTGGGTTTCCTCGGCTAGAATCCCGTCGAGGGTCATCGTCTTCTGGTCCTCATCTGATCTTGTGTGTTTATGATCTTGACAAAGAACTGCATGCCACCACGGAGGTGCCTCCCCAGCCCTGGTTCCAATGTAGTTGTTGACGGCATTTTGAACCCTTGGGCTCAAGGGCGGCTCGCTTTGTCAAGTTAAGTTGCCCTGACAAAGCTTTTGCCGGGTCAAGAGGCCGCCTGGCAAGGGTCTGCTGTGGGGGTCCACCTTGCCCTCTTGCTCTTTGTGTTTCTGATCTTGGTGTTGTCTTGGTTATCTTGTGCTTCGGCTTCTCTCCGGCTTCCAACCTCTGCCATGCTAAATGTGGCCGCGGTGCGTGGCTCTGACTGCCCGTGCACAAGTAAAGGGTTCAAAAGGAAAGCCCCTACTTCTGTACACCGACACGGGGGCTCACCGCCTTGTCCTATTTTGATACAACCTGCAGTCTGACAAGTAGTGTGCTGACATCTAAGCCCTCTCTTGACTTAAGCCGGAGCTCGTAGAGCGACTGTCCAGCTGGCAAGAGCTAAAGGCAGGAAATGGTGTCCACACGAAAAATGACTAAGGAAAAAAACATCAGCATAGGCTAAGCTGCTCTCGCTCACCGCCCACCTGCTAAGAAGCCACCGGCCGCTTTCACTTGACTTGCTACGTTCTAGGCAGCCGAAGTACTTGTCTATCCTAGACGTACAAGTCCTTGACCCAGCCACAGATCGCAGAGTGGCTGTCCGGCTGGCAGGGCGGCAGCCAAAGGAAGGCGACAAAGGAAAAAGCCAACAAGAACAGAAAAGCAAAACCAAGTTAGAACCCGGCAGAGCACAAACTTTTTCGAGAATAATTAATTTACATGACAAAAGGCTCTTGGCCAACATTCAACAGAGTTTGAACATACACCCCCAGCGGGTGGAATTCTGCGAATTTAACTTGTTCGTTCGAGAGATTACAAAACAAGAAAGATAAAATGGCTGCCTAGGCCAGAGGAGCAGCAGGCGGATCAAACACGTTGGTGGAGGCAGCGGCGCCGGGTGGTGGATTGACCGAATGGTGGGTCTCGGCCTGGTCAGCATCGGTAGCAGTCCGCGCAGCATCCCGCGACTCGCTGGTCGAAGCTTGATCAGGTTGAGGCCGACTACTCGCTCCATCGTCCGGTGCCGCGTCTTCGCCGTCCTCGTCCTCTTCGTCCTGGCCCTCGTTGCTGGAGGCAATCTCCTCCGCCGAGTCCACCCCATCCTCCGGGTTCAACACGAACCAGTTGGGCGGGACCTTAGCGCCTTCGTCGTCCAACTCCGGGATGAAGACGGAGGTATCGGCGTACTCGGCGAATGCCGCCACAAATTGGGTGAGCGCGCGGCCCACCGCTGCTAGCTCCGGTCTGGCCTCCTGCCGGAAGGTGGCCAACTGGGCCAAATCCAGCCCCGGATACCAAGCCTTGGCGAACTCCAAGGCAGTCCGAGCGCCCACCCGAAGGCGGCGCCTTCCAGCCTCAAGCGCTTTGATCGTTATTCTAGCTGGCCGGCAAGTCCGACCGGGGTGCGGGCTTGGGGCTTGGCCGAAAGCGATTAGCACTCGGACCCGCACATCAAGGCGGCGGAGCATTCGATGAGCCGGCTGCAGGCGCGTCTTGACGGCCAAAAGCTGCTCCCTGAGATTCTGGAGCGCGTTGGGTGCAATGTCCACGCCTGCCCTTCTTCGCACCTCGCGCCGATCCTCGATGGCCTGGCTGACGGCGACGGAATGACCGGGAAAGAATTCTGCACAAGAAGAAGATCAAAAAGTACGAAGCCAGTAGGGAGCTCCTGCAACAGTCGGCGGTTGTTCAAAAAGAAGAACTAACTTACCATCGATCATATCCTCGATCTCGCCGTAGTCGTTGGACAGGAACTTCTCCTTCTCGGCCCAGTTCGAGCGTTGAGTCTCGAACTCGGCCTTGAGGAGGCCTTCGCTCTCCTTCAGCTTCTGAAGCTCCGCCTTGTGCCACTCCACCTGGTCCGCCAGCTCCTTCGCCATGCAGTCGCACTCCTGAGCCGCCTGGCTGCGCTCCTGCTCCTTGGTGTGGCGCGCGGATTCAACCTCGCCCAGGAGCTATCGCAGATCTGCGGCGCCCTCTACAAAGACAAGAAAGAAAACGTCAACACCAACCAAAGACAAGTAGTCACCGGGAGATCCAGCACGACTGCTCAGCAGTCGGCCCGAATCCCGGGGGCTACACCCAACGGGTGGGCTGACGCGCCCCCATGAAAAAGAAGATGGAGTGCTTACTCCAGCTCGGATTTAGGTCGGTGGTCCACTTGGCCAGCTCCTAGTTCTGGGAGTTGTACGCGGCCACGCGGAGGTGGTGGTAGTCCTGCAAGGAAGACAACAGAAGAAAAAGCAAGTCAACACTTAGAACTTATTTGAAGTTCCGGAGCTCGCTTAGGAGCCTGCCCGAACTCGGGTTACACTCAGCAGGGCCAAGCGCCGCCCCAATCAAGATTGCAAGAATTGAAAAACAAGAAGCAAATAACGCATTCAGCACGGTCACCTGTTGAACCGGCTAGGACGCCGCACGGCCACATTCAGACACCCGTACACCCCTGACGCCCATCGCGTGGCGCGCCAGGTCAGTGTTGGGCGCTGATGAGCTAGCGGCCCCAATCTCCATCGGCCTTAGCGCTGAGATCGCCCTTGCCGGGCGCTGGCGCGCGGGAACGCGGACCGTGGGAGTCGGACCCACCACCAACTCGCCGCCAGATGGCGGCATCGACGGCGCTTCAGCCGTTGCCCGGCGCTGCCGATCGTTGGCACGCAAGGAGGCACTCCGCCCAACACAACGGGGCCTCCCCCACCCCTTTCCAGGGCCGGCTAGTCGACATCAGCCTCCGCCGGGCGCTGGCTCTTCCGCACCGGGCGGCTCGCAAGCATGGGCCGGTGGACTCGAGCCTTGAGCGGACGCCTCCCCGCGCTTTGGCGGCATCGCCGGCTTGGCGCTTTGGCCGACGGCTGCCTCCACTGCGCCGCCGCCGCCTCCGCCGCTGGGCCGAGGCCTCCCGCCTTCTGCGCCTCCCCAAGATTCTCCCCGCCGCCTTGAAGGGCGGCGAGTGGGTCCATGCGGCGGGGGGTCTGCAGAGCCGTCTGCCACCCCAATCACCGAATCGGACAAGGCTGGCGACAGAGAGAGCGGAGGCCTGCGCACTGAAGAAAAATGAAATAGGAAGATCGCAAGGAAAGAAGAAACAAACACCAAACACAAGAAATAAAAGCAGAAAGGTCAAGACACTTACGCGGATACCAGCGGGCGCTGCTTCGGCCCTTCTGGAAGAGGGCCGCTTTCGCAGCAGCCTCTTGCCGCTTGGTAGCGGCAGCCGAGGTCTTGGTCTTCTTGGGCCGACTGCCGAACAACCCGACGTCGGCCCGACACTTTGGCGCGCCGGCTGCTGTAGCCGGCGCCTGTCCTGTCGGTGCCGAGAGTGCGGCGAGGCTCGTCATCCTCCTCATCGTCGTCCGGCCACTCCCCGAGGCCGCCTCCTAAGGAGCCGCCTACTCCATCGCCGCTGCCTCCTGTGGCGTCGTGCTCCTCCATGGCGGACGCCCCCAGCTCGGGGTCGTCCACGTCGCTCTCCGCCCGGTCCACCAGGTACGGATGACCTGGGGCCGGTGTTTCAGTTGCCGTCTGGCCCGGGAAGCGCTGCATCATGGCCGATCAATCAGGCGGCAAGAAGAAATCCGGACAAACAAAGAAAAAGAGAATTAGAAGACTTACCAATGGCGGCGGGTTAGCACGGCTATACGGCGGCTTGCCGAACCGCCACTCCGTCTCCGAGAGCTTGTAGCCGGAGAAGAAGTTCACCATTCAGACCACCTCCGTGTCCGGCAGCACCTTGGTGGACATCCGGCACAGGTCCCGACGCCCACTCATGTTGCCGATTATGCGGGGCCGGGTTTGAAGAGGCAGCACCCGGCACTCCACGAAGGCGGCCAGCAGATCCGAGGCCTTGAGGCCCTCCTACTCCATCATCTCCTGGAGCCAGATGAGAGCAGTGGAGGAGGCTGCCGACAGGTTCTTCGGCCGGAACTTCCACTTGGTGCGGGGCTCAGTAAGCGGGCGGCTGCATAAGCCGGCAGGTCGACGTAGTCCCGCGACAACTGGATATTCTCGACATAGAAGTATGATTTTTTCCATAGCTTGGCCAACTGCAGCAGGGCAAGAGTCGGGAAGCGGACCCCTGAGCCCGAGCATCGCACCGCGACGCAGGGTCCCTACTGGGCCGCCTCGTCCTTGGCGGCGGTGCCGAGCTTGAGGTAGAAGAGCTCCCCCCATAGCTCGAGTGAGGGGAGCATGCCAAGATACTCCTCACAGAGGGTGACGAAGGTGGAGAGTAGCACCACCGTGTTCGGTGTGAGATGGTGGGGCTGCACTCTGTAGAAGTCGAAGAACGAGCGTAGGAACCGGCTCGCAGGCAGGCCGAAGCCGCGGAGGAAGTGCGACCGGAAGACGACGCGCTCGCCGTCCGCCGGCACCAGCGAGATCTTCGCCTCGGGAGGAACACACACCTTCACGTTCGACGCGCGGGGAAGCCGTCGCGTTTGGCGGAGGAACTCGAGGTGGTCGTCACGGATGTTGGAGCCGTCCCAGTCGCCTGAGCGGCCGCCGAGTGCCATGGGCTTGGTTGCTCGGTGGCGGCGCGAGGTGGCTGCGTGTGGATGAAGTCGCGGCGATGCGGAGAAGTCCAGCGACGGCGGGCTGCAGCTGTGCTCCGGCGGCGACAAAGGGCACGACGACAGCAAGAGAAAAGAAGAAGAGGGTGAAGGGCGAGGAGGGCGCGCGTGCGCTCTACCGCCCCCTCCCCCCTAGTTATAGACCCGCGGCAGCGGAGCCAAGGGGGCAAGCATGGGGAAATGTGGGATTAGTTGCACCCACACACCACACGACTCACAGATCCCGCCGCTTTCATCGGGCGCGTTAATGAGCCCCGAAGGGCAACTGTTCGCTTGCCGCCAGCGGATGCTGCTGCTGCGTCGAGACCCTATAGTGGCAGGCCCGGGTCTGCAGCGACGTCACGTCGCATGCGTGGGCTGGCAGGCCGGCCTGGTCTGTTGGCGCCGCATGGCTAGCGGGCAACGGGCGGCAAGCCTCTCACCCGGCTGACGCACCACCCGGCCCCCACCGCGACGATTCGAATTCACCAGGCGGCCAGCCTGGCCTGGGCCGGCTCCTGATAGTCGGCATGTCTAGAAGACGGACGAAGCAGGATTACCAAAACACATAGAGTAGGAAGCTGTTGAGGCTCCTTGATTTTAGCCGTGGTGCTCCACCAGCTTCGGGGACTACTGTTTTAGTAAATGTCCACGGGTAGCCTCATCAGCCCCCCATGGTATTTCAAGACATCAGGGCAAGCTTTGCCCCCACTACTGCAGGATGCTGCTAACGCGACACTACGACCAGAGACCCTTCGAGAAACTGTGCGCGATGCAACAATCGCAAACGGTGCTGTATGAAAACCGTCAGAAATGTATAAAACGCTTATGGCGACGGATGCATCAAACACGTTCAGGTTTTAGTTATGCAGTAATGAAGGGCATATGGTTCAGTTCAATTAACTGCTTATGGCGAGGTGGAACAAAAGAAACAGGCAGCCAGATGAAGGCGTGTGTGATACACAGCATACGGTTCACTCAGATGAACTGTTTGTGATTATGCAACAAAAAAGAAATGGTCAGCCAGATCAAGGTGTGTGCGATATACGGCATGCTGTTCACTCAGATGAACTGTTTGCATTGAGATATGAGAACGG
This sequence comes from Aegilops longissima, assembly GCA_021605205.1. Taxonomy (NCBI): domain Eukaryota; kingdom Viridiplantae; phylum Streptophyta; class Magnoliopsida; order Poales; family Poaceae; genus Aegilops; species Aegilops longissima. The sequence continues at coordinate 355,742,501 of CM038676.1, read as the reverse complement.
AAACTGTTCAACTTAACAAGATGTGTGTGATACGCGGCAAACAGGTCTGTAATCAGAAATGGGTGTGAAGACCGATAATAACATAGATGGTTGCTGCTAATAAGACGTGTGTGTTGTGCGATGGGATTGCATACAGAACAACAACATATATATATACACACACTTATATTGACATGCTTGCATAACCAAATTAAACATCCACGTAAATAGGTGGCTACTACAACCATGGAATTTGCACACACCAAAGTAAACTATTACATGCATAATTACATAGGTGGCTACTACACACATGACATTTCCACACACCAATAAAGTAAACTATATATTACATGCATGATTAACTAGCATAAACGATCATCCGATCATCATCTACTTCTTGTGACGCTTTGCTCGCTTGTGGCTCGATCCAGCTCGCCGACGGGGTAACGAGGCACTTCTCATGTCACGAATCCACCAGGCATCTCGTGAGCATGTGTACACGCCTGGCCGCGAACCCGAGGTGAGGTTCATCCAGCTTGTCGATCCAGGTCCTATGTCGGATAGGGGCTTGTTCTCCGGGCATCCCGCTTCATCTTTTCGTAGTAGGGGTCGGCGATGGTCGAGGCGAGTTCGACCAGGAGTCTTGCTTCGCGGCTGCCCTGCACTCGTGAGTGGTCACGGATTTTCAAGGTTCTTGCAGCGGCCCGTGAACACCGAGCGCGCTGTACATCGTCTTTGGTATCCATCGTGGCAAACTTGTAGTCGGTGTTGTTGACAAACCTGTTGAAACGGTCGCGAGGCTCTGTGGCCATGCAGTAGTGGTAGACGAGGACACGATGGCGCACGCACAAATGGGCGATGGCAACCTTCTGATCTATGCCGGGAGGACCGGCAGTGTATTGGAGGTTGATGCCGACCACCTTGTACTTGTGTCCAGCAAGCAACTGCTCAACGCTGTTGATGTAGTCGTCCACCATGGCTGGGTCGATGGTGTACACCACCGAGAGATCCGTCTCCCTCGCGTGGGTCTCCACTCTATGCTCGCTGAACTACATTGGAGCGCCGTCGGACATCCCCTTTCTATGTGTCCTCGTGGGTGTGCTTGTTGTGTTGTGGGGCGCGATCGAAAGGTTGAAGAGACTAAGGTTATAATGGCCGCGGGAATTAAAAGGGAAGCCGTACGGCCATGAATATCGGCAGGCCGTGATGGCAGTTCTAATTTGCAACGCCAGAATCCATCATGTCAAGACGAATCGCATCGCAAGCGGCAACGCTGCAAGGCAACCGCATGCATATGGGGCCCCCAACATGATCATGCGCACGCCCAACCGCTGGCAGAGCGCGCACGGAGGGACGCAAGCAGAGCGCTCCGCGGTCGCCTCAAGGAAAAGCTGTCCACAAGCCGTGCGCGCTGATGGAGGCGATAGAGCGCACCGCGGGGCCTAACAGCGAGCAGAGCTTGCCAAGGGACGCGAGCAAAGGATGACACAATGATACATGGCAAATAAGACGAACTTTGCGAGCGATGTCGGAGACATCAAGCACGAATCGGATTAGAGTTGCGTGTGCGATACGTGGCAGACAATTCATCCATCAGAGCCCTTTGTGATGGAATAAGCCGTGTGTGTTGCGGGCAAACACTTGCTAGTGTATAACCTTAAATTTAACCAAAAAAGTGTTAATGCATGTTACATAAATTGTATAGCTGGAAACTATCTTCAAATACGACTCCAACGATATAATATATGGCGGCATGCATTCATATTTTATTAGTTAAATCCTACTTATAAACCAGGACGGGGGTATAGTAGGTAATTAAATCACAAACTTTTTTTTATTAACTGTATGTGTACGTGTCCTCTCGTCCTCCTCTCGCACGTCTTTTCACCCCGCTGCCACAGACGGCTTACAAGGTAAGCTATGCAAAAGCGCTGGGGCGTTTTTTGGCCAAACGGTGGCACCAATGAATCGTCGATGAGCCCGTTCCCACACAACCTCGCAGGTTCCCGCGCAAGCTCCCCGCCCGACTCGATGAGATCCCCCAAAATCCCAATGCTTACTGGCCTGCTATGAAAACTCTCACGGTCGGGCGAGTCTCGCTGCATTTTCCTCCCTCCTCGTAGCTTATCTCATATGCTTCTCCCACAATTGCCAATGGCACCGTCCGCTGCCGCCGCCAGCCACTCCGCCATCGAGGACAACTCACTGGGAGGCTACACCGCGCGGCGGCGCATCAGAGCGCGATGGAATCCCTGTGTGCGCGGAACACCCACCACACGCTCCGCCGCCACTACCCGTCGGCAGCTATTGCCGGCTGCCGTTGCCGCCACACCACCGCAAAAGCCAGGGCCATCTCCCACTCTGCCGCCACGGCCCGAAGGGGGAAGGTGGCTGTCGTAGCCGCCAACCCACTGCCGGCCACCATGGCCATCACCCGCTCCGCCACCCCGCCTCGAAGGAGGTGGTGGTGGTCGGCCACCACCCCATCGCCGGCCGCCAGGCCGCCAGCTCACCGCCGATCGCCGGGATCATCACTGCTCGCCACCGCCTCAAGGAGGGAGGCGGAGGTGGAGGCCCGCACGTGTGTCCGTGACCTTGCGTGATACATCGAGATCCTGCGGGAGGAGGAGGAGCGCCTCGTCGAGCACGCAAAGAGCCTTACCGCAGCCGTGGCCGCAGCACATGCTGACGCAGAGGCGAGGAATCAGGAGATCTACGAGCAGTCCGGCCGCTTCGAGAGGGATCGTCTGGAGCGGCCGTGGGCGTTAGAGCTGGCGAGCGTCGCTAAATGTGCAATAGCGGCAGGCACCGTATTGCATTTGTCCAGCTCGTCGGTAGGCTCCTCCTCCTCCTCTGCCTCTTAACGAGCGTGCTCGAAAGAGGGGAGGCTGCTGGAAGTAGCACAAAGCCCCTCCGTCGTAGTAGTAGTATTTAAGGGCTATTTTGTTCAGTTCATCTGACAATAGATGTGCGGTTGAACTGTACAACATACTTAAAATTAGCTAGTATATATAGTTGAACTAGCTATTTCAGTACGTGGTTGGCAACAATTGGGGAGAAGTTTGGTCGGTTCAGCTGTCGAGTTGAACTATTTGTATAAATTAAGAATGACTGCTTAATCTATGAATGAAATCTATGCTTAATTACTGAATTTTAGTTGCAAAAATTACATAGTGCTAATGATTTCTAGCTGCATATTTTGACAAATCGCAGTGTTACAAGGATTGACAAATGGCAACGTTACTAGATCAACAAATGTAAATCTTTCCAGTTTGACAAATGGCAACATACCCAATATGACAGATACAAATCTTACCAAATTGTTTGTACGTGGTTGCACACGGGTCATCCAAAACAACCGTTTGCGTTGAAGGGATGCACAAATCCTGTGCTGCTCTCACTTTGCATACGGGTTTTCTATCTAAATCTTTTGTGATCAAGAGCTGCAGAAATCCTGCTCGGCACATTTTCTCTTGGCTTCCTGGGGAAGCTGTGGGTTTGCATACGGGTGTTCTAAAAGTTTATGATTTAGTGTTTTATATTTAAAAGCTTAATTAAATCTGCGGCTTGGGCGCCATTAATGGAGAGGATGCGAGCAAGGCGGGCTACTATGGAAGTTAAAGGCTCGCTTCTCAAGTGAGCTCACAAAAGCATACAACTCAGACGCTTCCTGCTGAGATCACAGACTCGAGGACAGCTTGCACGCCTCGTCAGCCTGCGATTGAACGGCACTCAGACGCCTCCCATTCATCAAGGTCAAGTTGCTGTCCGCACGGCACCTCCTACAGCCATTAAAACCAAGACATGTGGCCACGTGAATGGTTAACAAAATTTTGATTTACTAGAATTTAAAACCAGGCATCTCAATGTTTTGTCGGCAATCAACGGTGCCTCGGTGTTTGAAATTCATTCCCATTTCTTGCATGGGACCTAAGCATGCACCCAAGGACACATATTTGATTTTTCAACCAATTTATATGCACTGGAGCATGTGCATGTAGTTCAAATTTGAATTATGCACATAAATGCATTGAGAACTCAGTTAATGCATAAAAATGTCCAAATGAACTCCGAAAAATCACAAAAATTCACACGACACTCCTGTTGTTCTATTTGAAACGAGAAAAGAAAAATTGAAAGCAATAAGAGGCAATGGATATCGTTTCCTCCCCAAAGGTGGGACTTTCCCTACCGAAAACCATCATGCTTGTTGTGAGAAGCTCCGGTTTGTGAGAAGCATATACCCAAACCTACCCCAAATGGGGCAAAATTTGTACCACGGCAAGTTGATGCCGCTCCATGATAGCATGCCAAGTTTCATGAATTTCGGACGAGCTTTGGATTTACTAGAATTTTAAAACTAGGCATCGCAATGTTTTGTCGGCAATCAACGTTACCCTGGTGTTTGAAATTCATTCCCATTTCTCGCATGGGACATAAGCATGCACCCAAGGACAGAGATTCTGGAGCATGTGCATGTAGTTCAAATTTGAATTATGCACATAAGTGCATTGAAAACTCAGTTAATGCATAAAAATGTCTAAACGAACCCTGAAAAATTCCAAAATTGAACACAACACTCTTGTTGTTCTATGTTGACACTCGAAAAAATTTGAAAGCAATAAGAGGCAACGAATATCGTTTCGTCCCCAAAGGTGGCATGTTCCCTACCGAAACCATCACGCTTGCTGTGAGAAGCTCTGGTTTGTGAGAAGCTTATACCCAAACCTGCCCCAAATGGGACAAATTTTTATCACGACATGTTGATGCCGTTACATGATAACATGCCAAGTTTCATGAGTTTCAGATGAGTTTTGGATTTACTAGAATTTAAAAACCAGCTATCTCAATGTTTGCGGCCGAGTGACGGTGGCAGGATTTTTCAATAAGTTTATATGCACCGGAGCATGTGCATGTGGTTCAAATTTTAATTATGCGCATAAAATGTTTGGAAAACCCAGTTAATGTATAAAAATGTACAAACAAACCCTGAATAATTCAAATTTTTTTGACGACATACCTATAGTTGCATGTTCACTGTAGATAAAAGTTCTAACAATTCAAACACCATCCTTTGTAACTGTGACCCCATTACGTAATTCAAATGGTGAAGACGATAAATCAAGTAGATCGCACATAGTTTATTATCACCAACGGTGTGAGATGCAGCACAAAATATCTTGGAGCACCGTCGGAGTATTGTACCCAAATTATGCAATGACATGGATGACCACCATAACCAGGGAAATTCAAACCAAAATTTTTGACGTTCAAACTCAACACACACGACTTAAGCTATCTGAATCGTTTGTGATGTTCACATATCGTACATAGTTCTGAATAAGGGACCGTGTCTGATGACACTTATGCGCCAGCTTTTTTGGTCAAGCGATTCCAAATTTTCGCTTCCAAGGAAATATCTACCTCCCCGCCTCCCCTTACCAAAAGCCACATTTTCTTCTCGCCTTCCTTTCCAAGTTGAAATTCACCCTTGCTTTAAAGACCGCCGCCTCGCCGGGCGACCCTCCTTCACGCCTCCTCGGCGCCTATCCAGCAGGTAATCTACCCCCACCCCCATCCTCCTCCTCCTTCCACATCCCACATGCCCTCACACGGAGAGCGAGCGCTGCACCTTCCACCCAAATCATCGACCCCTCCACCAAATAAGCGCCGACCTAAGCCATGGTGCACGCAAGATAGCCAGACCTCAAGGAGCATTTGGCGCGGAGAAGAATCGCTATTCAAGAATCATGGATGAGGTTGCAATGGCTGCCATTCGTGTACAACCCCAGATCTTGAAGGAGCACCTTGCCATTTGCTAGCTAAGCTGGTTAAGCATGCTCGGCTTACCTGCTATGCAGTGCTCCTCGCCTTTCCTTCACAAATTCTAGTGAATTGTGCTATCTAATTTTACCATTTAATCTGTTGCTCTAGTGTATATGTTCTATATGTCGTGCAGTGTGGGGCTCACTTATTAACTATTTTGTTAATTAGTTGTCGGCTCCAGTTAACTATTTTGTTCAATTCTACAAATGTGATGTTCAATTCTTCAGGCTGCAATTTTCTATTGTCTTCCATGTGAGAAATAAATTGAATTTATCTTTACAAAATTGTGGGTGCATTCTGTTATTGTATACCATGTGAGGAATAAATTGAATTTGGCTGTAGTAAATACATGAGAAACAAATACAATTGCTATAATTGGCTGTAGTTAACTGTTTGGTTAACTCTCTGATCTTCTGTTAGGAGTATGTTATATTGTGCAATCTGGTGCTCAGTTAATGTTTGGTTCATTTGTTGTGGTGTTTAGTTAACTGCTTGGTTCAATTCTGCAATGCAATGTCCAATTGTCGTGGGTAGACTTTTTTATTGTTGTGCATGTGAGGAATAAATCGAATTTGGCTGCACTTAATACATGAGAAACATATACAAGTGCTATATTTCCTAGTTCTTAATCATGCTTGGTTTGGATAAATGGGTTTTCCGTGTGGCTTGAATTAACACTGGTGCGCGTCGGTTATAAACAAATGTTTTTACCCCTTCCGCATGATTTACCCGTAAATCGTCGGGATAGTCCTCCGGGACCTGTGTGGGGCCATGTGCGATCGGGCGAGGCATCGAAACCCAATCATTTCTAGGTATGTACATCCCACACGGTAATCCGAGAAAATTATTTCCATAGGTATGTACATCCCACATGGTAATCCGAGAAAATCATTTCCGTAGGTATGTACATCCCACACGGTAATCCGAGAAAATCATTTCCGTAGGTGTGTACATCCCACACGGTGAATCCCGAAAACATTTCCGCTCGTATGTATGTCACACACAAGTCAATCCAAGGAATACGCTTCCGTTTATGTACATCCCACACAATCAATTCGGGAAAACGCTTCGCTCAGACGAATCCCACACAGCTTTATAGTAGGCTCGTAGTGAAAGGTGTAACTATCACACACGGTCTTCCTTGGTTAACTGCTTGCTTTACCAACTATATCACACACGATTTGATGAAGAAAACTGTGTGGCATTGGGCTATCCATCGCAAGCGCTTTTATCGCTAGAACCGCTTGCAAAGGTCCATGACACATTTAGCAGGTTTATTAGTTTATAATTAATAATTCCAGTAATACGCAAATTCACATTTCATATTGAATAGCTGTTTGCCAATTTCATATCGTGCACATAAATATGTTATAACATCATAGTACGGTAGCTACACGTAAAAACAGACAAGATAAACATATAGCTAGTTCAACTTCATAAGAACAATATATTCATTTCCTAATCGAGATCATCCGCACTGCCTTATCCACTCGCTTTCGGGCCAAGAAGAACCTGCTTTGCACGGGCCAACCGGGAAAGTGCCTCCAATCGGGCAGATTACAGATATCCTAGTGGTGGAAGGGGCTGATGCCTTCCCACCCACCCAGGTTCAAGGCGTGGAACTTGCAATTTGGGTTTGGTGCACCAATTATACTGTAAGGGGTTCCCTTACAGTCTTTCTGTCAAAAAAAAAACTGGGAAAGTGCCTCCTCCTTCGCCAACATCATCCTAGCAAAGTCTTTAAAAAATCTGAGCTCATTCTCCACCTTCAACTTTTTATCTCGCATCTTAAAATATGCTTCACCGTTGACAAGACTTTCTCTAAGCCTACGTGTGTTCACTTCCTCATACATGCTCCAGAGATTCGTTAGGCACATCTTCAAAGACTGTGGCCACTCTTGATCAACCCACTCCAAGTAAGAACACTTCCATTCATCCTATAATATTTAAAACTAGATCAGTAACAATTGTAGGGGAAATGGGTTTATAGCAACATAGAAATCACCAATGCTTATTTTGAAAAACTGAAGAAACATGTTAATTATGACATATCTTCTCAAAAGGATCGATGTGCAAATGAAATAATTGGTACTAAGACAACAACTAAATTCTGGAACATCAGAAGCTATAATTAACTACAACGACGCTACAAGTTCTTACTCATGTACAATAAATAAAAAAATGAATATTTTATGAGGAAGGTAAATATAACTGCAACAACATAGCAACAGTGTTTGGATGACAACAAATTGATACTAACAGGTGTGTACATACACAAATTTAGTAACATAGAACTAATAGCACTAAGGCCATCCACTATGTATGCCAAAAATGGTGTAAATACAACTGTTGCTACATCTCGCACCGGTGTTCTAAATCGGCGAGCCGATGCAGCGGAAAATCAGGACTCGGACCGAGCACGAAGTTGTTCGATGCCCAGCCTTCGCGCCATAAAGATTTAGTATTTTACTGCTTGGCTGCTCGGATGTGTGGACCAAAGTTGGCTGCACAAACTGTTGAAGCGGTGCCAAATAATTTTCTAATGTCACCGCTGATGAGATGGCAACAATTTAAGATACTAGGTACAAACTGTGACACTGTCTTAGGATGCGTTTGGTTGAAGGTGTGGTATGAATGGGTTGGGACCATGAAAGTATCTGAATCACATCTAACAAATGATTTCTAACAACGGAAGAGGGTCTAACCTTCTCTGCACATGCCAGAAACTTCCTCCTAGTGTCCACAGAATCAAACGCAAGTAGCTTCACGCATGGAGATTGATGGTGACAATGAGCAAATAGTTCTTCAGCCACCTCGCTCCATTTGTTGCCACTGATGGTCTTAGGGAGCTACAAGAGGAAGAAACGACTCAAATCGACGTCCGGGTAAAAATCCTTCATTCCAAGTCATAGCCCGAGAGAGAGAAGATAGGCATACCCGGGTGGTGAAGGAGTAGTCGTCGAGGAGGAACCGCTGGAGATGTCTTTGAAGAATACCATGGCGACCCCGGCGGTAGGATGCGAGACGGCGAGAGTGAGGAAGCGGCTATAACTTAGCAAGGAAGGAAGGAAGGAGGAAATAGGGGAAATGTGACTTGTGCTCGGGGAGAAAAGGGGGTGGGGAAGGGGGCGGGGGTATATATTTTGGCGGTAGGCCAAAATTTTTGAGATGTGGAGGGAAACTTTGCGCGTGGTGCCACCGGACCATTCACTTTGAACGATTGTGTGCATCGCAAACGATTATTCTGCTTTACTCGCATAGGATGAGTTTGATAATTCAAATTTTGGTCTCAAGGCATGGGCACATTCACTTTGAACGCGCACGGTGCCGCCGGACCATTCACTTTGAACGATTGTGTGCATCGCAAACGATTCTTCTGCTTTACACGCATGGGATGAGTTTGATAATTCAAATTTTCGTGGAAATTTACCCTGGTACGTCATTGCATAATTTTAACATCGCTTGCTAATTTGGGCACACAAAAGAGCGTACAACAGACAAACCACACTAACTGAATCGAGCAATTTTAGTAATTACACAGAGCCAGTTGACCTAATGTAACGCCCCGGATCCGATGCGCCATGTGTCTGCCAGTTATTCGCCGTCGTTGCCATGTCATTTGCTTGTGTGTTGCACTTTTCCATGTCATCATCTGCATTTCATATCATGTCGTCATGTGCATCGCATTTGCATACGTGTTCGTCTCATGCATCCAAGCATTTTCCCCGTTGTCCGTTTTGCAATCCGACACTCCTATGTCTCCCGGCGCCCCCTTTTACCTCTTTTCATGTGCGGGTATTAAACTTTCTCGAATGGTTCGAGGTTTGCCAAGCGGCCTTGGTATAGCACCGTAGACCGCCTGTCAAGTTTCGGGTCATTTGGAGGTCCTTGATACTCCAACGGTTAACCGGTAACCGCAAAGCCTCTTTGTGTTGCAGCCCAACACCCTTTCAAAGTGGCCCAAAACCCAGCAAACTCCTCCATGCTCGGTCGCTCGATCACGATCAAGGCCGAAAACCGCACCTCATTTGGACTCTCCTAGCTACCTATGCCTATATAAACACCTCCTCCAAATTCATGGGTCAAACTTCAAACCCTAGTTTTTCCTCTCGCTCACGGACATGTCCGTCTCTGGCCGGATGTCAGTCGCCGCCCCCAGCCAATCACAGAGCGCCACGCGGGTCTCTGCCATCACATGGCTGCATGCTCCGCCAGGCTCGCTGGCTGCCCTGCCCCCGGCCGCCGCCGCTGTCTCTCCCCGCCTTCTCTCCAGGCCCAGATCCGGCCACGGAGTTCTGGCGAAGAAGCCTGCTGCCAGCTTGCTGCCACACAGACGCCGCCTGGCCGCGCTTATCCTCCACTGGCTCCGCCTACCAGGCCGGATCTCGGCCCCGAAGCGCCGCCTCCTCACAAGACCGCGCCCATGCCATTGCCAGGGCCTCGCCGATTTCGCCAAGCTCCTCCACCTGTGCTCCTCCACCGCCCGCACTCCTCCGCTGGCTCCCAACAAGGCTACCGCCGGATCCGCCAGATCCGGACTGGGCCGCCTCCCGGCCTCCCCGTGTATCCTCGACGGCCACCTCCCGAGCTCACTCCGCGATCCTCAGAAACCATGCAACCCGAGGTTGACTCTTCCCGATTTTCGTCCAAGTCATTTACCCGTGATAATTTTGTTGCATTTCCGCCATGCCATAACTTTGCACCCGTGGCTCCATTTCGTATGTGTAATATGTCAAATTGTTCGTCTCGACGAGTACATCATTTCATATCATTGCATCATTTACATTTGAGCTCATCTTGATGCCCTAAATGCTGTTAGAAGAGGGCTATGTGATGTTAGTTTCAGATTCTTATCAGAACATGCACTTTTGTCATTTTTGCCATGATTGATGTGTGCACCCTATGAACTTGAGTCCTACATGTGTTTTGTAATATGCCATGCCATCTTTACAGGGGTGTATGCCATGTATTTTTGTGATCTCTGTGGTGACTAGCACAAGCATGCAAACTAGGCTTCATGATGTTGCTGATTTCAGCCTGCTGCTCACTGATATTTTTATGCCATGTTAACTTGATGCTACCGAGAGATCCATGCTTATTTTGAGATACTTCAGTAAGGATGTTTTGAACATACGGTTATTCTCTATCCATCCATGCCCTTGTTTGAAATTATGGAGTGCCATAGCTTGAGTCAATCGAGCTCTACTTTTGCTATAAAATGTTTCTCGGCAGGTTGTTTACATGTTATTCAATTTTGCCAAGGTTGTTGTAGTTGATCCGTATGCTATGATGTTGTTCTTGCCATGTATAGCTTCTATGCCATGTCTTCTTACTGTGAGTTGCCTTGCCATGCCATGTATTGCTCTGTGGTGAGTGGTTCAAGCTCACCAACATGCCTACTTGTTATCTGTTTATGCCATGCTCCAGTTTTTCACTAAGTCTGAATCTGTTTATGTTTTTGCTATGTTCACATGCTTGCAATTGTATTTTCTTATCCCTTTTGGCTTATGGTCACTAAGGGACTTTTGTTATATGCTTTGAGTAGATTCATGCCATGCCTTTGTTTTCCATGATAAGTTCCTGTAACATGTTGTTTCATAGCTCTAAACATGTTAACCTGATGTTATTTCTGCCATGTCCTGTGAATTCTGTTAAGTCTGAAAATGTTATTATTTGCAATCTTGCCATGTGTTTTTGAGCATGTTCTAGTGATTTCTGGAGATAGCTCAGTGTTCATGTTTTGTAATGCTTTACCGGTACATCCTGCCCATGCCTTTTGTTTTCTCGTTGAGATGCTGTAGCATAGTGTTTTGATGCTTGCAATATGCCTAGTTGCTGTTTTAGACAGATTGTTGTCATGACTTGTATAGTGTGTATGTGTTGAACCGTTGCTCCGTTTTGAGTGTGCTCTATATGAAACTTGCTTGATTTTGCATGTAGCTTCATATTATCATGTAGCATCCTTGTTTTGAGGTGTTTGCTTGATGTTTGTATGCATTTTGCATTAATGCCATGCTTATCTTGTTTTGCTCATATATTCTAGGCCGTAGCTCCGAATTAAATGAACTTTATATGTAACTTGACTAGAATTTTGTGTATATCATCGTGGTGCATCTTAACTTTCTGTTTAACAACTTGAACATAAAGTTATTCAGATCTGGACCCATGTCGAAATATGCATATGAGGACTTACCGGAATTGTTATATGTTGTCCCCGGCCTCATTTAAACTTGCCTTGATGTGTTGCTCTTGTTTGCATCATCTCTTGCCATGAGTAGCTTCATGTAGTCATGCATCATGCTTGGTTGTGCATCATGTCTTGTTCATGTGTGGTGTGTTTACCATGTTGTGTGCTTCTTCTTGTTAGTTCCTGTTTCATTGCGATCGTGAGGATTCGCTCGCTCACGCTTGGTTCTGGCTTCATCCGCTCGCCTTCTTCATGGGCTCGTTCTTCTTCCTTGCGGGATTTCAGGCAAGATGACCGCTACCCTGGATCTCACTACTATCATTGCTATGCTAGTTGTTTCGTTCTATCGCTATCATGCGCTACCTATCACTTGTTCCTCAAGCCTACCTGATTGCCATGTCAGCCTCTAACCTTTGTTACCCTTCCTAGCAAACCGTTGTTTGGCTATGTTACCGCTTTGCTCAGCCTCTCTTATAGCATTGTTAGTTGCAGGTGAAGATGAAGTTTGTTCCTTGTTGGAACATGGAGATGTTGTTCCTTGTTGGAACATGTTTACTTGTTGGGATATCACAATATATCTTATTTAATTAATGCATCTATATACTTGGTAAAGAGTGGAAGGCTCGCCTTATGCCCGGTGTTTTGTTCCACTCTTGCCGCCTCTAGTATCCGCTATATCGGTATTATGTTCCTGGATTTTATGCCCCTAACGCGGTCGGGTGATTAATGGGACCCCTTGACAGTTTGCTTTGAATAAGACTCCTCCAAAGAAGGCCCAACCTTGGTTTTACCATTTGCCTCACCACCACCTATATTCCCTTGGGAGTAATTAACCCAAGGGTCATCTTTATTTATCCCCCGGCCAATGCTTGTCTAAGTGTTGGTCCGAACCGAGTAGATCGCGGGCCCTCGGGAAACTCGGGTTTGGTTTTACTCAGAGGATGTCTCATCCGTGTTGCCTCGAGAACGAGATATGTGCAGCTCCTATCGGGATTGTCGGCGATCGGGCGGCTTGGCTGGTCTTGTTTTATTGTTGTCGAAATGTCTTGTAGCCGGATTTCGAGACTGATCGGGTCTTCCCGGGAGAAGGGATATCCTTCGTTGATCGCGAGAGCTTATCATGGGCTGTTGGGACACCCCCGCAGGGTTTGAACTTTCAAAGCCGTGCCCGCGGTTATGTGGCAGATGGGAATTTGTTAATATCCGTTGTAGTAAACTTGAAGAAAACTCTTCTAAAATACACCAACCGTAGCAGAATCGTGAGTGTCTCTTTTCGGGTTGATCGAGAGGAGAACACGGTTTCGGGTTATGTCTAACATAAGTAGGAGTTCAGGATCACTTCTTGATCATTACTAGTTGACGACTGCCTTTGTTTCTCTTCTCGCTCTCATTTGCGTATGTTAGCCACCATATATGCTTAGCCGCTGCTGCAACCTCACCACTTTACCCCTTCCTTTCCATTAAGCTTTGTTAGTCTTGATACCCATGGTAATGGGATTGCTGAGTCCTCGTGGCTCACAGATTACTACAACACCAGTTGCAGGTACAGGTTGTGCGATGATCTTGATGCGAGAGCGATGTTTGGTTGTATTGGAGTTCTTCTTATGCTTCTTCTTCGATCAGGGGATAGGTTCCAGGTCGGCAGCCTGGGCTAGCCGGGTGGATGTCGGTTGAGTTTCTGTTTATGTTTCATCCGTAGTCGGATGTTGATCTTGTATGTTGTATTGTTGTATTCTTGTGGCATTTGTGTCTTGTATGTATTGGATGTATCCCACTATTATGTAATTTTGATGTAATGATATCCACCTTGCAAAAGCGTTCCAATATGCGGGTCTATCCTTGGTGGGACCTTCGAGTTCCTTTTGGATAGGGTCGCATATTGGGCGTGACACCTAAACATTGCTCTAACAAAAGACCAGCATTAGAAACAAAGCCTAAGTACGCATAATTAAAAATCCGCCGCCGCGCACGCCTATGCATCGCCGGTGTGAGATGAGACGTCAATGACTTGTCCTGGTGACATGTCGCCACAGGACTCCGGCCCCTCGCTGAAGTCGATCAAGGCCCTCAACCTCAAGGCCGCTGAGGGAGTCCTGGATTAAGGGGTCCTCGGGCGTCCGGACTATGGTACGTGGGCCGGACTGATGGGCCGTGAAGATACAAGACCATAGACTCTCTCCCGTGTATGGATGGGACTCTCCTTGGCGTGGAAGGCAAGCTTGGCGCCCGGATATGAAGATTCCTTTCTCTGTAACCGACTTTGTATAACTCTAGTCCCCTCCGGTGTCTATATAAACTAGAGGGCTTCGTCCGTAGAGATGAAAATAATCGTAGTCATATAGGCTAGACTTTTAGGGTTTTAGCCATTACGATCTCGAGGTAGATCAACTCTTGTAATACTCATATTCATCAACATCAATTAAGCAGGAAGTAGGGTATTACCTCCATAGTGAGGGTCCGAACCTGGGTAAACATCGTGTCCCCCGTCTCCTCTTACCATCAACCTTAGACACACAGTTCGGGACCCCCTACACGAGATCCGCCGGTTTTGACACCGACATTGGTGCTTTCATTGAGAGTTCCGCTGCGTCGTCTCCAAAAGGTTTGACGGCCCCATCAATCATCTACAACAATGTTGTCCAGGGGGAAGTCTTCCTCCCCGGATAGATCTTCGTATTCGGCGGCTTCGCACCGTGGGCCAACTCGCTTGGCCATCTAGAGCAGATCAACATCTATGCCACTGGCCATCAGGTCAGATATTGAAGCTTGAACTACGTCGCTGATATCCGCGAAGACTTGATCTTCGATGGATTCGCGCCCACGGCAGCCGCTCCCTGCCACCGCGATGAACATGACTTAAATCTGTCGTCGGACCACACCTAGGAGATAGCGCCTGTAACTGCTCTGGCCCTAGATCCGGAGCAGATCGCGCCATCCGAGCACGGGAAACTCAACCCCGCCACGGAAGCCGCAGACTCAGCGGCGTTGAGCCGCATACGCACTCCAACCTCGGGGAATTCGCGCCACCGAACCTCGCGACTCGCTTCCGCCAGGTGTTCAACCACGCGTCTCACAGACGCCGAGCTTGATCGGTCATCAATCATCGAATTCAGCTCCGCGGAAAACTTCCGGCACTCACATTTAGGCGATGTGATATACTCATTAAAGACACTCTCCTTAGCGGGGGACTCATAGCCGAATTATATCCGGTTCGAACTGGAGGCCGATGACAGAGAATTTCGCTTCCCACCCACCGCCCACTTCGTAGCCATTATCGAAGACTTAACCGACATGCTCGATTTCGGCTCCGAAGACATTGACGTTATGGACGACGATGCCGAAGTGGAGCAGGGCCAAAACCCGTCGGTTATCGGGCGCTGGACGGCCACTTCTTCGTACGACGTGTGCATGGTGGATACACCTAAAGAGAAAAATGGCGATAACGAGAAGGATCCATTCGAGGATAAACCTCCTGAGACACGGCCAAAACGCCGATATCAGCGGCGCCGCTCTAAATCACGCCACGGAAAAAAATAGTGATACCAGCATGAGAGAAAACAATACTCTGGACGATGCCGAATATAAGGAATGCCCCGTTGAGCCAACCTCCGAACCGGATGAACGGGAGGACAGGCGAGTCAGCCCTGACGAACAGGCCGTAAACGAAGACTCGGAGGACAGTAATTATCTTCCACTCTCTGAGGATGAGGTGAGCCTCGGCAACGAGGATTTCATCGTGCCTGAGGAACCTCTCGAATGGAGCGCTTTAAGCACCGGCTAATAGCCACCGCGAGGAGCCTGAAAAAGAAGCAGCAGCAGCTTCAAGCTGATCAAGACCTGCTCAACGACAGATGGACTAATGTCCTGGCAGCCAAGGAATACGACCTCGATCTCCCAACTAAAAGTTACCCGAAGCGCAAATTGTTACCCCAATTCGATGATGAGGCATTGGAGCCCGTACCATCAGCGTGTAATGCGGCTGACCGACCACCACATGGCCGGGATAAAGTGGCACCTCAAGCCGAACACGAGCCCGTCTCACCTCACCATAAGGGAAGAGATAAAACGACACGGGGTTATATATATGACCTGCGGCAGGACCTAAAGAACAGAACATGTCAGACCAGATCGATCTACGGATCACGGGGGCGTGCCCTGACGCGCAACGACGACCATGTGGCCGGACGTGACAAACATAATCATGCCCGGGCCGAAAATCGCAGATGACTACATCCTGAACCACGCCGTGATTCTGGTTCGACATGTAGGCGCCAAGACACCCCTCCGCTTCATCGATGAAGTAATGGAGAATGAATTCCCAGAAGGGTTTAAACCCGTAAATATCGAATCATATGATGGAACAACAGATCCCGCGGTATGGATTGAGGATTTTCTCATCCATATTCATATGGCACGCGGTGATGACCTTCACGCCATCAAATACCTCCCGCTAAAACTCAAAGGGCTAGCTCGGCACTAGTTAAACAGTCTGCCTAAAAACTCTATTGGCAGCTGGGAGGACGTGGAAGACGCCTTCCGTGACAACTTTCAAGGTACATATGTACGACCTCCAGATGCTGATGACTTAAGTCACATAATTCAACAGCCCAGAGAGTCAGCTCGGAAATTCTGGACTAGGTTCCTAACTAAAAAGAACCAGATCATCAACTTTCCGGATGCCGAAGCCCTAGCAGCCTTTAAGCACAACATCCGCGATGAATGGCTCGCCCGTCCCCTCGGCCAAGAAAAGCCGAAGTCCATGGCAGCCCTCACGGCACTCATGACCCGTTTTTGTGCGGGCGAGGATAGTTGGCTGGCCCGTAGCAATAACACTGCAAGCGAAGCTGGCACCTCTGAGACCAAAAACAGCAACGGCAAGCCCCGACGCAACAGGCACAAGCATCGAAGCAACGGTGACAATACCGACGACATGGGGGTCAATGCCAGATTCAGTGGCTCCTAGTCCGGCCAGCGGAAGAAGCCATATAAAAGAAACAATCCGGGCCCATCCATCTTGGACTGCATACTCGATCGTCCATGCCATATCCATTGCACCCCAGACAAACCAGCCAATCATACCAACAAAGACTGTTGGGTTTTTAAATAGGCCGGCAAATTAAATGCCGAAAACAAGGAGAAGGGGTCGCAAAGCGAGGACGATGACGAGGAGTCCCGTCCGCCGAACACAGGGGGATAGAAGAAGTCCCCCCAAGTTAAAACAGTGAACATGATATATGCTACCCATATCCCCAAGAGGGAGTGCAAACGCGCGCTCAGGACGTCTACGTGATGGAGCCAGTCGCCCCAAAGTTCAACCCATGGTCTTCCTGTCTGATCACTTTCGATCGCATGGACCATCCGACCAGTATCCGTCATGGCGGTTCAGCCGCACTGGTCCTCGACCCAATCATTGATGGATTCCATCTCACGCGTGCCCTCATGGACGGTGGTAGCAGCCTGAACCTGCTCTATCAGGATACAGTGTGCAAAATGGGCATTAATCCCTCAAGTATCAAGCCCACAAAGACTACCTTTAAAGGAGTCATACCAGGTGTAGAGGCCTCCTGTACGGGCTCAATCACACTAGAGGTTGTCTTCGGATCCCCAGACAACTTCCGAAGCGAAGAATTGATCTTCGATATTGTCCCCTTCCGCAGCGGCTATCACGCACTGCTGGGACGAACCGCATTTGCTCGATTCAATGCAGTGCCACACTATGCTTATCTCAAGCTCAAGATGCCCGGACCACGCGGCGTCATAACAGTCAATGGAAACACGAAACGCTCCCTCCGTACCGAGGAGCATACCGCTACTTTAGTAGCAGAAGTGCAGAGCGGCCTTCTCAAGCAGAACCTTAATTCAGCGGCCGAGCTCCCGGACACAGTCAAATGAGTCCGGACTACTCTGCAGCAGGACAGCCCAGCTCGTAAAGAGCTCGACTAGCAATTCGGCCTCCGTCCCAGTCCCGACTAAGTGGCGACGTCAGCATCATGCATACATATATTCACGCACTCAAAATACCATGGGCATAGACGGAGGCATAACTAGATTGTGATCCAGAATACGGCTCGACCCCCTGACACACATACTTTCATTTTTTCTTTTTTATCCTTTTCAGGTTTCTTTTCCACAGGCTTTTTCTGACGGCCTGATCACAGGTCCTTACGAAAGGATAGATACACCAAGACGGCAAGAAGCACTGACGTATAAGGGAATTTCTAGGTGATCTCTTTAAACGGTCACTCTACCTGTTTTTAGGACCCGCACGCAGCTCTTCCTTGGTTGTGGCATATTAAATAGCCATGTTGCTTATTGCACAATTGGTACAAATATGCTTTGACGTATTAATCAAACAATAATGGAAACAGTTTGGGACCCAACTTCTGCGGCACTAGCTTGCTACCTCTGCTTTTTGATAATCTTATCAAATTGCACCCATACACTTTGGTACGCTCTAATCCGCCAGGGGCTTCATTGCGCCCCATAATACGACAACAAAGTCTGAACACTTTTTACATTATAGTTTGGCACCCCGAATTTAGCATTATATGCATTGGCTCCGAATCATGTCTTTGGTCAATAGTTGGGTTGCCCGGCTCCTGTGCTTACTACCTTACGTTCCGCTATATCGGTTGTGGTAGTAAAGGGAGAACTACTGTGATTGTGTCCTGGTTTGTCCGGATGAGCACCTCAGTAGAGCAAGCCGAAAACTGGCTGTCATGATGCGGCGTGAGCCAGTCAGCTCTTCAGAGGTTTCAAATCTTTAGCAATTTTTTCTGCATTACGCGATGAATCAGTCTTACACGATCAGGTGTTTACAGCACCCTAGTTCGGATACTAGGGGCTGCGCCTAAATTTTTATTGTCAAACTCCTATGGCTACGTGAGGGTGATAAAGCCACATAGTCCGATTGCCTGGTTCATTGCGCTAAACACCTTCTTCAAGGACCAAACAATTGGATCAAGAGTGTTTAGATTCCATCCCGAAACCCTCGTACTACCTACGTGGGGGTTGAAGCCGACGACTGGCCAACTCTCAAATTTCATAAACACGGCCACACAAGAGGTAAAATTTTAACAAGCCTTATATTACATAATCGACTTTGTTTCATAATACAGGGCGAGATAACATGAATGTATTCATTCCACGATTACATCTTTCGCACATTGCTCCGCTACAATGCAGGATCCCTCCAGGACATCGCTAAAATATCGCTCGGGCGTGCGGTGCTCCTTGACCTCGGGCGGTCGTGAGGTTGACGACATTCATATTTGTCCATTGCACCTTGACACGGGCAAAGGCCATACACGCACCTTCGATACAGACCGACCGCTTGATGGCGTCAAGCCGGGGGCAGGCATTGACTAGCCGCTTCACGAGACCAAAGTAGCTGCTGGGTATGGCTTAGGCAGGCCACAACCGGATTATTAAGTCCTTCATGGCCAGCTCAGCTACCCTATGCAGTTCGACCAACTGTTTTAGCTGATCGCTAAAGGGCACCGGATGTTCTGGCGCAAGGTATTGTGACCAGAACAACTTCTCCGTTGAGCTCCCCTCTTCGGCTCGGAAGAATTCCGCAGCGTCAGAAACACTGCTCGGCAGATCCGCAAACGCCCCTGGAGAACTCCAAGTCCAGGTTAGTAAGAGATACCACTTCTTCACATACTTGCTTTGCATAATAAAAGCCTTACCCGCTGTGATTTTCCTGGCCACCTGGATTTCCTTGAGGGCGCCTTGGGCTTCAACCCGAGCCTCTTGTGCGCTCTGGCGAGCCTTGGCGAGTTCGATCTCTTGATCTGCAATGTCGCGCTCCAAGGACTCGCATTTCTTGACGGTGTCCTGGAGCTCCTGCTGGACCTCACAAACCCTGGCCTCGTGTTTTTCATGGGCGGCCTGCTCCTTTGCCGCTCTCTTTTTGGCCTCTGCTAGCGCTTTCTTGAGGGTTTCCACCTCAGTAGCCACTCCTACAAATATCATGGCGCTATGGTCAGGACAAGTCATTCATCCTTTTCCGGATATACACAAGGTCATCACATACCTTGCTTGTCCTCCAGCTGCTTTTTTGCACGTCCGAGCTCCTCCTCGGCCCGCTCCAGACTCTGCTTTAGTCCGGAGACCTCAGCAGCATGAGAGGTTGCGGCCAGCAACGAAGCCTGCTTATTCACATAAGACATATTTAGATTAGTTTCCTGCAAAAATTACTCGATCCTCTGTCCGGCTTTTCTTTTCGAACACCGGACAGTGTCTCAGGGGCTACTGTCTATACTGTGACATTCTTTTTACATAATTATGTCGCTTACCTCAAAGCCTGTTAGAAGGCTGTGCAGGCTTCAGTCAGTCCGCTCTTTGCGGATTGAATCCTCTCAACCACTGTACCCACAAGGGTACGGTGTTCCTCAACAATGGAAGCACTTCGCAGAGCTTCCATTAGAGTGTCCGGTGCCTCTGGCTGGACAGAGGTCACCGGCGGGATAGGTGCACCTTCTTCTTTCGAAGGAGGCTGCTTGCCGGGTTCCGGAGACGCGTAGGCCTCCGGGACCGTATTCGGCTGGGGGCCGAACTGAATATGGCCCCCATCGCCAGTCTCCGTGGGGACTTGCTCCCCCATGTGTTCGGCGGCCGAGGCCTCACCCTCAGGCACCACCCTGGCGGCCTACTGCGTCTCCCCTGGCCTGGGATCCTTCGGTACAACACCTCGGTGTCATCCATGGCCTTGGGAGAGGAGGCCGCCGGAAGGGACCCGTTGTCCATCAGCTTCGGGTCTAGCGAATTCCCGGATGATGAGGATCGCTCGAGGTCGGAACGGGCCGGATTGGAAATGCATGATTCAACACGTTAAAACTATCAACTAAAGAGTTTGAATACATGGATGTGTCAGGGTCTTTGAGTACTCACGATTTGGCCTGGGGCTTATCTCGGGGGCGCGGCTCTGGGCTGGTATCGATGTCCCACGCGGAGTTATCTGTGCGGGAGAGTTTCCCTTTCTTGGACGCCTTTGCCTCCAGATTTGTGGAGGTCGCCATCTTCTTCCTTCCCCCCTAAGGGGGGGAGTTGCTCTCTTCCTCCTCCTCGTCGTCATCTTCGGCGGCGGAGGAGTGAGTCTCAGTATCTTCGGACGGCACGTCCGAAGCGCCCTTGCGGCGGAGGCCACTTCTGGCCCCCTTGGCCTTCTTCTCTGGCGCCTGGTAGGGCGCCGGAACCAGCATCTTTGTCAGAAGCGGGATGGCTGGTTCCTCTGGTAGCGGAGCCGGACACCGAATCCGCTCCGCCTTCTTTAGCCAGCCTTGGAAAAATAAACAATGAGGTTTAGGTATCTTCCCTGAAGAAGCAAGTAAAGTATACACCTTGAAACGCGAAAGACTTACTACACTGGTGGGATGGGCCTGGTCATGCCCGCGGTCCTCGGTCGTCTCTGGCCGCGTCTCGTTGCCCTTCAAAAGCACCTTCCAGATGTCTTCGTGCGTAGTACCGAAGAACCGTTGCAAGGTGTGGCGCTCGGCCGGATTGAACTCCCATAAATGGCAAGTCTGGCTCTGGCATGGAAGGATCCGGCGAACTAGTATCACCTGGATCACATTAACGAGCTTGATGTTCTTGTCCACCATGCTCTGGATGCGCATTTGCAGCGCTGTCAGCTCGTACGATGATGACCAATTCAGGCCCTTCTCTAGCCAGGAGGTGAGCCGCATTGGGGCTCTGGACTTGAATTTGGTAGCCGCGGCTCAGGTGGCGTCTCGGGGCTCTGTGACGTAGAACCACAGTTGCTGCCACCCTTTGACAGTCTCCACAAAGGTACCTTTGGGCCATGTGACATTGGGCATCTTGCTCACCATGGCACCTCCAAGACTCACAGAAAGTTGGCATCCACCACCTTCGCTTCACGTTGAAGATCTTAAGCAACAGTCCGGTGGGGTGGAATGCGGAGGAAGGCCTCGCACACGACAATAAATGCCAAGATGTTGAGGAAAGAATTTGGGGACAGATCATGGAAATCTAGCCCGTAGTAGAACATGAGTCCGCGGACGGAAGGGTGGAGAGGAAACCCTAACCCGCGGACGAAGTGGGGGATGAACACCACCCTCTCATTGGGCTCCGGGGTGTGGACGATCTCGCCCTTGGCCGGAAGCCGTTAGGCGATTTCCTTGGCCAGATACCCGGCCTCCTGAAGCTTGGTGATGTCCTTCTCCTTGACGGGCGAGGCCATCCACTTGCCTTGTGCTCCAGATCCGGACATGGTCGCGTGTGTCGGCGTTCTGGGAACGGGGGTCCCCAGACTTGCCTGCTTGCGGCCCACAGCATGGATAAGCCAGCAGGCCTTACGACCCATCTTCATCAACAAGGCATCCAAGACCCTCGCGAGGGTCCAACCCTCGTGAGGCAGACGATGCAAGACCTCCTCTGGAGTAGCCTAGCTAGGCAGGCTCACGAGGAGCGGAGATATAAAGGTGGGGCGAACCTCACGAGGCCCTCGTGACGTGAGCCATGACGCACAGCGCCAGGTGGGCGCCAGCGCGCGCAACGTCCTTATTTCCTCTTTGGTGCTAAGGAGGCCAGCGCAGGCGAGGAGTACTGAGGCATCAGGCAAAGGTTGCTATATTTGTGCAATGAGACCAAGACCAGGAGGACGGCAAGACGGAGGTCATCGTGGAGCCCAAGACAGCGTCACCACCAGAGCTTTTCGCAGGCGAAGACCACTTTTGTCAGGACAGCTTGTACTAGCTGTCCCCCTTCAAATTTGCCCGCCGTTGTTGGCTCCCTTCCCGCTCGATATTTGGGAAGAGGACCAGGGCCTATATAAGTAGATCTAGCCACCATAGTAGGGGCATCGGGCAATTCACCCAGCTCTCACCCTCACAAGTTAGTCAGGCACAAGAACACCTCAACCTCAGGAGGCCGTTCTTCCCTTGTACTGTTCATCATCGGCCCTAGAGGCAATCCACCACCACCACACTGGAGTAGGGTATTAAACCACAATGGTGGCCCGAACCAGTATAAACCTCGTGTATTTCTATGTTGCGAGTTCGTCGAGTTCATCCGCGAGATCTTAGCGACCTAGGGCGTAGATTGGTAGGAGGGAAAGTCTTCGCGCGCACCCCAGTGTTCAAACCTTAAGGGTTTGCCGAACCCCACATCCGACATTTGGCGCGCCAGGTAGGGGTGTCGTGGTTCTAAGTCAGACAGTAGAATGGGGGGTAGGAATGGAGAGGCAAGATCCTAGCTATGGAGTAGTTGCATACGCAAGGGATTTATGAGTTCAGGCCCTTCTCTGAGGAAGTAACAGCCCTACGTCTCTGAGCCCGAAGGCGGTCGACTGGATTATATGCGTATGTGTTACAGGGGTGCGAACCCTTCTGCCTGTGGAGGGGGGTGGCTTATATAGAGTGCGCCAGGACCCCAGCCAGCCCACGTAGCATAGGGTTTAAGGTACGTTAAGACCAGGCGTTACTGGTAACGCCGGACATAAAGTGTCATCATGACCATAAAGACTACTTAATTACAGACCGTTTGGATACAGAGTGATTCCTGAGCACCTGATGATCGAGTGAGCCTTCTTGGTCGAGTGTCTCTGATTCTGTCGAGTGGAAGCCTACCAGGTCGACTGGAAGGCAGCTTCTTTCACGAGTGTCCTTGGGGAGGGTACCTTTGGGTAGGTCTATGACCCTACCCTAGGTACATGACTTCATCATTAGCCCCCGAATGGATCGAGGTTTGAGTGAGGAAGGAGTTGATAATCTTTCCGACCTGTTCTTTGTGTTGCGAGTGTGTCTTACTCTGCATCAACGACCTTTTAGTGATGGCGCCAACTTTCTTTCATCGCTTTGATCCATTCTTCACATTTGTCGAAGTTAACGCTAGAACTTGAGGATTTCGAGCGGCGGATCGGAGGAAATCTGTTGTTCGACAAAGTTGCTCCGCGGTTAGCGGATTTCAAGGATCTGAATTTTGGGAAGCTTCGCAAGCGAGAAAATCTGCGGCACTGGATGGGATAAGGCGATGACGCCGATCTTTATGCCGCCTTTTTTCACACGACAAGGCTACCGCTAAGGGATTTGACAGATTGCCTGGCCTACCAACAGCCACACTAAGCGGCCTCATATAAGCCATCGGATGGGGTATTTTGAACAGTGTGACCCCAATCTTCCCTCCCGCCGCCACCAAATCCTTCTGCTGTGCCCTTAGCCAGCTCAGCGCCGCAGCTCAGTACCTGCTTCGACGACGACCATGGTGAAGGAGAAGACCGCAGCCTTGGAGCGGTGAAGAAGGCGGCGAAGGCGAGGGGAGAGCGCCCACCGGGCAGATCTTCTTCGCGTCCAAACTGCAGCAAGGTTGGGTCCAGGAGATTGGATCCGCCGACCATCACCGAGAAGGACCTCAACGATCCGCCAATGAGGGACTGATCCCCATGGGTCGGCGAGGCTTAGGGAACGGAGTGGTAGCCGCAGCTCAAGAGGGTGAGTGCGTTCTCCTAGCCACTCACGAGATCAGGATTTTCTCCGCCAATCCTTTCTTCCGGGGTTTCTGAACTTTTTGAGCGCAACTCCATCATTTCACTCCCAACTCCATTGCCTATCTTGCTGCTTTCGTGTGTCACAGCGAAAACTTCTTGGGTTGTCGGCCGACTTGGGGCCTCTTCAAGCATATATTCACTTGTCGCCTCGTGACGGTGAAGAAAGCGAACCCAATGACGAGAGAACCCAAGTAATCCAGATGTGTGGGGGACTCGGGTCCGTATGAGGGGAAGAGCGCTTTTCCGCTATGACTCTCCCTATCCGTGTCAAACCAGTGGATCTCGGTAGGGGGTCCCGAACTCGTAAGCGCCTAGGCGGATGGTAACAGGAGACAAGGGACACGATGTTTTTACCAGGTTCGGCCCTCTCGATGGAGGTAATACCCTACCCCGCTTGATTAATATTGATGATATGGGTAGTACAAGAGTAGATCTACCACGAGATCAAGGAGGCTAAACCCTAGAAGCTAGCATGGTATGATTGTTGTTCGCCCCACGGACTAAAACCTCCGGTTTATATAGACACCGGATAGGTTAGGGTTACAGAGTCGGTTACAGTGGTAGGAGATCTACATATCCGTATCGCCAAGCTTGCCTTCCACGCCAAGGAAAGTCCCATCCGGACACGGGACGAAGTCTTCAATCTTGTATCTTCATAGTCTTGGAGTCCGGCCATGATGATAGTTCGGCTATCCGGACACCCCCTAGTCTAGGACTCCCTCACTCCTCGACTCGGTTAGAGGGTGGCAGTCATCCTGGTTCTACTGCCAAGACCAGTTGACGACGGGGCAGTCGACTGGACTCCCTCCTTTCTCCATGAGTCGAGTGAACAAGCCATCTTCCCTGAAGGTGCTACCAGAGGAGAAGGCCCAAGTAAAATTGTTGATGGAACCCGTAGTCCAGC
The DNA here is from genome assembly GCA_021605205.1 of Aegilops longissima. Lineage (NCBI taxonomy): Eukaryota > Viridiplantae > Streptophyta > Magnoliopsida > Poales > Poaceae > Aegilops > Aegilops longissima. The sequence continues at coordinate 355,717,097 of CM038676.1, read as the reverse complement.
TCATTCACGATGGGGTGACCGGCATGGATCTTCTGGAAGTTTTCCTCCGACGGCGTATTCAGCCACTCTAATACCGAGGCCATCCGATGTGGATGTACTCCGTGGTACGGATGATACCTGTCGGGTCCATCCAGAGGAGGTCAATGACGCCACGCTGGAGAAGTGGATGACTGCCATCACAGGAAACAAAGATAATCCTCGCGGAGCTAGGAGGATTCCCCACTCGACCATTCTTACGATCCGCATAAGGTATAACCACTTATCTCCGACTGTGATTCTGCTGCATTCATTCTGTTTTGATGCCAATTCGTCGACTAACTTTTGCCTTGTTTTGTTGTCTTCTAGGCCACCACTGAGATGTACTCGATGCCCAACGGGGCGCAGGAACCAGTCGAAGAAGAAGAAGGAAGCGGAGGTGAAAGCTAGGAGGAATGGGAGTCCAACGGCGAGGAGGATGAGGGGGACGACATCTCTGGTGAAGAGGAGGAGGAGGAGGAAGACGTCAATCCTCCCTACTCGGAAAGAAGGTCCAAGTTGACGCATGACCCGGCGGCCGAGCGCGGTAAAGCTGTTGCGCCCACTGGGCAGTCGACGAAGCGACCTCGGACAACTTCCCCTGCGCCGACTGAGAAACCGCTGAAGCAACCTCGATCAACGTCGTCGAAGCCGGCGAAGGCTCTGCCCAAGATGCGGATGGTCATTCTCACCATCTCCAGGTAATCAGCAGAACTTGTATTTCCCTATTCAACATGAGTGTACTTTTGGTCGACTCGATGACTGATCAGCCGATTCTTTAAATCTGCAGTGCTGCTACCTCCGAGACCTCAGCCAAGCATGAAGATCAGGAAATGGAAGATGCCGTCACCTCCAACCTTGGTATGATCTCTGCAGTTTCGCTTTTAGTCGATTGGATTTCCATGTTTACTCTTGAATCTTTCTTGTAGTTCCGCCTCATGTCATTGATCTCCCCGATGATGACGAGGAAACGCCGTTGAGGAAGAGGAAGAACAAGAGGGTGCCTGCTGGCAAGGCTGCTCAAGTTGTGACGATACCTAAGACGCTGGTTCCCGAGGGAGGCAACACCGCTCGGGCTTCTGTGTCTTTTGCTGTACCGCTGACAAGTGCCCGACCCACTTCGTCGACTGCTGATGCACCATCCCTTTTTGCTACACACCACGTCCCGGAGGACCAAGTGAGTGCTGCTAAGGAGGCTATACGCCAGGCAGGGATCATGATGGAGCAAGTGAAGACAGTCCGAGAGGCCAGCCAGGCTGCCTATGATGCTAGTTCAGCTCTCCGCAGCAATGTCCAAGTAAGTCGATCGTTGCTTGCTCATAGGATATGCTACCTGAAACTGCTTGCTCTGATAGGACATGCTACTTGAAACCGCTTCTTTCTGAAGATTTCCATATCTGTACACCCACTGGGTGGGTGTGTCGATTGAGTTTTTGTGGGGGCACGCTGAGTGCACCCACTGGGTGTAGTCCCCGAGACTATGGTGGACTGCGTGCAGTCGACTATAGTCTTTACACTTTGAACTTCTTCACTCGGCCTGGTCGGACCAAGTCGAATGGAACCATAAAACTGGTGGGGGCACGCTGAGTGCACCCACTGGGTGTAGTCCCCGAGACTATGGTGGACTGCGGGCAGTCGGCTATAGTCTAAAGAACTGTTTTTTTTTACCGTGGCTGACCGCTGACAATTAGCCATGGTTTTAGAATCATAACCTTTTTGCCTCTTTTGGTCGACTGGTCGAACCAAATTGGTAAAACCAGTGGGGGCACGCTGAGTGCACCCGCTGGGTGTAGTCCCCGAGACTACTGTCGAATGTTTTGATTCGGCTGTAGTCTTAGAAATGCTACGATTTTTCCTTAGTCACTCGGAAGTTATCTGTCTTTGATGTCTTTTGTTGATTGACTCTTTGTAGAAATCTTGCGAGCTTGTGGCTCGCTATACTGAAGTTAGAGAACAAACAGATCCAGCTCAACCTCGACTTGAAGCTTGCTCAGAGAATTTGCGTATGCGAAGGATGAAGCAAAAGGTATGGCTGGTGAGAACTTGACGACTATCTTTGTTTTTCTGTTCATTCTCAACTCTGTTCTCATTGTTGCTTTGCAGATAAACTGGAGGAGACTCTGAAAAAGAAGGACCTTGACCTTGCAGAGGCACAGAAGGCGGCTTTGGAGAAAACAAAGCTTGCTGAAGAGAAACTTGCCTCTACCGGCAAACTTGAAGATGAAAATGCCTGCTGAAATCCGCTCTTGACGCGCCAACAAGGAAGTTAGTCGATCAAGAACGACAAGATTGCTCGTCGACAAGGTTGGCTAACTCAAGGGAAGCGAAATGACTGGAGGTTTATCTTGAGGGCTCGCCAAGAAGCTGTTCCTCATGCTTGAAGGTAATCTCTTTTATCCGACTGTCTTGCTATCACCGCTCATCGCATGATTGTTGTTTTGAGTCCGAGCTGTGTTTTTAGAATTTGTCAAAACTTCAAAGAAGAAACAAGTCAAGTGGAAGCCAGCCTCGACCCCATCAACTCTCTGTGAAGGACGGTTGCTATGAATGTGCTCGATCGAGTCTCGCGTTGCTAGCGTGGTGGATTATCTTGCTCGATCGAAAGCTGCGTGTCGTGGATCGACTCAACTCTCGCCGAGCAGACGCTTGTAATGACCTTGAATTTTAATGACTCGACTGAATGAGATTCCATGTCGAGTGCAAGAATGGAAAAGTCTTCGCGGTGTGGTGCTGATGTTGCTCATCTCGTTCGTGTCCATTGCAAGGAAGCGCAAGAGGAAAAGTCAAGGCCCTCAAAGTTGCTAACACCAGGAAGTATGACTTCCGATCTTTCATGGAGACCTTCATCGCTGCTGCTACCCGTATTGCCGACGGAATCGACCTCGACCAGTTTGTTGCACCTTCGGTCCTCCACCGAGGAGTAAAAACTTCTAAGTCCCACCTTAAATTTGCCTCGGAATGCCGAGTGGTTTTTGTAACCGACAAACTTTAACAGCTTAACGCCGAGCACTTTTGGATCCGAGGACGCTTATCCGAACTTGATCTATCCTTGAACATGCTTTATTTGCCTTGAGAGAACTTTGCTCTTCATTCAAATATATTTCATTGTTGTAAGTAGTATCCTTGAGGTGAAACTCCAATCGACTTGTACTTCATCTATCTTGCGGTAGAGACGAAGCACGATCGTGATCGACCTCGTCGTTCTTAATGGATTGGGATGGACCGCGACGTTGTACTTGTGGTGAAGCTCAAGGAGAAGGTAGCAATGACCTGTACCTCATCGCCCTTATGGATTGGGATGGACCGTGACGTTGTACTTGTGGCGAAGTTCAAGGAGAAGGTAGCAATGACCTGCACCTCATCGCCCTTGCGGATCGGGATGAATTCCTTACTTAGGTGAGTACTGGACTGCAACTAAGCCTCCGAAGGGAGGTGTGTTCTCCACTGTAGGATTTTTATCACTTAGGCGAGCACGGCTGCAGCTAAGCCCCGAGTGGGAGGTTTGCTCTCCACTGTAGGATTTTTATACTTAGGCGAGCACTGGCTGCAGCTAAGCCCTGAGTGGGAGGTTTCTCTCCACTGTAGGATTTCTATTACTTAGGGAGCACTGGCTGCAGAAGCCCCGAGTGGGAGGTTTGCTCTCCACTCGGTAGGGTTTTTATTACTTAGGCGAGCACTGGCTGCAGCTAAGCCCCGAGTGGGAGGTTTGCTCTCCACTCGGTAGGGTTCTTATTACTTAGGCGTAGCTGGGCTGCAGCTAAGCCCCGAGTGGGAGGTTTGCTCTCCACTCGGTAGGATTTCTATTACTTAGGCGCAGCACTGGCTGCACTAAGCCCCGAGTGGGAGGTTTGCTCTCCACTCTGTAGGATTTTTATGGTGTAGCTCAAGGAGAAGGTAGGAGCCGACCTGCACCTCATCGCCCCTTGGGTTGCTCATTATATTGAATGTTTAGGCGAATCCTTGGGCTGTTGCTAAGCCCCGAGTGAAAGGCTGGCTCTCCACTCGGTAGGATTTAAATACTTAGGCGAGTACTTGGACTGCAGCTAAGCCACCGAGTGGGAGGCTGGCTCACCACTCGGTAGGATTTTGAATACTTAGGCGAGTACTTGGACTGCAGCTAAGCCCCCGAGTGGGAGGCTGGCTCTCCACTCGGTAGGATTTTGAATACTTAGGCGAGTACTTGGACTGCAGCTAAGCCCCCGAGTGGGAGGCTGGCTCTCCACTGTGAGGATTTTGAATACTTAGGCGAGTACTTGGACTGCAGTTAAGCCCCGAGTGGGAGGCTGGCTCACCACTCAAGAGGATTTTGAATACTTAGGCGGCGGATTCGCAGCTAAGCCCCCGAGTGGGAGACTGGCTCGCCACTCGGAAATCATTTTTTTTACAAACTTAGGCGAACCGGATTCGCAGCTAAGCCACCCACTGGGGGAAATTTCAACAAAAAGTAATAACAATCAATGGGAAAATTATAACATTCTTGTCTTAGATAAACGAACTACAAAAGTACATTTATTACATCTCAACCGAGTGAGTATTTAAGTATAAAAGGGGCGGAGCAGCTCCGCATTCCAAGCTCGAGGCTCGTCGATCTGGCGATCAACGTTGTAGAGATGATATGCTCCGTTGTGGAGAACTCTCGTGACGATGAAGGACCTTCCCAAGTGGGAGCGCTTGTGTGGTTTCTGTTGATCCACGGAGGACCAAATCTCCCTCTTGGAAGGCTCGACTCTTCACATTTCGGCATGGAATCGACGCAAGTCTTGCTGATAGATAGTCGAGCGGATCAGGGCCATCTCCTCTCCTCTTCCAAGAGGTCGGCGCATCTTGCCGGGCTTGTTCGCTTCTTCTTGAGTATAGTTCGACTCGAGGCGCATTGTGAAGCAGGTCACTCGGCAGAACTGCTTCAGCTCCATAGACCAGGAAGAATGGAGTTCTCCCCATCAACAGATTAGGAGTGGTCCTCAATCCCGTGAGAACTGATGGAAGTTCGTTGACCCAAGCTCTGCTGCGTGCTTGAGATCACGATCAGCCGTGGTTTCAGCCCTTTGAGAATGAGGCCGTTTGCACGCCTCGCTTGTCCATTCGACCGAGGATGAGCAATCTGAAGCATAGTTGACCGCATGTCCCGAGAGGCGCAGAAGGCTTTGAACTTGTCATTATCAAGTTTGACCCATTTTCGGTGATGATGCTATGCGGAACTCCATATCTGAATATCAACTCTCGATGAAACCGATAGCAGTGCATGCATCGAGGTTCTTGATGGGCTTGGCTTCGATCCACTTGGTGAACTTGTCGATCGCTACTAGCAAATGAGTGAAGCCGCTTCGCCAGTTCTCGCGGTCCAATCATGTCTAATCCCCAAACAGCTAAGGGCCGACGAGTGGAATGGTCTTCAAGGCTGAGGCGGGCTTGTGTGACATGTTGAATAGAACCGACACCCTTCACACTTGTCGACTATTTCTTTTGCCATTTCATTTGCTTTCGCCAAGTAAAATCCCGCCGGTATGCTTTAGCCACAATGGTCCAAGAGGACGATGATGGCCACAGTCCCCGAGTGGATATCCTCAAGAATTATCGACCTTCTTACGGCGTGATACACTTCGCCGACTCGATCGCGCTTCTCTCATATAACTGTCCCTTGATCACTTTAAAGGTCTTGGATCGACGGACGATCTGTCGAGCCTCTTCTTCATTCTCTCGGGAGCTCTTTCCTTAGGATATATGCGATGTACGACATTGTCGATCGGGAGTGATGACCACAACTTCCATAATTAGGTCGACCACGGTGGGACCTCAACTTCGATCGGATCATTGGCACTCTTTTGCTGCGGGCTTCTTCGTGAAAGGATCCTCCTGCATCGATGGTGCATGAATGTGCTCCAAAATACATTCTTGGGAATGGCTTCCTCTTGACCCTATCTTCGCCAAATCATCCGCAGCTTGATTTTTCAGTCGGGGTATATGATGAAGCTCTAACCCTCGAATTTCTTCTCCAACTTTCTCACTGCATTAAAGAACCTGTTATAGCTGGGCTTCGACATCCCACTCCTTCATCACTTGATTAACAACAGATCCGAGTCGCCAGAGACCATAAGGCGACGGACGCCGAGTGAAATGGCCATACGCAACCCATACATGAGTGCTTCATATTCTGCTTCGTTGTTGGAAGAATCAAAGTGAATCTGAGGAACATATTTGAGCTTATCTCCTCGGGGGGAAACCAATACAACCCCCGCACCAGAACCGTTCAACATCTTGGAACCATCGAAAAACATAGTCCAGTGCTCTGAGTGAACTTGAGTCGGAAGCTGCTGTTCAGTCCACTCGGCGAGGAAGTCTGCTATTGCTTGGGACTTGATGGCTTTCTTTGCCTCAAATTTGAGATCAAGGGGAAGGAGTTCAATCACCCATTTAGCCACTCGAACAGTTGCATCTCTGTTGTGAAGAATTTCTGACAATGGAGCGTCGCTGACGACTATAATGGAATGATCAGAGAAATAATGAGCAACCTTCTTTGTGGTCATATAAATCCCATAAACATGCTTCGATAGTGAGGGTATCTTTGCTTTGATGGGGTCAAGCACTTGTAAAGATAATAAACCGGGCGTTGAACTTTGAAGGCTTTTCCTTCTTCTTCCCGCCGGCCGTAAATACGGTATCGACGACTTGTCCAAAGGGCTGCAATGTAAAGCAACAAAGGCTCTTTGTCGATAGGAGCCGCAAGCACCGGTTGGTGGAGAGCGAGCTTTTAGCTCGCAAACGCTGCATCAGCTTTCGAGTCCACTCGAACTTGTCTCGACTTCTTCATCACCGGTAAAGAGGCAATGCCTTTTCACCGAGGCGAGATGAATCGACTTAAAGCGCCAAGCATCCAAGAAGCTTCAGATATCGTACACGCATACGAGGCACTTCATTCGGAGTATAGTGCCAACCTTTTCGGGGTTAGCATCGATTCCTCACTCAGAAACGAGAAAACCGAGTAACTTTCCACCAGGAACTCCAAATGTGCATTTTGATGGGTTAAGTTTGATATCATACCTCCTGAGATTGGCAAATGTTTCAACAAGGTCAGTCAACAGGTCGGAACCCTTTCGTGACTTGACCACTATATCATCCATGTACGCTTCCACATTCCGACTGATTTGAGTGAGCAAACACTTCTGAATCATCCTCATGAATGTGGCTCCGGCATTCTTGAGACCGAATGGCATGGTGACATAACAGAAGCACCCAAATGGAGTGATGAACGCTGTTTTGATCATATCGGGTCCATACAGACGGATCCGATGGTACCCGGAATAGGCGTCTAAAAAAGACAACCTCTCACATCCCGCAGTTGAATCGACAATTTGGTCAATGCGAGGAAGAGGGAAATGATCTTTCGGGCTGGCCCGATTGATATGCTTGAAATCGATGCACATGCGCAACGACTTGTCCTTCTTGGGGACCATGACGACATTGGCGAGCCACTCGGAGTGGTAGATCTCTCGGATGAACTCTGCCGCTAAGAGCCGAGCCACCTCTTCACCAATGGCCTTTCTCTTCTGGACGGCGGACCGTCGAAGATGTTCTTTAACCGGTTTGACTTTTGGGTCGACTCATAGGCGGTGCTCAGCCAGCCCCCTGGGAACACCCGGCATGTCAGCAGGCTTCCATGCAAAGATGTCCCAGTTCTCACGGAGGAACTGGATGAGCGCTTCTTCCTATTTTGAGTCGAGTGTTGTTGAGATGTTGGTCGGAGCAGCATTGGGATCAGTCGGGTGAATGTGAACCTGTTTCGTCTCACCGGACAACTAGAATGCTGACCCTGTAGCGGGCTTCTTAGCTCGCAACAAATCACTCGGATCTACAGTTTTCTGATACTCTTGTAACTCTACCACTGCCAACTGAGCATCGGCGATCTTAGAGCCCTTCTGGAAGCACTCTTCCACCTTCTTCCGATTGCCCGTAACAGTGATCACGCCCTTGGGGCCAGGCATCTTCAGTTTAAGATACACGTAACATGGTCGGGCCATGAAACGTGCATATGCTGGCCTTCCCAGAATAGCGTGATAGGCGCTCTGGAAATCCACGACCTCAAAGGTCAACTTTCTTTCCGGAAATGCTTCAATCACCAAAACTACATCAAGAGCAATTTGGCCGAGTGACTCAGCCTTCTTTCCGTGAATGACTCCGTGGAAGCTCATGTTATCGGTATCTGAGTCCGACATCGGAATGCCCATCCCTTTCAACATCTCCGCGTATAATATGTTCAAGCCACTACCACCATCCATCAGAACTTTGGTCAGTCGAGTGCCTTCGACGACTGGGTCGACTACCAACGCTTGCCTCCCAGGGGTGGCAATGTGTGTCGGGTGATCGGACTGGTTGAATGTGATGGCGGTCTGGGACCATTTCAGATAGTTGGGCGTCGCTGGAGCGACCATGTTCACTTCCCGATTGATAACCTTCAATCGACTTTTGCTTCGGCGTCAAGAAAATCATCAGGTGGAATTGACCGGGATATCCATCATCGCTGTCATCTTTGTCCTCAACTTTGTCATCTCCTTATCCTTATCCTTGGGCTGTTTCCCTTGGAACTGCTGAATCAAGAGCTGACACTGTCGAGTGGTATGTTTTGGGTAAATGAGTTTACCCTCTTCATCTTTCTTCGTGTGAATGTGACATGGCAAATCCAACACGTCATTTCCATCCTGGTCTTTCACCTTCTTGGGGTTCCAAGGACCCTTGGGTTTCCCCTTGAACTTTCCTGGGGTCACAGCCAAGGCCTCTCCGGGAGCAGCTGGCTCGGCTTTGCGCTTCTGCTTCCGACAGGAATTTCCTCTGCCGGCCTCATTAGCGGCCGCTTTGTATTTGCCACTCTGGAGCTGATCCTCTTCTTCACCATTTGCATACTTGGTGGCAATCTCCATCATCCGACTCAGGGTCATATCTCGGTTCGATCAATTTCAAACTCAACTCTCTGTTTTGACACCTTCTTTGAAGGCACAGATCGCTGGTGATCGATACATTCTCAAGCGTGTGGTGCAAAGTGATCCACCTCTGGATATAGTCTCTCAAAGTTTCACTCGACTTCGCACACATGACTGCAACTCGTCAACCCTGCTGGTCGCTTGCAAGTCCCTTCAAATGTCTGACAAACACTCGGGCAAGATCTTCCCAAGTGTAAATATCTTTGGTGCTAACTGGTTCAACCACGCCCGCTGAACCCTCCAACATAAGAGGCAAATGCTTCATGGCTACCTCATCGTTGCCGCCGCCGATCTGAACAGCCACTCGGTAATCTTCAAGCGAAGTGTCAGGCTTGGATTCACCAGTGAACTTACTGACTCCAGTCGCCAACCTGAAGTTGGGAGGAATCACCGCGGCAATGATGGCTCTGCTAAAACACTCTGGCCCTGAGACATGAACCCTGTTGCTGGAGGGAACATCTCTGTCATGGCCTTCTCGGTGAGCTCTGTTCCTGTCGACCAAACCTTGAACGATAATAGATCTCGCATCAAAGCCTGGTTCCCTGGGGTCGACTGGAACTCTTCGCCCAACACTGTGCTGGCGTCCGTCGTCCTCCTGCCGAGGAGCGTATGATCCACCCCTTGGGGGAGGAGTGGGCACTCGACGTTGATCATTGCGATCGAATCGGTGCTCATATTGCTCGTGGCTCTTTATCGACATCACGCCGCCCCCACGTTCCTCACGCCGGGGCGATCTCGACTATGGGCCGATGGACTGAATTCGCAGCGACGGATCGGTGTGAATCCTGTTCTGGATTGTGATACGACCGAGTTATGGTCTCCCGCCGCCCGGAGCAGATCTCTCGATTTGTAGCAAACCTCTACCCGCCCGATTGGGAAGGCTGAATTGACTCTGCTATACGGCGGCAGCTGCTAAATTCTAAATCGGAGTTCGATATACCTGAGTTTGTGGCTGGAAGAGCCGACGCCGATCGATTCTGGAACCCTTGGTCGCAGCAGCATCGCCGAGTACTCGCTGAAGGTTCTCGGTCGAGTGCGCTCAGCCAGGTTGGCTGTTGCCAGATCCTCCAAGGCACGAGCCTCGGGGTTTCTCCAACGATAGGAGTGTGAAGCGATCCATGTTCCGACGGCGAAGCTCCTCCCTCTGAAGCGAAGTGAGGGGCTCGGGCAGGTACTCTTTGTGGGCTTGCGCGGATCGCTTCCACCGTCACCTCCGTTGGTGCGGGGAATCTGGGGACTGCATGGTCCATCGACCATCGTAACCTCTGCCGCCGGGTCATCGCTATCCTTTTCGGACGCAGATCTCTGCGAGCCGGTCGGCAGGTCGAACAGGCCGAGAGATTCGTCGGGCTCGATCGCCTCGACTTGGGGTGGCCGATGGCGAGCCATCGCATGCCTCACCCACCGCTGAAGCCTCGACCGACCGGAACGCTTGCGCCAAGGGAGATCGAGCGAGGACGACAGGAGCCGACCCATCTCGGGTCGACGGTTGCCTTGAGGAGGACGCCGCGACACACGCCACAAAGTGCGCCGCCACGCGGACGGGAGCGCGCCCACGCCGAGTGGAGCCTCCTGGTTAATCGAGTCGTCGGCGATTTAACGTGAGAGCACCGAGACAGATCTCGCGGCCCTCGACCAGAACTCCACCTGAAACCATCATGTAGGAGATTGAAAGAATCCCAACTTCTCCAACAAATCGCTAGAACACCTGCCCCAAGGTGGGCGCTAACTGTCGTGCTTCTAAGTCTGACAGTAGAATGGGGGGTAGGAATGGAGAGGCAAGATCCTAGCTATGGAGTAGTTGTATACGCAAGGGATTTACGAGTTCAGGCCCTTCTCTGAGGAAGTAACAGCCCTACGTCTCGGAGCCCGGAGGCGGTCGACTGGATTATATGCGTATGTGTTACACGGTGCGAACCCTTCACTTTGTGTGGGGGGGTGGCTTATATAGAGTGCGCCAGACCCCAGCCAGCCCACGAGCGAGAGGGTTTAAGGTACGTTAAGACCTAGCGCATCGGTAACGCCGGACATAAAGTGTCATCATGACCATAAAGACTACTTAATTACAGACCGTTTGGATACAGAGTGATTCCTGAGCACCTGCCGGTCGAGTGAGCCTTCTTGGTCGAGTGTCTCTGATTCTGTCGAGTGGAAGCCTACCAGGTCGACAGGAAGGCAGCTTCTTTCGCGAGTGTCCTTGGGGAGGGTACCTTTGGGCAGGTCTATGACCCTACCCTAGGTACATGACTTCATCAAGGGGTGCGCCGGAGCTCCTCTCCACCAACCTGCGCCCCGTGCCGTTGCGCTTCGCTCCCATGGCAGATGCCCCGCCACCCACCTCTGCGGCCGACACCGGCAGCAGGGAGTCAGGGTACCGAGCCCTGGCCCCCGCCCTACGGCGAATCCAGTGGCCAACCAAGTTCAAGCCAGAGATGTGCCGCGTTACGACGGCGCGGCAGACCCGGCGCCGTTCTGCAGGCGTACGAGGAGGCCGTCCTCGAGGCCGGAGGCGACGACAAGATCATGGCCAACTGGTTCCCCATGGCCCTCGCCGGCGAGCCGCGCGCCTAGCTGCTCAACCTCCCGGGATCCACGGTGGCATCGTGGGGGGAACTCCGCAACCTCTTCACCGCGCGCTACGCGGTGCCGGCGACCACGCAGTCGCGGCCCTACTGGGTTGCTCTCAAGCACCACCTTCAGACCGCTACGTCAAGCCGTTCCTCCGTCAGATCGGGGCCACCTCCAAGCGCCCGGGGGCTCCGCCGGGTTGCGCTGCGCCAGAGGCCGACCTCATCTTCGGCTCAGAAGACCACCCCGACTCCACCACCGGCTCCGGCATGCTCCCAATGCTCTGCACTCCTACCATCTGCAACGTGGCCGTCACCAAGACCCTCATCGACGGCGGTGCCGGCCTCAACTTGCTCTCCGTAGAAGCCTTCAGCCTTCTCGACGTGCCGCCCGAGCGGATCAACCTCAGCAAGCCTTTTTCGGGAGTAGGTAGTGGAGCTGCCCACTCTCTGGGGAAGATCCGCCTCCCTGTCACCTTCGGCACACGCGACAACTACCGCACTGAGCTGGTGGACTTCGACATCGCCCGCATCGGTCTCCCGTACAATGCCATACTCGGGAACCCGGCTCTAGCTCAGTTCATGGCGGCGACTCACCCGGCCTACAACCTCAGGAAGATGCCAGGGAGCAAGGGCGTCCTCACCATCAAGGGGGACACTAAGGAGGCCGTGACGGCGCTTAGGCTCGCCTTCAAGACCGTGGCAGCAGCACAGCCAGCCGGCGTCGGTACGCCCGAGGCCAAGGAGACCGCGCCCGCCAAGAAGAAGCAGTTGTTCACCCAAGACAAGGCGGTGACCAAGCAGGTGCCGGTCGACGAGGACGGGTCTTCAGGAGCCACCTTTACCATAGGAACCGGCCTTGACCTGGGAAAAGAAGAAGCTTTGGTGAGGTTTTTGCACGTGAACAAGGAGATATTCGCGTGGGAGCCCAACCAGCTGGTAGGGGTCCCGAGAGAGGTGATCCAACATCATCTAAGGGTGTGCCCCAACATACGCCCCGTGAAGCAGCGGGCGAGACGACAGTCCATTGAGAAGCATGCCTTTATCGTCCAAGAGATACGCAAGCTGGAGGCGGCAGGTACCATTCGAGAATTTCGATACCCTGAATGGCTGGCGAACCCCGTCGTAGTACCGAAGAAAGGTGGGCAGGAACGGATGTGCGTCGACTTCACCAACCTTAACAAAGCTTGCCCCCAAGATCCGTTCCCCCTTCCACGCATTGATCAAATCGTCGACTCCACCGCCGAGTGCGACTTGCTATATTTCCTGGATGCATTCTCTGGATACCACCAAATCAAGATGGTGGTGGAGGATGTAGAAAAGACAACCTTCCTGACACCATGCGGGGTGAACTGCTACACCTGCATTCCCTTCGGGCTGCGCAACGCGGGCGCAACCTTTCAGCGGCTGATGCACATCGGCTTGGGGCGGCAGCTCGGTAGGAACACAGAGGCCGACATTGAGGACAAAGTGGTCAAATCTCGCGAGGCGAGGGCATTGATTCAAGACTTGGAGGAGACCTTTGAGAGCTTGCGCCAAGTGAACTTGAGTCTTAACCCGGAGAACTGCGTGTTTGGCGTCCCCTCTGGCAAGCTACTAGGGTTCCTCATATCCCACAGAGGGATCAAGGCGAACCCGGAGAAGATCATGGCCATCGAAGACATGAGCCCGCCAGAGACCCTCAAAGAGATGCAGAAGCAAGCAGGGCGGGTGACCGCGTTAGGGCGTTTCATCTCCAAGCTAGGTGAGCACGCCTTACCCTTCTTTAAGCTCATGAAGAAGAAGGGCCCCTTCGAGAGGACCCCGGAGGCCGACCGGGCCTTCCAAGACCTCAAGAAATACCTCACCAGCCCCCCGGTGATGGTGGCACTGCGGCCTCTCGAGCCTCTGGTACTCTACCTTGCCGCGACCCCGTACTCCGCCAGCGCGACACTGGTAGCGGTTCGGTAGGAGCACCAAGACAAGGGTGTGCCGCGCCAAGCCAATGCTGATGCAGCGCAGGGTCAGGAAGGCGCAACAAAGCCATCGGCGGTAGAAGACCAAGCTCAGCAGGGAAACAACGCAGAAGCTCCTGAGGACGGTCGGGTCTCAGGAAACCCATCACCTCAAGATATGCCACAATCTCCACAGGACCTGAGCCTCGACAGTGTGCCAGCCTTCGTCGAGCACCCGGTGTACATCGTCAGCATCGTACTGCAGGACGCGAGGGCGCGCTACCCCATGCCGCAAAAGCTCCTGCTCGCACTCTTGGTGGCCTCGCGCAAGCTGCGTCACTACTTCCAGGGCCACCCCTTCAAGGTCGTCTCAGCCTACCCGTTGGAGAGGGTACTCAGGAGCCCTAATTCAGCCGGAAGGGTTGCTGAATGGAACATCGAGTTGCAAGCATTCCAGTTGGAGTTCAGCACTACCAGGGTCGTCAAGGGAGCTGTGCTCGCCGATTTTTTGGTAGAATGGGCAGATGCCCCGGCTCTTGAGGAAGGAGAAGACCGATCCACCTCCCCAGGAAGCGAGGCACCAGACGGCTGGGTCATGTATTTCGATGGCGCCTTCGCGCACCAGGGCGCGGGGGCTGGAGCAGTGCTCATCTCTCCCACTCACGACAAGCTCTACTACGCCATACAACTCTGCTTCCAGCACGGCGAGAAGGTCTCCAACAATATCCCAGAATACGAAGTCCTCATAACTGGCCTGAAGGCTACGGCGGCCCTAGGGGTGTAGCGCCTCACCGTCAAAGGCGACTCGCAGCTCCTCGTCAACTTCTCCAACAAGGTGTACGAGCCGAAGGACGAGCACATGGAGGCCTACCTTGCGGAGGTGCGCAAGATGGAAAAGCAGTTCTCGGTCCTGGAGCTACAGCACGTGCCCTGGGGCACCAACAAGGAAGCCGACGACATCGCGAGGAGAGCATCCAAGCGGCAACCGCAAGAGCCCGGAGTCTTCGAAGAGCGGCTCTTCAAGCCATCAGCTACGCCACCACTTTCAAGCATGACTCAGCCTCGGGAGGAGGTCCCATAGCCCCCGGCCACGGGAGGCCCGGCCTGTGGCCCAACCTCAGGAGCTCAGTGATACGTCTCCAACGTATCTATAATTTATGAACTATTCATGCTATTATATTATCCATCTTGGACGTTTATGGGCTTTATTATACACTTTTATATTACTTTTGGGACTAACCTATTAACCCAGAGCGTAGTGCCAGTTCCTGTTTTTTTCCCTTGTTTCAGTGTTTCGAAGAAAAGGAATATCAAACGGAGTTGAAACGGAATGAAACCTTCTGGAGAAGTTATTTTTTGAAGGAAAGCAACCCGGGAGACTTGGAGTCCACGTCAAGGAAGCAACGAGGAAGGCACGAGGCAAGGGGGTGCGCCCACCCCCCGTGGGCGCGCCCTCCACCCTCGTGGGCCCCTCATGGCTCCCCTGACGTACTTCTTCCTCCTATATATATCCATATACCCTAAAACGATCGGGGAACAGAATAGATCGGGAGTTCCGCCGCCGCAAGCCTATGTAGCCACCAAAAACCAATTGGAACCCTGTTCTGGCACCCTGCCGGAGGGGGGAACCCTCACCGGTGGCCATCTTCATCATCCCGACGCTCTCCATGACGAGGAGGGAGTAGTTCACCCTCGGGGTTGAGGGTTTGTACCAGTAGCTATGTGTTTGATCTCTCTCCCTCTCTCTCTCTCTCTCTCTCTCTCTCTCTCTCTCTCTCGTGTTCTTGATTTGGCACGATCTTGATGTATCGCGGGATTTGCTATTATAGTTGGATCTTATGTTGCTTCTCCCCCTCTACTCTCTTGTAATGGATTGAGTTTTCCCTTTGAAGTTATCTTATCGGATTGAGTCTTTAATGATTTGAGAATACTTGATGTATGTCTTGCCGTGCATATCTGTGGTGACAATGGGATATCACGTGACTCACTTGATGTATGTTTTGGTGATCAACTTGCGGGTTCCACCCATGAACTTATGCATAGGGGTTGGCACACGTTTTCGTCTTGATTCTCCGGTAGAAACTTTGGGGCACTCTTTGAGGTTCTATGTGTTGGTTGAATAGATGAATCTGAGATTGTGTGATGCATATCGTATAATCATACCCATGGATACTTGAGGTGACATTGGAGTATCTAGGTGACATAAGGGTTTTGGTTGATTTGTGTCTTATGGTGTTATTCTAGTACGAGCTCTAGGGCTGTTTGTGACACTTATAGGAATATCCCAACGGATTCATTGGAAAGAATAATTTTGAGGTGGTTTCGTACCCTACCATAATCTCTTCGTTTGTTCTCCGCTATTAGTGACTTTGGAGTGACTCTTTGTTGCATGTTGAGGGATAGTTATATGATCCAATTATGTTATTATTGGTGAGTGAACTTGCACTAGTGAAAGTATGAACCCTAGGCCTTGTTTCCTAGCATTGCAATATCGTTTATGCTCACTTTTATCACTTGTTACCTTGCTGTTTTTATATTTTTCAGATTACAAAAATCTATATCTACCATCCATATTGCACTTGTATCACCATCTCTTCACCGAACTAGTGCACGTATACAATTTACCATTGTATTGGGTGTGTTGGGGACACAAGAGACTCTTTGTTATTTGGTTGCAGGGTTGCTTGAGAGAGACCATCTTCATCCTACGCCTCCCACGGATTGATTAACCTTAGGTCATCCGCTTGAGGGAAAATTGCTACTGTCCTACAAACCTCTGCACTTGGAGGCCCAACAACGTCTACAAGAAGAAGGTTGTGTAGTAGACATCAAGCTCTTTTCTAGCGCCGTTGCCGGGGAGGCTAGGTAAGCGGCACTCGCACCCCGTCAACTAAGCTCTTTTCTGGCGCCGTTGCCGGGGAGGTGAGTGCTTGAAGGTATATCTTTAGATCTTGCAATCGAATATTTTTGTTTCTTGTTTTAACACTAGTTTAGTTTATAAAAGAAAACTACAAAAAATGGAATTGAGTTTACCTCATACGCTTCATCTTTTTAATATCTTTCGTGAGTATGATGGAAAGGAAAATTGTGCCAAAGTGTTAGAAGAAGAATGTATGATGGAAAGGAAAATTGTGCCAAAGTGTTAGAAGAAGAATGCATTAAAATGTTTGGCACTAAATCTTTGAATGATGAGTATGATTGCAATGTTGTTAGTATGAACTTGAATATCCATAGTACTAATGATGATTGCACTAGTTATGATGAAAATGCCTCCTATAAACATATCAATTTTTGTGGAGTGCATTGGGTTTGCAATTACACACCAAATAGGGAAGACAAATATTGCAAGAAGCATAAGCATTAAGAAACTAAATTATTGCAAGAAAGGCTAGATGTTTGTGCTGAAAATTTAAATTTTCTTGGCCGTACTTGTGGACTTTGCAATGAACAAGGTCATTTAGCTATCCGATGCAAATTGTTTCATGATCTAATCGTGTCCAAAAATTGTGATGACTTGATTTCCCTTGCACATTATAATGAACTCAATTTGCTTATGGGTTACGAAGAAATGAAACATATAACTAAGCATCTTCCAGAATTTGCCCGTTACAAACATCTTGGTTTTGACCTAGAGGAAATTTATATGTATTGTGCGGTGAATTGCATTGAAAATCCTTATATCGCCTATTACATAAAGAAAATAAAGCAAATAGAACATGAAGAGAATACTAATGAAAGGGAAGAGACTTCCCAATATCCCCCCCTATTATTTCTTATGATGAATCAGGTAATGAGGAGGAGCCTTCTATTCAACCAATCTTATCAATAAGGAGCTCCAAAAGGAGGATTGAACCCACACATGATGTGATGAAGAAGAAGAAAAGAAAAAGGAAGAGAGGTAAAAAGATATCTCTCCCAAATAATGTTGCTCCTATTATTGTTGTGCCTCATGAAAATGAATCAAAAATAATTGTGGAAGATGATGCACTTGATGATGATCTCTTTATGCCTATTGCTTGTTGTGATGATTATGATTGGGAAGATAATGATACTTCTTATGATCTTGAAAATATTTTTGGCACTTGCTTGGAAGAATATGATAATTGCTATACTATAGGTGCTATCCATACTATTACTAATGAGAGTGATTATGCTTATGATATGAAAATGCCCAAGCTTGGGGATGCTATGTTTGATGCAGATGATGTTTTTGAGAATATATTTACTGAAATTAATGTTTTTCCCAAGCATGGGGATGCTATGTTTAATGAAGATGATATTTTTAGCCTCCCAAGTTTTGATATGCAAAGTTGTTATGATGATAGCATGCCTTATACCTATGATGATTATATTGATGAAAGTGGGTTTGTAAGAGTGTCAACTTTAGGAAGTAATGATCCCACTATTTTGGAGGATGTTGAATCTTATGATATTTATGAAAGTGGATTTGGAGAGGTCATGACTTTATTTAGTGTTGTATCCACTATTTCAGAAGAGGTTTCAATCGGTTATGATGAGAACAAAGTTGCTATTTATGATGATTGTTGTGATAAAACTTATGCTATAAAGAGTAGTAATGATTATATTTATAAAACTTGTCATGATTATGAGTACCCTTTGTGTGAACATTACTGTTTTAATGTGGAAACAATTTATAGTATTCAAGTCTCTTATGATACTCCCACTATTCCGAATGAGAAGAATTTTGCTTACGTGGAGAGTAATAAAATTTCTATGCTTGTAGATCATGAAAAGAATGCTTTAGGTGCTGGTTATATTGTTGAATTCATTCATGATGCTACTGAAAGTTATTATGAGGGAGGAATATATGCTTGTAGGAATTGCAATAATATCAAGTTTCCTCTCTATGTGCTTAAAATCTTGAAGTTATGCTTGTTTTGCCTTCCTATGCTAGTTGATTATTGTTCCCATAAGTTGTTTGCTCACAAAATACCTATGCATAGGAAGTGGGTTAGACTTAAATGTGCTAGTCATATTCTTCATGATGCTCTCTTTATATTTCAATTCCTATCTTTTATGTGAGCATCATTGAAATCATCATGCCTAGCTAGGGGCATTAAACGATAGCGCTTGTTGGGAGGCAACCAAATTTTATATTACTTTCTTGCTTTTTGGTACAGTTTAGGAATAAATAATCAATCTAGCTTCTGTTTATATGTGGTTTTGTGTTTTAATTAGTGTTTGTGCCAAGTAGAACCTTTGGGAAGACTTGGGTGAAGTCTTTATGATCTTGCTGTAAAAAACAGAAACTATAGCGCTCACGAGATTAGCTAAAACTTTTTACTGGAGAGTGATTTTAGTTGATTATTTTTGCAGATGATTACTAGACAAATTCCTCAGGTCTACCAATTTATTTTAGAATTTTTGGAGTTCCAGAAGTTAGCGTTTGATACAGATTACTACAGACTGTTCTGTTTTTAACAGATTCTGTTTTCACTCTGTTGCTTGCTTGTTTTGATGAATCTATGGCTAGTAAAATAGTTTATAAACCATAGAGAAGTAGGAATACAGTAGGTTTAACACCAATATAAATAAATAATGAGTTAATTACAGTACCTTGAAGTGGTGTTTTGTTTTCTTTCGCTAATGGAGCTTACGAGTTTTCTGTTGAGTTTTGTGTTGTGAAGTTTTCCAGTTTTGGGTAAAGATTCGATGGGCTATGGAATAAGGAGTGGTAAGAGCCTAAGCTTGGGGATGCCCAAGGCACCCCAAGGTAATATTCAAGGATAACCAAGAGCCTAAGCTTGGGGATGCCCCGGAAGGCATCCCCTCTTTCGTCTTCGTTCATCGGTAACTTTACTTGGAGCTATATTTTTATTCACCACATGATATGTGTTTTGCTTGGAGCGTCATTTTATTTTCTTTAGCTTTGCTTGCTGTTTGAATAAAGTATCAAGATCTGAAATTCTTAAATGAGAGAGAGTCTTCACATGGTTACATAATTATTTAACTACTCATTGATCTTCACTTATATCTTTTTGGAGTAGTTTGTCATTTACTCGTGTGCTTCACTTATATCTTATGAGTAAATAGTCGAATGATTTGAATGTCATAAATCTGAAATTATATATGTATCATATGCTTCTCTCATGGGGAGTAATGCCTTCACATATAAGAAGTAGAGGTGGTAAATTTATTGAAGGTTAGCAAACATTGTATTGGTCACTTGAGCAATTCATGAAAGAATATTGAAGGAAGAGAGATTTCACATATAAATATACTATCCTGGACATCTTCTATGATTGTGATCCCCATTAATTATTTTCAAACCATAGCAAATTAGTTGAAGTTGGACAAGGAAGACAACATAATGAGTTATGCTTGGGTATATTTGTATAGAAGTTATATTGTTATGGATCCTCTAACATGTGGTGCTTTCTTTTTAGAATCCTTTTCTAGCCAAAATATCTGTACTAAGCGGGAATACTGCTTGTGCATCCAAACTCCTTGAACCAAGTTTCTTCCATGAGTGTCCACCATATCTACCTATATGCGATATTTACCCACCGTTCTAAGTAAATTTGCATGTGCCAAACTCTAAACCTTCAAATAATAATCTGTTTTGTATGCCCAAATCGCTCATGTGGTGACTACGGGTTAGCAGTATCTTCCATGCTAGGTGGGTTATTCTCACGATGAGTGGACTCCGCTCATCATTCAGGAGAAAATGGCTGGTAACTTGGATGCCCAGTCCCACGATCAAAAGATCGAAATCAAATAAAAAATAATTGCAAACAAAACACCCCCAAGTTTGATGTTAGTTGGAGGCACCCGTTGTTTCGGGCTAGCCAAGGATTGATGATTGTTGGTGGAGGGGGAGTAAATATCTTTACCTTTCTGTTTGGGAACCGCCTATAATGTATTTAGTATGGAAGATATTGGAAACTCTTGGTCTTTATGTTGATGATGAAAGTATACCTCTCAAAATTATTTTTATCTCTGTTTTTGCTTCGAGCTCTGGTACCTCTGCAAATCCCTGCTTCCCTCTGCGAAGGGCCTATCTTTTACTTTTATGCAAGAGTCAGTAGTATTTTTTTTGACTATGTACTGTGAAGCAAAAGCTCCACAGTCTTTTATTCAAATAACAAAAGAAAAGAGGTCCGCCTATATACAAACTAGAAAGGAAGAAAAGAAACTTACCAACTTACCTATGTTACAAAATACAACAAACTAAGGAAGATTATTAACCCAAGCTAAGAAAGCAGGTTTAACACTCTCCCTCACTCTATGGTACAACAAGTTGATATCATGTACAAATTACCCCTCCACACACCAAATGAGGCCCTCTCCGATCTGAAGATCTTGCCATTCCTAGTAGTCCAAATGCACCAAGCCGCCGTGAGCATAACCTCAAAGAAAAATGGTTGATGAAAATTCTTCTTGGCATGCAACAGGCAGGAGGTCACATCCTGACCTCCCAACCAGTCAATCTGAAGATAAGACCAGACCCGTTGACTGAAATTGCAATTGAAGAAGAGATGGAACCTATCCTCATGGAGACGGGCAGGACAAAGTACACAAGTATTATCCTCCTAATCAGACCTCCAATGTCTCCGGAGAAGCATGTCTCGAGTGTTCAGACGATCAAAAAAGAGCAACCAGCCAAAAACCTTGATTTTCATCGTGCATGAGCTTCTCCAAAGCCAAACACAAGGTGTAACTGTCGGAAGGTGTGTGTGCATTATGGTGTAGAAACTCTTAGCAGAGTAACCAGACTTTGACGGCCAAGACCACACATCAGGAACAGTATCATCTCTTTGCAACATAGTGACCCAACGAAGAAGGTGCTCAAGTTCAGAAGCTGCGTTGCTGGAGATTGGCAAATGAAACATTGATGCCACATCCTCAGCATCCAAGAAATCCATGGCTGAGATCTTATCATCCTTGACAAAGGAGAAGAGGTGAGGCACCAGTCCCGAAGAGGTCTGTTTGAATTGTGTACGAACCAACTGTCAGACCAGAACAAAATTGAGTCACCCTGATTCACAGTGGCTGATGAGATTGCTCTATAAGAATCAGCCAGCTAAGTATGGCCTGGGGAACAACACCATCATAGTAAGAGTTCTAGATAAGAGAGACCCAAGGGATATCTTCCTTATTGAAAAACTTGTGAAGATGCTTTATGAGCAAGGCTTGGTTCTGAAGGTGTAAGTTAATTATGCCAAGACCACCCTTATCCTTGGGCCTGCAAACCAACTCTCATGCTGCAAGTGATTGCTTGGGTGTGTCTGAATTGCCACGCCAGAGGCACTGCCGTTGAATTTGTTCCAGTTGCTTAATTATGCCAATTGGAATGTCCAAGGTACAGAGGAAATAAATAGGCATAGAGGACAACACAGATGTCAGCAACTGAAGTCGGGAACCTTGATTCAACATGGCAGAGCTAGCAGTAAGCCTTCTTTCCATCCTATCAACCAAAGGCATAAGATCAATAATCCTTGGCTTAGTAGTTCCCATGGGGAGACCTAAGTAAGTGAAAGGAAGCGTCCCCAAAGAACAGCCAAACACAGCCGCAATCCTAATGGCCTCCTCATTGTCAACATTAAGGGGCACATTCGGTGTCAAAATCGGCGGATCTCGGGTAGGGGGTCCCGAACTGTGCGTCTAAGGCGGATGGTAACAGGAGACAAGGGACACGATGTTTTTACCCAGGTTCGGGCCCTCTCGATGGAGGTAATACCCTACTCCTGCTTGATTAATATTGATGATATGGGTAGTACAAGAGTAGATCTACCACGAGATCAGAGAGGCTAAACCCTAGAAGCTAGCCTATGGTATGATTGTTGTATATTGTCTCTCTATCGACTAGCCTGGCCTCGGTTTATATAATGCACCAGAGGCCTAGGATAACAAGAGTCCTAGCCGAATACGCCGGTGGGGGAGGAGTCCTTGTCTTGATCGCCAAGTCTTGTGGAATCTTCCTTGTATGCGGCAACTGTCCGGACTGGCCCATGAGTATACGGCCATGGGGATCCTCGGCCCAATCCAACTAATCGGGAGACGACGTGGTGAGTACCCCCTAGTCCAGGACACCGTCAGTAGCCCGCTAAACCGGTCTTCAAGTTAGGGACACTCCTCGATTCTTCCGAACTGTTCTTCATCTTCGGTCGTCGGTCTTGAAAACTGGTTCAACAAATCTTCTCATCTTCGATCTTGAGAATCGCCTAAGTGCATACGAAGAGTTTACACATTGGGTATCCGAGGAGCCCCTTTAAGTTTACGGCCTTTATCAATGCCTTGTTATTTTTATGCCACGCCTCGGGTTTGAAGTTGTTCCCGGGCGGCAGCGTCCTCTTGCGTCCGAGCTCCAACGCCGGACTGCATTCGAGGTATCTTTTGCAGCCGAGCACCAATGCCGGACTGCTTCCTAGCTCTAACGCCGGACTATGTATCCGAGCTCCAACGCCGGACTGTATCCGAGCTCCAGCGCCGGACTATGTATCCGAGCTCCAACGCCGGACTGTATCCGAGGTGTCATAAATCACCTTGGTTCAAAGAAGTTTGAAGGAGTTTAGCCGAGCTTAATGCCGGAAATGCCCTCTATGGAGCCAGCCACTAGTGCCCGAGCTTTATGTCGGACTGCTTCCAAGGTGGTGCACCACCCCGAATGTGGGCCGATTTTTGTCAATATTTTTGATTGGTGCAATTTATTCTCTGTCGAGATACATAGCCAGTAGCCCTCAAGGTGGGTATCGGTCTAAAACCCGAGATGCACATGAAGGATGACATAAGACCGCTGATCCCCATAGCGCGAGACTCAAAGTTGATTTGCAAAATCGGTCCGAGGATCAAGTCCTAGCTCGCAGAATACTTGGGACACAAAAGCTGCGTGCTCAGTCCTCGAGACTCGGGTTGGGTGCGGCCGACCAACCCGAGGATCAAAATCTCCTCGTAAACTGTATTGCACTTAAAATATTCTGCATAGAACAGCAATGCAAGAGCCCCGAGACACTGGTCGGGTGGCAACACCAGATCAGGGGATTGATGTGCCCCTTTAATATTTGTAAATAATAAGCCCAAAGGCCAGTAGCCCCCGAGCCTTAATGCGGGAACGGGTGGCCGAATTAAGGATCAATATCCATAGTAAAATCACAAATTATGTGTAATGACCCAATGTATCCAAGTACTTTATGTCATTAATGCTCGGATCCGCATTGTACAAAACTTTGTTGACCGACCATCGGCTTCAACCTCCTCGGCCAGTAGCCGAGGAGTGTTTGTCCTACTTTATAAAGCCTTTATGAGGGCAAAGATTTACGACAAACAAGGCAATCTGGCCATACGGTTTTATAAACAAAGGTACGCAGAGAGATATGTCATATTACTGTTTAACAGAAGAAATGTCTTCCAAAGATAATAGTCCCGCTATCGGTTCCTTTCTTTGGGTTGTCATGCTAAGCATGATCATGAAACCTCAGCCCAATGTAAGAGCAAAATATTGAGGATTTAGTTTGGGAGGCCGTTATTAGCCCCGGTAGTGTTCGACATACGAGGTCAAGCCGGAAACACTTCGCCAATGTTATGAATGGCTCGTCATTTAATATAGTCATCGGATCGCTGACCAGTTTACACCTATTGTGACGATCGGTTTTCGGCTTTCTCCATCGAGGTGCTTGACCATGCGAGCTGGAAGCACAATCGCAGATGGTTCTCCTTTGCACACCTAGCTGAACAAAGCGGAACGTAGGAGGCAAGCGGGAGCCGGGCAACCCAACTATTGACCAAGACACAACCAAACTGATGCATATATAGCAATATCCGAGAATGTTTTTGCGAATCTCGAAGGTGTTAGGCGTTGCACTGCGAGACTTGTGCTGAAAACACATAAATAGTTTAAAAGTGCCAAAAGCTTGGAAAACCAAAAAACGTTAGTAAAAACATGACGTCCGAACAAGATCAAGTGTTCGGTGCCAATCCGAAAATTGGACTTTAGAGAAAAAAAAGTGCTTCTGCCGTGCTTTAACATGACACATCCTATCTCAAGACTTCAAGCGGGTCAGCCTACAGCTTCAGTCTCCCATCCCGATGGCGGAGTACTTCTCATTAGGCCAGTTTAGAAAACTAAACTCTAGCGGTTTTGAGAGAGAAATTAGGCTCCCCGGCTAGTGACCGCACACTCGTGTCGAAAAAAAGGAGTGATAAATAATAAAAACTTTGCAACGACTAAGAAGAAAAACACTTAGTATGAAACGGCTCAGATAAACATAAGAGCCCCCAAGTGACTTGGGTAAAAGTTGACTATATAATGTAAGGTGACATGTAGAATGCCTTCTAGCCGGATTGTAAATCGTTTGTCGTAGCGGACCTTTTCGCTTCAACATCTGGACCCAATAGTCCGAGTGTGTCCGAATACCCTCGCGGTTATAAAAACCGGGGCATGCGTGGAGACCAGGCGTAGGGGTCATTAGTGCTTTATCAGACAAGTGCCCAACTAGTTATGTTATATTACATGGTTAGTAAGAAACATCTTCTAGGGAGAATAGTTCCGTTAGGGGTTCCTTTCCCGGGGAGGCATGCCCTAAAGTGCATGTCCGGACTACGAAAAGAGCAGAAAAACATCTGGGGGCAGGTAAATAAATAGGTAAGGAATCATCTTTTAGTTCACCGACCAAGTATTCCCTTAAGAATGCTAGCTTTCGGCTTCACCCAGTCTGAGGTACACATCGGCTGACCGCCAAGAATAATCGCAGAGGTGCTCCTTTACCACCTAGCCAATAATCGGGAACGAGGGGTAAGCACAGAGCCAGCAACCCAGCTTGGCCAAAACTTAAGTCATATCGATGCATATAATGGTGAATAAAAGGTACATGCGGAAGTGTGACATATGTGTTGGGCATAAAGCCCAGATTAATAAGCTTCATAAAGAAGCCCCCAGTATAATGAGCGGGTGGCGCGTCAAGTATCTTGAACAAAGTTTGGACAAGGAAAATTTTTACAAGCAACTTTTTTTTCCAAAAAAGTATAACGCTTGGTCGAGCCCAACACAAGTTAAAAATTTAAAACTTTGAGCATGAAGGCAACTTAGCTGGTTAATGTGTTCGGTATTGACGACGCAGTCCGAGCTTGATGCGGGAAAAGGTTCCATCCCCCAAGCCGATCCCGAGGTGGCGGAGCAAAGAGCTCGGCACTCCGAAGTGGTGACATAGCACGGTCAATGCAGGACGGTAGAGTGATGCCGAAGTCCCCTACATGGGGTAATGAAGTGTTGGTGAAGCCCCCCGTCCAGCCGAGGTGACGCCAAAGGATATAGTCCGGCTGGATCATTTTCCTGTGCACAAAAAATAGTGCAGACCGGGGATAATAGTAATAATAAGAATTAAAAAAATTCGTTGCATAACAAATAATTTATGCAGAGTGAGTAATAAAAGAAATATGGCCTGGCGCCGAAGTCAATGTCGATGCAGGGCGGCGGCGTGATGCGGTAAAGGCATGGCAAGGCCTGAATTCGCAGGTCGGTTCGAGTTCCGGATGCGGCGTTCGCCGGACTATGTACGGAAACTGACCGAACCATCATGCGACCGTCGATAATGCGGCCACCACTTGATAGACCTGTGTACATATGATGGACAAACCAGAGAAATAATTCCTTGGAAAAAATGAGCCCAAACAAGCAAAAAATACTAGGATTGATAGCACCTGGTTTATTTGTTGTAGTAATCTGAAGGAAGGTGATTCCCAAAATTGGGACTCGATCCGCGCACCCATTGCCTAATGGGCGATAAAACGACGGCATGGCAATGCTGGCAAAGGTTGGCTTGCCGTGGCAAAGCCCTCGGTCCAGCTAACGTGACGGAGCTGGTCGGGTAGTGACGCCGAAGTGTCCGAAGTAGGTTGATGAAGAGGTGGCGAAGCCCCCGGTCCAGCCGAGATGTCGAAGTAGGTCGGCGTGATGGACACCATCTTGAAGAAGCAATAGTGCGGCCCTGCCGATGCAGGTCGTGACGTGGTCGATGCCGGCTTGATGAAGCGACCGTGCGGCAACCCCGGTATGCCCCGCTCCGTGTAATCCGTGGGGCGGCGATATTTGTGATGATTTATCCTTCGCGATGCCAGACTCTTGTTCGGCGTGCTGAGATGACGATCCGAAGAAGTTGAGCTCGGCTCAACAAAGTGACGACGTGTCTAGCACAGGTCGACAACCGTGGAGCAATATTGCCGGATTGGTTTAACACCAGCATGATATTGAAGATCATGTTCAAAAGATTTTAAAGTTAGTGGGATGTGTTTGGGAACGAAACACAGTACCCCACACAAAACTTCCTTCAAAAAGGATGTCCGAAATCCCGTTCATAAAAAAGACGAACTCGGGTCGGATTCGTTTTCGCGCAGAAAACAGATCCGAAAAGTGATGTACTAATCGGAAGGTTCCCGGAGTTTGGACGGTCGGATCGAGCTAAAATTTGGTAGGGTGGTAGATATAGGAATTCCGCAGCCGATCAACGGTTGGATCTTCCAAAGGAAGTCCGAGCTATAAGCTGGACACCACGCCCTAAACTCGCCCAGATTCTCGTCCAGATTCAATGCGGCTCCGGTATATCGGAGATTGCCAGAGATTCCTCCATCGGAACTCGACGAAATTTTCCAGGGTTGTTGTAGACTTCATTCCGCACAATTCCACCGAAGCAATCGTTAAAACGACACTTGAGAAGGCGGTGGCGGCGGACACAAGTCCGCTGTCCAGAAAAACAGTACGGTCGCCCGAGGGCAATGTTGACGTCGAGCCCCCAGGCTCCCTGGATGATTCCTCCATGATCTTGATAGAGATCGGAGTTGATGTTGATGAAGGCCCTCATCCGAACATGACGATCGGAGATAGGGCGCAGTCCTTGGTCGAACCAAGGTGACCAATCGAGCTGGTGACGAAGATGCCAAGTCGCAGCTTGATCTGCAGGCGAGCCATTGACCTTTTGCCGAACACACAGCGGAACTCTCAATGAAAGCATCAATGTCGGTGTCAAAACCGGCGGATCTCGGGTAGGGGGTCCCGAACTGTGCGTCTAAGGTGGATGGTAACAGGAGACAAGGGACACGATGTTTTTACCCAGGTTCGGGCCCTCTCGATGGAGGTAATACCCTACTCCTGCTTGGTTAATATTGATGGTATGGGTAGTACAAGAGTAGATCTACCACGAGATCAGAGAGGCTAAACCCTAGAAGCTAGCCTATGGTATGATTGTTGTATATTGTCTCTCTATCGACTAGCATGGCCTCGGTTTATATAATGCACCAGAGGCCTAGGAGAACAAGAGTCCTAGTCGAATACGCCGGTGGGGGAGGAGTCCTTGTCTTGATCGCCAAGTCTTATGGAATCTTCCTTGTATGCGGCAACTCGTCTGGATCGCCCATGAGTATACGCCCATGGGGATCCTCGCCCAATCCAACTCGATCAGAGACGGCGTGGTGAGTACCCCAGTCCAGACACCGTCGCACTTGTCGGTGTCAAAACCGCGGATCTCGGGTAGGGGGTCCCGAAGCGTGCGTCTAGGCGGATGGTAACAGGAGACAAGGGACACGATGTTTTACCCAGGTTCGGGCCCTCTTGATGGAGGTAAAACCCTACGTCCTGCTAGATTAATATTTATAATGTGTGTTACAAGAGTGGATCTACCACGAGATCAAAGAGGCTAAACCCTAGAAGCTAGCCTATGGTATGATTGTTGTTCGTCCTACGGACTAAAACCCTCCGGTTTATATAGACACCGGATAGGGTTAGGGTTACACAGAGTTGGTTACAATGGTAGGAGATCTACATATCCGTTTTGCCAAGCTTGCCTTCCACGCCAAGGAAAGTCCCATCCAGACACGGGACGAAGTCTTCAATCTTCTATCTTCATAGTCTTGGAGTCCGGCCGATGATGATAGTTCGGCTATCCGAACACCCCCTAGTCCGGAACTCCCTCAGGCACCATTGTGGATTTCTGAAAATTCACTTTGAGGACAGTTGAAGCATAGAAGACATCCAACATTTCCTTGAGAGCAATAAGCTAGGAGTCCACTGCAGGTACAATTAAAATAGTATCGTCAGCATATTGGGTGATTGGAAAATGTGGATCATGGGAGGGAATTGGCAGGTTGAGGACTCCATCAGCCAGCATTTTGTTGACAACTGATTGCAGAAGATCGGCAGCAATTACAAAAAAGCAGAGGGGATAAAGGGTCCCCTTGCCTAACACCACACTTGCACTGAAATTGCTTGCCTGGCACTCCATTTAACAAAACTGAAGAAGTGCCAGAAGATAGGATTTCCTGAACCCAAGCTAGCCATTTGACATCAAAACCCTTGTGTTGCAGGATTAACAAAATTGCTTCATGCTCGATCGTATCAAAAGCCTTAGCAAAATCCAGCTTCAAAATCAAAATAGGTCTCCT
The DNA here is from genome assembly GCA_021605205.1 of Aegilops longissima. NCBI lineage: Eukaryota > Viridiplantae > Streptophyta > Magnoliopsida > Poales > Poaceae > Aegilops > Aegilops longissima. Next base: position 355,688,219 of record CM038676.1, on the reverse strand, counting down.
GGATTGCTTGCACTGGTGGATGTACTCAAAGGCCCACTCCAGACAGTCTTGAATGGACCTCGACTTCAGGAATCCATACTGGTTTTTGTGGATACACTTAAGGATCACCAACTGCAGCCTATTAGCAAGCAACTTAGTTAAGAACTTGAGACACGTGTTAGTCAAGGAGATAGGCCTGAAATCCCCTGGACCCTGAGGAGCAATCATTTTAGGTGTAAGAGTTATCAGGGAGCCATTAATGCCCTCCAAGCTCAGGGAGCCAGCATCAAATTGCTCGATCAGATTCAAAAAATCATTCTGAATAACAGGCCAGCATTTCTTAACAAAAAATCCATTGAACCCATCAGGCCCAGGGGCCCTATCCGTAGGCATTTCCTTCAGAACCTTATCAATTTTAGCTTGTGAAAAGGGCCTCAACAGATCATGCAAGCCATCTATGGGCTGGATTAGGTCAGCCAAACAGAAGCCCATCTGGATCCCCCTGGACTGGCCCATCCTAGATTTGAAAGAGTGCCATAGAACTCCCGCCATTTGGTCATGATCATGAACAGTAACACCATCATCGGATACCAGACTAGCAATGTTGTTTTTCCGCATCCTCTCAGACGCGATAGCATGGAATTTTTTTGAATTTTCCTCACCAACTTTGACGTAGCGAATAGTACAGCGCTGCTTCCAGTAAATATACCGCAACCGAAGCAAATCCTCATGATGGAGCTTAACTATCTTCCTGAAATTGAACTCTGGGACTGTGAGAGGCCTACACTCCTCCAGAGTATCCAAACAAAGAATCACTTTAGAGCAGTTAAGAATAACTTTCTTTATCGAAGAAAGATTAATATGCCATCTCTTCAGATCACTCCTAAGACGCTTGAACTTCTTTGAAATAACCGCAGCTGCCTAGCCCACGCAAGCTAAAGGAGCATTCCACGAGGCCGTGACACAGTCCATAAATCTAGGTAATTCCACCAAGTAATTTTCAAACCGGAAAACTTTTGCTCTAGGGATGGTGGTGTCAATCAATACCAAGCACGGGATATGATCAGAACCCGTGCGAGCAAGTGGGTGCATGACTGTGTTAGGGTATAAAGAGATCCAAGAACTGGATGTGAAGAACCAGTCCAACTGTCCAAGGAGAGGCTGTTGCTGCATATTTGACCAGGTATAGGCCCTACCCTTCAACGGAAACTCCAATAAACCAAGATGTCCAATAATCTCATTGAACAGAAAGATATCATTTACGTCACCGCCAGGTAAATTCCTGTTGTCCAAAGATCTGATGAAGTTGAAATCACCCAGCAACAACCAGTTAGCATCCACAGGTATTTGAAGATGATATAACCAATGAACAAAGTCATCACACAAAGGGTCGGGGCCATACACAGAAACCAGATTCCAAACTTCAGAATTATGGACTGAAGTAAAGGAAACAACGACAGCAAAACGCTGGATTTCTAGGAGACAACCAGAGAAAATAGCTGAATTCCAAACCACTAGAATGCCCCCAGAGGCCCCATGCGAGGGAGCGAACGCAAAATTATCAAATCTGCGGCGGGCAAAATTGTCGGATAAACTTAAGGTCGAAAGATTCACATTTTGTTTCATGTAAACAGACAATTGAGCAGTTAGTTTCCTCAATCTTAGCACAGACGTCTCGCTGACGTTTCTCAGAGTTTAAACCACGCACATTCCAGCACAGGACTTTCCAATTACGAAAACGCGGATTATCCATAAAGAAACTTAAGGGGGTAACCGAACAACTCCACTGCTAACAGAGAAGATAACTGCACCAGGTTCAGACAGGCAGATAGATAATAGGTTTTCAGACACAGACCCAGCATTGATAACGTAAATAACATAAACGGCCCACATCATAAGATCACAAGTAACATAAGAAAGTTCAGACTCCTGACACAAAAGGAAAAGATGACCAACACATGAATCAAAACAAAAAAGGAATGACACCGCATTCCCGCCCAACTAACATCTGCAAGCTTCACTTATCATCAAGACCGTTGTGCTGGTCCTTGGCCTCAGGACTTGCCGTAAGCTTGTCCTCGGTGAGCTTCTCTGGTGAGATCCCAAGAGATTCTCCAATACGCTGCATGAGACTGATAGACGTAGGTGGTGGAACTGCCGTGCTGTGGTCCTCCGCCGCAGACGAATTCTCCTCCTGAGAGATAGAGCCATACCTAGGTTTCTTAGCACGAGGTCGCCGGAGGGATGACGGCTTGTGGGGAATAGTAGAAGTAGGCTTGAAACCCGATTTCTTGGCGCAACTGCGGGTCATTCTCTTGTTAGAAAAATCCTCTGGAGAGCGGACGAGCTTGGAACCCTGACGATGGCCACGTTTATGCTTGCCTAACATGGATGGAGTCTTGGACGTAAACTCAAAGTCATCAGGCTGAATTGGCACCGCGGAAGAAGCCTTAGATAGGTCCATCAGAGTTGCAGGTCCCTCAAAACCAACCAGATCAACCGGCTCGGCAGAAAAAACCTCAGGTAATTCCCTCTATGAAGCGGTTCTTCCAATTGTTCCAGGAGCCTTACCAATCAGAGACAGGAGGGAGCATTCAAATTCCTGGGACCAAAACCAAATGTGTAAACCGGAGGTGGAAGCAGAGAAAGACAAACAGGCCTGTGAATGCTCTGAATCTCAAAATCAGGAAGAAGATTCTTGAAAGAGCGCTCCCACACCATGTCAGGTGGAAGAACCAGACCAAACACAACCCTGACAATGCCCAGGTGGATTGGGTCAAGGTTAACCACAGGTGGATGAACGGCTGGAGGAACATAGGGAACTATAGCACGCTCCAAATTCTCCTGGACTACAAAATTCTGAACCACTTCAACTTCTGCTGGCTGATCTTCAGAAGAACTGTTGGACCCCAAGGAAGGATTTAGCACCATGGAGTTCTGATATTGTGCTTCTTGGACAGCAGGCTCATGTACTAGAGCGTTCTGTGCAACCACAACCTCATCCCAAGGGCCCCATCCTTCAGCATTCTGATCTGGCTCTGGCTGCTGCTCAGGTTGATCAACTCCCCAGCCATGAGGTGGCTCCGGATGATGTTGGCCATTCGCAGGATTAGCATCCCAGCCCAAAGCAGGAAACAGTGGCATCCCCCAGAAAGGTTGAGGAGGAACATGCCCCGGCATAGGATGTGGGTTTCCGTCCAAGGGCATGGGGTCTTCACAAGACTCCAACATTGCTTCCATAAAATTATCAGTGAGGATATAGACCGCAACAGTCCAAGAAACAATAGTACCTCCCCAAGTAGTATACTCACGAAAGACCATAGATCGAGGCACCATAATGTTATCCGAAAAAGAAGCATATACCAAAGATCTCACTAATCGCCGATCTGGCTCATCCCGAGAATGAAACCGACCAAAAGTATTGACAACATCAGGCAGGTATCGGGTATTCCTGTAATCCAATGGTACCCCAATGAACATTAACCAACCCGTTCTGTGACCATGAATAGCCCTAAAACCCTCTCCCTGATTGTGTGGTATGAAACGCACAAAGAACTCATTGCCATCTTCATCAAGACCCATGGGGAAAGGAGGATGTCGAGTAAACCAAGAACGCATCACCGGACAAGCCACTTCAAATAACCCAACCCCCTGGAACCACGTTTGAGCAGAGCGAATAATCACCTGGAGATCCTCTTGCAAGAAGTGGAGCACTTGTTCCCGTCTGATGGCCACAAGATGAGCCGGCGGCAACGGCTCGACAATAGCCACCATGAACTGTTCATGGGTTCTGGGGGGGGGGGGCTGCATCGGGGTGTAGTATGTTCTTGGCAAGTGCTCTGCTCCTCCATCGATGATGTCATGGCCAGCAGGTAGAAATTGGCGGGGGTCAAGCTCGTTGTAACGCCCCGGATTCGATGCGCCAGGTGTCCGCCAGTTATTTGCCGTCCTTGCCATGTCATGTGCTTGCGTGTTGCACTTTGCCATGTCTTCATATGCATTTCATTTCATGTCATCATGTGCATTTCATTTTGCATCCGTGTTCTTCTCATGCATCCGAGCATTTTCCCCGTTGTCCATTTTGCAATCCGGCACTCCTATGTCCCCCGGCGTCCCCCTTTTGTCTCTCCTTGTGAGCGGGTGTTAAACGGTCTCGGAATGGACCGAGTCTTGCCAAGAGGCCTTGGTATACCACCGGTAGACCGCCTGTCAAGTTTCGTGTCATTTGGAGGTCGTTTGATACTCCATCGGTTAACCGAGTAACCGTAAAAGCCTCTTTTGTGTGCAGCCCAACACCCCTTCCAAAGTGGCCCAAAACCCATCCTAGCCCCCTCCATGCTCTCGGTCGTTCGATCACGATCGTGTGGGCGAAAACCGCTCCTCATTTGGACTCTCCTAGCTCCCTCTATCTATAAATATGCCCTCTCCCCCGAAATTCGCGGATGAACCCTAGCCTCCTTCCCCTCGCGCCGCCGGACGTTCTTCCCACCGCGCCCGGACATGTCCGCCGCCGCCCCTCGCCCTACCGCAAGCCGCCACGTGGCGCTCTGCCGCCACCGCCGCCGCTGCCCGCCCGCCCAGCGCTGCCCGCCCGCCGCCTCCGCCACTTTGTCGGCTCCCGTCCGCTCGCGCCGCCCGGCTGCCGCCCAGCGTCCCCGCCTGCCGGCGCGCCGCCGCGCCCGTCGCCTCCGGCGGCGCCTCCGCCCCGCCTCCGGCGTGCGCCCGCGCCGCCCAGCGTGCTGCTCGCCTCCGGCCCGTTGCCTGCCGCCCGCGCCCGCAGCGTCCGCGCCGGCGCCGCCTCCCGCCGCCGCCGGTGACCGCCTCCGCCCCTCGCCCGGCTCCGCCCGGCCGGTCCGCCGCCAGCTGCCTCCGGCACCATTCCCGGCCCCTCCGGTGTCCTCGGCCACCGGTCCGGCCTTCGCCGCCCGCCGGACCTCCTCGGCTATCCGCTCCGGTCGCCGCCTCTCGCCGACGCTGCCTCCCGTGCCTCCTCCGACCTCCTCCTCGCCAGAGTTCGCCGCCACCTCGCCGGAGAAGAAGGTGGATGAGATCCACCGGGATCTCGTCCAAACGTCGTCCCCATCCCGGATCCCTCCGTCCCGGAACGCCTCCGTCCCGGGTTGACTTTTCCCGGAGGTAAAAATCGAATATTTGCATATTATCGTGCCATGTTCAACGCATCATATCTCTGCATCCGTAGCTCCGCTTCGTGCGTTTAATATGTCGAATTGTTCGCCTCAACGAGTACATCATTTCATTCCATTGCAATATATTCATTTGAGGTCATCTTGATGCCTTAATTTTCGTTGCAAGAGTACTATATGATGTTAAACTGCTGAAACTGTTATAACATGCACTTTTGTCATTTTTGCCATGATTGATGTGTGCACCCTATGAACTTGAGTCCTACATGTGTTCTGTAATATTCCATGCCATATTTACAGGGGTGTATTCCATGTATTTTTGTGATCTATGTGGTGACTAACAGAAGCATTCAAACTAGGCTTCATGATGTTGCTGATTTCAGCCCCTGTTCTGCTGATATTTTTATGCCATGTAAACTTGATGCTACCGAGAGATCCATGCTTATTTTGAGATACTTCAGTAAGTATGTTTTGAACATATGGTTATTATCTATCCATCCATGCCCTTTTTTGCAATTATGGAGTGCCATAGCGCGAGTCAATCGAGCTCTACTTTTGCTATAAAATGTTTCCTGGCAGGTTGTTTACATGTTATTCAATTTTGCCAAGGTTGTTGTAGTTGATCCGTGTATGCTATGATGTTGTTCTTGCCATGTATAGCTTCTATGACATGTGTTCTTACTGTGAGTTGCCTTGCCATGCCATGTATTGCTCTTTGGTGAGTGGTTCAAGCTCACCAACATGCCTACTTATTGTTGTTCCTGCCATGTATGAATCTGTAATATAACTTGCTATGTTTACATGGGTGCCATCATATTTTCTGATCCTTTTTGGCTCATGGTCAGTAAAGGACATTTGTTCTATGCAATTAGTAGATTCATGCTATGCCTTTGTTTGCCATGATAAGTTCCTGTAGCATGTTGTTTGATAGCTCTAAACATTGCAACCTGATGTTATTTCTGCTAAAGTCTGAAACTGTTATTATTTACAATCTTGCCATGTGTGTTGGAGCATGTTCTAGTGATTTCAGGAGTTAGCTCAGTGTTCATGTTTTGTTATGCTTTACCTGTACATCATGCCCATGCCTTTTTTTATTATGTTGAGATGCTGTAGCATATTGTTTTGATGCTTGCAATATGCCTAGTTGCTGTTTTGGACAGATTGTGGCTATAACTTGTATAGGGTGTATGTGTTGAACCGTTGCTCCGTTTTGAGTGTGCTCTATGTGAAACTTGCTTGATTTTGTATGTAGTTTCATATTATCATGTTGCATCCTTGTTTTGAGGTGTTTGCTTGATGTTTGGGTGAATTTTGCATCAATGACATGCTTATCTTGTTTTGCTCATATCTTCTAGGCCGTAGCTCCGAATCTAATGAACTTTATATGTAACTTGACTAGAATTTCGTGTAGATCATCGCGGTGCATCTTAACTTGCTGTTTAACAACTTGAACATAAGGTTTATTCAGATCTGGACCAATTTCGAAATTTACATATGAGGACTTACCAGAATTGTTATATGTTGTTCCCGGCCTCATTTAAACTTGCTTTGATGTGTTGCTCTTGTTTGCATCATCTCTTGCCATGAGTAGCTTCATGTAGCTTTGTCATGCATCATGCTTGTTGTGCATCATGTCTTGTTCATGTGTGGTGTGTTTACTTTGTTGTGTGCTTCTTCTCGATAGTTCCCGTTTTCGCTGCGATCGTGAGGATTCGTTCGTCTATGCTTGGTTCGTCTTCGTGGCTTCATCTTCTTCATGGACTCGTTCTTCTTCCTTGCGGGATTTCAGGCAAGATGACCACTACCCTGGATCTCATTACTATCATTGCTATGCTAGTTGCTTCGTTCTTCCGCTATGCTGCGCTACCTATCACTTGCTGCTCAAGCCTCCCGAATTGCCATGTCAGCCTCTAATCTTTTGCACCCTTCCTAGCAAACCGTTGTTTGGCTATGTTACCGCTTTGCTCAGCCCCTCTTATAGCGTTGTTAGTTGCAGGTGAAGATGAAGTTTGTTCCTTGTTGGAACATGGAGATGTTGTTCCTTGTTGGAACATGTTTACTTGTTGGGATATCACAATATATCTTATTTAATTAATGCATCTATATACTTGGTAAAGGTGGAAGGCTCGGCCTTATGCCTGGTGTTTTGTTCCACTCTTGCCGCCCTAGTTTCCGTCATATCGGTATTATGTTCCCGGATTTTGCGTCCCTAACGCGGTGGGGTGATTTATGGGACCCCTTGACAGTTCGCTTTGAATAAGACTCCTCCAAAGAAGGCCCAACATTGGTTTTACCATTTTCCTCACCTATGCCCTTTTCCCTTGGGTTTCGGAGCCCAAGGGTCATCTTTATTTTAGCCCCCGGGCGGTGCTTCTCTAAGTCTTGGCCTGAACCAGCTGCTTGCGGGGGCCCCTCGAGCAACTCGAGGTCTGGTTTTACTCGTAGCTAGTCTCATCCGGTGTTGCCACGAGAACGAGATATGTGCAGCTCCTATCGGGATTGTCGGCGATCGGGCGGCTTTGCTGGTCTTGTTTTATTCTGTCGAAATGTCTTGTAGCCGGATTTCGAGACTGATCGGGTCTTCCGGGAGAAGGAATATCCTTCGTTGATCGCGAGAGCTTATCATGGGCTAAGTTGGGACACCCTGCAGGTATAAACTTTCGAGAGCCGTGCCTGCGGTTATGTGGCAGATGGGAATTTGTTAATATCCGGTTGTAGTAAACTTGAAACAAACTCTTCTAAAATACACCAACCGTGTGCGTAATCGTGAGTGTCTCTTTTGGGGTTGATCGAGAGGAGAACACGGTTTCGGGTTATGTCGGCGTAAGTAGGTGTTCAGGATCACTTCTTGATCATTACTAGTTTGACCGTTCCTTTGTTTCTCTTCTCGCTCTCATTTGCGTATGTTAGCCACCATATATGCTTAGCCGCTGTTGCAACCTCACCACTTTACCTCTTCCTTACCCATTTAGCTTTGCTAGTCTTGATACCCATGGTAATGGGATTGCTGAGTCCTCGTGGCTCACAGATTACTACACCAACAGTTGTAGGTACAGGTTTTGCGACGATCATGATGTGAGAGCGATGTTTGCTTGTTTTGGAGTTCTTCTTCCTCGTCGATCAGGGGATAGGTTCCAAGTCGGCAGCCTGGGCTAGCAGGGTGGATGTCGTTTGAGCTTCTGTTTATGTTTCATCCGTAGTCGGATGTTGATCTTGTATATGATGTTGATGTATTCTTGTGGCATTTGTGCCTTATGCATGTATCCCCATCTATTATGTAATGTTGATGTAATGATATCCACCTTGCAAAAGCGTTTCAATATGCGGGTCTATCCTTGGTGGGACCTTTGAGTTCATTTTGGATAGGGTCGCATATTGGGCGTGACAAGTTGGTATCAGAGCCTCGACCGACCCTAGGAGCCCCCTTGATTGATCGTGTAGTTTGGCCGATGTCGAGTCTAGAAAAACTTTTCAGAGTCTAGTTATATCGGAGAGTAGGAATTCTTTTTACTCCTCAGCCCCTTCGTCGCTCTGGTGAGGAATCTTGACGTAGGTGTTTTGAACTATTCCTCTTCCCCTTCAAATTTTTCTTTAGGATCACGTGGTTAGTTTTTGTTCGTTGTCCATCCTCTTTTGATCCGGTGCATTTCTCGTCAAGTTGACTCGAGCCTCTTCATCTTTGAGTTCAATCCTCAGTTGTTTTCTTTCCCACCCGCCCACCCTTCTTCTTCTCGGAACCGGAGTCCGTAATCGAGTGTCCATCCTACTCGTGTGAAGCCTTTGCTTTCTTCAACCGGTGTTTTCTCTTCAAGATATTCGTCGGTTTCCCCTTCCAAGTTGCCTTTGTTTTCCCCCTCCACCCTTTTTTCTTCCGGTGTTTGAATCTGTTTGACCATCAATTTCATTAAATGGAGTCTCTTCAGTCTTCCCTCAATTATTTCAACCGGTGAATTCTCATCTTGTTCGTCATTCTTCATCTCTTTCTTTTTCCGGTGCACTCAGTTCAAGTTTTCGGTTGATCACATTCTTTTCCTTGGATCAAGTGTTTTCCCTGCTCATTCGCCTCTCGCCAATTTATCCTTCCGGAGTGATCAACACATCTCAGGAGATTCGTCTATGTTTGAATTAATTCGAGGTTATCACCTCATTCTAATATTTCAATTGTTCCGGTGCATCATCTATCTCTTCAACAATCCTTTCCGACAGTGTTATCTATTCAGTGGGCCCTAACCCACAGGTCTTTTCCCAGGATCTTACCTGACTCTTCTAATTTCCCCGGAGGTATTCTCAATTCTTTTCGGAGTTTGACATAAGAATGAATTTCATCAGTCAGATGCCTTTCCAAGATCGATTTCAAATCATTTCATTATTGGCTCAACCACTTTGCTTTTCATTCTCCCGGAGTATCTCTGTAATTTTGGTGGTGTTTCTCGTCGTCATTTGAAGACCGAAGAAGAGAATTTTTCCTCTAAATCTTGCCGTTCTCCCGAAGATTCGTGGTTCTAGCTTCATATCATCCTCTCGAATTATTCCATTTGTCAGATATTCCTTTTTCCTTCCCATCTGGAGTATGTCAGGAGTTGTTTTCCCATTTTCTTTTCACCGGAGGCCATCGTTTCAGAAGAATTCTTCGTCCTCACATTTCAGCTACCGTTATCCGATTATCCCGGTGCATCTGTCAACTGTTCTTTAATCAGCTCATGATCTCTTTGTTCTTTTGCATCTAAATCCCCTCTAGCTTATTTGTTCTTCTAATTTTTCCCGGCGATTCTTCCATCAGTCATTTTCAAATTCTTACGGTGGTTCGTTCAAGATTCTTTTTCCTTCACTATCATTTTAATTCATTCGTTCTTTTCAATTGTACCGGTGGTTTATGAAGACCTTCTCAAGTTTGCGTTATATCTCTTCTCAATCCTTTTCAAGAAGAATAAGTAGTATGCAAAATCCACTGCTTGTCATCAATTTAATTTGATGAAGGATAAGCATACAATAAATCTTATTCTTATTTCATCAAAGTGATTAATCTTTTTCTTCGGAGTTTGTTCTTGAGGAATAAATTCTACTTCCAAGTGTTTTCATCTTTTCTTTTCCGGAGTTCAATTTCATTGACTATTTTGTCGGAACCTCCATCTAAATCATCGCAATGCTCATCTTATTCTGTCATCCTTAATTTTATCTCGTCATTCTTTTGTTACCGGAGTTCTTCATGGTGGTTCTTCATGATTTAATCTTTTCTTCAAGAATTCATCAAGATTTTGTTGCTGGAATTCAAGTATCTTTTCTTCCTGCATCTCGAAGTGCAATTAATTCTCCCTAGTCTTTTGAAATGGAGTTTTGCATTTCTTCTTTCTTCCCAGTTATTTAATCTTTTTCTGCCCGAGGCAGTTTATCAGCTCATAAATTTTGAGATGCTATCCATAAGTCCGCAACAAGCTTATTCTTTCGTTGTTGATTTTATCAACAACTCCGTTTAATACTTCCTTCTAAGTTCTTTTCATTCAACTCTTTTAGTTCTTCCGGAGGCTTTGCGTTGCTGATGTCGTCAAGTGTCATTCCATCGTGTGAAGTTCGTGTTCTATTCTTTCCTTCTTCAGTCGGAGTGCTGCCTAAATCCTTTTAGTCTTATTCGGTTCTTATCTCGTTCTAACCGGAGTGGTTTCATAGTCTATCTGATTCCGTGAGCTTTCAATTATCGTCATTCTCGTCGTTCCTCACTTTTTCTCGAGTGCTCTCAATTCTTTGCTTCTTCTCTTCAGTTCTTGTTTCACCTCATCCTTTTTCCCTTCCGTCTCGGTCCTAAGATCTCGGGACGAGATCTCTTGTTAGTGGAGGAGTGTTGTAACGCCCCAGATTCGATGCGCCAGGTGTCCGCCAGTTATTTGCCGTCCTTGCCATGTCATGTGCTTGCGTGTTGCACTTTGCCATGTCTTCATATGCATCTCATATCATGTCATCATGTGCATTTCATTTTGCATACGTGTTCTTCTCATGCATCCGAGCATTTTCCCCGTTGTCCGTTTTGCAATCCGGCACTCCTATGTCCCCCAGCGTCCCCCTTTTGTCTCTCCTTGTGAGCGGGTGTTAAACGGTCTCGGAATGGACCGAGTCTTGCCAAGCGGCCTTGGTATACCACCGGTAGACCGCCTGTCAAGTTTCGTGTCATTTGGAGGTCGTTTGATACTCCAACGGTTAACCGAGTAACCGTAAAAGCCTCTTTTGTGTGCAGCCCTTCACCCCTTCCAAAGTGGCCCAAAACCCATTCTAGCCCCCTCCATGCTCTCGGTCGTTCGATCACGATCGTGTGGGCGAAAACCGCTCCTCATTTGGACTCTCCTAGCTCCCTCTATCTATAAATATGCCCTCTCCCCCGAAATTCGCGGATGAACCCTAGCCTCCTTCCCCTCGCACCGCCGGACGTTCTTCCCACCGCGCCCGGACATGTCCGCCGCCGCCCCTCGCCCTACCGCAAGCCGCCACGTGGCGCTCCGCCGCCACCGCCGTCGCGCCCGCCCGGCCCAGCGCGGCCAGCGCGCCCGCCGCCGCCTCCGCCCGCTGGCGCTCTCGTGCAAGACGCGCCGCCCGCGGCGCCGCGCCCGCGCTGCCCGCGCCCCGCCTGCCGCGCGCGCCGCCGCCCGTCGCCTCCCGCGCCCGCGCCGCCCAGCGCTGCTCCGCCTCGCCCCGCCTCGCCGCCCGCCAAGGCGTCGCGCCGGCGCCCGCCTCCGCCGCCCGACGGTTTACCGCCTCCGCCCCTCGCCGGCTCCGCCTCCGCCGGGTCCGCCGCCCGCTGCCTCGGCACCATTCCTGCCCCTCCGGCGTCCTCGGCCACGGTCCGCCTCCGCCGCCCGCCGGACCTCGTCGGCGTCCCGCCGATCGCCGCCCCTCGCCGACGCTGCCTCCCGTGCCTCCTCCGACCTCCTCTTCGCCAGAGTTCGCCGCCACCTCGCCGGAGAAGAAGGTGGATGAGATCCACCGGGATCTCGTCCAAACGCCGTCCCCATCCCGGATCCCTCCGTCCCGGAACGCCTCCGTCCCGGGTTGACTTTTCCCGGAGGTAAAAATCGACTAAGTCCCGAATATTTGCATATTATCATGCCATGTTCAACGCATCATATCTCTGTATCCGTAGCTCCGTTTCGTGCGTGTAATATGCCAAATTGTTCGCCTCAAGGTGTACATCATTTAATTCCATTGCATCATATTCATTTGAGGTCATCTTGATGCCATAATTTTCGTTGCAAGAGTGCTACATGATGTTAATCTACTAAAACTGTTATAACATGCACTTTTGTCATTTTTGCCATGATTGATGTGTGCACCCTATGAACTTGAGTCCTACATGTGTTTTGTAATATGCCATGCCATCTTTGCAGGGGTGTATTCCATGTATTTTTGTGATCTCTGTGGTGACTAGCACAAGCATGCAAACTAGGCTTCATGATGTTGCTGATTTCAGCCCCCTGTTCTGCTGATATTTTTATGCCATGTAAATTTGATGCTAACGAGAGATCCATGCTTATTTTGAGATACTTCAGTAAGTATGTTTTGAACATATGGTTATTATCTATCCATACATGCCCTTGTTTGCAATTATGGAGTGCCATAGCTTGAGTCAATCGAGCTCTACTTTTTCTATAAAATGTTTCCTGACAGGTTGTTTACATGTTATTCAATTTTCCCAAGGTTGTTGTAGTTGATCCGTGTATGCTATGATGTTTTTCTTGCCATGTATAGCTTCTATGAGATGTATTCTTACTGTGAGTTGCCTTGTCATGCCATGTATTGCTCTGTGGTGTGTGGTTCAAGCTCACCAACATGCCTACTTATTGTTGTTCCTGCCATGTATGAATCTGTAATATAACTTGCTATGTTTACATGGGTGCCATCATATTTTCTGATCCTTTTTGGCTCATGGTCAGTATAGGACATTTGTTCTATGCAATTATTAGATTTATGCCATGCCTTTGTTTGCCATGATAAGTTCCTGTAGCATGTTGTTTGATAGCTCTAAACATTCCAACCTGATGTTATTTCTGCTAAAGTCTGAAACTGTTATTATTTGCAATCTTGCCATGTGTGTTGGAGCATGTTCTAGTGATTTCTGGAGTTAGATCAGTGTTCATGTTTTGTTATGCTTTACTTGTACATCATGCCCATGCCTTTCGTTATTATGTTGAGATGCTGTAGCATGTTGTTTTGATGCTTGTAATATGCCTAGTTGCTGTTTTGGACAGATTGTGGCTATAACTTGTATAGTGTGTATGTGTTGAACCGTTGCTCCGTTTTGAGTGTGCTCTATGTGAAACTTGCTTGATTTTTCATACTTTCATATTATCATGTTCCATCCTTGTTTTGAGGTGTTTGCTTGATGTTTGGGTGAATTTTGCATCAATGCCATGCTTATCTTGTTTTGCTCATATCTTCTAGGCCGTAGCTCCGAATCTAATGAACTTTATATGTAACTTGACTAGAATTTTGTGTAGATCATCATGGTGCATCTTAACTTGCTGTTTAAAAACTTGAACATAAAGTTTATTCAGATCTGGACCAATTTCGAAATTTACATATGAGGACTTACCGGAATTGTTATATGTTGTTTCCGGCCTCATTTAAACTTGCTTTGATGTGTTGCTCTTGTTTGCATCATCTCTTGCCATGAGTAGCTTCATGTAGCTTTGTCATGCATCATGCTTGTTTTGCATCATGTCTTCTTCATGTGTGGTGTGTTTACTTTGTTGTGAGCTTCTTCTTGATAGTTCCCGTTTTCGCTGCGATCGTGAGGATTCGTTCGTCTACGCTTGGTTCGTCTTCGTGGCTTCATCTTCTTCATGGACTCGTTCTTCTTCCTTGCGGGATTTCAGGCAAGATGACCGCTACCCTGGATCTCATTACTATCATTTCTATGCTAGTTGCTTCGTTCTTTCGCTATGCTGCGCTACCTATCACTTGCTGCTCAAGCCTCCTGAATTGCCATGTCAGCCTCTAACCTTTTGCACCCTTCCTAGCAAACCGTTGTTTGGCTATGTTACCGCTTTGCTCAGCCCCTCTTATAGCGTTGTTAGTTGCAGGTGAAGATGAAGTTTGTTCCTTGTTGAACATGGAGATGTTGTTCCTTGTTGGAACATGTTTACTTGTCGGGATATCACAATATATCTTATTTAATTAATGCATCTATATACTTGGTAAAGGGTGGAAGGCTCGGCCTTATGCCTGGAGTTTTGTTCCACTCTTGCCGCCCTAGTTTCCATCATATCGGTATTATGTTCCCGGATTTTGCGTCCCTAACGGTGGGGTGATTTATGGGACCCCTTGATAGTTCGCTTTGAATAAGACTCCTCCAAAGAAGGCCCAACATTGGTTTTACCATTTGCCTCACCTATGCCCTTTTTCCCTTGGGTTTCGGAGACCAAGGGTCATCTTTATTTTAGCCTCCCGGGCGGTGCTTCTCTAAGTCTGGCCTGAACCGAAGCTGCTCAAGGGCCCCTCTGAGCAACTCGAGGTCTGGTTTTACTCGTAGCTAGTCTCATCCGGTGTTGCTCGAGAACGAGATATGTGAAGCTCCTATCGGGATTGTCGGCGATCGGGCGGCTTTGCTGGTCTTGTTTTATTCTGTCGAAATGTCTTATAGCCGGATTCCGAGACTGATCGGGTCTTCCGGGAGAAGGAATATCCTTCATTGATCGCGAGAGCTTATCATGGGCTAAGTTGGGACACCCTGCAGGTATAAACTTTCGAGAGCCGTGCCCGCGGTTATGTGGCAGATGGGAATTTGTTAATATCCGGTTGTAGTCAACTTGAAGCAAACTCTTCTAAAATACACCAACCGTGTGCATAACCGTGAGTGTCTCTTTTCGGGGTTGATCGAGAGGAGAACACGGTTTCTGGGTTACGTCTAACGTAAGTAGGAGTTCAGGATCACTTCTTGATCATTACTAGTTGACGACCGTTCCTTTGTTTCTCTTCTCGCTCTCATTTGCGTATGTTAGCCACCATATATGCTTAGCCGCTGCTGCAACCTCACCACTTTACCTCTTCCTTACCCATTTAGCTTTGCTAGTCTTGATACCCATGGTAATGGGATTGCTGAGTCCTCGTGGCTCACAGATTACTACACCAACAGTTGCAGGTACAGGTTTTGCGATGATCATGACGTGAGAGCGATGTTTGCTTGTTTTGGAGTTCTTCTTCCTCGTCGATCAGGGGATAGGTTCCAGGTCGGCAGCCTGGGCTAGCAGGGTGGATGTCGTTTGAGCTTCTGTTTATGTTTCATCCGTAGTCGGATGTTGATCTTGTATATGATCTTGATGTATTCTTGTGGCATTTGTGCCTTATGCATGTATCCCCATCTATTATGTAATGTTGATGTAATGATATCCACCTTGCAAAAGCGTTTCAATATGCGGGTCTATCCTTGGTGGGACCTTCGAGTTCCTTTTGGATAGGGTCGCATATTGGGCGTGACACTCGTAGACCGCCATGGATGGAGAATCATTCCTTCTCATTCTGACATACTCTTTGGTTGGCAAGCATCATGTGATGGAAAGATCTAAGCATATATGGCCATTCAAATATATTTGAGCATGATTTATTACTGTTGACATTACCCCTGAGGTAAAAGGTTGGGAGGCGAAACATTAAGCCCCTATCTTTCTCTGTGTTCGATGAATACTATTTGTTCTAAAAATATGCTTTGAGTGGTAGCAATCATGGAAGGCTAAATGATAATTGAGTATGTGAAGTTTGCTGAATCAAAGCTCTGACATAGACTCTTCCTTTAAATAAGATGAATTGTAATCGTTTGATGACTAATAACTCGGTTTGTTAGTTTTCAAGAAATTTTATGTTCTATACTTTAACATGTGAATATTTTGTTACTTGATCATGCAAAGTTCTATGAGTTGAGCTACTGTTATGACATATAATGATGCTAGAAAAGGTGATTGAAATTATCATTGATCAAACTTATGCACCTGCTAGCATTCACACTTCATAAATTCTTTCTTTTATCATTTACCTACTCGAGGACGAGCAGGAATTAAGCTTGGGGATGCTGATACGTCTCCAACTATCTATAATTTATGAAGTATTCATGCTATTATATTATCCATCTTGGACGTTATGAAATTGTATAATAAAAGTTCCTATTTATTCCCTTATTTCAGTGTTTTGAAGAAAAGGAATATCAAACGGAGTCGAAACGGAATGAAACCTTCTGGAGAAGTTATTTTTGGAAGGAAAGCAACCCGGGAGACTTGGAGTCCACGTCAAGGAAGCAACGAGGAAGGCACGACGCAGGGGGGCGCGCCCACCCCTGCTACCTCTTGAGCACTGCGTTGGATTTCCTTGAAGAGGAAAGGGTGATGCAGCAGAGTAGAGTAAGTATTGGCCTCAGTTTTTGAGAACCAAGGTATCAATCCAGTAGGAGGCTACGCGTGAGTCCCTCGTACCTACACAAAACAAATAGCTCAACGCAACCAACGCGATTAGGGGTTGTCAATCCCTTCACGGTCACTTACGAGAATGAGATCTGATAGGGATGATAGATAATATTTTTGGTATTTTTGGTATAAAGATACAAAGTAAAATAAAAGGGTAAAGTAAAAAAGCAAAGCAATAATAAAGTGATGGAAGATTGATATGATGAGAATAGACCCGGGGGCCATAGATTTCACTAGTGGCTTCTCTCAAGAGCATAAGTATTCTACGGTGGGTGAACAAATTACTGTTGAGCAATTGGCAGAATTGAGCATAGTTATGAGAATATCTAGGTATGATCATGTATATAGACATCACGTCCGAGACAAGTAGACCGACTCCTGCCTACATCTACTACTATTACTCCACTCATCGACCGCTATCCAGCATGCATCTAGAGTATTAAGTTCAAGAAAACAGAGTAACGCCTTAAGCAAGATAACATGATGTAGAGGGATAAATTCATGCAATATGATAATTACCCCATCTTGTTATCCTCGATGGCAACAATATAATACGTGCCTTGCTGCCCCTACTGTCACTAGGAAAGGACACCGCAAGATTGAACCCAAAGCTAAGCACTTCTCCCATTGCAAGAAGAACCAATCTAGTAAGCCAAACCAAACTGATAATTCGAAGAGACTTGGAAATATAACCAATCATACATAAAAGAATTCAGAGAAGATTCAAATATTGTTCATAGATAATCTTGATCATAAACCCACAATTCGTCGGTCTCAACAAACACACCGCAAAAAGAAGATTACGTCGAATAGATCTCCACGAGAGAGGGGGAGAACATTGTATTGAGATCCAAAAAGAGAGAAGAAGCCATTGATGTCTACTACGCAACCTTCTTCGGGTAGACGTTGTTGGGCCTCCAAGTGCAGAGGTTTGTAGGATAGTAGCAAATTTCCCTCAAGTGGATGACCTAAGGTTTATCAATCCGTGGGAGGCTTACCAAAGCTGTCAGGACCCCGATTCCAAGTCACATCGATCTAGCCGGTAACACCTCATATCACTTTGCGGCCTCACGCACGGTATTCCCACGGGTGTCGCCTTACCATGGCCGGGACCGCTTATGCCTTTTGGCTCACGATATGATAGTGTCGCTAGCATCCATATGACAGAGAACCCGTGCCGACATGGCTAGTCGTGAACCCAAAGCGGCACTAACCCATGGGGACAGGCATACATGAATCACATCGAGCATGTCGGTCATCAACGTATGAATCCGGGCTGTAGCACTGGGCTAACAGGACTCCGGTAAATCGGGCTGTAGCAGGCTAGGCAGGACTCCGGATGACACCGCGTGACATTTCCCCGAAGGGACAGACACATGAACGAAGTGAAACACATGCCGGCCAGTCGAGTTTCCAGAGCAGTAGTGCTGGGCTAGCAGGACTCCGATGAGCCGGGCTGTAGCGGACTACTATCGCTCAGGAAGCACTAGACTACATTTCCCCATATGAGAGGCTGCCAAGGATAAACAACTAGATTGTCGGATCCCACACATACCAAGTATTTCAAACATACACACAATATGCTCCATATGTGTAAATACAACAAGGCATCACAACAAAACTCTACGACTCAAGTATTTATTCATTAGGCTCCGAGGAGCGAGATATTACAAACATGGGTCTCATGAACCAACATACAGAACATACAAGCAGCAAGAACAAGCGGAAGCTTAACATGTCTGAGTACAGACATCTACAAATGAAAAATGCTGAGAAGCCTGACTATCTACCAGATCCTGCCGAGGGCACAATATCGTAGCTGAGGTAACAAGCTAAACGTCGAAGTCCACGCGGAACTACTAGCGAGACTGGCGTCTCTCTACAAAACATAAAATAAGCAAACGTGAGTACAAATGTACTCAGCAAGACTTACATCAGAACTAACTACATATGCATCATTATCAACAAAGGGGGTGGTGGAGTTTGACTGCAGCAAGCCAGCTTTGACTCGGTGGCTATCCTGAAACTACGAATGCAAGTAACTCTTTTGAGGTGGCGCACACGAGTCCACATATTCACCATATCAATACACCACTATGGATCCGCTCAATTCTACCTACGAGAACGCCATCCATAGCACTCACGCTTATCTTGCGAGTTTTAGAGTATCCACTTTCACTTGTCTATGAACTATGCAAGGGGTCCAAGTTTCCATACTCGAGGAATCCGGCTATTCGAATAGATAATGATAACCCTGCAGGGGTGTACTTCTTCACACACGCTCTCACCACTTATCGCCTTGTACATGTCATGTACCTCGACAACCTTCAAGCGGAAGCCGGGCGAGGGAGTCGGCCACGACCTGACTAACCACGCAAGTCTCTCGTCCAGGTTTATCGCCTATTCGGGTTCCATCCGCAAGGAGATCCGGCCGGGTGTCGCCACGGCCCCAAACGATGTGAGCAGGGTTCCCAAGCCCACCAACCGGTGCCACTTGGTACACCGTGTACATCAGTGCCTAGTCTGTCCCAAGCCCACCTGTACGGGTGCCACTTGTTAGACTACTAACACTACCTACAAACACCGAAACTAGTTGCAACTCTTGGACAGAGATCAAGTTGATTAATAAGTCGAGAGGGGTCGAGTTACGGAACCCAATGTGTGGTAGTAACTGTTCATGGATCACAAACACGTAACTCAGTTCCCGAGGACGGCTGCAATGAGACAACCCACCATGTACTCCTACATGGCCTCTCACCGCTACCTTTACCAAATCGTGTTCACACACTTAGCTCACACACAGTAGGACATGTTCACCACCATTCCAATTCATTCCCGATGAATCAGACTGACTCAACTCTAAGCGAAGAGTGCATGACAAACAAGCATGAATGAGTAGGCACAACAGGCTCAAACAACTCCTACTCATGCTAGTGGGTTTCATGTAATTCTTGTGGAATGACAGGTCATGCAGAGGATAAGGGGTTCAGCTACCGCAGCAAGTAACACATGAGTCGTTGTTTTCCTAATGCAGTAAAATAGAGCAGGAGCGAGAGAGTGAGATTATATCGGAATGAACAAGGGGGTTTTGCTTCCCTGGCACTTCTGAAGATAACATTGAGTCTTCATCAGTGTCATCGATCTCGTCGTCGGAACATCATCTACTGAGAGGGGCGACGACACGGCAAACATGTAGGACACAATCAATGCAATGCGACAATATGATGCATGCTATGACATGGCAATATGATGTGTGATAGGTCTAATGCAACTTGGGACAGAAAGGTTTGAGTCCATTTGAACCAAGGATTCAAATGATCACCCAAATAATAAGTGATATAAGTGCATTAGCCGGATGCGGCGTTCGAGTTCGCAGGTCGGTTCGAGTTCCAGATGCGGCGTTCGCCGGACTATGTACGGAAACTGACCGAACCATCATGCGACCGTCGATAATGCAGCCACCACTTGATAGACCTGTGTACATATGATGGACAAACCAGAGTAAACATTCCTTGGAAAAAATGAGCCCAAACAAGCAAAAAATACTAGGATTAATAGCACCCGGTTTATTTGTTGTAGTAATCTGAAGGTAGGTGATTCCCAAAATTGGGACTCGATCCGCGCACCCATTGCCTAATGGGCGATAAAACGACGGCATGGCAATGCTGGCAAAGGTTGGCTTGCCGAGGCAAAGCCCTCGGTCCAGCTAACGCGACGGAGCTTGTCGGGTAGTGACGCCGAAGTGTCCGGACTAGGTTGATGAAGAGGCGGCAAAGCCCCCGGTCCAGCCGAGATGTCGAAGTAGGTCGGCGTGATGGATACCATCTTGAAGAAGCAATAGTGCGGCCCTGCCGATGCAGGTCGTGACATGGTCGATGCCGGCTTGATGAAGTGACCGTGCGGCGACGCCGGTATGCCCCGCTCCGTGTAATCCATGGGGCGGCGATATTGGTGATGATTTATCCTTCGCGATGCCAGACTCTTGTTCGGCTTGCCGAGATGATGATCCGAAGAAGTTGAGCTTGGCTCAACAAAGTGACGACGTGTCTAGCGCAGGTCGACAGTCGTGGAGCAATATTGCCGGACTGGTTTAACACCAGCATGATATTGAAGATCATGTTCAAAAGATTTTAATGTTAGTGGGATGTGTTTGGGAACGAAACACAGTACCCCACACAAAACTTCCTTCAAAAAGGATGTCCGAAATCCCGTTCATAAAAAAGACGAACTCAGGTCGGATTCGTTTTCGCGCAGAAAACAAATCCGAAAAGTGATGTACTAATCGGAAGGTTCCCGGAGTTTGGACGGTCGGATCGAGCTGAAATTTGGTAGGGTGGTAGATATAGGAATTCCACAGCCGATCAACGGTTGGATCTTCCAAAGGAAGTCCGAGCTTGAAGCTGGACACCACGCCCTAAACTCGCTCGGATTCTCGTCCAGATTCAATGTGGCTCCGGTATATCGGAGATTGCCAGAGATTCCTCCATCGGAACTCGACGAAATTTTCCAGGGTTGTTGTAGACTTAATTCCGCACAATTCCACCGAAGAAATTGTTAAAACGACACTTGAGAAGGCGGTGGCGGCGGACACAAGTCCGCTGTCCAGAAAAACAGTACGGTCGCCCGAGGGCAATGTTGATGTCGAGCCCCCGGGCTCCCTGGATGATTCCTCCATGATCTTGATAAAGATCGGAGTTGATGTTGATGAAGGCCCTCATCCGAACATGATGATCGAAGATAGGGCGCAGTCCTTGGTCGAACCAAGGTGACCAGTCGAGCTGGTGACGAAGATGCCGAAGTCGCAGTTGATCTGCAGGCGAGCCATCGACCTTTTGTCGAACACACAACGGAACTCTCAATGAAAGCATCAATGTCGGTGTCAAAACCGGCGGATGTCGGGTAGGGGGTCCCGAACTGTGCGTCTAAGGCGGATGGTAATAGGAGACAAGGGACACGATGTTTTTACCCAGGTTCGGGCCCTCTCGATGGAGGTAATACCCTACTCCTGCTTGATTAATATTGATGGTATGGGTAGTACAAGAGTAGATCTACCACGAGATCAGAGAGGCTAAACCCTAGAAGCTAGCCTATGGTATGATTGTTGTATATTGTCTCTCTATCGACTAGCCTGGCCTCGGTTTATATAATGCACCAGAGGCCTAGGAGAACAAGAGTCATAGCCGAATCGCCGGTGGGGAGGAGTCCTTGTCTTGATCGCCAAGTCTTGTGGAATCTTCCTTGTATGCGGCAACCGTCCGTGACCGCCCATGAGTATACGGCCATGCGGATCCTCGCCCAATCCAACTGATCAGAGACGACGTGGTGAGTACCCCCAGTCCGGTGTTGGGGAACGAGTAATTTCAAAAATTTCCTACGCACACGCAAGATCATGGTGATGGCATAGCAACGAGAGGGAGAGTGTCGTCCACGCACCCTCGTGAGATCGAAAGCGAAGCGTTATAACAACGCGGTTGATGTAGTCGACGTCTTCGCGATCCGACCGATCCAAGCACCGAACGACGGCACCTCCGAGTTACGCACACGCTCAGCTCGATGACGATCCCGGACTCCGATCCAGCAAACTGTCGGGATGAGTTCCGTCAAGACGACGGCGTGGTGACGATGATGATGCTCCACCACGCAGAGCTTCGCCTAAGCTCCGCGACGATATGACTTCTCGGCGCAGGGCTTCGCTAAGCTCCATGACGATATGACGAAGTGGAATATGGTGGAAGGGGGCACCGCACATGGCTAAGGAACGATCCGTAGATCAACTTGTGTGTTCTAGGGTGCCCCTGCCTCAGATATAAAGGAGCCAAGGGGAGGGGCCGGCCGCCAAGAGGAGGCGCGCCAGGAGTCCTACTCCT
This sequence comes from Aegilops longissima, assembly GCA_021605205.1. Taxonomy (NCBI): domain Eukaryota; kingdom Viridiplantae; phylum Streptophyta; class Magnoliopsida; order Poales; family Poaceae; genus Aegilops; species Aegilops longissima. Next base: position 355,665,794 of record CM038676.1, on the reverse strand, counting down.
CCGGGAGTAGGAGTCCCTCCAATCCTAGTTGGAATAGGATTCACCGGAGGGGAAAAGAGAGAGGGGCGGCCCACCCTTCCTAGTCCTAGTAGGACTAGGGAAGGGGAGGCGCGCCACCTAGGGCTGGCCCTTTCTCCTTTCCACCAAGGCCCACTATGGCCCATATAGTTCCGGGGGTTCGGTAACCTCCGGTACTCCGATAAATTCGATTTCACTCGGAACATTTCCGATGTCCAAATGTAGGCTTCAATATATCAATATTTATGTCTCGACCATTTCGAGACTCCTCGTCATGTCCGTGATCACATCCGGACTCGAACTACCTTGGTACATCAATACTTATAAACTCATAATGAACTGTCATCGAAACGTTAAGCGTGCGGACCCTACGGGTTCGAGAACTATGTAGACATGACCTAGAACCATTCTCGGTCAATAACCAATAGCGGAACCTGGATGCCCATATTGGTTCCTACATATTCTACGAAGATCTTTATCGGTCAAACCGCATAACGATATACGTTGTTCCTTTTGTCATCGGTATGTTACTTACCCGAGATTCGATCGTTGATATCCAATACCTAGTTCAATCTCGTTACCGATAAGTCTCTTTACTCGTTCCGTAATACATCATCTCACAACTAACTCATTAGTTGCAATGCTTGCAAGGCTTATGTGATGTGTATTACCGAGAAGGCCCAGAGATACCTCTCCGACAATCGGAGTGACAAAACCTAATCTCGATTCATGCCAACTCAACATATACTTTTGGAGACACCTGAGAGTACCTTTATAATCACCCATTTACGTTGTGACGTTTGGTAGCACACAAAGTGTTCCTCCGGTAAACGGGAGTTGCATAATCTCATAGTTGCAGGAACTTTGTATAAGTCATGAAGAAAGCATAAGCAACATACTAAATGATCAAGTGCTAAGCTAACGAAATGGGTCATGTCAATCACATCATTCTCCTAATGATGTGATCCCATTAATCAAATGACAACACATGTCTATGGTTAGGAAACATAACCATCTTCAATTAATGAGCTAGTCTAGTAGAGGCATACTAGTGACTATCTGTTTGTCTATGTATTCACACATGTATTATGTTTCGGTTAATACAATTCTAGCATGAATAATAAACATTTATCATGATATAAGGAAATAAATAATAACTTTATTATTGCCTCTAGGGCATATTTCCTTGATCTCCCACTTGCACTAGAGTCAATAATCTAGATTACACAAGAATGATTCTAACACCCATGGAGTCTTGTGCTGATCATGTTTTGCTCGTGGAAGAGGCTTAGTCAACGGGTCCGCAACATTCAGATCCGTATGTATTTTGCAAATCTCTATGTCTCCCACTTGGACTTGGTCCCGAATGGAATTGAAGCGTCTCTTGATATGCTTGGTCCTCTTGTGAAATCTGGATTCCTTTGCCAAGGCAATTGCACCAAGATTGTCACGAGAAGATCTTCATTGGTCCCGATGCACTAGGTATAACACCTAGATCGGAAATGAACTCTTTCATCCAGACTCCTTCATTTGCTGCTTCGAAGCAGCTATGTATTCCGCTTCACATGTAGATCCCGCCACGATGCTTTGTTTAGAACTGCACCAACCGACAGCTCCACCGCTTAATAAAAATACGTATCCGGTTTGCGATTTAGAATCGTCCGGATCGGTGTCAAAGCTTGCATCGACGTAACCATTTACGACTAGCTCTTTGTCACCTCCATATCGAGAAACATATCCTTAGTCCTTTTCGGGTATTTCAGGATGTTCTTGACCGCTGTCCAATGATCCACTCTGGATTACTTTGGTACCTTCCTGCCAAGCTTACAGCTAAGCATCGTCGGTCTGGTACACAGCATTGCATACATGATAGAGCCTATGGCTGAAGCATAGGAACATTTTTCATTTCTCTCTATCTTCTGCTGTGGTCGGGCATTGAGTCGACTCAATCTTACACCTTGTAATACTGGTAAAAACCTTTCTTTGCTCGATCCATTTTGAACTTTTTCAAAACTTTATCAAGGTATGTGCTTTGTGAAAGTCAATTAAGCGTCTTGATCTATCTCTATAGATCTTGATGCCCAATATGTAAGCAGCTTCACCGAGGTCTTTCATTGAAAAACTTTTATTCAAGTATCCTTTTATGCTATCCAGAAATTCTATATCATTTCCAATCAACAATATGTCGTCCGCATATAATATTAGAAATGCTACAGAGCTCCCACTCACTTTCTTGTAAATACAAGCTTCTCCAAAAGTGCAGATAAAACCATATGCTTTGATCACACTATCAAAGCGCTTATTCCAACTCCGAGAGGCTTGCACTGCACCATAAATTGATCGTTGGAGCTTGCACACTTTGTTAGCACCCTTTGGATCAACAAAACCTTCTGGTTGCATCATATACAACTCTTCTTCTAGAAATCCATTCAAGAATGCAGTTTTACATCCATTTGCCAAATTTCATAATCATAAAATGCGGCAATTGCTAACATGATTCGGACAGACTTAAGCATCGCCACTGGTGAGAAAGTCTCATCATAGTCAACCCTTGAACTTGTCGAAAACCTTTTGCAACAAGTCGAGCTTTGTAGACAGTTACATTACCATCGGCGTCGGTCTTCTTCTTAAAGATCCATTTATTCTCAATAGCTTGCCGATCATCGGGCAAGTCTACCAAAGTCCATACTTTGTTCTCATACATGGATCCCATCTCAGATTTCATGGCTTCAAGCCATTTTGTGGAATCTGGGCTCACCATCGCTTCTTCATAGTTCGTAGGTTCACCATGATCTAGTAGCATGACTTCCGAATAGGATTACCGTACCACTCAGTGCGGATTTTATTCTCGTTGATCTCTGGTTCGGTGACAACTTGATCTGAAGTTTCATGATCATTATCATTATCTTCCTCACTAAGCTGGTGTAGGTGTTACGTAAACTGATTTCTGTGATGAACTACTTTCCAATAAGGGAGTTGGTACTATTACCTCATCAAGTTCCACTTTCCTCCCACTCACTTCTTTCGAGAGAAACTCCTTCTCTAGAAAGGATCCATTCTTAGTAACGAATGTCTTGCCTTCGGATCTGTGATAGAAGGTATACCCAATTGTCTCCTTTGGGTATCCTATGAAGACACATTTTCCGATTTGGGTTCAAGCTTATCAGGTTGAAGTTTTTTCACATAAGCATCGCAACCCCAAACTTTCGAAGCGACAACTTTGGTTTCTTGCTAAACCATAGTTCATAAGGCGTCGTCTCAGCGGATTTTGACGGTGTCCTATTTAACGTGAATGCGGCGGTCTCTAAAGCATAACCCCAAAACGATAGCGGTAAATCGAAATAGACATCATAGATCGCACCATATCTAGTAAAGTACGATTCGACGTTCGGACACACCATTACGCTGTGGTGTTCCGGTGGCGTGAGTTCTGAAACTATTCCGCATTGCTTCAAATGTAGACCAAACTCAGTAACTCAAATATTCTCCTCCATGATCAGATCGTAGAAACTTTATTTTCTTGTTACGATGATTTTCAACTTCACTCTGAAATTCTTTGAACTTTTCAAATGTTTCAGATTTATGCTTCATTAAGTAGATATACCCGTATCCGCTTAAATCATCTGTGAAGGTGAGAAAATAACGATATCCGCCACGAGCTTCAACATTCATCGGACCACATACATCTGTATGTATGATTTCCAATAAGTCTGTTGCTCTCTCCATACAACCGGAGAACGGTGTTTTAGTCATCTTGCCCATGAGGCACGGTTCGCAAATACCAAGTGATTCATAATCAAGTGATTCCAAAAGTCCATCGTATGGAGTTGTTTCATGCGTTTACATCGATATGACCTAAGCGGCGAGTGCCACAAATAAGTTGCACTATCATTATCAACTCTGCATCTTTTGGCTTCGACATTATGAATATGTGTATCACTCTTGTCGAGATTCAACAAGAATAGACCATTCTTCAAGGGTGCATGACCATAAAAGATATTACTCATATAAATAGAACAACCATTATTCTCGATTTAAATGAATAACCGTCTCGCATCAAACAAGATCCAGATATAATGTTCATGCTCAACGCTGGCACCAAATAACAATTATTTAGGTCTAAAACTAATCCCGAAGGTAGATGTAGAGGTAGCGTGTCGACCGCGATCACATTGACTTTGGAACCGTTTCCCGCGCGATCGTCACCTCGTCCTTTGCGGTGCTCGCCTATTCCGTAGCCCTGTTTGAGTTGCAAATATTAGCAATGTAACCAGTATCAAATACCAGTGCTACTACGAGCTCTAGTAAGGTACACATTAATAACATGTATATCACATATACCTTTGTTCACCTTGCCATCCTTCTTATCCGCCAAATACTTGGGGCAGTTCCGCTTCCGGTGTCGATCGCTTGCGGTAAAACACTCTTTCGTGCTTAGGTCCAGACTTGGGTTTCTTCTCTTGAGCAGCAACTTTCTTGCTGTTCTTGAAGTTTCCTTCTTCTTCCCTTTGCCCTTTTCTTGAAACTAGTGGTCTTGTTGACCATCAACACTTGATGCTCTTTCTTGATTTCTACCTCCATGCTTTTAGCATTGCGAAGAGCTCATGAATTGTCTTAGTCATCCCTTGCATATTATAGTTCATCACGAAGCTCTTGTAGCTTGGTGGCGTGATTGGAGAATTCATCAATGACACTATCATCCGGAAGATTAACTCCCAGCTGAATTAAGTGATTATTATACCCGGACATTTTGAGTATGTGCTCACCGAGAACTATTCTCCTCCATCTTGCAGCTATAGAACTTATTGGAGACCTCATATCTCTCAATCCGGGCATTTGCTTGAAATATTAACTTCAACTCTGGAACATCTCATATGCTCCATGATGTTCAAAACGTCGTTGAAGACCCGGTTCTAAGCCGTAAAGCATGGCACACTTGAACTATAGAGTAGTCATCAGCTTTGCTCGCCAGACGTTCACAACACGGCGTTGCTCTGCAAAGAGGCACGGCACCAGCGGTGCTTCCGGGGCGTAATTCTTCTATGCAGCAATGATGATAATCCTCAAATTACGGACCCAGTCCGTGTAATTGCTACCATCATCTTTCAACTTTGCTTTCTCAAGGAACGCATTAAATTCAACGGAACAACAAGACGAGCCATCTATCTACGAAGAAACATAGACAAGCAAAATACTATCGGTACTAAGTTCATGATAAATTTAAGTTTAATTAATCATATTAAAACCCTCCCACTTAGGCAGACATCTCTCTAGTCATCTAAGTGATTACGTGATCCAAATCAACTAAACCATGTCCGATCATCACGTGAGATGGAGTAGTTTCAATGGTGAACATCACTATGTTGATCATATCTACTATATGATTCACGCTTTCGACCTTTCGGTCTCCGTGTTCGAGGCCATATCTGCATATGCTAGGCTCGTCAAGTTTAACATGAGTATTCTGCGTGTGCAAAACTGGCTTGCACCCGTTGTAGATGGACGTAGAACTTATCACACCCGATCATCACGTGATGTCCGGGTACTCTGAACTTTTAGCAGCGGTGCATACTCGGGAGAACACTTCTTGATAATTTTAGTGAGAGATCATCTTATAATGCTACCGTCAATCAAAGCAAGATAAGATGCATAAAGGATAAACATCACATGCAATCAATATAAGTGATATGATATGGTCATCATCATCTTGTGCTTGTGATCTCCATCTCCAAGCACCGTCATGATCACCATCGTCACCGGCGCGACACCTTGATCTCCATCGTAGCATCGTTGTCGTCTCGCCAACTATTGCTTCTCGACTATCGCTCTGCTTAGTGATAAAGTAAAGCAATTACATGGCTTTGCATTTCATACAATAAGCGACAACCATATGGCTCTGCCGATTGCCGATAACTCGGTTACAAAACATGATCATCTCATAAAATAAAATATAGCATCACGTCTTGACCACATCACATCACAACATGCCTGCAAAAACAAGTTAGGCGTCCTCTACTTTGTTGTTGCAAGTTTTACGTGGCTGCTACGGGCTGAGCAAGAACCGTTCTTACCTCGCATCAAAACCACAGCGATAGTTTGTCAAGTTGGTGCTGTTTTAACCTTCGCAAGGACCGGCGTAGCCACACTCAGTTCAACTAAAGTGAGAGAGCAGACACCCGCGGTCACCTTTAAGCAACTAGTGCTCAAGCGGTGAAACCAGTCTCGCGTAAGCGTCTGGCGTAATGTCGGTCCGGGCGCTTCATCTCACAATACCGCTGAACCAAAGTATGACATGCTGGTAAGCGGTATGACTTATATCGCCCACAACTCACTTGTGTTCTACTCGTGCATATGACATCAACGCATAAAACCAGGCTCGGATGCCTTTGTTGGGGAGCGTAGTAATTTCAAAAATTTCCTACGCACACGCAAGATCATGGTGATGGCATAGCAACGAGAGGGAGAGTGTCGCCCACGTACCCTCGTGACCGAAAGTGGAAGCGTTATAACAACGCGGTTGATGTAGTCGCACGTCTTCACGATCCGACCGATCTAAGCACCGAGCGTCACGGCACCTCCGAGTTACGCACACGTTCAGCTCGATGGCGATCCCGGACTCCGATCCAGCAAAGTGTCGGGATGAGTTCCGTCAAGACGACGGCGTGGTGACGATGATGATGCTCCACCGGCGCAGAGCTTCGCCTAAGCTCGCGATGATATGACTTCTCCGGCGCAGGCTTCGCCTAAGCTCATGACGATATGACCGAAGTGGAATATGGTGGAAGGGGCACCGCACATGGCTAAGGAGCGTCCGTAGATCAACTTGTGTGTTCTAGGGTGCCCCTGCCCCGTATATAAAGGAGCCAAGGGGAGGGGCGGCCGGCCAAGAGGAGGCGCGCCAGGAGTCCTACTCCTCCGGGAGTAGGATTCCCCTCAATCCTAGTTGGAATAGGATTCACCGGAGGGAAGAGAGAGAGGGGCGGCCCACCTTTCCTAGTCCTAGTAGGACTAGGGAAGGGGAGGCGCTTGCCACCTAGGGCTGGCCCTTTCTCCTTTCCACCAAGGCCCACTATGGCCCATATAGTTCCGGGGGTTCGGTAACCTCCGGTACTCGATAAATTCGATTTCACTCGGAACATTTCCGATGTCCAAATGTAGGCTTCAATATATCAATCTTTATGTCTCGACCATTTGAGACTCCTCGTCATGTCCGTGATCACATCGGGACTCGAACTACCTTGGTACATCAATACTTATAAACTCATAATGAAGTGTCATCGAAGCGTTAAGCGTGCGGACCCTACGGGTTCGAGAACTATGTAGACATGACCTAGAACCATTCTCGGTCAATAACCAATAGCGGAACCTGGATGCCCATATTGGTTCCTACATATTCTCGAAGATCTTTATCGGTCAAACCGCATAACGATATATCTTGTTCCTTTTGTCATCGGTATGTTACTTACCCGAGATTCGATCGTCGGTATCCAATACCTAGTTCAATCTCGTTACAGTAAGTCTCTTTACTCGTTCCGTAATACATCATCTCACAACTAACTCATTAGTTGCAATGCTTGCAAGGCTTATGTGATGTGTATTACCGAGAAGGCCCAGAGATACCTCTCCGACAATCGGAGTGACAAAACCTAATCTCGATTCATGCCAACTCAACATATACTTTTGGAGACACCTGTAGAGTACCTTTATAATCACCCATTTACGTTGTGACGTTTGGTAGCACACAAAGTGTTCCTCCGGTAAACGAGAGTTGCATAATCTCATAGTTGCAGGAACTTTGTATAAGTCATGAAGAAAGCATAAGCAACATACTAAATGATCAAGTGCTAAGCTAACGAAATGGGTCATGTCAATCACATCATTCTCCTAATGATGTGATCCCATTAATCAAATGACAACACATGTCTATGGTTAGGAAACATAACCATCTTGATTAATGAGCTAGTCTAGTAGAGGCATACTAGTGACTATCTGTTTGTCTATGTATTCACACATGTATTATGTTTCCGGTTAATACAATTCTAGCATGAATAATAAACATTTATCATGATATAAGGAAATAAATAATAACTTTATTATTGCCTCTAGGGCATATTTCCTTCATCAGGACACCGTCGTGCACTTGTCGGTGTCAAAACAGCGGATCTCGGGTAGGGGGTCCTTAACTGCGTGCGTCTAGGCGGATGGTAACAGGAGACAAGGGACACGATGTTTTACCCAGTTGGGCCCTCTTGATGGAGGTAAAACCCTATGTCCTGCTAGATTAATATTGATAATGTGTGTTACAAGAGTGGATCTACCACGAGATCAAAGAGGCTAAACCTAGAAGCTAGCCTATGGTATGATTGTTGTTAGTCCCACGGACTAAAACCCTCCGGTTTATATAGACACCGGATAGGGTTAGGGTTACGTGAGTCGGTTACAATGGTAGGAGATCTACATATCCGTATTGCCAAGCTTGCCTTCCACGCCAAGGAAAGTCCCATCCGGACACGGGACGAAGTCTTCAATCTTCTATCTTCATAGTCTTGGAGTCCGCCGAAGATGATAGTTCGCTATCCTAACACCCCTAGTCGGAACTCCTCGGTACCATTGTGGATTTCTGAAAATTCACTTTGAGGCCAGTTGAAGCATAGAAGACATCCAACATTTCCTTGAGAGCAATAAGCTAGGAGTCCACTGCAGGTACAATTAAAATAGTATCGTCAGCATATTGGATGATTGGAAAATGTGGATCATGGGAGGGAATTGGCAGGTTGAGGACTCCATCAGCCAGCATTTTGTTGACACCTGATTGCAGAAGATCGGCAGCAATTACAAAAAAGCAGAGGGGATAAAGGGTCCCCTTGCCTAACACCACACTTGCACTGAAATTGCTTGCCTGGCACTCCATTTAACAAAACCGAAGAAGAGCCAAGATAGGATTTCCTTAACCCAAGCTAGCCATTTGACATCAAAACCCTTGTCTTTGCAGGATTAATAAAATTGCTTCATGCTCGAATTAGTATCAAAAGCCTTAGCAAAATCCAGCTTCAAAATCAAAATAGGTCTCCTGGATTGCTTGCACTGGTGGATGTACTCAAAGGCCCACTCCAGACAGTCTTGAATGGACCTCGACTTCAGGAATCCATACTGGTTTTTGTGGATACACTTAAGGATCACCAACTGCAGCCTGTTAGCAAGCAACTTAGTTAAGAACTTGAGACACGTGTTAGTCAAGGAGATAGGCCTGAAATCCCACGGACCACGAGGAGCAATCATTTTAGGTATAAGAGTTATCAGGAGCCATTAATGCCCTCCAAGCTCGTGGAGCCAAGCATCAAATTGCTCGATCAGATTCAAAAATCATTACGAATAACAGGCCAGCATTTCTTAACAAAAAATCCATTGAACCCATCAGGCCGGGGGCCCCGTCGTAGGCATTTCCTTCAGAACCTTATCAATTTTAGCTTGTGAAAAGGGCCTCGACAGATCATGCAAGCCATCTATGGGCTGGATTAGGTCATCCAAACAGAAGCCAATCCGGATCCCCCTGGACTGGCCCATCCTAGATTTGAAAGAGTGCCATAGAACTCCGCCATTTGGTCATGATCATGAACAGTAACACCATCATCGGATACCGGACTAGCAATGTTGTTTTTCCGCATCCTCTCGAGCGCCATAGCATGGAATTTTTTGAATTTTCCTCACCAACTTTGGCGTAGCGAATAGTACAGTATTGCTGCTTCGGTAAATATACCACAACGAAGCAAATCCTCATGATGGAGCTTAACTATCTTCCTGAAATTAAACTCTGGGACTGTGAGAGGCCTACACTCCTCCAGTATCCAAAAAAGAATCACTTTAGAGCAGTTAAGAATAACTTTCTTTATCGAAGAAAGATTAATATGCCATCTCTTCAGATCACTCCTAAGACGCTTGAACTTCTTTGAAATAACCGCAGCTGCCTAGCCCACGCAAGATAAAGGAGCATTCCATGAGGCCGTGACACAGTCCATAAATCTAGGTAATTCCACCAAGTAATTTTCAAACCGGAAAACTTTTGCTCTAGGGATGGTGGTGTCAATCAATACCAAGCACGGGATATGATCAGAACCCGTGCGAGCAAGTGGGTGCATGACTGTGTTAGGGTATAAAGAGATCCAAGAACTGGATGTGAAGAACCAGTCCAACTGTCCAAGGAGAGGCTATTGCTGCATATTTGACCAGGTATAGGCCCTACCCTTCAATGGAAACTCCAATAAACCAAGATGTCCAATAATCTCATTGAACAGAAAGATATCGTTTACGTCACCGCCAGGTAAATTCCTGTTGTCCAAAGATCTGATGAAGTGGAAATCATCCAGCAACAACCAGTTAGCATCCACAGGTATTTGAAGATGATATAACCAATGAACAAAGTCATCACGCAAAGGGCCGCCACATGGGCCATACACAGAAACCAGATTCCAAACTTCAGAATTATGGACTGAAGTAAAGGAAACAACGACAAAGAAAACGCTGGATTTCTAGGAGATAACCAGAAAATAGCTGAATTCCAAACCACTAGAATGCCCCAGAGGCCCCATGCGAGGAAGCGAACAAAATTATCAAATCTCTTGCTGGCAAAATTGTCGGATAAACTTAAGGTCGAAAGATTCACATTTTGTTTCTTGTAAGCAGACAATTGAGCGATTAATTTCCTCAATCTTAGCACGCACGTTTATTTGGCGTTTCTCGAGTTTAAACCACACACATTCCAGCACAGGACTTTCCAATTACGAAAATGCGGATTATCCATAAAGAAACTTAAGGGGTAACGAACAACTCCTTTGCAAAAGCAGAAGATAAGCGCACGAGTTGAGACAGGCGAGATAGATAATAGGTTTTGGATTACGACCCAACATTGACAACGTAAATAACATAAACGGCCCACATCATAAGATCACAAGTAACATAGGAAAGTTCAGATCACGACACAAAAGGAAAAGATGACCAACACAGGAATCAAAACAAAAAAGGAATGACACCGCATTCCCGCCCAACTGACATCTGCAAGCTTCACTTATCATCAAGACCGTTGTGCTGGTCCTTGGCCTCAGGACTTGCCGTAAGCTTGTCCTCGGTGAGCTTCTCTGGTAAGATCCCAAGAGATTCTCCAATACGCTGCATGAGACTGATAGACATAGGTGGTGGAACTGCCGTGCTGTGCTCCTCCGCCGTAGACGAATTCTCCTCCTAAGAGACAGAGCCATACCTAGGCTTCTTAGCACGAGGTCGCCGGAGGGATGACTGCTTGTGGGGAATAGTAGAAGTAGGCTTGAAACCCGATTTCTTGGCGCAACTGCGGGTCATTCTCTAGTTAGAAAAATCCTCTACAGAGCGGACGAGCTTGGAACCCTGACGATGGCCACGTTTATGCTTGCCTAACATGGATGGAGTCTTGGACGTAAACTCAAAGTCATCAGGCTGAATTGGCACCGCGGAAGAAGCCTCAGATAGGTCCATCAGAGTTGCAGGTCCCTCAAAACCATCCAGATCAACCGGCTCGGCAGAAAAAACGTCAGGTAATTCCCTCTGTGAAGCGGTTCTTCCAATTGTTCCAGGAGCCTTACCAATCAGAGACAGGAGGGAGCATTCAAACTCCTGGGACCAAAACCTCATGTGTAAAACAGGAGGTGGAAGCAGAGAAAGACAAACAGGCCTGTGAATGCTCTGAATCTCAAAATCAGGAAGAAGATTCTTGAAAGAGCGCTCCCACACCATGTCAGGTGGAAGAACCAGACCAAACACAACCCTGACAATGCCCAGGTGGATTGGGTCAAGGTTAACCACGGTGGATGAGCAATTTGGAGGAACATAGGGAACTATAGCACGCTCCAAATTCTCCTGGACTACAAAATTTTGAACCACTTCAACTTCTGCTGGCTGATCTTCAGAAGAACTGTTGGACCCCAAGGAAGGATTTAGCACCATGGAGTTCTGATCTTGTGCTTCTTGGACAGCAGGCTCATGTACTTGAGCGTTCTGTGCAACCACAACCTCATCCCAAGGGCCCCATCCTTCAGCATTCTGATCTGGCTCTGGCTGCTGCTCAGGTTGATCAACTCCCCAGCCATGAGGTGGCTCCGGATGATGTTGGCCATTCGCAGGATTAGCATCCCAGCCCAAAGCAGGAAACAGTGGCATCCCCCAGAAAGGTTGAGGAGGAACATGCCCCGGCATAGGATGCGGGTTTCCGTCCAAGGGCATGGGGTCTTCGTCAGCACCCAACATTGCTTCCGCAAAATTATCAGTGAGGATATAGACCGCAACAGTCCAAGAAACAATAGTACCTCCCCAAGTAGTATACTCACGAAAGACCATAGATCGAGGCACCATAATGTTATCCGAAAAAGAAGCATATACCAAAGATCTCACTAATCGCCGATCTGGCTCATCCCAGTAATGAAACTGACCAAAAGTACTGACAACATCAGACAGGTATCGGGTATTCCTGTAATCCAATGGTACCCCAATGAACATTAACCAACCCGTTCTGTGACCATGAATAGCCCTAAAACCCTCTCCCTGATTGTGTGGTATGAAACGCACAAAGAACTCATTGCCATCTTCATCAAGACCCATGGGGAAAGGAGGATGTCGAGTAAACCAAGAACGCATCACCGGACAAGCCACTTCAAATAACCCAACCCCCTAGAACCACGTTTGAGCAGAGCAAATAATCACTTGGAGATCCTCTTGCAAGAAGTGGAGCACTTGTTCCCGTCTGATGGCCACAAGATGAGCCGGCGGCAACGGCTCGACAATAGGCACCATGAACTGTTCATGGGTTCTTGGGGGCTGCATCGGGGTGTAGTATGTTCTTGGCAAGTGCTCTGCTCCTCCATCGATGATGTCATGGCCAGCAGGTAGAAATTGGCGGGGCTCAAGCTCGTAGACCGCCATGGATGGAGAATCATTCCTTCTCATTCGACATACTCTTTAGTTGGCAAGCATCATGTGATGGAAAGATCTAAGCATATATGGCCATTCAAATATATTTGAGTATGATTTATTACTGTTGACATTACCCCCGAGGTAAAAGGTTGGGAGGCGAAACATTAAGCCCTATCTTTCTCGTGTTCGATGAATACTATTTGTTCTAAAAATATGCTTTGAGTGGTAGCAATCATGGAAGGCTAAATGATAATTGAGTATGTGAAGTTTGCTGAATCAAATCTCTAACATAGACTCTTCCTTTAAATAAGATGAATTGTAATCGTTTGATGACTAATAACTCGGTTTGTTAGTTTTCAAGAAATTTTATGTTCAATACTTTACCATGTGAATAGTTTGTTACTTGATCATGCAAAGTTCTATGAGTTGAGCTACTGTTATGACATATAATGATGCTAGAAAAGGTGATTGAAATTATCATTGATCAAACTTATGCACCTGCTAGCATTCACACTTCATAAATTCTTTCTTTTATCATTTACCTACTCGAGGACGAGCAGGAATTAAGCTTGGGGATGCTGATACGTCTCCAACGTATCTATAATTTATGAAGTATTCATGCTATTATATTATCCTTATTTCAGTGTTGAAGAAAAGGAATATCGAACGGAGTCGAAACGGAATGAAACCTTCTGGTGAAGTTATTTTTGGAAGGAAAGCAACCTGGGAGACTTGGAGTCCACGTCAAGGAAGCAACGAGGAAGGCACGAGGCAGGGGGGCGCGCCCACCCCTGCTACCTCTTGAGCACTGCGTTGGATTTCCTTGAAGAGGAAAGGGTGATGCAGCAGAGTAGAGTAAGTATTGGCCTCAGTTTTTGAGAACCAAGGTATCAATCTAGTAGGAGGCTACGCGTGAGTCCCTCGTACCTACACAAAACAAATAGCTCAACGCAACCAAAGCGATTAGGGGTTGTCAATCCCTTCACGGTCACTTACGAGAATGAGATCTGATAGAGATGGTAGATAATATTTTTGGTATTTTTGATATAAAGATACAAAGTAAAATAAAAGGGTAAAGTAAAAAGCAAAGCAATAATAAAGTGATGGAAGATTGATATGATGAGAATAGACCCGGGGGCCATAGATTTCACTAGTGGCTTCTCTCAAGAGCATAAGTATTCTACGGTGGGTGAACAAATTACTGTTGAGCAATTGGCAGAATTGAGCATAGTTATGAGAATATCTAGGTATGATCATGTATATAGGCATCACGTCCGAGACAAGTAGACCGACTCCTGCCTGCATCTACTACTATTACTCCACTCATCGACCGCTATCTAGCATGCATCTAGAGTATTAAGTTCAAGAAAACAGAGTAACGCCTTAAGCAAGATAACATGATGTAGAGGGATAAATTCATGCAATATGATAATTACCCCATCTTGTTATCCTCGATGGCAACAATACAATACGTTCCTTGCAGCCCCTACTGTCACTGGGAAAGGACACCGCAAGATTGAACCCAAAGCTAAGCACTTCTCCCATTGCAAGAAGAACCAATCTAGTAGGCCAAACCAAACTGATAATTCGAAGAGACTTGGAAAGATAACCAATCATACATAAAAGAATTCAGAGAAGATTCAAATATTGTTCATAGATAATCTTGATCATAAACCCACAATTCGTCGGTCTCAACAAACACACCGCAAAAAGAAGATTACGTCGAATAGATCTCCACGAGAGAGGGGGAGAACATTGTATTGAGATCCAAAAAGAGAGAAGAAGCCATTGATGTCTACTACGCAACCTTCTTCGTGTAGACGTTGTTGGGCCTCCAAGTGCAGAGGTTTGTAGGATAGTAGCAAATTTCCCTCAAGTGGATGACCTAAGGTTTATCAATTCGTGGGAGGCTTACCAAAGCTGTCAGGACCCCGATTCCAAGTCACATCGATCTAGCTGGTAACACCTCATATCACTTTGCGGCCTCACGCACGGTATTCCACAGGTGTCGCCTTACCATGGCCCAGACCGTTTAAGCCTTTTGGCTCACGTATATGATAGTGTCGCTAGCATCCATATGATGAGAGAACCGGGCCGACATGGCTAGTCATGAACCCAAAGCGGCACTAACCCATGGGGACAGGCATACATGAATCACATCGAGCATGTCGGTCATCAACGTATGAATCCGGGCTGTAGCTTTGGGCTAACAGGACTCCGTAACCCGGCTGTAGAGCTAGGCAGGACTCCGGATGTCACGCGTGACATTTCCCGAAGGGACGAACCACGAACGAAGTGAAACACATGCCCGGCCGGTCAGTGTCGAGGCGGTAGTCTTTGGGCTAGCGGGACTCGGTGAGCCGGGCTGTAGCGGACTACTATCGCTCAGGAAGCACTAGACTACATTTCCCCATATGAGAGGTTGCCAAGGATAAACAACTAGATTGTCGGATCCCACACATACCAAGCATTTCAAACATACACACAATATGCTCGATATGTGTAAATACAACAAGGCATCACAACAAAACTCTACGAATCAAGTATTTATTCATTAGGCTCCGAGGAGCGAGATATTACAAACATGGGTCTCATGACCCAACATACAAGCATACAAGCAACAAGCACAAGCGGAAGCTTAACATGTCCGAGTACGAGACATCTACAAATGAAACAGCCGAGAGAAGCGACTATCTACCAGATCTGCCGAGGGCACAAGATCGTAGCTGAGGTAACAAGCTAAGCGTCAAGTCCACGCGGAACTACTAGCGAGACCGACGTCTCTCATAAAACATAAAATAAGCAAACGTGAGTACAAATGTACTCAGCAAGACTTACATCGTAACTAACTACATATGCATCATTATCAACAAAGGGGGTGGTGGAGTTTGACTGCAGCAAGCCAGCTTTGACTCGGTGGCTATCCTGAAACTATGACTGCAACTAACTCTTTTGAGGTGGCGCACACGAGTCCACATATTCAGCATATCAATACACCACTATGGATCCACTCCCGTCTACCTACGAGAATGCCATCCATAGCACTCACGCTTATCTTGCGAGTTTTAGAGTATCCACTTTCACTTGTCTATGAACTATGCAAGGGGTCCAAGTTTCCATACCCGAGGAATCCGGCTATTCGAATAGATAATGATAACCCTGCAGGGGTGTACTTCTTCACACACGCTCTCGCCACTTATCGCCCTGCACACGTCATGTACCTCGGCAACCTTCAAGCGGAAGCCGGGCGAGGGAGTCGGCCACAACCTGACTAACCACACAAGTCTCTCGTCCAGGTTTATCGCCTATTTGGGTTCCATCCGCAAGGAGATCCGGCCGGGGTGTCGCTCACGGCCCCAAACGATGTGAGCAGGGTTCCCAAGCCCACCAACCGGTGCCACTTGGTACACCGTACATCGTGCCTAGTCCGTCCCAAGCCCACCTGTGCGGGTGCCATTTGTTAGACTACTAACACTACCTACAAACACCAAAACTAGTTGCAACTCCCGGACAGAGATCAAGTTGATTAATAAGTCGAGAGGGTCGAGTTATGGAACCCAATGTGTGGTAGTAACTGTTCATGGATCACAAACACAGAACTCAGTTCACGAGGGCGGCTGCAATGAGACAACCCACCATGTACTCCTACATGGCCTCTCACCGCTACCTTTACCAAATCGTGTTCACACACTTAGCTCACACACAAGAGGACATGTTCACCACCATTCCAATTCATTCCCGATGAATCAAACCTGACTCAACTCTAAGCAAGTAGTAGGCATGACAAACAAGCATGAATGAGTAGGCACAACAGGCTCAAACAACTCCTACTCATGCTAGTGGGTTTCATCTAATTCTTGTGGAATGACAGTCATGCAGAGGATAAAGGGGTTCAGCTATCGCAGCAAGTAACACATGAGTCGTTTTGTCCTAATGCAGTAAAATAGAGCAGGAGCGAGAGAGTGGGATTATATCGGAATGAACAAGGGGGTTTTGCTTGCACGGCACTTCAAGATAACATTGAGTCTTCATCGGTGTCATCGATCTCGTCATCGAACATCGTCTCTCGAGAGGGACGATTCATCGCAAACATGAAGGACACAATCAATGCAATGCGACAATATGATGCATGCTATGACATGGCAATATGATGTGTGATAGGTCTAATGCAACTTGGTACAGAAAGGTTTGAGTCCATTTGAACCAAGGATTCAAATGATCACCCAAATAATAAGTGATATAAGTGCCTTAGCTTGTTTCACCTAAACAGCAAGGTCAAAGTGTTTTGACATGCATAAAACTAGTACAGATGGAAAGATTGGATTTTTCTGATCATTTTTCATAAATAAATCTTTGCATGTGGAGTTATGGATTAATTTCTATGAATTTTAGAAGTTTACACTATATTCTGGAATTTCCTGAGTAAGAATAAATCCAGAAATCGAATTAATGCGTCAAGATGACGCCACTTGTGATGTCAAGAATAACTGGGTCGGCCAGTCAAACCTGACCAATGGGACCCATACGTTAGCGTGCCTCAGCTGGTTTAGGTGGATGACATGTGGGACCAGTCAAAGCCGACTTGGCCAAAGTCAAACCGCACGTGGGGTCACGGCATTAACACTAATTTAACGTAAAAAATATACTAATCCTAATTAGCGCGGGGCCCACATGGCAGTGGCTCATGGGGTGATTAGCCCCTAACTAAGTGGCCACGTCGGCCCGCCGGAGTTTGGCCGGCGGCGACCATGGGACACGGCGGAGGCACGCCGGAATTGCTCGGGCTCGCACTACAGGCGGCGGTTTGTGGTGGGGTTTGGCTCTACGGCGAGCTGGCGTTCGCGCACATCTGCTAGGGCAGGTCGGAGGGGCTGGGACGACACAAGCTTGCCGGAATCAAGCTCGCGGCGGCGGACGGATTTCGGGTGTGCACGGGGTTGCGGCTACGGTGCAGGGTAGGCCTAACGGGTGGGTGATTCGAGCTCCTGGAGACTCCTTGAGTGCGTTGACATGCTCGGAGGCGAGCTTGCTTGGCCGTGAAGTGCTGTGGCGGCATGGCGGCAGGAGGAGCTATCGGCCCGGTGAACTAGGGCTACGTGGCGCAAATGAGGCGGGAAAAGAGGGTTCAGGCGGGAGCTCACAGCCGTCACGTGGGGAAGCGCAGGGCTCGGGAAGGGCTGGAGGGTCGGGCAGAAGGCGATCTCCGTGGCGGAGGTGAAGACGACGTTGATGGCGGTGTTCTACGCGCCCTGGTTGCTTGACTCGCCGAGGACGATGTAGGCGACGAGGCGGAGCTCTAGGGCGTGGAGACAGGTCGAGGGGATCACGGTGGCTACGGCTACGGCGAACGGCGGCGACGGCAGCCGGGTCCGAGGGGAAGCGGGCAGAGCGGGGTGGGGCGCAGTGAGAGGTCGGGCGGATCCCGACGGCAACGGGTGATCATCCGCATGGCGTCGACGCAGTGTTGGGGCAAGCAGGGAGGTGGAGGTGGTGCGCGCGGCCGGGCGCCACGCACTCGCCTCGCCCCCCGGCAGAGGTGGAAGACGCCTTGCCCTCGTGGGCTGGGCTGTCTAGTGGGCCGCCAGTGAGCTGTAAGTGCTTTCTCCTCTGTCTTTTCTAATTCTGCTTCATTTTCTATTTATTTTGATCTGTTTTGAAATAGTAAAAAACTAACTCATTTTGTAAAATGTCGACAAAATTGTGGGCACTATTTGAATTATTTCCAACAGTCCCCAATTGTTTTCAGAAGTATTGAAGCATTTAAAATATTTGTAGGCATTAAATGCTCCAATTCAAATACTTATGATTTAATCCAAAAACCTTAAATGACCTAGGGAAAAATATGCACCAATTTTTGTGAGAGGTTTTCACCGTTTCAAAATTATGGACTTTTCCTGAAGTCACTTTAGGTTTATTGGAAATGATTTTATTTGAGCCTATTTGAATTCATTTGGTGCTAGGGTTTGGTCAGTCCCCATTTCAAGTTTCTGAGAAAATTAAACATGATGCAAGATCATGATGCAATGACAAGCAAGGCCAAGGCTAGGGCTGTGACAACTCACCCCCACTAACCAAGAATCTCGTCCCGAGATTCAAGACGTGAGGTAAGAAGACAGAGGGGACACAAACCTATCATGATCTTCAAGATCCGGAAATAGACATCATAGATCGCACCATATCTAGTAAAATACGATTCTGACGTTCGGACACACCATTCGCTGTGGTGTTCGGTGGCGTGAGTTGCGAAACTATTCGCATTGCTTCAAATGTAGACCAAACTTCGTAACTCAAATATTCTCCTCCACGATCAGATCGTAGAAACTTTATTTTCTTATTCGATGATTTTCAACTTCACTCTGAAATTCTTTGAACTTTTCAAATGTTTCAGATTTATGCTTCATCAAGTAGATATACCGTATCTTAAATCATCTGTGAAGGTGAAAATAACGATATCCCACGAGCTTCAACATTCATGGACCACATACATGCATGTATGATTTCCAATAAATCTGTTGCTCTCTCCATAGCAGGAGAAGCGGTGTTTTAGTCATCTTGCCCATGAGGCACGGTTACAAATACCAAGTGATTCATAATCAAGTGATTCAAAGTCCATCTGTGTGGAGTTTTTCATCGTTTACACGATATGACCTAAGGCGATTGCCACAAATAAGTTGCACTATCATTATCAACTCTGCATCTTTTGGCTTGACATTATGAATATGTATCACCTCATCGAGATTCAACAAGAATAGACCATTCTTCAAGGGTGCATGACCATAAAGATATTACTCATATAAATAGAACAACCATTATTCTCGATTTAAATGAATAACCGTCTGCATCAAACAAGATCCAGATATAATGTTCATGCTCAGCTTGGCACCAAATAACAATTATTTAGGTCTAAAACTAATCCGAAGGTAGATGTAGAGGTAGCGTGCCGACGCGATCACATTGACTTTGGAACCATTTCCCACGCGCCGTCACCTCGTCCTTTGCGATTGCGCCTATTCCGTAGTCCTGTTTGAGTTGCAAATATTAGCAGAGACCAGTATCAAATACCAGTGCTACTCGAGCTCTAGTAGGTACACATCAATAACATGTATATCACATATACCTTTGTTCACCTTGCCATCCTTCTTATCCGCCAAATACTTGGGGCAGTTCCGCTTCGATGTCGAGTCGCTTGCAGTAAAACACTCGATTTAGGCTTAGGTCGGACTTGGGTTTCTTCTCTTGAGACAACTTTCTTGCTGTTCTTGAAGTTTCCTTCTTCTTCCCTTTGCCCTTTTCTTGAAACTAGTGGTCTTGTTGACCATCAACACTTGATGCTCTTTCTTGATTTCTACCTCCGACTTTTAGCATTGCGAAGAGCTCATGGTTGTCTTAGTCATCCTTGCATATTATAGTTCATCAAGCTCTTGTAGCTTGGTGGCGATTGGAGAATTACATCATGACACTATCATCCGGAAGATTAACTCCAGCTGAATTAAGTGATTATTATACCCAGACATTTTGAGTATGCTCAGCTTGCAGAACTATTCTCCTCCATCTTGCAGCTATAGAACTTATTGGAACTTCATATCTCTCAATCCGGGCATTTGCTTGAAATATTAACTTCAACTCTGGAACATCTCATATGCTCCATGATGTTCAAAACGTCGTTGAAGACCGGTTCTAAGCCGTAAAGCATGGCTGCTGAACTATAGAGTAGTCATCACTTTGCTGCGGGCGTTCACAACTTGGCGTTGCTCCTGCAACAGGCACGGCACCGGCGGTGCTTCGGGGCGTAATTCTTCTATGCAGCAATGAGGATAATCCTCAAATTCGGGACCCGTCCGTATGTACTACCATCATCTTTTCAACTTTGCTTTCTCAAGGAGCGCATTAAATTCAACGGAACAACATACGAGCCATCTATCTCTGATGAAACATAGACAAGCAAAATACTATCGGTACTAAGTTCATGATAAATTTAAGTTTAATTAATCATATTAAACCTCCCACTTAGGCAGACATCTCTCTAGTCATCTAAGTGATTCGTGATCAAATCAACTAAACCATGTCCGATCATCACGTGAGATGGAGTAGTTTCAATGGTGAACATCACTATGTTGATCATATCTACTATATGATTCACGCTCGACCTTTGGTCTCCGTGTTCGAGGCCATATCTGCATATGCTAGGCTCGTCAAGTTTAACTGAGTATTCTGCGTGTGCAAAACTGGCTTGCACCCGTGTAGATGGACGTAGAACTTATCACACCCGATCATCACGTGATGTATGGGTTTTCTGAACTTTGTAGCAGTGCATACTCGGGAGAACACTTCTTGATAATTTTAGTGAGAGATCATCTTATAATGCTACAAGTCAATCAAAGCAAGATAAGATGCATAAGGATAAACATCACATGCAATCAATATAAGTGATATGATATGGTCATCATCATCTTGTGCTTGTGATCTCCATCTCAAAGCTTACCGTCATGATCACCATCGTCACCGGTAGCGACACCTTGATCTCCATCGTATCGTTGTCGTCTAGCCAACTATTGCTTCTCGACTATCGCTACTGCTTAGTGATAAAGTAAAGCAATTACAGCTTTGCATTTCATACAATAGCGACAACCATATGGCTCCTGCCGGTTGCCGATAACTTCGGTTACAAAACATGATCATCTCATACAATAAAATATAGCATCGTCTTGACCATCACATCACAACATGCCTGCAAAAACAAGTTAGGCGTCCTCTACTTTGTTGTTGCAAGTTTTACGTGGCTGCTACGGGCTGAGCAAGAACCGTTCTTACCTCGCATCAAAACCACAGCGATAGTTTGTCAAGTTGGTGCTGTTTTAACCTTCGCAAGGACGGGCGTAGCCACTCAGTTCAACTAAAGTGAGAGGCAGACACCGCGGTCACCTTTAAGCAACTAGTGCTCGAGCGGTGAAACCGGTCTCGCGTAAGCGTCTGGCGTAATGTCGGTCGGGCGCTTCATCTCACAATACCGCTGAACAAAGTATGACATCTTTGTGCGGTATGACTTATATCGCCCCAACTCACTTGTGTTCTACGTGCATATGACATCAACGCATAAAACCAGGCTCGGATGCCCTGTTGGGGCGTAGTAATTTCAAAAATTTCCCTACGCTGCGCAAGATCCATGATGGCATAGCAAGGAGGAGAATGTCATCACGTACCCTCGTGACGAAAGTGAGGCGTTATAACAAGCAGTTGATGTAGTCGTCGTCTTCGCGATCCGACCGATCTAAGCACGAGCGTACGGCACCTCCGAGTTCGCACCGCGTTCAGCTCGATGGCGATCCCGGACTCCGATCGGAAGTGCCGAGGATGAGTTCCGTCAACCGCGACGGCGTGGTGGCGATGATGATGCTCCACCGCGCGAGCTTCGCCTAAGCTCGCGATGATATGACTTCTCGGCGCGAGCCGCCTAAGCTCATGACGATATGACGAAGTGGAATATGGTGGAAGGGGCACCGCACATAGCTAAGAGCGTCCGTAGATCAACTTGTGTTCTGGGGTGCCCCCCTGCCTATAAAGACCAAGGGGAGGGGCGGCCCGAGGAAGGGCCTGAGGTCTACTCCTCGGGAGTGATTCCCCTCAATCTAGTTGAATAGGATTCAGGAGGGAAGAGAGAGGGGCGGCCCACCTTTCTAGTCCTAGTAGGACTAGGGGAAGGGGGCGGCACCTAGGGCTGGCTTTCTCTCACAGGCCTATGGCCCATATAGTTCCCGGGGTTCGGTAACCTCCGGTACTCGATAAATTCGATTTCACCGGAACATTCCGATGTCAAATGTAAGCTTCAATATATCAATCTTTATGTCTCGACCATTTGAGACTCCTCGTCATGTCGTGATCACATCGGGACTCGAACTACCTTGGTACATCAATACTTATAAACTCATAATGAAGTGTCATCCGAAGCGTTAAGCGTGCGGACCCTACGGGTTCGAGAACTATGTAGACATGACCTAGAACCATTCGGTCAATAACCAATAAGCGGAACCTGGATGCCCATATTGGTTCCTACATATTCTCGAAGATCTTTATCGGTCAAACCATAACGATATCGTTGTTCCTTTGTCATCGGTATGTTACTTACGAGATTCGATAAATCGGTATCAATACCTAGTTCAATCTACGTTACGGTAGAATCTCTTTACTCGTTCGTAATACATCATCTCACAACTAACTCATTAGTTGCAATGCTTGCAAAGCTTATGTGATGTGTATTACCGAGCCGAAGATACCTCTCGACAATCGGATGACAAAACCTAATCTCGATTCATGCCAACTCAACATATACTTTTGGAGACACCTGAAAGTACCTTTATAATCACCCATTTCGTTGTGACGTTTGGTAGCACACAAAGTGTTCCTCCGTGTGAGGTTGCATAATCTCATAGTTGCAGGAACTTTGTATAAGTCATGAAGAAAGCATAAGCAACATACTAAATGATCAAGTGCTAAGCTAACGAAATGGGTCATGTCAATCACATCATTCTCCTAATGATGTGATCCCATAATCAAATGACAACACATGTCTATGGTTGGGAAACATAACCATCTTGATTAATGAGCTAGTCTAGTAGAGGCATACTAGTGACTATCTGTTTGTCTATGTATTCACACATGTATTATGTTTCAGTTAATACAATTCTAGCATGAATAATAAACATTTATCATGATATAAGGAAATAAATAATAACTTTATTATTGCCTCTAGGGCATATTTCCTTCATCGGAGACACCGTGACCTTTATCGGTGTCAAAACAGCCAGATCTCGGGTAGGGGTCCCGAACTGTGCGTCTAAGCGGATGGTAACGAGAGACAAGGGACCACGATGTTTTGAGTTCGGGCCCTTGATGGAGTAAAACCTGCTAGATTAATATTGATAATGTGTGTTACAAGGTGGATCTACCACGAGATCAAAGAGCTAAACCTAGAAGCTAGCTATGGTATGATTGTTGATAGTCCCTCTGGGACTAAACCCTCCGGTTTATATAGACACGGATAGGGTTAAGGTTACCACGAATCGGTTACAATGGTAGGAGATCTACATATCCGTATTGCCAAGCTTGCCTTCCATGAGAAAGTCCCATCGGACCGGAGGCGAAGTCTTCAATCTTCTATCTTCATAGTCTTGGAGTCGGCGAAGATGATAGTTGACTATCGAACACCCCTGATCGAACTCCTCGGTACCATTGTGGATTTGAAAATTCACTTTGAGGCGATTGAGCATAGAAGACATCCAACATTTCCTTGAGAGCAATAAGCTAGGAGTCCACTGCGGGTACAATTAAAATAGTATCGTCGGCATATTGGATGATTGGAAAATGTGGATCATGGGAGGTGGCGGGTTGAGGACTCCATCGATGACATTTTGTTGACACTGATTGCGGAAGATCGGCGCAATTACAAAAAGCGAGAGGGATAAAGTCCCCTTGCCTAACACCACACTTGCCTGAAATTGCTTGCACGCACTCCATTTAACAAAACCGAAGAAGAGCGAAGATGGATTCCTTAACCCAGCTAGCCATTTGACATCAAAACCCTTGTCTAGGGATTAATAAAATTGCTTCATGCTGGTCGTTATCAAAAGCCTTAGCAAAATCCAGCTTCAAAATCAAAATAGGTCTCTGGATTGCTTGCCTTTGGTGGATGTACTCAAAGGCCCACTCGGACGTCTTGAATGGACCTCGACCCGAGGAATCCATCTTGGTTTTGTGGATACATAAGGATCACCAACTGCACATTAGCAAGCAACTTAGTTAAGAACTTGAGACACGTGTTAGTCAAGGAGATAGGCTGAAATCCCTGGACCGAGGCAATCATTTTAGGTATAAGAGTTATCGAGGGAGCATTAATGCCCTCAAGCTCGGGGCAGCATCAAATTGCTCGATCGATTCAAAAATCATTACGAATAACAGGCCAGCATTTCTTAACAAAAATCCATTGAACCCATCGGGCCCGGGGCCACTGTCAAAATTTCCCTGGAACCTTATCAATTTTAGCTTGTGAAAAGGCCTCGACGACGGATCATGCAAGCCATCTATGGGCTGGATTAGGTCATCAAGCGAAGCCAATCCGGATCTGGTGGCCCATCCTAGATTTGAAAGAGTGCCATAGAACTCCGCCATTTGGTCATGATCATGAGCGATAACACCATCATCGGATACAGACTAGCAATGTTGTTTTCGCATCCTCTCGAGCGCCATAGCATGGAATTTTTGAATTTTCCTCACCAACTTTGGCGTAGCGAATAGAATGCAGTGCTGCTTCGGTAAATATACCACAACGAGCAAATCCTCATGATGGAGCTTAACTATCTTCCTGAAATTAAACTCTTTGGAATTGAGAGGCCTACACTCCTCCAGTATCCAAAAAATCACTTTAGGCGATTAAGAATAACTTTCTTTATCGAAGAAAGATTAATATACCATCTCTTGAGATCACTCCTAAGGCAGCGAACTTCTTTGAAATAACGCAGCTGCCTAGCCCGCGCAAGATAAAGGAGCATTCCATGAGGCGTACACGATCCATAAATCTAGGTAATTCCACAAGTAATTTTCAAACGGCGGAAAACTTTTGCTCTAGGGATGGTGGTGTCAATCAATACCAAGCACGGGATATGATGAGAACCGATGCGAGCAGAGTAGGTGCATAGGCTGTTAGGGTATAAAGATCCAAGAACTGGATGTGAAGAACCAGTCCATTGTCCAAGGAGGCTATTCTGCATATTTGACCAGGTATAGGCCCTACCCTTCAATGGAAACTCCAATAAACCAAGATGTCCAATAATCTCATTGAGCGAAAGATATCGTTTACGTCACGCCGGAGTAAATTCCTGTTGTCCAAAGATCGATGAAGTGGAAATCATCCGGCAACAACGAGTTAGCATCCACAGGTATTTGAAGATGATATAACCAATGAACAAAGTCATCCATAAGGGCATACATGGGCCATACGAAACAGATTCCAAACTTGAAATTATGGACTGAAGTAAAACAACAGCAATATTTGGTTCTAGGAGATAACCGAAAATAGCTGAATTCAAACCACTAGAATGCCCCGGAGGCCCCATGCGAGGGAAGCGACAAAATTATCAAATCTGCGGGCAAAATTGTCGGATAAACTTAAGGTGAAGATTCACATTTGTTTCTTGTAAGCAGACAATTGAAGATTAATTTCCTCAATCTTAACACGTCGTTTATTTGGCGTTTCTCGAGTTTAAACCACACACATTCCAGCGGACTTTCCAATTACGAAAATCGGATTATCCATAAAAGAAACTTAGGGGTAACGAACAACTCCTTGCAAAGCAGAGAGATACTGCACGAGTTGAGCAGGCGAGATAGATAATAGGTTTCGGACTAGACCCACATTGACAACGTAAATAACATAAGCGGCCCACATCATAAGATCACAAGTAACATAAGAGGATTCAGGCGCGACACAAAGGAAAAGATGACCAACAGGGAATCAAAACAAAAAGGAATGACACCGCATTCCATGGCCCATCTGCAAACTTCACTTATCATCAAGACCGTTGTGCTGGTCCTTGGCCTCGGGACTTCCGTAAGCTTGTCCTCGGTGAGCTTCTGGTAAGATCCCAGAGATTCTCAATCGCTGCATGAGGCCGATAGACATAGGTGGTGGAACTGCCGTCTTTGTGCTCCTCAGTAGGCAATTCTCCTCTAAGAGCAGAGCCATACCTAGGCTTCTTATGCAGTGTCCGGGAGGATGGCTGCTTGTGGGGAATAGTAGAGTAGGCTTGAAACCCGATTTCTTGGCGCAGCTAGGTCATTCTCTATTAGAAAAATCCTCTGAGAGCGGACGAGCTTGGAACCAGCGATGGCGTTTATGCTTGCCTAACATGGATGGAGTCTTGGGCGTAAACTCAAAGTCATCGAGGCTGAATTGGCACCTGGAAGAAGCCTCGAATGGGTCCATCGAGTTGCGGTCCCTCAAAACCATCGAGATCAACGGCTCGTGAAAAAGCGTCGGGTAATTCCCACGTGAAGCGGTTCTTCCAATTGTTCGAGGAGCCTTACCAATCGAGGCAACGGAGGAGCAAACTCACAGGACCAAAACCTCATGTGTAAAACAGGAGGTGGAAGCGAAGAAAGACAAACAGGCACAGATGCTAGAATCTCAAAATCAGGAAGAAGATTCTTGAAAGCGCTCCCCATGTCGGGTGGAAAACCGGACCAAACACAACCACGACAATGCCAGTGGATTGGGTCAAGGTTAACCACGGTGGATGAGCAATTTGGAGGAACATAGGGAACTATAGCACGCTCAAATTCTCTGGACTACAAAATTTTGAACCACTTCAACCTGGCTGATCTTGAGAAAAGCTGTTGGACCCCAAGGAAGATTTAGCACCATGGAGTTCTGATCTTGTGCTTCTTGGACAGCAGGCTCATGTACTTGGCGTTCTGCCAACCACAACCTCATCCCAAGGGCCCCATCCTTGACATTCGATGCGCTCGGCTGCTTGCTCGAGTTGATCAACTCCCGGCCATGAGGTGGCTCAGGATGATGTTGGCCATTCATGAGATTAGCATCCCAGCCCAAAGCAGTTGCATCCCGAGAAAGGTTGAGGAGGAACATGCCCGGCATAGGATCACGGGTTTCCGTCCAAGGGCATGGGTCTTCGTCGACACCAACATTGCTTCCATAAAATTATCGGTGAGGATATAGACCCGCCTTGATCCAAAACAATAGTACCTCCCCAAGTAGTATACTCACGAAGACCATAGATCGAGGCACCATAATGTTATCCGAAAAAGCATATACAAAGATCTCACTAATGCGGATCATCATCGATAATAAGCCGACCAAAATCGACAACATCAGACAGGTATCGGGTATTCCTGTAATCAATGGTACCCCAATGAACATTAACCAACCCGTTCTGTGACCATGAATAGCCCTAAAACCCTCTCCCGATTGTGTGGTATAAGCGCACAAGAACTCATTGCCATCTTCATCAAGACCCATGGGAAAGGAGGATGTCGAGTAAACCAAGAGCATCACGGACAAGCCACTTCAAATAACCAACCCCTAGAACCACGTTTGAAGAGCAAATAATCACTTGGAGATCCTCTTGCAAGAAGTGGAGCACTTGTTCCCGTCGATGGCCACAAGATGAGCCGTGACAGCGGCTCGACAATAGGCACCATAGTATTCATGGGTTCTTGGGGGGCTGCATCGAGGTGTAGTATGTTCTTGGCAGTGCTCTGCTCCTCCATCGATGATGTCATGGCCGCGGTAGAAATTGGCGGGGCTCAAGCTCGTGAACCGCCATGGATGGAGAATCATTCCTTCTCATTCGACATACTCTTTAGTTGGCAAGCATCATGTGATGGAAAGATCTAAGCATATATGGCCATTCAAATATATTTGAGTATGATTTATTCTGTTGACATTACCACAGTAAAAGGTTGGGACGAAACATTAAGCCCTATCTTTCTCTGTGTTCGATGAATACTATTTGTTCTAAAAATATGCTTTGAGTGGTAGCAATCATGGAAGGCTAAATGATAATTGAGTATGTGAAGTTTGCTGAATCAAATCTCTAACATAGACTCTTCCTTTAAATAAGATGAATTGTAATCGTTTGATGACTAATAACTTCGGTTTGTTAGTTTTCAAGAAATTTTATATTCAATACTTTACCATGTGAATAGTTTGTTACTTGATCATGCAAAGTTCTATGAGTTGAGCTCTGTTATGACATATAATGATGCTAGAAAAGGTGATTGAAATTATCATTGATCAAACTTATGCACCTGCTAGCATTCACACTTCATAAATTCTTTCTTTTATCATTTACCTACTAGAGGGACGAAGAATTAAGCTTGGGGATGCTGATCGTCTCAAGTATCTATAATTTATAAATATTCATGCTATTATATTATCCTTATTTGATGTTGAAGAAAAGGAATATCGAGCAATTGAAGCGGAATGAAACCTTACGGTGAAGTTATTTTGGAAGGAAAGCAACTGGGAGACTTGGAGTCCCGTCAAGGAAGCAGCGAGGAAGGCCGCAGCGGTAGCCCACCTACCTCTTGAGCAACTGCGTTGGATTTCCTTGAAGAGGAAAGGTGATGCTGCGAGTAGAGTAAGTATTGGCCTCAGTTTTGAGAACCAAGGTATCAATCTAGTAGGAGGCTACTGTGAGTCCCTCGTGCCTACACAAAACAAATAGCTCAGCATAACCAAAGCGATTAGGGTTGTCAATCCCTTCACGGTCACTTACGAGAATGAGATCGATAGAGATGGTAGATAATATTTTGGTATTTTGATATAAAGATACAAAGTAAAATAAAGGGTAAAGTAAAAAGCAAAGCAATAATAAAGTGATGGAAGATTGATATGATGAGAATAGACCGGGGCCATAGATTTCACTAGTGGCTTCTCTCAAGAGCATAAGTATTCTCGATTGGGTGAACAAATTCTGTTGAGCAATTGGCGGAATTGAGCATAGTTATGAGAATATCTAGGTATGATCATGTATATAGGCATCACGTCAGAGACAAGTAGACCGACTCCTGCCTGCATCTACTATTACTCCACTCATCGACGCTATCTAGCATGCATCTAAGTATTAAGTTCAAGAAAAGCAGTAGCATGTAAGCAAGATAACATGATGTAGAGGATAAATTCATGCAATATGATAATTACCCCATCTTGTTATCCTCGATGCAACAATACAATCGTTCCTTGCAGCCCCTCATCCTTTAGGAAAGGACACATAGATTGAACCCAAAGCTAAGCACTTCTCCCATTGCAAGAAGAACCAATCTAGTAAAAAGTGATAATTCGAAGAGACTTGGAAAGATAACCAATCATACATAAAAGAATTGAGAAGATTCAAATATTGTTCATAGATAATCTTGATCATAAACCCACAATTAGTCGGTCTCAACAAACACATAAAAGAAGATTACGTCGAATAGATCTCCACGAGAGAGGAGAACATTGTATTGAGATCAAAAAGAGAAGAAGCCATTGATGTCTACTCGCCTTCCGATGTAGGCGTTGTTGGGCCTCAAGTGCAGAGGTTTGTAGGATAGTAGCAAATTTCCCTCAAGTGGATGACCTAAGGTTTATCAATTAGTGGAGGCTTACCAAAGCTGTCGGGACCCGATTCAAGTCACATCGATCTAGTGGTAACACCTCATATCACTGCGGCCTCACATGGGTATTCCCACAGGTGTCGCCTTACCATGGCCCCGGGACCGTTTAAGCCTTTTGGCTCACGTATATGATAGTGTCGCTAGCATCCATATGTGAGAGAACCGGGCCGACATGGCTAGTCATGAACCCAAGCGGCACTAACCCATGGGGACAGGCATACATGAATCACTCGAGCATATCGGTCATCAGCGTATGAATCCGGGCTGTAGCAGGCTATGAGGACTCCGGTAACCCGGCATAGCAGAGCTAAGCGAGGACTCGGATGTCACCGTGACATTTCCCGAAGGACAGAACCACGAGCAAGTGAAACACATGCCAAGCGGTCAGTGTCGAGGCGGTAGTCTTTGGGCTAGCGGGACTCCGGTGAGCCGGGCTGATAGCGGACTACTATCGCTCGGGAAGCACTAGACTACATTTCCCCATGAGAGGTTGCAAGGATAAACAACTAGATTGTGGATCCCACACATACCAAGCATTTCAAACATACTCCGATATGTGTAAATACAACAAGCATCACAACAAAACTCTCTGAATCAAGTATTTATTCATTAGGCTCCAGGGCGAGATATTACAAACATGGGTCTCATGACCCAACATACGAAACATACAAGCAACAACAGGCGGAAGCTTAACATGTACGTACGGACATCTACAAATGAACAGGCTGAGAAGCGACTATCTGAATCTGCGAGGGCACAAGATGCGTAGCTGAGGTAACAAGCTAAGCGTGGAAGTCCACAGCGGAACTACTAGCGAGGCCAGCGTCTCTCCATAAAACATAAAATAAGCAAGCGTGAGTACAAATGTACTCAGCAAGACTTATCGAGAACTAACTACATATGCATCATTATCAACAAAGGGGTGGTGGAGTTTGACTGCAGCAAGCCAGCTTTGACTCGGTGGCTATCTGAAACTATTGCAACTAACTCTTTTGAGGTGGCGCTGCAGGTCACATATTCAGCATATCAATACACCACTATGGATCCTCCGGTCTACCTACGAGAATGCCATCCATAGCACTCACGCTTATCTTGCGAGTTTTAGGTATCCACTTTCTTGTCTATGAACTATAAGGGTCCAAGTTTCCATACCGAGGAATCCGGCTATTGAATAGATAATGATAACCTGCGAGGGTGTACTTCTTCTGCGCTCTGCCACTTATATAGCCTACTACGTCATGTACCTCGGCAACCTTCAAGCGGGCCGGCGAGAGTCGACTAACGACTAACCACACAAGTCTCGTCGGGTTTATCGCCTATTTGGGTTCCATCCCAAGGAGATCCGGCGAGGGGTGTAGCTCCACGGCCCCAAAGCGATGTGGCAGGGTTCCCAAGCCCTGGCCGGTGCCACTTGGTACAGTGTGCCCTTGTGCTGTAATCATCCCAAGCCCACCTGGGTGCCATTTGTTGAACTACTAACACTACCTACAAACACCAAAAACTAGTTGCAACTCGGGCGGAGATCAAGTTGATTAATAAGTCGAGAGGGAATTGATTCACGGAACCCAATGTGTGGTAATGGCTGTTCATGGATCACAAACACAGAACTCAGTTCACGAGGGCGGCTGCAATGAGACAACCCACCATGTACTCCTACATGGCCTCTCACGCTACCTTTACCAAATCGTGTTCACACATAGCTCACCACGATGGGACATGTTCCCACCATTCCAATTCATTCCCGATGAATCAAACACTCAACTCTAAGCGATAGTAGGCATGACAAACAAGCATGAATGAGTAGGCACAACAGGGCTCAAACAACTCCTACTCATGCTAGTGGGTTTCATCTAATTCTTGTGGAATGGCGAGTCATCACGAGAGGATAAAGGGTTCAGCTATCGCACAAGTAACACATGAGTCGTTTTGTCCTAATGCAGTAAAATAGAGCAGGGGCGAGAGTGGGATTATATCGGAATGAACAAGGGGTTTTGCTTGCAGCGCCACGAAGATAACATTGAGTCTTCATCGGTGTCATCGATCTAAATCATCGAACATACGTCTCTGAGAGGGGCGATTCTTGGCAAACAGAGAAGGACACAATCAATGCAATGCGACAATATGATGCATGCTATGACATGGCAATATGATGTGTGATAGGTCTAATGCAACTTAGTACAGAAGGTTTGAGTCCATTTGAACCAGGATTCAAATGATCACCCAAATAATAAGTGATATAAGTGCCTTAGCTTGTTTCACCTAAACAGCAAAGTCAAAGTGTTTTGACATGCATAAAACTAAATACAGATGGAAGATTGGATTTTTGATCATTTTCATAAATAAATCTTTGCATGTGGAGTTATGGATTAATTTCTATGAATTTTAGAAGTTTACACTATATTACGGAATTTCACGAGTAAGAATAAATCCAGAAATCGAATTAATCGTCGACATGCGTCATCATGATGTCGGCGATCAATGGTCGGCGGTCAAACTGACGATGGGACCCATCGTTAGCGTCTGGCTGGTTTAGGTGGATGACATGTGGGACGATCAAAGCGACTTGGAAAGTCAAAGCGGCGTGGGGTCACGGCATTAACACTAATTTAACGAAAAAATATACTAATCCTAATTAGCGCGAGGCCCACATGGCATTGGCTCATGGGGTGATTAGCCCTAACTAAGTGGCCCGTCGGCCCGCGGAGTTTGGCGCGGCGACCATGGGACCTGGCGGAGCCGGGAACTCCGGGCACTCGGCGGCGGTTTGTGGTGGAGGTTTGGCTCTGGCGGTGGCGTTCGCGCTGCTAGGAGCAGGTCGGAGGGGCTGGGCGACACAAGCTTGCGGAATCAAGCTTCATGGCCAGTTCGGTGTGCAGGGAGTTGCTGACTCAGTGCGGGTGAGGCCTAACAGGTGGGTGATTGAGCTCTGGAGACTCCTTGAGTGCGTTGACATGCTCGGGCGAGCTTGCTTGGGCCGTGCAGTGATGGCGGCATGGCGGCAGGGAGCTACTCGGCTCCGGTGAACTAGGACTCTGTGGCGCAAATGAAGCGGGGAAAAGGGGTTGAGGCGAGAGCTCAGTCCGTGGGGAAGCGCAGAGGGCTCGGGAAGGGCTGGAGGGTCGAGGCAGAAGGCGATCTCCGGTGGCGGGAGAGAGGCGTTGATGGCGGTGTTCGGCCCTGGTTGCTTGACTCGTCGAGGGCGATGTGGCGGCAATGGAGCTCTAGGCGTGGAGGCAGGTCGAGGGATCACGGTGGCTCTGACTCTGACGAGCAGCGTGGCCTTCGAGTCAGAGAAGCGAAGGCGGCGGAGTGGGGAAGTGAGAGGTCAGGCGGATCCAGCAACAGAGGTGATCATCCATGGCGTCGGCGTGTGTTGGCAGAGCAGGAGGTGGAGGTGGTGCGGCGTCTTGGCGCCACGCACTGCTGTCCTCTGGCGAGAGGAGGTGGAGCGCCCCCTTGCCCTGTGGGCTGTCTGTCTAGCTGGGCCGCCGGTGGCCTTGTAAGTGCTTTCTCCCTCATCTTTCTAATTCTGTTTTACATTTTCTATTTATTTTGATCTGTTTTGAAATAGTAAAAAACTAACTCATTTTGTAAAATCTTGACAAAATTGTGGGCACTATTTGAATTATTTCAACAGTCCCCAATTGTTTCGAAGTATTAAACATTTAAAATATTTGTAGGCATTAAATGCTCCAATTCAAATACTTATGATTTAATCCAAAAACCTTAAATGACCTAAGGAAAAATATACCAATTTTTGTGAGAGGTTTTCCAGTTTCAAAATTATGGACTTTTCACGAAGTCACTTTAGGTTTATTGGAAATATTTTATTGAGCCTATTTGAATTCATTTGGTGCTAGGGTTTGGTGGGTCCCCATTTCAAGTTTAGAGAAAAAATTAAACATGATGCAAGATCATGATGCAATGACAAGCAAGGCCAAGGCTAGGGCTGTGACAACTCACCCCACTAACCAAGAATCTCGTCCGAGATTCAAGGCGTGAGTAAGAAGGCGGAGGGACACAAACCTATCATGATCTTCGAGTCAAAGCTAACTTGCTGCAGCCAAACTCCACCATTTAGTTAGTTCCAAAGGGATATTCTTAGGTAGTGGCAAGGAAGAAAGATGATATCTTCATCGATTGGTCCCTATGATCGGTTGTGGACCTATTGTCTTATCAATCCTTTGATTTGAGTGTGGGCTATCGTCAAATCAAATCAGTTTATAACGATGTTCGTAATGTTGTCTTACTTCGTGGTTGATCCCTCGAGCATATACCATTACATCTTTGTCTGCGACCAATGCTATCACCGTGTTCACATGATGGTGGAAGTCCGTGGATATGGAAATTAGATGAGTTGTTGTTGAGCCCATCAACAGCATTTTGTCTCCCCATGATTCATGTTGAACATCAACCTAGTGTTGGAAACTTTGTAAGCTTTGCCTTCATGATCCGCTTCATGAGGGTTACGTTTGGATGAAGAAGTGACTTTCTAATTCACGCGGCACTTGATGTGTTGCTGCCGTGAATTGAGAAAGCTTGTTCTTGCTTCCTCCGAATCATCCCAAGTTAGTCACGCATATGTGCGTAAGTACCTATGGTTTGATAGGTTGGTCGCCCATTCTATATGTGTTCCTAGCACACAAGCCACTCATTGACTTGCTCAAGGATAAGAAGTTCATCGATAAGTGCACAAGGACTCGATATCCTCGATGATGGTTCCCCAACCCTAACTCCTGGTAGTGTTTTATTATAAGACCACGTGGTCATGCTTGTCTTGGACGGCGTGTTCACATGTTGTAGCAGAACCTCTCATGTTTTGGAGCTTACTACCATAGTCCATTTCCCGTAGAATCTCGCAACGCCATCTCGCCAATCGTGTTGCAAACTTTCTTTCGTAGATGTTGAGTCCGAAGAACTTCACACAACCAGATCTGAATCTCTGTGCAGATATGATGGTTAGAACATTTCCAACAGCTGCATCTTGTTCCCAGCTTGCACCGCCATTGTGCCAATTCCCCATGGGCTGCCTTCCTCTCAGTAGTTGCTGTCCAATGTTATCTTCAAAAGTGGACTTACCATGGGTCCCATCCATTTCGTGATAAGCAAAGTCATCCATTATGCTGTCTTCAACAAGGTAATCCACATCATCCATCCTAGTCCGGTATGCCATTCCTTCAACTCTTTTCAACGATTAATTATAAATTGCCTTAAGCTGGTATGAAGAGTGTCAATGATCTATGGATCAAAAGCATTTTTTCGCCGCTTATGGAGTTCTTCGAGTCACTTTTTCCAAAGTGCCCCGTGACGGATCGTGGGCAATTATTTCGCCATCCCCGATACACCATCCACCATCTTTCTGCGTGGAATTGTTGCCCACCAAATCAAACCCCGCCGTTGTTCTTCCATCCCTCCCGATGTGTTTTGTGTCTCAACTCGAGATGTTTCAAAGATCTCATTCCATGAGTTGATCTTGAGTGCTCGATTCCGAGGAGATCGCTTCCCATAGAGTATTCTTTGTCGCCATCGTGTTGGATGAAGATCTCAAAGCAAGGACGCCAAGTTCAATTGGAGCAAGGAACCAACATCTTCGGAAGGAAATTGATCGACAAGTTCGTAGTTAGCTGTTGTCCCTCTGCCTTCTTACTCACGCCTTGAATCTCGGATGAGATTCTTGTTTAGTGGGTGAGTGTCACAGCCCCCTGATCAGCCCTTGCTTGACTTTGCCTGCTCATCATGTCATCATGTTTAAATTACTAAGAAACTTGAATGGGGATGTTGAAACCCTAGCACTAAATGAATTCAACTAGGGTTTACCAAAATCTTTTCAATGAAACCAAAATGCCCTTCATAAATGTTCACCATCTTGGTCCTGGTTAAAACCTCGTACAAAAATGGTTTCATATTTTGGAGGCTATTATGGATTTTGAATTAATTCATAAGAGTTTGAATTTGGACATTTAAATCTTATAAATATTTTTAAATGTCCAAATAATCCTGAAAGTACTTGGGGCTATTGAAATAATTCAAATAGTGCCCACAATTTTGTTAGGATTTTACAAAATGAGTTAGTATTTTTACTAATTCAAAACTTATCAAAATAAATAGAAAATAGTAATGTAATTAGAGAGAGAGAGAGAAGGACCCACCGGGCCGCACTGTACTGGCCACCCATCCGGCTAGTCCACTTGGCGGCCCAGCCCACCAGGGCACGCCTTTTCTTCCCTTGCTGCATGAAGCAGCCTCGGCGAAGCGCCGACGACGCTACCGGCCACCTCCCGCTTCCTCGCCGCCTCTCCCGACGTCAGCCTCGAGAGCCACGCCTCTAGGCCCTTCTCAGCCTCTCCCGAGCTCCTCCTCCTCCGCTTTCAGACGCGCTCGAGAGCTGCTCGCCGCCGCCGCCATACCCGTGCCCACCGCCCTCCTCACCCATCCAACATGCTCCCAGATCCGCCACTCCGTCCCCTGGGCTAACCCCACCGAGCCACATGAGCGGGAAGCGCTGAACGCCTCGACGCCGCCGCCTTCCTCCTCGGCAACCGAGATTGCCGCCGTGATTTCGCCGACCGACCTCCCTCACGCCACCGACCTTCCCATCGTGCTCATGTGAGCTACCGAGCAGCCTCTCCGCCTCTGCTTGCTCCCGCCTCTAGTCAGAGGCCCCGAGGTCACCCGAGGCCGCCGCCCCGCCATGGCCGGGCGAGCCCTGGCCCCGAGCTCTCTCTCGGCGCTTGTGGGCACTGACACGCCTCGCGCCCAGAGGATGCCTTCCACTCCGCTTGTTTCGCCTGAAAGGCGGCACTGCCCCGCTGCCCCAGCCCGCTGCCGCCGGGCCATGAAGCCTGCTCGCGAAGCCCGCCATCCTGCTGCCTCCCGCTGGTTTTCTCGGATGCGCGCGATCAAGGGCAATCTGTGCACTTGGCTTGGCCCAACATCGCACGAAGGCCACTCCGCAAACTCTCCGCCAGTTTAGTCGCCACGGCTGAACTCCGCGAATGACGTGGCTGCCTCTATTAGCTGCTAATGACCACTCTAAACACCCCTTGAGCCACTGCCATGTGGGCCCCGAGCCTGATTAGATTAGTCTAATTTTTCGTTAAGATCAAGATTAATACGTGCAGGGACCCCACGTCGCCTTTTGACTTTGGTCAAGTCAATGTTGACCGTCCGACCTGGCCATACACCCAAACCAGATCGAGACATCGACGATGGGTCCCACAGTCGTTTGACCCGGACTAGCCTCTTTGACCTGCCGACGCCATGCTTGCACATTGTCGACGTAAGAAGAAGGAATTTCTCGATTAAATCTAATTCAAGAAATTCCGTAAAATGTTTAAAACTTGTAAAAATCATAGAAATTCAACCGTAACTCCAAATTAGATAAATTATATATGAAAAATGATCGTAAAAATCCAATCTATCCATCTTTACAATTTTCATGCATGTTAAAACAATTTATAGCTGCTGTTTAGCACAAATCATATAAATGGCATTTAAATATCCACATATGGAGTTTGAATTTGAATCTTGATTCAAACCAACTCCATTTAATCTGCTGCTAGTTGCATTAGCTCAAATCACAAAGCATTTTGACATGTCATGATCATGCATCATATTGTGCATTGCATTGATTGTGTTCTTCCTTGTTTGCCGTGTTTGTTTCCTCAGAGACGCTAAAACCGACGATGAGTTCGATGACTCCGGCGAAGAGCTATAATATCTTCAAAAGTGCTGCAAGCAAAACCCCTTGTTCATTCCGATACAATCCCACTCTCTCGCTTCGCTTCTTTTTACCGCATTAGGACAACAACGATTCATCTCATATTTGCAAGGTAGCTGAACCCTTTATCCTCCTGTGATGACCTGTCATTCCACAAGAAGTAGATGAAACCCACTAGCATGAGTAGGAGTTGTTTGAGCCCTCACAGCCTACTCATTCATGCTTGTTTGTCATGCCTGCCATCGCTTAGAGTTGAGTCAGTCCCATTCATTGGGAATGAATCGGAGGTGTGTAAACATGTCCCATCGTTGAGAGCTAAATGTGTGAACACGATTTGGTAAAGGAAGGTGAGAGGCCATGTAGCAAGACATGGTGGGTTGTCTCATTGCAGCCGCCCTCGTGAACTGAAGTTCGTGTTTGTGATCCATGACACAGCTTATTACCACACATTGGGTTCCAAGAATCTCACCCTCTAAGCTTATTAATCGCTCGATCTCGTCCAGAGTTGCAACTAGTTTCCGTGTTTGTAGGATATGTGTTGGGGCCGTATGAAGCGCTGGCCCTAGGGGTGGGCTATGTTATGTAGAGACACGAGGCACGTGTACCGAGACGCCTGCTTGGTGCCTCGGGAACCCTGCTCTCATCGCTTGGGGTCGTGAGCTTACACCCCGCCGGATCTCCTCGCGGATGGAACCCGAATAGGCGATAAACCCGACTAGAGACTTGTGTGGTTAGTCAGGTCGTGGCCGACCCTCGCTAGGTTTCGCTTGAAGGTTGCCGAGATACACGAGGTGACATGGCGAAAGTGGCAGAGCGTAGAAGTAGCACACCCTCGCAGGTTAATATGATCTATTCAATAGCCGTGTCCACGGAAAAGGACTTCCGGGTTGCCTATAACAGTTCATAGACAAGTGAAAGTGGATACTCTAAACCGCGTAAGATAAGCGTGAGTGCTATGGATGGCGCTCGCTGGAAGACGGATCGGATCCATAGTGGTGTATTGATATGGTGAATATGTGGACTGTAAAGCGCCACCTCAAAAGAGTTAGTTGCAGCCATAGTTCAGGTTAGCCACCGAGTCAAAGCTGGCTTGTTGCTTTTAAACTCCACCCCCATTTGATAATGATGCATATGTAGTTAGTTCTCGATAAGTCTTGTTGAGTACAATTGTACTCACGCTTGCCTATTTCATGTTTTTGCAGAGATGTCAGCCTCGCTAGTAGTTCCGCTGTGACTTCGACGCCAGGATAGCCCTGGCTTATTAGGGATGATAGACTACTCATATCAATAAGGAATTCTTCTTTTTCCGGAGCCCATTCGGACGTAACTCCAAAGTTAAGCGTGCTCAGCTTGGAGTAGTGTCAGATGGGTGACCGACCGAAGTTGCTCCTGGGTGCGCATTTAGTGAGGACAAAGTGCGCAGAAAGACTAGTATTGATCTGTGGGGCCAGTCTAGATCCCGCCAGAGTAACGACCAACCGCGTGGTGTGTCCGGGCGCTATGTTGGTATCACAGCCTTCCCGACTTAGGAGCCCCTACTTGATTGTTTGTCATGCGTTGTTGAGTCTAGAACGGAAAATGTTTTGAGTCTTAGGATTATATATATCGGAGAGTAGGATTCTTTTACTCCCCACCCTTCTGCCGCCTCGGTGAGGTATCCCACG
Source organism: Aegilops longissima (assembly GCA_021605205.1). Classification (NCBI taxonomy): domain Eukaryota; kingdom Viridiplantae; phylum Streptophyta; class Magnoliopsida; order Poales; family Poaceae; genus Aegilops; species Aegilops longissima. The sequence goes on along the minus strand of CM038676.1, from coordinate 355,626,287 downwards.
AGAGTTTTGACTCTTCTCTCCTCAAATTTCACTCAAAAAATTTTTAGGAGCACGTGGGTATCTTGGAATCATTCCGATGGTTTTGTGACGAGAACATTGTTCTGGTGCCTCCCGACATTTAGGGTTGTGGCAGTTGTCCCGGGAGTTGAGCTCCGAGGTGTTGTCGCCACAATTTTATCGCTGCAGTTCTGAATACCGAAGTTCTTACCGACATCGAAATCTCTTTGTGCAGCTTGTTGGTGAGATAACCTCGATAGCCCAAAGATCGTGGTATGAAAAGGGAGTATTGCCATGACTCAGATAACGGATGCTTTTCAAGGTCGAGGTAAACGATTTCAAGGTTTCTTGGTTATGTGTTGACGGATGGATACTACCGGATCTAGGTATTGTTAGTTTGGGTGATATATTTTGTGTCCCCTCGTATCCCCAACACCAGATTGCATAACCGTAAAGTTTCGGAGTTTATAGGTGGGAATTCAAGTAGCTCCTAGAATATCTTTCCGACAGATGCACGATATGAGATTGGGTAAATCTTATCATATGTATTTGTTCGCTTATTCTCGCAAGCCAAATCCTTTGTTTTGTTTTATTTGTGGTATTCGAGTTGTTTCAAGTCAAATGTTGAATCCATACCTTCCTAAATGGTGTTCTCATATTTCTATGTGAATACTAATCCTTCTTGATCATCGGGTTGTCATCTCAATTTCTTCTCACCGTGTGCTTCTTCCAAGTAAATCCGATCATTCCAACATTCGCAAGATCAATTCTAAGCTTTTTCTCAACGGTGTTCGCTTCATCCGACCCAAGTTGTTTTTGTTTTCCCACCCTCCCACCCCTTTTCTTCAAGGACTCAGATTTCTTAATCAAGTATCCATTTTATTGAGTGAAGTTTCTTCATTCTTTTCTTTCAATGTTTTATCCGTGATTTCTCATGAAGACGCTTAAGGAAGCTTCAACCTTATAATTGTTCCATTCTAATTTTCGCTCCGTGGATTTAGTTCAAGATTTCGTGTTGATCTATTCCTTCCTCGCTTCAAATGTTTTCTCATACCGTGCACCTCATAATCTTTTAGTTCTTGTTATTCAATTGTTCCGAGTGCCGAAAACTATCTCGTAAGATTCGTGTTTCCATTCTTAATCCGCTCAAGCTATTTCGAGATTGTTATCTCATTGAAGCCATTTAAATCAACCGTGCAACCTCCTTTCAAACAATTGTTCAACAGTTGTTTTTTTGAGGGCCCTAACCCACGTGTCTGCTTCCGTGATCTTACCCGACTCTTCTAATTTATCCTGAGCGATTCTAAAATTCTTTTCAAAGTTTGACGAAGAATGATTTATCATCACCAAATGCCTTTGTCCAAGATCTTTCAAATTATTTTCATCGTTGGTTCAACCTTTCTAATTTTCATCCCGGAGTGCCTCAACAATTCACGGTGGTGTTTCTCGCCGTTTTCTCAAATTTTGAAGACCGAGGAAGGATTTCTTAAATCTTGCTCCATTCTCTTCAAGATTCATGGTTCTAGCTTGATGCCATCCTCTCATAATTGTTTTGATTGTGAGAATTCTTGTCACCCATCCCGAGCAATTCAGAGTCTTTTCAGCTTGATTCTTCTCGAGCCCATCATCTCAGAATTATTCATTCTCAACATCTCACTCTCCAAATCTTACCGTGCATCATTCAAGTATTCTCCAATCAGCTTGGCATCTATTCGCTCACTTGTATCTAAATCCCTCAAATATCTTCATTCGCTTTTTCTAATTCTTCCCGTGATTCGCTCTTCTTTCTTCATTCATTCTCAATTATTACGTGGTTCGCTCAAGAGTTCTCTTCCTTCGCTATCATATAGATTCTTTCGCTCTTTTCAGTCCTACCGTGGGTCGATGAAGACCTTCCCAAGTTGAGAAATATCTCTTTAATCCTTTCTACGAGAATAAGTAGTATGCCAAATTTGCTTGTCATCAATTTAAATTGGTGAAGGATAGGCATAACATAATTTTGTTCTTGTTTCATCCAAGTGATTAATTCCTTCTTTCGAGTTTGTTCATGATGAATAAATTTCGTTTCAATTGTTCATCTTTCTTTCAGAGTTCCAAGTTCTCTCGTTATATCATTTCAAAGCTTCATCTTATCACTTGAAGGTTTCACCTTGTATTTGCAACTTCTCTTTCTTTTATCATCCTTTTCACCGGAGTTCTTCATGGAGGCTCTACATGATGGTTCGTCAAGGATTCTTTTAATTATTAATTGTTCTTCAAGATTTCTCTTGAGTTATGATCCGCCAAGCTATACTCAAAATTGAACATGGTGCTCAACACATGTTTTGTTTTGAGGAGCTCAAATATTCTTCTTCCTACATTCAAGTGCAATTCTTTCTACCTTATCTCTTGAGATGGTGTGATGTCCTTCTTGACAATTTTCCTTCATGCTTCATGATTCACATGTTGTCAAGAATGAGGAATTTAGATCCATCAATCTCTTCATTGGAGTTATCTTGGGTTATATTTCACCTAAAGCTTTCCCTAAGGATTGTTGCTATTTATGGTGCTTATAAATGACCCAAGTTCTTCATTTGTCCTCTCGTGAAATAAGTTTTCATCTCCGTGTTGCGTTCTCAATCCAATCAATTGTTTCCGCCAGGCGTAAGCTCACCTCATAATTTTGAGATGTTTTCATAAGCCCACTACAAGCTTATTATTTTCATTGTTGGTTTTCCAACAACTCCGCTCTATCCTTCTTTGTAAGGATGCTTCATTCAAATTCATTTGTGGTAGAAGTTGTCATTTCCTTCTCCGCTCCCTTTATCACAACGATCTAGCTTCTATTCTTCCTTCCGGAGGCTTTGTGATGTTGCTCTTCACACATCTTCTCGAATTGAGGATCATGTTCTTTTCATGCTTATCCATTTAACCGAGTGTTGTGTTCTCATTCAAGTTCTTTCATCTTATCAAGTTTTGCCTCCTTCCTCAACCGGAGAGCTGTCCAAATCCTTCTTACCCATTATGCCTTTTTTTCAATAGTTCCGAGGCAAGGTGTTGTTGATTTCATCAAGTATCATCCCATCTTCTAAAGTTCATGTTCAATTCTTTCATTTTCAATGGAGTGCTGTCCAAATTATATCATTCTTATTCATTCTTATCTCGCTTCAACCAGAGTGGTTTCATTTTCCTTCTTGTCCTTTGTGCTCGCTATTCATGTCTTTGCAACCTTCAAGTTCTCGTAATACTCCTTGTTCCTCTTTTCACCGGATTGTTTGCAATCTCATTCATCTCTCGTTGTACTTTTCTTTTAAATTGCTCAACCTCTCAAGGTTCTTTGGTTTCACTCATTGGTCGAAGAAGCAACTTAGTTTTACCTCTTCTCTTCCTCTTCCTTTCCCTCACGGTGCTATCCTAGATCTCGGACGAGATCCTCTTGTAGTGCCGAGTGTTGTAACACCTCGGATACAACTTTCCATATTCGTAATCCGACTCTTGCCTTTTTCCGAGATGCTATATGATATTTCCTTCGTGGTTGGGTTTTTGTCTGTTGTTTTGCTTTTGTTCTTGTTATGCATCTCGTCCTCATAGCATCATCTGCATTTCATCCGCATGTTTTTCAAATCTTGCATCCGCTCAGAAGTTGCCGCTGCTCCCCTTGCCTTCGCTTGTCCCTCTCGAGAGCAACTGCTCATTTGTTGTCCGACCGCTTGAGCCTCTCTCACAGCCCACCTAGTCCAGCCTCCTTCCCTCTTCACTTCCGGAGTTGTCCGATGCACCGCATGGTCCAAACCTCTCAGCACAGTGCATCGAACCCCTCTTGCGCTAGTGTCCAAACCTGCCCCAAACCTAACCAGCTCGGCCATCTCCGCTGATTCGGATCATCCCCAAACATCTAGTAAACATCTGCGCTTATTTGTTGGACTCCCTGCCATTTATCTTCGATGGTCCGATTACGATCGGAGGGGCCAAACCTATTCTAATCTCCCTCTTTCCTTATATATATACTCCCTAGTCTAAATTAGGCCAAACCCTAACTTCTAGGGAGTCTGTCCCATCCATCCACCCATTCCCGAGCCGCCGCCACCTACCTACCTTTTTCTTCCTCGATCTCCTCATTCCCGCAGCAGCCCTCCAAGCACCAACCAGCCTCCACCTTCCTCGCCCAGAGCATCTGCCTTCCGCTCGAGCCCCTGCCTCGCCCCAGTCACGCCTCCGGCGACTAACGCCACGCTGGCGACCACCACCAGGAGCATCTCCGCCTCCCAAGCCACCTCACCTCCTCTCCCGAGCACCGCCTCGACCCTGGCCGCCGGGCGAGCCGACGCTGAGCGCCAACGCAGCAGCAGCAACAATCTCGCCGCCGCCCTCATATGAGCACCGCCCGACCCTGCCTTCTTGCGCCCTCCCCGCCTCGCTTTCCCCTTCTCTCTCTCTCATGCCTCTCGCTCTCTCACAGGAACCACGCCGAGGCCATGGAGAAATTGCAGCACCGCCGCCTGGGGTTCGCACGACGGCCATCCCCTCACGATCCCGCTGAACCTCTCCACCAAGAGCACCACGCCATGGCTCGCCCCCACCGAAGCTCTCGCCTAAGCTCCAAGTCCGCCGGGCCGCCTCGCTTCGATCCGCAGGAACGGGACACTGGGACCTCCCACGACCGGATCCAGCCTCGACGACGCCTCGCCTTCCCCTACTGAAAAGGCTGACCACGCCCCCGTCGTGCCTCGGCCTGCCTCCGCGCCTGCCCGTTGCTCCTCGCCTTCACCAGACGAGGTGGACGAGCGCAGCAGCCGCCTGCGCCTGCTGGACTGACTGCTGCCTGCAGTAGGCCTCCTCTCGCCCCATCTCCATCGCCGCCTGTGCCCAGCCACTGAGCTACCAAGATACATACAAAGAGTCGGCTTAGCACCTCCTGTGCCCAAATACTTTCTTCCACCGACCGGCCTGGCCCCAGGTGAGCAAGACCTCCTCTCCTGTGCACTTTGGGCCAGGCAGATTCGCCCGCATGTGTTTTTCCCTGCCAAGCATTTTAACCATTATCCAAAGTGTTTTAACAGATTTGCAGTAAAACCCCTGCTCATCATGCATTTAATAACTCACAAATGGTGCATCGGATTAAAATGTTTTATATATGTAAGATGCTCTTAAAATTGTGTAGATTAATAATTTGCCACTTTCATCCCATGTTAAAATGTTTAACTTGCTGTTTATTTAAATTTGCTAATATGCCATGTTAAAATGCTTTAATTCATAACTAAATAACCGTAGCTCCATTTTAAATAAATTATATATGTAAATGGGGTAGAAAATGCCTAGTTTAACATGGTATACTTTATTTGCATGATTGACAACTTTAAAATTGTGTTTAGGGCAGATCAGTTCCTAATTCGAAATATGCATATGAGGATTTTTCCGACTTGTTGTTCGTTGTTTCCACTTCATTTAAACTTGCCTAGTTAGATAGTTTACTTATGCTTCACCTCTTGCCATGTTTAATAACATTTAATATTGTTGAGTACCTAATCGAGAGAACTAAATAATTGATGCGGTAGTTTTGTCAATATGCAACCTGCTGTATATTGAGCTCCACTTAATTTGTAGTGTTGTTTGTTGCACTTTGCCATGCCATGATATTTAAACCGACATGCATCATACTTGGTTGTGCATCATGCCATGTTTATGTGATGGTTGTTTACTATGTTGTTTGCTTCTTTCCGGTTGCCTTCTGCTTCGCTCCGAGTTGTGAGGATTCGCTCGATTTCAGTCCGCTTGTCTTCTTCATGGACTCGTTCTTCTTCCTTATGGATTTCGCAAGATGACCATACCTCGAAATCACTTCTATCTTTGCTTGCTAGATGCTCGCCTTTGCTATGCCTATGCTACGATGCCTACCACTTGCTACATCATGCCACCCACATTGCCATGTCAAACCTCTAACCATCCTTTCCTAGCAAACCGCTGATTGGCTATGTTACCGCTTTGCTCAGCCCTCTTATAGCGTTGTTAGTTGCAGTGAAGACGAAGTTTGTTCCTTGATGGAACATGGAGATGTTGTTCTTGTTGGAACATGTTTACTTGTTGGGATATCACAATATATCTTATTTAATTAATGCATCTATATACTTGGTAAAGGGTGGAAGGCTCGCCTTATGCCCGGTGTTTTGTTCCACTCTTGCCGCCTCTAGTTTCCGCCATACCGTGTTATGTTCCCGGATTTTATGCTCTTACACGGTTAAGTGATTTATGGACCCCTTGACAGCTTCGCTTGAATAAGACTCTCCAGAAGGCCCAACATTGGTTTTACCATTTGCCACCTAGCCTTTTTTCCTTGGGTTCTCGCAGACTCAAGGGTCATCTTTATTTTAACCCCGGACCAGTGCTCCTTCGAGGCCGCCCAAACCGAAGCGATGTCCGCGCTTCTGGCAATCAGTGGTCTATGCCAACCCGACGCCTTGCTCATCCGTGTGCCTCGAGACCGAGATATGTGCAGCTCCTATCAGGATTTGTCGGCACATCCGGGCGGCTTTGCTGGTCTTGTTTTATTGTCGCCGAAATGTCTTGTAGTCCGGATTCCGAGATCGATCGGGTCTTCCCTAGAAGGAATATCCTTCGCTGACCGTGAGAGCTTATAATGGGTTGTTGGGACACCCCGCAGGTATTATCTTCAAAGCCGCGCCCATGTTATGAGGCGATGGGAATTTGTTAATGTCCGGCTTGTAGAAAACCCGTTGATCCTAATTAAAATACATCAATCAAGTGTAATCTGGATGGTCTCTTCTCGGCGGAGTCCGGAAGTGAACACGGTGTTGGAGTTATGTTTGACGTAAGTAGTTTCAGGATCACTTCTTGATCATAGTTGTTCTAATCGCGTTTGCTTCTTCTCGCTTTTTGCGATGTTAGCCACCAGATATGCTAGTCGCTTGTTGCAGCTCCACCTCACTACCCTGTCCTATCTTTAAGCTTAAATAGTCTTGATCTCGGGTGTGAGATTGTTGAGTCCCCGTGACTCATGATACTTCCAAAACCAGTTGCGGTGTGCCATGAAACTGCAGGTAGTGACGATCCGAGCTCAAGGAGGAGCTCGATGAAGATCTTGTTCATTGTGTTGTTTCGCTTCGCTTGATCAAGAGGGAGCTCAGTTGGGACGATCGGGATCTGTAGCATTTGGGGTAGTCTTTTTATTTTGGTCTCCGTAGTCGGACCTTGATTGTATCTGTATGATGTAAAGCTTTACTCATGTATTGTGTGAAGTGGCGTATTGTAAGCCAACTATGTATCTCTTTCCTTATGTATTACATGGGTTGTGTGAAGATTACCTCACTTATGACATTGCTTTCAATGCGGTTATGTTTCTAAGTCGTGTTTCACACGGGAGATATAGCCGCATCGAGACGCTTAGCTTGTTACCTCAGCTACGATCTTGTGCCCTCGCAGATCTCGTAGATAGTCGTGCTTCAGCCTTTTTTTCATTTGTAGATGTGTGTACTAGACTTGATAAGCTTCCGCTTGTTCCTTGACTTGTATGCTCCGGAGTGTTGGGGCCATGAAACCCATGTTTGTAATATCTCGCCCCTCGAGCCTAATGAATAAATATTTGAGTCGAGAGTTATGTTGTGATGCCATGTTGTATCTACACATATTGAGCATATTGTGTGTATGTTTGAAATGCTTGGTATGTGGGATCCGACAATCTAGTTGTTTATCCTTGGCAGCCTCTCATATGGGGAAATGTAGTCTAGTGCTTCCCCGAGCGATAGTAGTCCGCTACAGCCCGGCTCACCGGAGTCCTGCTAGCCCAAAGACTACCGCTTGGACACTTGACTCGCCGGCATGTGTTTCACTTCGCTCCTATGTCTCGTTCTTCGGGAAATGTCACGCGTGATATTCGAGTCCCGCTTAGCTCGCTACCGCCTGGTTACCGAGTCCGTTAGCCCAGCCATACAGCCCGGATTCATACGCTGATGACCGACATGTTTGATGTGATTCATGTATGCCTCGTCCTCCATGGGTTAGCGCGCTTGGGTTCACGACTAGCCATGTCGGCCTGTGTTCTCTGTCATATGGATGCTAGCGACACTACCATATACGTGAGCCAAAAGGCTAAACGGTCCCGGCTATGGTAAGGCGACACCTGGGAATATCGTATGGAGGCCGCAAAGTGATATGAGGTGTCACCGCTAGATCGATGTGACTTGGAATCGGGTCTGCTCGGTTCGCCTCCCCGTGCCCAAACGAAGCGGCGGAGGCACCTGGGGAGCCGGAGTCGCCAAGATCCAACGCAGCAAGCAGCAGCGTTAGGGCTGCCGTGAGCTGCTCGAACGAAGCGGGCGGCGGCGATGGGCGACATGCGGCGGCAGCTACGGGTGCACAGAGAAGAAAACGGAGAGGGGAGGACGGGCAGTAAGCTCACGACGATCTTCTTGAGAGGACGGCGAGCCAGTGGAGGCCTCGAGGCACTCTGGGCGCCGAGGGAATCTCCCGGCGACGGGCGGTCGGGATGAGCTCTGAGGGCAGAGGCGCGCCTCAAGGCCGAGTGGCGGAGCGAGGAGGTCGAGGACGCCGAGGCGGAGCTCATGAACTCGCCGAGTGGCGAGGGAATGGCTCAGGCGCAAAGAACGGCGACAGCGCAAGCGGCTGCATTCGTGCGGCGAGGAAGAGAGCCAGGGAGGGATGGGGACGAGAGAGAGCGAGAGAGTCGGGCTGGCGCGTGGCATCTCCTATAGGTGTCCGAGCAAGCAGTGAGAGGAGGTGGCTGTGGCGCGGTTTACGCTGCTGGCGACCACAAGGCCTCCCGGCAGGAGCTTGAGGACGGTGGCGCTGTGGGGCTGGCTAACCGCCAGCCAGTGGGCTTTGTGGCGCCAGCTAAGTTCCCGTGAGTCTCGCTTTTCCTTTTCTTTCTTTTCTAATTCTGACATTTGTTTCTTGACTTAGTAAAAATGGCTAGGCACTTTCAAAAATCATGCCACTAATCGAGGTCACTGTTTGGAATATTTCCAACAAGAAATATTTCAGTTTAGGATTAATTGGACATTTAAAATATTTATAGTATTTTAAATGCCCAAAGTCAACTACAATAAGATTTAATTCAAGGACTCTAATTTACCTAGAAAATGTGCAATATTTTTGGCAGAGGTTCAAGACCAAACCAAAGATGATGAACATTTTGGGAAGGCATTTTGGGTTCATTGAAGATATTTTTATTTGAACCTAGTTGAATTCTTTCGATGCTAGGGTTTGGTCAATCCTCATTTCAACTAAAATAGAATTTAAACATGATGCAACAAGATGCAAAACACCAGCAAGATCGTAAGCTAGGATGTGACAACTCACCCCCACTAAACAAGAATCTCATCCCGAGATTCGTGGACGGAGGTAAGAAGACGAGGGGCACAATACTATCACAATCTTCTCGATCCAATTGCCCTTCTCAAGATGTTGATTCATTCCATCATCTTGGTCTTGACGCCTTTGCTTTTAGATCTTCACCGACACGACAACAGTAAAGAGAGGGAAACCCTACAGGATTTAATCTTCTTGAAGATCGAGCAACTCAAGATCAGTTCATGAGAGAGACGTAAGAACATCTCTTGAGTTGAGACACCAAACACACATTAGGAATGATGGAAAAGAAACGGATGACGAAGGTTCAATTGGTAGGCAACCATTCCACGCTTAAGTAAAATGGTGCACGGTTTCAAAGTAGCAAGGAGATGATTGCCATGATTCCATAACGGACACCTTAGGAAAGGTGACTCATAGAGTTATTCCTTAAGTGGGAAAAGAGTTACTTTTGATTCAGTAGATCATTGACACTCTTTATACCAGCCTAAGGCAATTCACAACACTGCTTACGGAGTACAAAGGATGGCATACACGGACTAGAATGGATGATGTGGACTACCTTGTTGAAGACAACGCAAAGGATGATTTTATTTATGCTGTGCTCTCAAGAACTTGAGAATTTCCATATTCATCGTGGTTTTACCAACATCCGTGCCGAGGATCCCGGCATCAAATCTTACTACTATGATGAATAGTGATGGACAATGCGGATACAAAGGAAGATAACACCTTCTCGCATTTCCTTAGCGAGGCTACAAACAGAATCTGGATGATCGATCGAGAGACATTTAGCACTTCGCTTCTAATGTTCTCCTTGATGTGCTAGCTTAATCCATTCATAGATATGGTTTGATATCTAGGATATCAAGTAAAAGGTCTGACTTCGGAGAACAAAGGATCCATAAGGAACAACTTAAAATAAGTCGCACGACATCCTTATGGAGAGGATGGTCAACTTGCTCGCTAATATGCTACAATAATAGATCTTCTGCTAGGTGTGTCGGGCTTAACATCAACCTTGTCGACCTACATCATAGATCTTGGAAAGGTTCCAACCATCATATCTGCCCGAGATTTAGATCTTGTTGGTAATATGATATTCCGACTCATCAAGTCTAGAAAGGAAAATAAAAGTTTGCAACACAAACCGACGAGATGACGCTATAGATTCTCGAAATGAACTACTTATAGCAAGCTCCAAAACATGAGCTAGTTCTACACACATGTGAACACGCTGTCCTAGACAAGCATGACCACATAGTAGTCTTACAATAAGACACTACCGAAGTTCAAATGGGGAACCATATTGGGGATATCAAGTCCTTGTATAAGCTCAGTCTTAAGAAGGAACTTCTTTCCTTGAACAAATCAATCAATGGCCCGTGTGCTAGGAACACATATGGAGGAGGTAGCTAATCTCACATCCCAAAGTATACTTCGACATGCATGATTAACTTGGGATGATTCGAGAGGAAGAAAACAACTGCCCTCGAATTCATGGCGGCAACTTACATCAAATGCACAAGAATTCGAGGAAGTCACTTCTTCCATCCAAGCATAAGCTTCATTAACGGGACACTAAGGCATTGCTTACAAAATTTTCAACACTAGGTTGATGTTCGACATGAATCATGGGGAGACAAATGCTGCTGATGGGCTCAACAACAAATCATCGAATTTCCACATCATCGGACTTCCGCCATCATGTGAACACGGTGATAGTATTGGTCGCACTAAAAGATGTAATGTGTATGCTCAAGGATCAACCACGCAGTAAGACAACATTACTTAACATCGTTGGTTCTGATTTGACTTGATGATAGCCCATACTCAAGTCAAAGTTTTGACAAGACAATAGATCCAACAACTGATCACAAGGACCAATCGATGAAGATATCATCTTTCTTCAACACACACTCAAAAAGGATATCCCTTAAAATGAACTAAGTCGACAAGCTTTTATCTTCCAACTTCCAAGTTGTTGTCTAGCTCAACCAACTAGTTTAGGATATCCAACACATATTCTTGGAGAATGGTTGGTTTGGAGAAAACCAAGATGATCACTTAACTCAACATAGGGTCAGTGACAACCTGGTAATACTTCCGAGAAGATACCGAACATCACGATCCACCGATATATTACTAAGCTCGAGAACAATCTTGCTTTTCAGTATAAGACGATATGATCAAAGAGCAAGGGATTGATATAATCCTAACTCACCGATCAAGAGTGCACCGTATAAGGACTAGATAGCACGATCAATCTTAGGATGATGATTTAATAACCAACACGCTAAGAATGATGATACTGTCCATTTACTACCAAGCAACGAGGTTGCTAGGGGTATCGATTTCACACATCACAGTTCACTTGTCGGCATTCCGTTACAACAACACGGAACCGAGGAATGAATAATGATAGAGAGAAGTATCACTACGCCAAGAATTCATGAGAAATGGTGCAATTCTCATGACAATCCCGACATAAAGGGGTAATACTCCGAGGTAGAATGTAATCAAAACCTGGATTGGCATTTGATCATGGAATACAACCGCTTTGACCCAATCCTAGAAATGGACAAGGTATCGGAGTTTGTTTCTCCTAGTCATTCCGTAATAGTATTGGTCGACGGACCACAAGGATAATAGGCATCGATAAACACGACGCATTACATACCCTTGAATATCAATTGATAGACGGGGTCGAATACAACTAAGGAGGAACAACTCGAGGAACATATAACTTTCTCGAGTTGTGGATGCATAGGTTAGTATGTCGAATCAAGTTCAACATGTTTCTTCCGGATAACCTATGCGTATGGGTAGAACCGAAGAGTCGCAATATGGAATGGAGTACTCCTCAAGAGCACCGGCTGTGATCCTTCGGTTTAGCGAGGAACTTCTCGCCATAGACGGTTCATAGTATTTGGAAGAAGGAAATACCACGGACCTCGAGGATCGTCAAGAAAGTTACTAATATCCTAAAGGAACTAGCAAACACTATCAACATGAGGTAAGTAGGGTGAATCTCGGTTCAAACCCAGGAGTAGAATGCCTACTACTAAGTGGCATCACGGGATGCTTTCGAGAATGACGCCTTAATCATCACACGGGAACACAAAACATGGCTAGTTTACTAGGTGACTTAAACACCTAGGGTCATAATAATAGCTCCAACAGATATGTCGAGGTACCGGAGTACCTCAACTCAAGAATTAGTGTGCTTATTCTCGACCAAAAAGGACATCGAACGGAAAGAAGGTTTTGCAAATGCATCGACTATTCGTAGACTCGATGACTTGACAGCATAACGGCTGTAAATGCTCAAAAGATTTGAGACATCATGCAAAATGGTGGCATAGCCACTCAACAACATCATATCAAGGTTCCAAATCAACAGCTAATATACTGGATGTAGTAGAAACTGAACTAGGGCTTAAATCCATCAATCCTATAAGTCTCTATCATAGTAACTCGTCATCCTAATAGATAGATGAGAGGCCTAGTTCTTAATCCCCGTGAGAAAGGAAGAGGATGACTCAGATCGGGGCATAAGGTAAAGGAGTAAAAGATCCTTACGCTCCTTCCACAATCAATTCTTACAGCTTGGCTTGGTAATCCCACAGTAAGTCAGTTTCGATTCATCAGAATGAATTTGAATGGGGTGTGAACATGTCCCATGTGTGTGAGCTATGTGTGAACACGACGGTAAAAGTAGTGAAAGGCCATGTAGGAGTACATGGTGGGTTGTCTCATTGCAGCCGCCCTCGGGAACTCGAGTTCGTGGTTTGTGATCCATGAACAGCATTACACATTGGGTCCTGTGAATCTCCACCTCTCGACTTGTTAATCAACATGATCTCCGCCAGCAGAGTTGCAACTAGTTTCCGTGTTTGTAGGTAGTGTTAGTAGTCTACCAAGTGGCACCTGCATGTGGGGCTTGGGACAGATTAGGCAATCGTGGCACGGTGTACCAAGCATAGATCCACCTGCCACGAGGTGGGCTTTGGGAACCCAGTAGCATCACTGCTTAAGCCGTGAGCGACACACCCTGCCGGATTCTTGCGGATGGAACCCGAATAAGCGATAAACCCGACTAGAGACTGTGGTTAGTCGTCGTCCGACTCCTCGCTGTGTTTCCGCTTGAAGGTTGCTTAGATACACGAGGTGTGGCTATGGCGGTAAGTGGCTAGAGCGTGTGAAGAAGTACACCTCACAGGTTAATATGATCTATTCAATAGCCGTGTCCATGTAAAGGACTTGGTAGCCTAGTCAGCTCATAGACAAGTGAAAGTGATACTTAAAACTGCAAGATAAGCGTGAGTGCTATGGATGGCTCTTTTAGGTAGACGGGCGGATCCATAGTGGTGTATTGAGATGGTGAATATGTGGACTCGTAAAGCGCCACCTCAAAAGGGTTACGGCAATGTAGTTCAGATAGCCACTTCAGTCAAAGTTGGCTTGTCGCAAGCCAAACCCACCACCCCCTTGTTGATAATGATGCATATGTAGTTAGTTCCGACAAGTCTTGTCGAGTACATTTGTACTCACATTTGCCTATTTTATGTTTTTTGCAGAGAGATGTCATTCTCGCTTAGTAGTTCAGTATGGACTGACGTTAGCTTGTTACCTCATTTACGATCTTGTGCTCCCTAAGGTGATCTCAGAAAGTCGCTTTCACCTTTTTTCATTTTTAGTTGTCTCGTGACTCGTACATGTTTAGCTTCCGCTTGTGTTTTTGATCATGTATCAATGTTGGGTCATGAGACCATGTTTGTAATATCTCGCCCCTCGGCTTATTGAATAAATATTTGAGTCAGAGTTATTTTGTGATGCCATGTTGTATCTACACATGTTGAGCGGTGTATGTTTGAAATGCTTGGTATGTGTGGGATCCGACAATCTAGTTGTTTATCCTTGGCAGCCTCTCATATGGGGAAATGTAGTCTAGTGGCTTCCCGAGCGTAGAGTAGTCCGCTACAGCCCGTTCACCGGAGTCCTCCTAGCCGAGCACTACAGCTGGACACTTGATCTGACGGCATGTGTTTCACTTCGCTTCCTATGTCCGCCCTTCGGGAAATGTCACGCGGTGATATACGGAGTCTTGCCTAGCTCGCTATGTGCCGGTTACCGAGTCCTCGTTAGTCGGCTTACAGCCCGTGATTCATACGCTGATGACCGACATGTTCGGCGATTCATGTATGCCCGTCTCCCCATGGGTTAGCGCCTTGGGTTCACGACTAGCCATGTCGGCTGGTTCAGATCACAGACTTGAATCAGTGGTCTGACAGCCTCACCGTCGTGACCCCGATTCCAAGTCACATCGACTCCAGCTTGCAGAATACCTCATATCACTTTATGCCTCACGCACGGTATTCCCACGGGTGTCACTTACCATGGCCCAGACCGCTTGGCGCCTTTTACTCACGATATGATAGTGTCGCCAGCATCCACATGACAGAGAACCCGGCGACATGGCTAGTCGCGGAACCCAACGCGGCACTAACCCATGGGGACAGGCATACATGAATCACATCGAGCATGTCGGTCATCAACGATGAATCTGGCTAGAAAGTAATCGGGTTACTTGGACTCGGCAACCCGGCCAGAAAGCAGGTTAGGCAGACTCGGATGTCAACGCTGCGACATTTCTCAAGGGATGTATACAGGAACGGCGAAACACATGTCGCTACCAAGTGTCCAGAGCAGTAGTGCTGGCTAAGCGTGACTCGTGAACCGGTCAGAAGCGGACTACTATCGCCAGAAGCACTAGACTACATTTCCCATATGAGAGGCTGCCAAGGATAAACAACTAGATTGTCGGATCCCACACATGCCAAGCATTTCAAACATACACACAATATGCTCGATATGTGTAAATACAACAATGGCATCACAACAAAACTCTATTTACTCCAAGTATTTATTCATTAGGCTTCGAGGAACTAGATAGATATAAACATGGGTCTCATGACCCAACATCCGAGCATACAAGCAAAAGCACAAGAGGAAGCTTAACATGTCTCGAGTACGCATATCTACCAATGAAAAAGGTCGAGAAGCCCGACTATCTACCGATCCGCCGAGGCACAAGATCGAGATGAGGTAACAAGCTAAACGTCAAGTCCACACGGAATTACTAGCAGACCGACGCCTCTCGCGAAAACATAAAATAGCAAACATGAGTACAAATGTAAAGGTAGGTGAGAGGCCATGCAAGACATGGTGGGTTGTCTCATTGCAGCCGCCCTCAGAACTGAGTTCTGTTTGTGATCCATGACACAGCTTACCACACATTGGGTTCCAAAGAATTCCACCTCTAAGCTTATTAATCACTGATCTCTGGCCCAGAGTTGCAACTAGTTTCGTGTTTGTAGGATATGTGTTCGCAGAGCTGGCCCTAGGGGTGGGCTGCAGAGAGACACGAGAGACGTGTACCGAGACGCCTGCTTGGTGCCCTGGAACCCCGCTCTCATCGCAATGGCGCCACAACCCCGCCGGATTCTCATGATGGGAACCCACAGGCGATACTCGCTAGGTTTCGCTGAAGGTTGCCGAGATACACGAGGTGGACATGGCGAAAGTGGCTAGAGAGCGGTGAAGAAGCACACCTCAGGTTAATATGATCTATTCAATAGCCGTGTCCACGAAAAGGACTTTCTGCCTATAACACCATCATAGACAAGTGAAAGTGGATACTCTAAATCAAGCAAGACGTGGAGTGCTATGGATGATGCTTGAAGACGGATCGGATCCATAGTGGTATTGATATGGTGAATATGTGGACTCGTGTGCGCCACCTCAAAAGAGTTAGTTGCAGTCATAGTTCAGGTTAGCCACCGAGTCAAAGTTGGCTTGTTGCTTTTAAACTCCACCCCCATTTGATAATGATGCATATGTAGTTAGTTCCATGTAAGTCTTGTTGAGTACAATTGTACTCACGCTTGCCTATTTCATGTTTTTAGAGAGATGTCGCCTCGCTAGTAGTTCCGCTGTGACTTCACGCCAGATAGCCTGGCTTATTAGGGATGATAGACTACTCATATCAATAAGGAATTCTTCTTTTCCGGAGCCCATTCGGACAGTAACTCCAAAGTTAAGCGTGCTCAGCTTGGAGTAGTGTCAGATGGGTGACCGATCGAAGTTGTTCGGTGCATTTAGTGAGGACAAAGTGCGCAGAAAGACTAGTATTGATCTGTGGGGCCACTAGATCCCGCCAGAGTAACGACTACCCAAGTGGTGTGTCCGGGCGCCAAGTTGGTATCACAGCCTTCCCGACTTAGGAGCCCCTACTTGATTGTTTGTCATGTTGTTGAGTCTAGAACGGAAAATGTTTTGAGTCTTAGGATTATATATATCGGAGAGTAGGATTCTTTTACTCCCCGCCCCTTCGTCGCCTCCGTGAGGTATCCCGACGAGAGTTTTGACTTTCTCTCAAATTTCACTCAAAAAATTTTTAGGAGCACGTGGGTATCTTGGAATCATTCCGATGGTTTTGTGACGAGAACATTGTTCTTGGTGCCTCCCGACATTTAGGGGTTGTGGCAGGTCCGGGAGTTGAGCTCCGAGGTGTTGTCGCTACAATTTTATCGCTGTTCTCGAATACCCGAAGTTCTTACCGACATCGAAATCTCTTTTGTGCAGTTGGTGAGATAACCGATAGCTCCAAAGATCTGGGCGAAAAGGGAGTATTGCCATGACTCAGATAACGGATGCTTTTCAAGGTCGAGGTAAACGATTTCGGTTTCTTGGTTATGTGTTGACGGATGGATACGCTGATCTAGGTATTGTTAGTTTGGGTGATATATTTTGTGTCCCTCGTATCCCCAACACCGATTGCATAACCGAAAGTTTCGGAGTTTATAGGTGGGAATTCAAGTAGCTCCTAGAATATCTTTCCGACAGATGCACGATATGAGATAAATCTCATCATATGTATTTGTTCGCTTATTCTGCAAGCCAAATCCTTTGTTTTGTTTTATTTGTGGTATTCGAGTTGCTTCAAGTCAAATGTTGAATCCATACCTTTCCTAAATGGTGTTCTCATATTTCTATGTGAATACTAATCCTTCTTGATCATCGGGTTGTCATCTCAATTTCTTCTCACCGTGTGCTTTTCCAAGTAAATCCGATCATTCCAACATTCGCAAGATCAATTCTAAGCTTTTTCTCAACGGTGTTCGCTTCATCCGACCCAAGTTGTTTTTGTTTTCCCACCCTCCCACCCCTTTTCTTCAAGGACTCAGATTTCTTAATCAAGTATCCATTTTATTGAGTGAAGTTTCTTCATTCTTTTTCTTTCAATGTTTTATCCGTGATTTCTCGAAGACGCTAAGGAAGCTTCAACCTTATAATTGTTCCATTCTAATTTTCGCTCCGTGGATTTAGTTCAAGATTTCGTGTTGATCTATTCTTCCTCGCTTCAAATGTTTTCTCATACCGTGCACCTCATAATCTTTTAGTTCTTGTTATTCAATTGTTCCGAGTGCCGAAAACTATCTCGTAAGATTCGTGTTTCCATTCTTAATCCGCTCAAGTTATTTCGAGATTGTTATCTCATTGAAGCCATTTAAATCAACCGTGCAACCTCCTTTCAAACAATTGTTCAACAAGAGTTTTTTTTGAGTGGGCCCTAACCCACGTGTCCTGCTTCGTGATCTTACCCGACTCTTCTAATTTATCCTGAGCTATTCTAAAATTCTTTTCAAAGTTTGACGAAGAATGATTTATCATCACCAAATGCCTTTGTCCAAGATCTTTCAAATTATTTTCATCGTTGGTTCAACCTTTCTAATTTTCATCCCGGAGTGCCTCAACAACCACGGTGGTGTTTCGTCCGTTTTCTCAAATTTTGAAGACCGAGGAAGGATTTCTTAAATCTTGCTCCATTCTCTTCAAGATTCATGGTTCTAGCTTGATGCCATCCTCTCATAATTGTTTTGATTGTGAGAATTTTGTCACCCATCCGAGCAATTCAGAGTCTTTTCAGCTTGATTCTTCTGAGCCCATCATCTCGAATTATTCATTCTCAACATCTCACTCTCCAAATCTTACCGTGCATCATTCAAGTATTCTCCAATCAGCTTGGCATCTATTCGCTCACTTGTATCTAAATCCCCTCAAATATCTTCATTCGCTTTTCTAATTCTTCCCGTGATTCGCTCTCTTTCTTCATTCATTCTCAATTATTACGTGGTCGCTCAAGAGTCTCTTCCTTCGTTATCATATAGATTCTTTCGTTTTCTAGTCCTACCGTGGGTCGATGAAGACCTTCCCAAGTTGAGAAATATCTCTTTAATCCTTTCTACGAGAATAAGTAGTATGCCAAATTTGCTTGTCATCAATTTAAATTGGTGAAGGATAGGCATAACATAATTCTTGTTCTTGTTTCATCCAAGTGATTAATTCCTTCTTTCGAGTTTGTTCATGATGAATAAATTCTGTTTCAATTGTTCATCTTTCTTCAGAGTTCCAAGTTCTCTCGGTTATATCATTTCAAAGCTTCATCTTATCACTTGAAGGTTTCACCTTGTATTTGCAACTTCTCTTTCTTTTTATCATCCTTTTCACCGGAGTTCTTCATGGAGGCTCTACATGATGGTTCGCAAGGATTCTTTTAATTATTAATTGTTCTTCAAGATTTCTTGAGTTATGATCCGCCAAGCTATACTCAAAATTGAACATGGTGCTCAACACATGTTTTGTTTTGAGGAGCTCAAATATTCTTCTTCCTACATTCAAGTGCAATTCTTTCTACCTTATCTCTTGAGATGGTGTGATGTCCTTCTTGACAATTTTCCTTCATGCTTCATGATTCACATGTTGTCAAGAATGAGGAATTTAGATCCATCAATCTCTTCATTGGAGTTATCTTGTTATATTTCACCTAAAGCTTTCCCTAAGGATTGTTGCTATTTATGGTGCTTATAAATGACCCAAGTTCTTCATTTGTCCTCCGGTGAAATAAGTTTTCATCTCCGTGTTGCTCTCAATCCAATCAATTGTTTCGCTTGTGGCGTAAGCTCACCTCATAATTTTGAGATGTTTTCATAAGCCCACTACAAGCTTATTATTTTCATTGTTGGTTTTCCAACAACTCCGTTCTATCCTTCTTGTAAGGATGCTTCATTCAAATTCATTTGTGGTAGAAGTTGTCATTTCTTTCTCCGCTCCCTTTATCACAACGATCTAGCTTCTATTCTTCCTTCCGGAGGCTTTGTGATGTTGCTCTTCACACATCTTCTCAATTGAGGATCATGTTCTTTTCATGCTTATCCATTTAACCGAGTGTTGTGTTCTCATTCAAGTTCTTTCATCTTATCAAGTTTTGCCTCCTTCCTCAACCGGAGAGCTGTCCAAATCCTTCTTACCCATTATGCCTTTTTTCAATAGTTCCGAGGCAGGTGTTGTTGATTTCATCAAGTATCATCCCATCTTCTAAAGTTCATGTTCAATTCTTTCATTTTCAATGGAGTGCTGTCCAAATTATATCATTCTTATTCATTCTTATCTCGCTTCAACCAGAGTGGTTTCATTTTCCTTCTTGTCCTTTGTGCTCGCTATTCATGTCTTTGCAACCTTCAAGTTCTCGTAATACCCTTGTTCTTTTCTACCGGATTGTTTGCAATCTCATTCATCTCGTTGTACTTTTCTTTTAAATTGCTCAACCTCTCAAGGTTCTTTGGTTTCACTCATTGGTCGGAAGCAACTTAGTTTTACCTCTTCTCTTCCTCTTCCTTTTCCTACGGTACATCCTAGATCTCGGACGAGATCCTCTTGTAGCTGGAGTGTTGTAACACCCCGGATAACTTTCCATATTCAGAATCTCGATTTTGCCTTTTTCCCGAGATGCTATATGATATTTCCTTCGGGTTGGGTTTTTGTCTGTTGTTTTGCTTTTTTTTTGTTATGCATCTCGCCTCATAGCATCATCTGCATTTCATCTCGCATGTTTTTCAAATCTTGCATCCGCTCAGTAGTTGCCGTTGCCTTGCCTTCGCTTGTCCCTCTCGAGAGCAACTGCTCATTTGTTGTCCACCGCTTGAGCCTCTCTCGACAGCCCACCTAGTCCAGCCTCCTTCCCTCTTCACTTCCGGAGTTGTCCGATGCGACCGCATGGTCCAAACCCTTCAGACAAAGGCATCGAACCCCTCTTGCGCAGGCGTCCAAACCTGCCCAAACCTAACCAGCTCACCATCTCCGTTGATTCGGATCATCCCCAAACATCTAGTAAACATCTGCGCTTATTTGTTGGACTCCCTAAGCCATTTATCTTCGATGGTCCGATTACGACGAGAGGCCAAACCTATTCTAATCTCCTCTTTCCTATATATATACTCCTAGTCTAAATTAGGCCAAACTCAACTTCTAGGAGTCTGTCCCATCCATCCACCCATTCCCGAGCCGCCGCCACCTACCTACCTTTTTCTTCCTGATCTCCTCATTCCCGCAGCCCCTCCGGCACCAACCAGCCTCCACCTTCCTCGTCCCAGAGCATCTGCTCCTCCGCTCGAGCCCCTGCCTCGCTCCCAGTCAGCCTGCGACCACGCTGGCCGCTGGCGACCACCACCAGAGCATCTTCGCCTCCCAAGCCACCTCACCTCCTCTCCCCGAGCACTCCGTCTGACCTGGCCAAGGCGGGCAGGCCGACGCTTGAGCGCCAACGAGCAAAGAGAACAATCCTCGCTGTCAGCCATATGAGCACCGCCTCGACCTCGCCTCTTGCGCCTCCCGCCTCGCTTTCCCCTTCCTCTCTCTCATGCCTCTGCCTCTCTCACAGGAACCACGCCGAGGCCATGGAGAAATTGCAGCACCGCCGCCTTGGGTTCGTCACGACGGCCATCCTCACGATCCCCTGCTGAACCTCTCCACCAAGAGCACCACGCCATGGCTCGCCCCACCGGCTCGCCTAAGCTCCAAGTCCCGGCCTCGCTCGATCCGCAGGAACGGGACACTGGGACCTCCCACGACCGGATCCAGCCTCGACGACGCCTCTGCTTCCCCACTCGAAAAGCTGACCACGCCCCCGTCGTGCTCCGGCTCCTCGCCCGCTGGTGGCCTGCCTCCTTCGTCAGCCTCAGACGTGGGTGGACGAGCGCAGCCGCCTGCGCTCATGGACTGTCGCCAAGCAGGCCTCCTCCGCCTCCATCTCCATCTGGGCCTGTCACTGAAGGCCCAGATAACAAAGAGCCGGCTTAGCACCTCCTGTGCCCAGGCTTTTCCACCGACTCGGCCTGGGCCAGGTGAGCAAGACCTCCTCTCCTGTGCACTTTGGGCAGTGCAGATTCGCCCGATGTGTTTTTCCTCGCCACGATTTTAACCATTATCCGTTTTAACAGATTTGCGTAAACCCCCTGCTCATCATGCATTTAATAACTCACAAATGGTGCATCGGATTAAAATGTTTTATATATGTAAGATGCTCTAAAATTGTGTAGATTAATAATTTGCCACTTTCATCCCATGTTAAAATGTTTAACTTGCTGTTTATTTAAATTTGCTAATATGCCATGTTAAAATGCTTTAATTCATAACTAAATAACCGTAGCTCCATTTTAAATAAATTATATATGTAAATGGGGTAGAAAATGCCTAGTTTAATATGGTATACTTTATTTGCATGATTGACAACTTTAAAATTGTGTTTAGGGCAGATCAGTTCCTAATTCGAAATATGCATATGAGGATTTTTCCGACTTGTTGTTCGTTGTTTCCCTCATTTAAACTTGCCTAGTTAGATAGTTTACTTATGCTTCACCTCTTGCCATGTTTAATAACATTTAATATTGTTGAGTACCTAATCGGGAGAGAACTAAATAATTGATGCGGTAGTTTTGTCAATATGCAACTCTGCATATTGAGCTCCACTTAATTTGTAGTGTTGTTTGTTGCACTTTGCCATGCCATGATATTTAAACCGACATGCATCATACTTGGTTGTGCATCATGCCATGTTTATGTGATGGTTGTTTACTATGTTGTTTGCTTCTTTCCTTGCCTTCGCTCTGCTCCGGAGTTGTGAGGATTCGCTCGACTTCGTCCGCTTGTCTTCTTCATGGACTCGTTTTCTTCCTTATGGATTTCGCAAGATGACCATACCTCAAATCACTTCTATCTTTGCTTGCTAGATGCTCGCCTTTGCTATGCCTATGCTACGATGCCTACCACTTGCTACATCATGCCACCCACATTGCCATGTCAAACCTCTAACCATCCTTTCCTAGCAAACCGCTGATTGGCTATGTTACCGCTTTGCTTTCCCCTCTTATAGCGTTGTTAGTTGCGTGTGAAGACGAAGTTTGTTCCTTGATGGAACATGGAGATGTTGTTCTTGTTGGAACATGTTTACTTGTTGGGATATCACAATATATCTTATTTAATTAATGCATCTATATACTTGGTAAAGGGTGGAAGGCTCGCCTTATGCCCGGTGTTTTGTTCCACTTTGCCGCCTCTAGTTTCCGCCATACCGTGTTATGTTCCCGGATTTTATGCTCCTTACACTGGTTGGGTGATTTATGGACCCCTTGACAGCCTTTGAATAAGACTCTCCAAAGAAGGCCCAACATTGGTTTTACCATTTGCCACCTAAGCCTTTTTCCTTGGGTTCTCAGACTAAGGGTCATCTTTATTTTAACCCCGGACCAGGCTCCTTCGAAAGTGCCGCCCAAACCGAAGCGATGTCCGCGCCGGGCAATCAGTGGTCTATGCCAACCCGACGCCTTGCTCATCCGGTGTCCTCGAGACCGAGATGTGCAGCTCCTATCAGGATTTGTCGGCACATCCGGGCGGCTTTTGGTCTTGTTTTATTGCTGTCGAAATGTCTTGTAGTCCGGATTCCGAGATCGATCGGGTCTTCCCGTAGAAGGAATATCCTTCTGACCGTGAGAGCTTATAATGGGCTGTTGGGACACCCTCAGGTATTATCTTCAAAGCCGCGCTCAAGGTTATGAGGCGATGGAATTTGTTAATGTCCGTTGTAGAAAACCCGTTGATCCTAATTAAAATACATCAATCAAGGTAACCGGATGGTCTCTTCTCGCGGAGTCCGGAAGTGAACACGGTGTTGGAGTTATGTTTGACGTAAGTAGTTTCAGGATCACTTCTTGATCATAGTTGTTCAATCGCGCTTGCTTCTTCTCGCTTCTCTTTTGCGATGTTAGCCACCGACATGCTAGTCGCTTGTTGCAGCTCCACCTCACTACCCCGTCCTATCTTTAAGCTTAAATAGTCTTGATCTCGGTGTGAGATTGCTTGAGTCCCCGTGACTCATGATACTTCCAAAACCAGTTTGCAGCCATGAAACCGCAGGTGACGATCCAGCTCAAGGAGGAGCTCATGAAGATCTTGTTCATTGTGTTGTTTCGCTTCGCTTGATCAGAGAGCTGGGCCAGACGATCGGGGATCTGGTAGCATTTGGGGTAGTCTTTATTTTGGTTCCGTAGGTCGGACCTTGATTGTATCTGTATGATGTAAAGCTTTACTCATGTATTGTGTGAAGTGGCGATTGTAAGCCAACTATGTATCTTTCCTTATGTATTACATGGGTTGTGTGAAGATTACCTCACTTATGCATTGCTTTCAATGCGGTTATGTTTCTAAGTCGTGCTTCACACGTGGGAGATATAGCCGCATCGAGACGCTTAGCTTGTTACCTCAGCTACGATCTTGTGCCCTCGGCAGATCTCGTAGATAGTCGCTTTCAGCCTTTTTCATTTGTAGATGTGTGTACTCAGACTTGATAAGCTTCCGCTTGTTCCTTGACTTGTATGCTCCGAGTGTTGGGCCATGAAACCCATGTTTGTAATATCTCGCCTCGAGCCTAATGAATAAATATTTGAGTCGAGAGTTATGTTGTGATGCCATGTTGTATCTACATATTGAGCATATTGTGTGTATGTTTGAAATGCTTGGTATGTGGGATCCGACAATCTAGTTGTTTATCCTTGGCAGCCTCTCATATGGGGAAATGTAGTCTAGTGCTTCCTGAGCGATAGTAGTCCGCACAGCCCGGTTCACCGGAGTCCTGCTAGCCCAGACTACCGCTTGGACACTTGACTGGCCGGCATGTGTTTCTTACTGCCTTATGTCTGTTCTTCGGGAAATGTCACGCGTGATATTCGAGTCCCGCTTATTCGCTATCACCTGGTTACCGAGTCCTCATAGCTCAGTTACAGCCCGATTCATACGTTGATGACCGACATGTTTGATGTGATTCATGTATGCTCGTCCCCATGGGTTAGCGCCGCGGTTCACGATTAGCCATGTCGGCCTGTGTTCTCTCATTATATGGATGCTACACTACCATATACGTGAGCCAAAAGGCTAAACGGTCCCGGCCATGGTAAGGCGACACCTGGGAATATCGGCGAGGCCGAAAGTGATATGAGGTGTCACCGCTAGATCGATGTGACTTGGAATCGTCTGGGCTCGTTGGCTTCTCCCGTGCCCAAACGAGCGCGGAGGGCACCTCGCTGGGAGCCGAGCTCGCTCAAGATCCAACGCAAAGCAGCAGCGGCTAGTGCCAGAGCTCGTCGAACGAAGCCGCGGCATGCGGGGCGACAGCGCTGCAGCTACGGGCATGAGAAGAAAACGAGAGGGGGGACGGGCGTAAGCTCACGACGATCTTCTTGGAGTGGACGGCGCTCAGTGGAGGCCCGAGGCACTGGGCGCCGAGGGAATCTCGCGACGGGCGGTCGGGATGAGCTCGGTGAGGGCAGGGGCGCGCCCGGCCGAGTGGCGGAGCGAGGAGGTCGAGGACGCCGAGGCGGAGCTCATGAACTCGCCTGAGTGGCGAGGGAATGGCTGTGGCGCAAGAACGGCGGCACGCAAGGCTGCATTCAAGGCAAGTGCAGGAAGAGAGCCAGGGAGGGATGGGGACAGAGAGAGCGAGAGAGTCGGGCGGGCGCTGGCATCTCCTATAGGTGTCCGAGCAAGGTGCAGAGAGGAGGTGGCTGTGGCGCGGTTTACGCTACGGGCGACTATCGCACAAGGCCCTCCCGGGAGCTTGAGGACGGTGGCGCCTGTGGGCTGGGCCAACTGCCAGCCAGTGGGCTTTGGTGGGCGCCAGCTAAGTTCCCCGTGAGTCTCGCCTTTTCCTTTCTTTCTTTTCTAATTCGACATTTGTTTCTTGACTTAGTAAAAATGGCTAGGCACTTTCAAAATCATGCCACTAATCGAGGTCACTGCTTGGAATATTTCCAACAAGAATATTTCAGTTTAGGATTAATTGGACATTTAAAATATTTATAGTATTTTAAATGCCCAAAGTCAACTATAATAAGATTTAATTCAAGGACTCTAATTTACCTAGAAAATGTGCAATATTTTATGAGGTTCAAGACCAAACCAAAGATGATGAACATTTTTGGGAAGGCATTTTGGGTTCATTGAAGATATTTTATTTGAACCTAGTTGAATTCTTTCTCGATGCTAGGGTTTGGTCAATCCTCATTTCAACTAAAATAGAATTTAAACATGATGCAACAAGATGCAAAACACCAGCAAGCATCAAGCTAGGATGTGACAACTCACCCCACTAAACAAGAATCTCATCCCGAGATTCGTGACGGAGGTAAGAAGACGAGGGGCACAATACTATCACAATCTTCTCGATCCAATTCGCCTCTCTCAAGATGTTGATTCATTCCATCATCTTGGTTCGACGCCTTGCTTTCGAGATCTTCACTCACACGACAACAGTAAAGAGAGGGAAACCCTCACAGATTTAATCTTCTTGAAGATCGAGCAACTCAAGATCAGTTCATGGAGAGAGACGAAGAACATCTCTTGAGTTGAGACACCAAACACACATTAGGAATGATGGAAAAGAAACGGATGACGAAGGTTCAATTGGTAGGCAACCATTCCACGCTTAAGTAAAATGGTGCACGGTTTCAAAGTAGCAAGGAGATGATTGCCATGATTCCATAACGGACACCTTAGGAAAGGTGACTATAGAGTTATTCCTAAGTGGGAAAAAGAGTTACTTTTGATTCGTAGATCATTGACACTCTTTTATACCAGCTAAGGCAATTCACAACACTCGCTTACGGAGTACAAAGGATGGCATACACGGACTAGAATGGATGATGTGGACTACCTTGTTGAAGACAACGCAAAGGATGATTTTACTTATGCGTGCTCTCAAGAACTTGAGAATTTCCATATTCATCGTGGTTTTACCAACATCCGCGCCGAGGATCCCGCATCAAATCTACTACTATGATGAATAGTGATGGACAATGCGGATACAAAGGAAGATAACACCTTCTCGCATTTCCTTAGCGAGGCTAAGCAAATGTAATCGGATGATCGAGAGACATTTAGCACTTCGCTTCTAATGTTCTCCTTGATGTGCTAGCGTAATCCATTCATAGATATGGTTTGATATCTAGGATATCAAGTAAAAGGTCGGACTTCGGAGAACAAAGGATCCATAAGGAACAACTTCTTAAAATAAGTCGCACGACATCCTTATGGAGAGGATGGTCAACTTGCTCGCTATGCTACAATAATAGATCTTCTGCCAGGTGTGTCGGCTTAACATCAACCTTGTCGACCTACATCATAGATCTTGGAAAGGTTCCAACCATCATATCTTTCGAGATTTAGATCTTGTTGGTAACATGATATTCCGTGACTCATCAAGTCTAGAAAGGAAAATAAAAGTTTGCAACACAAACCACGAGATGACGCTATGAGATTCTGAAATGAACTACTTATAGCAAGCTCCAAAACATGAGCTAGTTCTCACATCACACATGTGAACACGCTGTCCTAGACAAGCATGACCACATAGTAGTCTTACAATAAGACACTACCGAGTTCAAATGGGGAACCATATTGGGGATATCAAGTCCTTGTATAAGCCTGTGTCTTAAGAAGGAACTTCTTTTCCTTGAACAAATCAATCAATGGCCCGTGTGCTAGGAACACATATGGAGTGGAGGTAGCTAATCTCACATCCCAAAGTATACTTCGTGACATGCATGATTAACTTGGGATGATTCGAGAGGAAGAAAACAACTGGCTCTAATTCATGGCGGCAACTTACATCAAATGCACAAGAATTCGAGGAAGTCACTTCTTCCATCCAAGCATAAGCTTCATTAACGGGACACGAAGGCATTGCTTACAAAATTTTCAACACTAGGTTGATGTTCGACATGAATCATGGGGAGACAAAATGCACTGATGGGCTCAACAACAAATCATCGAATTTCCACATCACCGGACTTCCGCCATCATGTGAACACGTGATAGTATTGGTCGCACAAAAGATGTAATGGTGTATGCTCAAGGGATCAACCAGTAAGACAACATTACTTAACATCGTTGGTTCTGATTTGACTTGATGATAGCCCATACTCAAGTCAAAGTTTTGACAAGACAATAGATCCAACAACCGATCACAAGGACCAATCGATGAAGATATCATCTTTCTTCAACACACACTCAAAAAGGATATCCTTAAAATGAACTAAGTCGACAAGCTTTTATCTTCCAACTCCAAGTTGTTGTCTAGCTCAACCAACTAGTTTAGGATATCCAACACATATTCTTGGAGAATGGTTGGTTTGGAGAAACCAAAGATGATCACTAACTCAACATAGGGTCAGTGACAACCTGTAATACTCCGAGAAGATACTCTAACATCACGATCCACCGATATATTACTAAGCTCGAGAACAATCTTGCTTTTCAGTAGCAAGACGATATGATCAAAGAGCAAGGGATTGATATAATCCTAACTCACCGATCAAGAGTGTATCAAGGACTAGATAGCACGATCAATCTTAGGATGATGATTTAATAACCAACACGCTAAGAATGATGATACGTCCATTTACTACCAAGCAACGAGGTTGTATCGATTTCACACATCACAAGCCACTTGTCGGCATTCCTACATAAACAACACGGAACCGAGGAATGAATAATGATAGAGAGAAGTATCACTATTGCCAAGAATTCATGAGAAATGTGCAATTCTCATGACAATCCCGACATAAAGGTAATATTCGAGGTAGAATGTAATCAAAACCTGGATTGGCATTTTGATCTGCGGAATACAACTGCTTGACCCAATCCTAGAAATGGACAAGGTACTGGAGTTTGTTTCTCCTAGTCATTCCGTAATAGTATTGGTCGATTGACCACAAGGATAATAGGCATCGATAAACACGATCGCATTACATACCCTTGAATATCAATTGATAGACGGGGTCGTAATATTAACTAAGGAGGAACAACTCGAGGAACATATAACTTTCTCGAGTTGTGGATGCATAGGTTAGTATGTCGAATCAAGTTCAACATGTTTCTTCCGGATAACCTATGCGTATGGGTAGAACCGAAGAGTCGCAATATGGAATGGAGTACCTCAAGAGCACTCGCTGTGATCCTTCGGTTTAGCGAGGAACTTCTGCCATAGACGGTTCATAGTATTTGGAAGAAGGAAATACCACGGACCTCGAGGACTCGCCAAAGTTACTAATATCCTAAAGGAACTAGCAAACACTATCAACATGAGGTAAGTAGGGTGAATCTCGGTTCAAACCAGGAGTAGAATGCTACTACTAAGGGCATCACGGGATGCTTTCGAGAATGACGCTTAATCATCACACGGGAACACAAACATGGCTAGTTTACTAGGTGACTTAAACACCTAGGGTCATAATAATAGCTCTAACAGATATGTCGAGGTAATCGGAGTACCTCAACTCAGAATTAGTGTGCTTATTCACCAAAAGGACATCGAACGGAAAGAAGGTTTTGCAAATGCATCGACTATTCGAGACCTCGATGACCTTAGCATAACGGCTGTAAATGCTCAAAAGATTTGAGACATCATGCAAAATGGTGGCATAGCCACTCAACAACATCATATCAAGGTTCCAAATCAACAGCTAACATAATGGATGTAGTAGAAACTGAACTAGGGCTTAAATCCATCAATCCTATAAGTCTCTATCATAGTAACTCGTCATCCTAATAGATAGATGAGAGGCCTAGTTCTTAATCCCCGTGAGAGGAAGAGGATGACTCATCGTAAGGGCATAAGGTAAAGGAGTAAAAGATCTTACGCTCCTTCCACAATCAATTCCTTACAGCTTGGCTTGGTAACCACAGCAACAGCTCTCGATTCATCGAATGAATTGAATGGGTGTGAACATGTCCCATCGTGTGTGAGCTAAGTGTGAACACGACGGTAAAGGTAAGTGAAAGGCCATGTAGGAGTACATGGTGGTTGTCTCATTGCACCTCAGAATCGAAGTTTTGTGATCCATGAACAGTTACCACACATTGGGTCCTGAATCAACCTCTCGACTTGTTAATCAACATGATCTTCGTCAGAGTTGCAACTAGTTTCGTGTTTGTAGGTTAGTAGTTCACCAAGTGGCACCCGCATGTGGGGCTTGGGATGATTAGGTAATCTGGCACGGTGTACCAAGCATAGATCCACCCGCCGAGGTGGGCTTGGGAACCCCAGACATCGCTTAGCCGTGGAGCGACACCGCCGGATCTCCTGCGGATGGAACCCAATAGGCGATAAACCCGACTAGAGACTTGTGTGGTTAGTCGTTGCAATACCTCGCTGTGTTTCCGCTGAAGGTTGCCAGATACAAGGTGTACATGGCGTAAGTGGCTAGAGCGCAGTGGAAGTACACTTGCTGTGGTTAATTATGATCTATTCAATAGCCGTCCGAAGTAGGACTTCAGCCTATAACAGTTCATAGACAAGGAAAGTGGATACCTAAACTCGCAAGATAGCGTGAGTGCTATGGATGGCGCTCTCGTAGGTAGACGGGAGCGATCCATAGTGGTGTATTGAGATGGTGAATATGTGGACTCGTAAAGCGCCACCTCAAAAGGGTTACTTGCAATGTAGTTCGTGATAGCCACCGAAGTAAAGCTGGCTTGCTGCGCCAAACTCCACCACCCCTTGTTGATAATGATGCATATGTAGTTAGTTCGATGTAGTCTTGCTGAGTACATTTGTACTACATTTGCCTATTTTATGTTTTTGAGAGATGTCAGTCCGCTAGTAGTTCTGTATGGACTGGACGCTTAGCTTGTTACCTCAAATACGATCTTGTGCCCTGGCAGATCTCGTAGAAAGTCGCTTTCAGCCTTTTTCATTTTTAGTTGTCTCAGATCGACATGTTTAGCTTCCGCTTGTGTTTTTGACTTGTATGTCTCAATGTTGGGTCATGAGACCATGTTTGTAATATCTCGCCTCGCTTCATTGAATAAATATTTGAGTCGAGAGTTATTTTGTGATGCCATGTTGTATCTACACATGTTGAGCGGGTATGTTTGAAATGCTTTATGTGTGGGATCCGACAATCTAGTTGTTTATCCTGGCAGCCTCTCATATGGGGAAATGTAAGTGCTTCCTCGAGCGAGAGTAGTCCGCTACAGCCGGTTCACCGAGTCCTCCTAGCCGAGCACTACCGCTGGACACTTGATCGACGGCATGTGTTTCACTTGCCTTATGTCCGTTCCTTCGGGAAATGTCACGCGTGATATACGGAGTTTGCCTAGCCTGCTACATCGGGTTACGGAGCTCGTTAGCCCGCCACAGCCCGCATTCATACGCTGATGACCGACATGTTCGGTGATTCGTATGCCTGTCCCCATGGGTTAGCGCCGCTTGGTTCACGACTAGCCATGTCGGCTCGGGTATCACAGATTTATCAGGGTCCCGACACTACCGTCAGACCCCGATTCCAAGTCACATCGACCTAGCCGGTAACACTCATATCACTTTGGCGCCTCACGCGACGGTATTCTACCGTGTCGCTTACCATGGCCAGACCGCTTACGCCTTTTGGCTCACGATATGATAGTGTCGCTAGCATCCACATGACAGAGAACCCGCCGACATGGCTAGTCGTGGAACCCAATGCGGCACTAACCCATGGGGACAGATACATGAATCACATCGAGCATGTCGTCATCAACGTATGAACTGGCTGTAGCACTGGCTAACAGGACTCGCAGAATCCGGCTGTAGCAGGTTAGGCAGACTCCGATGTCAACGCGACATTTCCGAAGGATGCATATGAACGGCGAAACACATGCCGCCAATAAGTGTCCAGCAGAAGTCTAGGTGACTCGTGAACCGGGTCAGTAGCGGACTACTATCGCCAGAAGCACTAGACATTTCCCCATATGAGAGGCTGCCAAGGATAAACAACTAGATTGTCATCCCACATGCCAAGCATTTCAAACATACACACAATATGCTCGATATGTGTAAATACAACAAGGCATCACAACAAAACTCTACGACTCAAGTATTTATTCATTAGGCTCCGAGGAGCGAGATATTACAAACATGGGTCTCATGACCCAACACTCGAGCATACAAGTCAAAGCACAACCGAAGCTTAACATGTCCGAAGTACGTACATCTACAAATTAAAAAGACTGGAAGCTCGACTATCTACTGATCCTGCCAAGGCACAAGATCGTAGCTGAGGTAACAAGCTAAACGTTGAAGTCCAAGCGAACTACTAGCGAGCCGACGCTCTCTACAAAACATAAATAAGCAAACGTGAGTACAAACGTATTTCAGCAAGACTTACATCGTAATCCAACTACATATGCATCATTCTCAACAAAGGGGTGGTGGAGTTTGACGCAGCAAGCCAGCTTTGACTCGGTGGCTATCCCGAACTCACAATCGCAAGTAACTCTTTTGAGGTGGCATACGAGTCCACATATTCACCATATCAATACACCACTATGGATCCGATCCCGCCTTCCTATGAGAACGCCATCCATAGCACTCACGCTTATCTTGCGATTTTAGGTATCCACTTTCACTTGTCTATGAACTGTTATAGGCAATTTATAATTAATCGCTGAAAGAGTTCAAGGAATGGCATACTCGGACTAGAATGGATGATGTGGACTACCTTGTTGAAGACAACGCAATGGATGATTTTGCTTATCATCGAAAATGGATGGGACCCATGGTAAGTCCACTTTTGAAGATAATATTGACAGCAACTACGAGAAAGGCAGCCCATGGGGAATTGGCACAATGGCGGTGCAAGCTGGGAACAAGATGCAATCGTTGAAATGTTCTAACCATCATATCTGCCGAGATTCAG
This sequence comes from Aegilops longissima, assembly GCA_021605205.1. Taxonomy (NCBI): domain Eukaryota; kingdom Viridiplantae; phylum Streptophyta; class Magnoliopsida; order Poales; family Poaceae; genus Aegilops; species Aegilops longissima. The sequence continues at coordinate 355,593,840 of CM038676.1, read as the reverse complement.
ATCTCGTTAGTAACAGATTCTCAGCTCAACATGTCCGAAAAGAAAGTTTGCAAACGATTCACGAGATGACGCAAGAGATTCTCGAAATGGACTACGAGTAAGCTCCAAAACATGAGCGGGTTCTCAAACATTGAACACGCCTCAAGACAAGCATGACCACGGTAGTCTTATAATAAAACACTACCGAAGTTCGTGGGGAACCATCGCGAGGATATCGGAGTCCTTTGGCACTTATCGATGAACTTTTATCCTTGAGCAAGTCAATCAATGGCCAATTAAATGGGGCCCCCTGAAATAGAGTATTCAAGAAGCGTGACTAACTTATGATTCCAGAGGAAGCAAGAAAACTTTCCGGCAACCATCAAGTACGGAATTAGAGAAAACCTTTTTCATCCAAACATAACCCTCATGAGCGGAAGGAAGCTTACAAAGTTTCCCACACTAGGTTGATGTTCAACATGAATCATGGGGAGACAAAATGCAGGATGGCTCAACAACCTCATCGTAACCATATCATCGACTTCCACCATCATGTGAACACGGTGATAGCATTGGTCCACTCAAAAGATGTAATGGTATATGCTCAGGGATCAACCACAGTAAGAAAACATTACAGTGGTAGATTTGATTTGAATAGCCCACATCAAATCAAAGGATTGATAAGACAAAGGTCTAGAAACTGATTAGGACCAATCGATGAAGATATCATCTTCTTCAACACAACTACACAAGAATATCCCTTGAACTAACTGTTGGCAAGCTTTTTATCTTCCAACTTCCGTTGTTGTTTAGCTTAACCAACTGCTGGGGTATCCAACACGGATTCTTAGAGAAGGGGGTTTAGAGGAAAACCAACTTGATCAAACTCAATATAAATTGGGAAACCGTGATACTTTCGAAAGATATTCAAAAATCACACCACCGATATGTTACTAAGCTTGAGAACAATCTTGCTTTTGAGGGCAAGAATATGATCAAATGAGCGGGACTTGACAAGATCCTAACTCATCAATCAAGGTTCGTAAATAAGGACTAGGTAGCAATCTTGGATGATGATTAATAACCAACACGCTAAGAATGAGGATATTGTCCATTAGCTACCAAGCAACGAGGGCTAGGGGTTCGATTTCACACATCACCGCTCACTTGCGGATTCCATTACAACAACACGGGACCGAGGAATGAACGATGATGGTAAACACCGATCAAGAATTCATAAGAGGTGGTATCATGATATTCCAATAAAGAGGGCAATATCGGGAAAGAATCAAAAGCTGGATTGGCATTTTGACATGGAATACAACTACCTTGACCCAATCCTCAAAATGGACAAGGTATATAGTTTGTTTCTCCTAGTCATTCCGGATAGAATGGTTGACGGACCACAAGAGTAAAAGGCATCGGGAACACAAATGCACACATACTCTTGGTTATCAATCATAAGGAGGGCCAATTCAAGGAGGAACAACCGAGGAACAATAATTCAGTTGTGGATGCATAGGTTAGTATGTCAATCAAGTTCAGAGGTTTCTTCCGATAACCCATGGAAAGGTAGAACGCAGAAGTCACACCGAGTACCCTAAGAGTACTGAGGTTTTAAAAAGAATTCGTTAATGGTTCAGGTATTTAAGAAGGAAATACCACACCCGAGGATATTGCAAGGTTACTAATAACCAAGGAGCTAGCAATTACTATCAACATGAAGTAAGGGGGAACTCTTTCAAGAACCGAATAGAATGCCTACTAACTAATAACATCAAGGGATGCTTTGGAATGATGGCAATCATCACACGGGGAACAAAGCATGGCTGGATTACTATGATACTCTAGACACCTAGGGTCAAATAATAACTCCAACATATATGTCGAGGCAATAGGGCCTCAACTCAATTAGTGTGCTTAATTCCCCTAAACCTTGAACATATAGTAAATGCTCAAAAAGATTTAAATCATGCAAAATGGTGGCATAACCACTTAAAATCATAACAATATTCCAGATCAAGCTAAATACGTAAATAGTAGGAACTGAACCGGGCTTAAATCCAACAATCTTAAAGGTCTAGGGATTAGTAACACGCCATCCTAATAGATAGATGAGAAGCCTAGTTCTTAATCCCCG